>OY751351.1:16187500-17387500 GCA_963564715.1 Catocala sponsa | reverse complement strand
ATTTGATCAAATTTTTTAATTGGAATGCCAAGAAATATGGTAGAAATGTAGCTGTAGGGGATCCACCGATACCAGCTAAATTTTGAAAGTGGTCTATGAGAAAAAAAGTGTGGGTATCTCTATTAACCTCTCTAACCTCTAGACAGACGGACTGCATTTCAACTGCACTCTGACAGCAAAATTGCAGTTGGAATGCAGTAGGTAAAACTGCAATAAAACTGCAAACCAACCGCGCAGTCCAATTGCAGTCGGTGTACAGTTGGCGTGCAGTTTCAACAACTGCACGCTGGCTGAGAGCTAGCTGCACGGTCGACCTGCAGTTCAAATGCAGTTGGTTTACTTATAGCAATCTTAATGCAGTTGGACCAACTGCATTTGTACTACACTCCGACTGCAAATGGGCTGCATGGTTGGTTTGCAGTTGAAATGCAGTCCGTCTATTTAGAGCCTAAGTTCATTGACCGATCACAATTTCTATCTCTCATTTAGTGCCACTGAAGTGCCATTAAATAGCACTAAACCGCGATATATCGACGGAATGTGATACGTGATAAGTGTAGACAAATAGTCGAACAACTGTTGAACAACAGTTAGGCAACTATTCGTTGCGACGAGTCTAAGTGTCGCCGTTATTGGTAGAGTTGTTAGTTTTTTAAGTTTTATCGTTCTTGAGGGACATTATATTTTCTTAATGTGTTTTCCTTGAGAAAATTTCGATTTATGTTTTGTAAAAGATTTGTTTTATTTTAGTGTGTTAAATTATATTGTTATGTATGCTTTTATGTCCTTTGTTGTATATCATTATAACATATTTGTTTGTTTCACGTTAATTTAGCAGACAAAACATTTTCTTTAAAATTGGTTTTGACTTTAGCTTTCAATAGAGTAGAGTCTCAAGTTTTTTTTCTGTCTTTCGGACATATTAAGGATTTCTTGACAAATAATTCAGTAATGATTCGTTCGATTCGTTTATCAAACCTAAGAGATATATATTAATATTGGTAAATTCTGATTTTATACAGAGTTCTCAAGTTCGATTCTAAGTCACGCGTTACAAGATTTCGAAATTAAATGCATATTAACTAGTTACAGGGGAAGCCCACATAAATGTGTGAGCTATTTTTCTTTCTTAAAAAGACATATTGGATATCCTCTCTAGGATTAAATCTTGTGTCGCGGAGAACTTTATAAACATTCCAACAAAGGTCCCAAAGAACACACAGACTCAACAAATTATATCAGTGAATCACACAATTATTCCCATGTGAAAATCGAACCTACAACATTTGGCGCAATATCACTGACAAGGTGACCACTTTAACAACTACGTCATCTGTCCATTCAAAGATCTTCGTACTCGATGTCTCTCGAAATATGGTGGATTATAACCTAACCCATCTCACTCAAAAATATATCAGTAAATCCACGTCAAATAAATTACACACAAGAAGAGCCAACGCTACTAGGTATAACAATAACAGGATATCAACTATCTCCCGCCGAAGATAAATTGATTATATGTCAATCTATTCAGTACAGTACAGTCTATCTCACCCGAAGCCCCCATTCTATCAAAAACTAACCTAGTTAACGGTAGACGCAGCTCGACCGTTCACCCGCTTCGGCTCTCTCCAAGCGCTTTACGATGGCTATAAAGTTTCATACAGATACTCGGTATGTACCTTGTCTTACTGAGAGCGAGTAGTAAATATGCCGAAATATAACATTAAATTGCCTCGATCGCGAAAATTTGGTGAATACAACTGCTGTGCAAAGCGTTATCGTCAGAAAGTTTTTAGTAGCAGCATGGAGTCTGGCAATCAGCTAAGTAAATGGCATTTAAAGCAAAATATGTATAGAGACAGTGGATTCTTATACATTGGTCAAACTGTGGTGACTCCACACAGGCGAAAAAGTTCAGCCTACGTCCAACAGTTAGCCATATCTATATCTATACTTATAATAAAACTGTAGAGAGGTCAATTCTGTACATTGAATATATATTCAAAATTAATATTGGAGGATGAATGGTGATCGATACTGATGACAAAAATGCAATCAGTAAATTTTTTGTCTGTCTGTCTCTCTGTATGTGCACGCATGGGTCAAAAACTACTGAAGGGATTTTAACCAAACTTGGTACGATTGTAGTCCATACTCCTGGGCAGGTTATAGGCTATATAACATAACGCTAAGACACATAGGAGCTGAGCAGTGACGATAAATTTGAAGCAAGTCGGACGAAAATGCGCTTTCGAGCTCTTATCCTCGCATACGTTGATCATACACCAAAAGTATGTATTACAAAGATGATGGTCTTCAAAAGATCTACAAAAAAGTCATTAATAGTATATATCTATCTTTTATAAATTAGCCACAATAACGTGTTTAATCGTTAGGCATTTCTTCAAAGTGTATTAAAATATATAAATATATTGTATTTCACATAGATATATCTTTATCAAACTCCCATATTCAAAAAGTACACTTTAATATTTATATTATAAAAAAAATATAGGAATCGGTTTATAAACACACAAGATATAGATGAAATAAAACTTCCTAATCTCGCCGCGCCAGTATGGGTACGGCTATACGGTTGATTTTTGTTTAACGCGCGAAACGGCCATCCGCTGCATTTATAAAAAGGCGGGGGCGCTCACGCGCCGACTTCACTCACATTTTGTTTGTTTGGTTGAACGCGGTAATCTAAGGAACTGCGGGTAAAAATTAGAAAAATATTTCAGTGTTGGATAGCCCATTTATAGAGGAAGGCTATAGGCTATATAACATCACGCTACGACCAATAGGAGCGGAGCATAAATGAAAAATATTTCAAAAACTAGGAAAATTCTCTTATGTGAAGCAGACGAAGTTGCGCGGGTCAGCTAGTATACAATAAGCCCTTATAATTAGTAGCAGTGATAGCTCAGTGGGGAGACCAACAGACTGCTATGCAGAGGGTCTCGGGTTCGAACCCACGCGGCCACGTCGCGCACCTCTGACTTTCGAAAGTTATATGACTTTTCGAAATTATGTGCGTATTGATTGACAATTATCGCCTGCTCCGTGCCTCGGGGAGCACGTTAAGCCGTCGGTCCCGGCTGCCATGAACATCTATGGCAGTCGTTATTGGGAAGTCAGTGCCCTCTAATATCCTGACACTGGTCTAGCCTTAGGGTATCGTTAGCCTTCGGGTTGCGGAGGTCAGATGGCAGTTGCTCCGTGTAAAAACTGATATCCAGTCAAATCCGGTTAGACTAGAAAGCCGGCCCCAAGTGACTTGGGAATAATAAAGGCTAGGGAGAAGAAGACAATAAGCGCTTATATTTTCCATATATTTCAGAATCGTACAAGTAACATTTACAAAGCGTCTAAGTATATATTATATAGAAGCTCCCGACATCAACCGTTGGGTCGTGGCCCGCCAGGCACTATCACCCGGCCTGCTCGGAGAATCCTCCCTTTGTGTTGGAGGGACATCACACCACGTTCCTCCAAAAAACCAAGAGAAGTATAGGCACACGTATAACAGAACATTCTGGTGTAAGACACCTACGCTCTATAAAATCAGCTGTGCAACAGGAAACTAACCATTACTTGTGATTTCTCAGACCACAAATACTCGCAAAATAACACCTGTTGAAAAGCAAGCAAAACGTCGGCGGAAATGTCAAAATCAATAGTTCTATAGATTAATATTTCTTATTTTAATTAAACCGCCATAAAATCCGTATAAATTAGATTAATATTATCTCAAAAGATATATCAACCGATCGCCTCCCGCTCAACCGCCCGCAATAGCGCAAAATCTTAGTAATCTTGCGTACACTAAAATAGAGCGGTACTGAAGCGCAAACCGCTGTATTGACGGTTTTGAATAAGTGCTCAATGACACAACACTGGATTTTACACTTTATATATTGCAGAACAAGTTGCAAACTCCAAACAACTTCATAAAATAACTTCAATACAATTTATATTACCTATCTCTGAAAGAGTAGGCCAGAGGCTTTTAGCAATTTTTTCGTGTTATATGTAACTAGATATAGCAGCAATAGCTCAGTGGGGAGACCAACAGACTGCAATGCCGAGGGTCTCGGGTTCGAACCCACGTCGCGCATCTCTTACTTTCGGAAGTTATATGACTTATCGAAATTATGTGCGTATTGATTGACAATTATCGCCTGCTCCGTGCCTCGGAGAGCACGTTAAGCCATCGGTCCCGGCTGCCATGAACATCTATGGCAGTCGTTATTGAGAAGTCAGTGCCCTCTAATATCCTGACACTGGTCTAGCCTTAGGGTATCGTTCGCCTTTGGGTTGCGGAGGTCAGGTGGCAGCCGCTCCGTGTAGAAACTGATATCCAGTCAAATCCGGTTAGACTAAAAAGCCGACACCAAGTGACTTGGGAATAATAAAGGCTAGGGAGGAGATATGTAACTAGATGTGCCCGCGGTTATACCCGCGTTTATGATTACTGCGCCGCCCTCGTGGGGCGTAGCGTGATGTTATATAGCCTATAG
The DNA here is from genome assembly GCA_963564715.1 of Catocala sponsa. Classification (NCBI taxonomy): domain Eukaryota; kingdom Metazoa; phylum Arthropoda; class Insecta; order Lepidoptera; family Erebidae; genus Catocala; species Catocala sponsa. The sequence goes on along the minus strand of OY751351.1, from coordinate 17,382,974 downwards.
CCTTTCTCGATAAACACTAAAATAATTTTTCAATTCGGACCAGTAGTTTAGCGCGTTCAACCAAACAAACTCTTATGACATCACGCTACGACCCACAGGGGCGGCGCAGTAATGATAAACGCGGGTGAAACCGCGGGAACATCTAGTATTTTATACAAGTGAAGCCGCGGGCGAAATCTAATATATATATAATAAATATAACCTATCAAATTCAAGTTCGAAACGATAATTTATAAGCGAGTACTCCAATTTTAATTCAGTACCCTTTATAAGCTTCTGAACGAAACGTGTAATATTACATACATTTGAACATAACTCGTATTCTGAATAGTATATTATGGAGCTTTGGGCGGGAACTATCTCACAATTTACCTCTCAGACTAGACGCCTTTAATATATAGTTCACCGTTACTGTCCTGCCGTATATACAGTGTAACAATAAACGGACCAGGTCATGCCAAAATGAGCCAAACTATGTATATATTAATTGACTAAAAAGAAATAAACTTGGGATCCAGTAATTCAAATAGTCAAACCCAAGAAGAAGCAAATCACAGCAAGACTTCATGATACTTTGAGCTCATTCTGCGTAAATAGAAACACCCATGATTAAATTATGTTCGGGTACTTTGAAATAACTACACTGGAACATTGAGACAACTACCATCTTAGTCTCTCTGTGACCATGGCTGCTGAAAAGCAACCGAAACGTCGGGGAAAGTGTAAACATATATATAAAATTGATTTATGGTGCTTTGGTTCGCTGCAAACTAGAGAGTGCTGGGTGTGTGTGGAACCCGCATGAAAAAAAGTACATTCTTCTGCTTGAGAAAGTACAAAAGGCTTTCCTTAGGTACCTATACATGCGTATCCATGGATACTATCCACTTATGTACCCTACACACTTTCTTCTGGGTAGCCTATGCTATAACTCCTTAGAGGTAAGGCGTGAGATGAACCAACTCACAGTAATGTGTAAAATCCTCAGAGGTAAGATTGATGCACCGGATCTTCATGATGAGTTGTGTCGATTATATGTCCCTAATAATTACCGTCGTAACCGGAAACATGTTTTGTTCGCCGTACCGTCATGTCGCACTGTGGCTCGTGCAAAGTCACCCATACCGCGCACCCAGTCTGCTCTCAACACTCTCCTTAGTGCCAATCCGGACTGTGACTTGTTTGCGGACGGATGGCATGTAATTATGTTGGTGTGTTTGCGATTCTGTGAAAGGAATCGCATACACACTAACTAAACTTATTTTTGTGTATTGATTGTGTTTCGTGTATTGTGTTTTGTTTATACATTATGATTGTTAGTTCTTTTTTTTCTGTGTATATTTTATTTTTGTTGAATTTATTTGTGTGTTCCATTTTATTATTGTTTTTTCCTCTTTGTTGTTATTTATGTGTGTGTTACCAACTATGGTTTTGTGTTAATTAATGTAATTGGTGTTATACCGTTTTAATTAATTAATTAAATAAATAAATAAAATAAATAAATAAATAGAATAGTAGTAGGTATAGTAAAAGTATAAATAGTTTTAATAGTTTCAATAATTTAATTAGCTTAAAAATTAGTAAAGTTTAATAGTAATAGTAGTGTAACAGTTTCTAAATTTTGCAATAAAGTGTCAAATAAACAAGGCGATAAAATCCGTATATATAGTAGTTTAATTTCAATGAATAAAATTCGCTTAAACAGAAGACAATATTATAAAAAAAAATAGATTGTTGGACTGTTACGCAGCGGAATTAATTTCGAGCCCAAGGTATGCACCTGAATTTTCGAAGTTCTAAAATAATCTAAGCGTATTAAATTGTCTACACCGTTGGCGGAATGGTTTAAGTGGCCGCCTTGCCACTGCCAAAGAGTGGTGTGGGTTCGAACCCTACAAGGGACAAAAAATTATGTGATCCACGAGTGTTTCGAGTCTGGTTGTTTTTTGTGACTGTTGTTTGAACCACCACTTAGTTTTGCTTCTGAGCAGTTCTTTAAAACCTCACAACTAACTCACTTTCAAATAGACAGTGAAAAAGCCCCGTGACCATGGCTGCTGAAAAGCAACCGAAACCGAAAAGTGTAAACATAAATATAAATAGTATAGTAATAGTATAAATAGTTTTAATAGTTTCAATAATTTAATTAGCTTAAAAATTTGTAATGTTTAATAGTAATAGTAGTGTAACAGTTTCTAAATTTTGTAATAAAGTGTCAAATAAACAACGCGATAAAATCCGTATATAGTAGTTTAATTTCAATGAAATTCAAATTAGAGCTTTCTATAGCAACCATTGCAATAATGTACACAACTCTTAGAAGTTTCTGTAAATATACCTATTAAAATAACCACTGTCGACTTTAAAACCTCGACAACACTTCACCTTGTCCGGGAATAGAATCGGGAACAACTTATGCAACGGATGAATATTAACCTTATTTTGTTCCCATGCGGTTCACGTTGGCAAAGCCATGGATAAAGTCAAAGTCAAAAATATTAATGTCCATAAAAATGTATAATTACGTTAATTAACTGATATATTAATTAAATAAATAATGATAAAATAAATAAAATAATATAAAAAAAATTGGGGCATTCTTTGGGAACTGCCGATAGAAGTGGAAACTTTAATCCTTGATCATAAACACTTCTTTATAAACCAATAACAAAAAAGAAAACCGACTTCAAGAAAGAATATTCTAAAACTTAAAATGCACTAAAAAGTTAATAAATAATTGCATATTCTTGTGAATAATTAAATTATTGTTATTTTTGGAGTCGGTGTCAGCCGCCCGCGCCGCGTGCTGCGTCTATGTGTGTAATTGTGCATGCCAATATTATGTTATGATTATAGTAAGACATCTCATGTTTAATTAGTTAACCTACCTTGGCTGACACCAACACTCAGACCAAGACAAACATCCATGTTCATGCACACAAATGTTTGACTTGTGCGGGAATCGAACCCGCGATCTCAGGCGTGGCAGTCGGTTACACTAACCACTACGCCATCGAGGCCGTCAAGTAAACTCCACCGACTCCATTAATAACAATAATTTAATTATTCACAAGAATATGCAATTATTTATTAACTTTTTAGTGCATTTTAAGTTTTAGAATATTCATTTTTGAAGTCGGTTTTCTTTTTTGTTAAAATTTTGTTTATTTCTCGGTTTTTAATGAACCTTGCCAAATATGAGAACATCATCAATGTAGCCAAATACGCATTATTAAGGATAACTCGAACACGAATGGTAAAATCTTGATCAAAATCAAATGGGACCACACGGGAAGCACCAGCTTTCAAAAAAAAAAATAATCATCAAAATCGGTTCACCCAGTCAAAAGAAACGAGGTAACAAAAATAAAAAATACAGACGAATTGAGTACCTCCTTCTTTTTTGAAGTCTGTTAAAAATAATTCAAAAATGGAAAGTACCTCCTTCTTTTTTGAAGTCTGTTAAAAATAATTCAAAAATGGAAAGCGTTCGGTGACGATGACGCGAGTTCCATGATTTTTATTCACCCAAGAAGTGTTCAACGCGCCTAAAGAAGTTATCTCTTCAAAAAATTTTGCATTGCAAAAGCCTGTTCGAATATGTAGTATCATGTTATTCGGTACATTTTAGCATAACTAGGTCCAAATGAAAATACTAGGCGCAGACTAGCGTTGTAAAGTAATTCCTTTCATGTTTATTTAGGTCGTTGGCCTTTGTACCTATTTCTAGAAGATTATAACGTTTATTTTTATAGCTTGTGTTTATAACAAAGTTTACGGAATATATTTGAATATTCCATTTCACTAACTGTTTATTTAGGCCTGTCGTTGTGCTTGTGCTAATACTTAAGTCCGATCGTGAAGCATCAGGTTTGTATCCTGGATCGATAAAAGTATTTTTGGGTTTTTCTGTCACAAATATTCATAGTGGCCAAAAGTACTTCACATTTGGGTTAGTGGTTTAAGTGGTCGCTTCTTCACTGCCAATGCGTCAATTGTTGTGGGTTCGATTCTCACACTAAAGGTAACTCCCGCGCTAGGAATACTTCCATTTCTAATTCTGTGTCACACAAATTTTTGTCCTGTATGGGATTCGAAGTCACAACACCGGCGTAGTATTAGAGGCGACGGTATCCTATCTCATTTCTCCTCAAATTTCAGGGTTTAGCGGTGATCTAGCCTCTCCTACAGTGAAAGAAAGAAAGAAAAATAATTTGATTTGTTCCACGCTTATAATGTAACAGGAAACACAACCATGTATAAGAACAAATAAGGTCCTGCGCCAGCAATGTTGCGGTATATCCACAACGCTGGTATTCTCGCAGAGCCTGCATGATTTCGGTGCATGTAGGCAGTATCATATATACATAACTCAATTAAAAATAAAATATAAACAAAACAACAATTTAAGTAAACTAGCGGTCGCCTAGAGCTCGAAATTGTATATTGCTGATATAATAATATATATTGACATTATTATGTCATATATGTAACCATAGTTATGCGCTTCGACTGCGTATGTCAAATGCATGGTTGTGTGCGTGTAGTGGTTTTTCATTAATTTAATGTATTTCTAATGCATATTTTATATAAATATTAGCATTCGTCACTTCTTCTCTGTATAAACTATAAGGGTGCGAAATTTTATACTCCTCCGTCCGCCCAATTTTCGTAAAAAGGGATCCAAAGTTTTCGCTTCACTTATTAATATATAGATTAGACAGAAGGTGGTCATAGGTGGTAAAAGTAAATTTTCTTAAAAATCTATTTCAATAAGTATCCAAAACAGATTTTGGTGCCGACAACCCCTATAAACTAAAGTAGCAGAAGTGCTGACACAGTAAAATTTTACTATTCCTTATACACAGTGCTTAAGTAACATAACAAGTTTATTCATGTATCATAAAAAAATAAACAGCCTATACATATCGTCCCCAGAAGGGCGCACTAAAACACAGCAGACGAAACAAGGCACGTCTCGGACGAAGGACGCAACCGGACATCGAACCTTGAATAAAACTCTGTCAGCAGAATTACTGTGTGTACTTGGCACTGAGGCGCTAAAAAAATATAGATGGCTCTAATAGAAGGTGCACCCTTTTGGAAGGGTAGGGGCGCTGTGAAAACGAGTCATGTTAATAATGAGCGATTGTGATTATAAATCAAATAATTCGTAAATTATATTCAATCCGAGAAGAAAATTAGTCGAATATTTGAATTATAATTTGATGACATAATGATACATTTTTTGTTTGATTAGGGAACGAGAGAGTGGGAGTGAAAGAAAGAGAGTGAGAGAATACTGTAGAGAAACTCAAGTACCCGTCTTAAGCTCAGCACAGATATTATATTTATTTTTCTTATAAAAATTATAATTAATTAATTTTAGGCATTCATTTGAAAAATAAATATTCTGTTTAAAGTTGTGTTTATGGAATACTGGACAAAATATTTGCCTATTGTCTAAATTTGATCGTAATTGATTACCTAATTATTGTTTATTATAAAATTGGGATATCTCTAAAAAACTAAAACCTTACTGAACTTTATGCTAAATTAAACGTACGAATGCTGTAATATATACAATATGCATTGTATATATTATAGTCATTTTTTATTTAAACTTTAATAAATAGAGTAAAATATAATATATACTTATGAAATATACTCGCTTACACTGTAAGCACACTTGGCCCGTCACTAGCAGATCCATCGCTTCGTAAAATATCGAGTGCGAGATATGACAGCTTCGGAAACAGGCCTGCGTTTGATAGACCTCCCCTCCCCCATTCCCTCACCCCAGGGTCTGAAGGACGATCGTACACTGTACAATAGCGAAGTGCGTTATATACGCGTATCGATAAAACATTCGAATTTATCGAATGATCGAAATTTTTTCAAATAATATCGATTCTTATTCGATTGTATTAAATTTTGTATAAGCAGTACATTAATATACAGTTAAATGTTAACTTGAATGCTTGTACAACAAGCATAAATATAACTTCGTTTTTAGTCCCCAGTATAATAACTACAATAGAGAACAGAAGAGGGAAAATGTTGGGCAACTTGATACGAAATGACACTTTTATAAGAAACATCTTGGAAGAAAAATAGAAGGCAGAAGGGGAAGAGGAAGGCCAAGGAGGACGTTCATAGATCTTCTTCTCCCTAGCCTTTATTATTCCCAAGTCACTTAGGGTCGGCTTTCTAGTCTAACCGGATTTACTGGATATCAGTTTTTACACGGAGCGACTGCCATCTGACCTCCGCAACCCGAAGGCTAACGATACCCTAAGGCTAGACCAGTGTCAGGATATTAGAGGGCACTGACTTCCCAATAACGACTGCCATAGATGTTCATGGCAGCCGGGACCGACGGCTTAACGTGCTCTCCGGGGCGCGGAGCAGGCGATATTTGTCAATCAATACGCACATAATTTCGAAAAGTCATATAACTTCCGAAAGTCAGAGGTGCGCGACATGGGTTTGAACCCGAGACCCTCTGCATTGCAGTCTGTTGGTTTCCCTACTGAGCTATCGTTCAAAGCGTTGGCTGAAGATAGGACATGGAAGAGATTCCACCGACAAGAGCTTGGCTGTTAAATTGAAGAAGAAGAATAATAACTAACCTTTGTTTATAATCTGTATAAATTCTGGGTACGTGCCTCTTCTTAGAATGAGAAGGATTAGGTCTTAGTACACAAAAGATACATTCATGAGATACAGCCTCGTGACAGACGGACAGCGGAGTCTTAGTAATAGGGTCCCGTTTTACCCTTTGGGTACGGAACCCTAAAAAAGGTATTTGATGATATTGATAAGTTTTCTCCTGGCTAGAGACAATTGTGTTATTAACCTTATTATTTTCGTTATAATTATAATCGAAAAAAATTATAAAGTCAAAGATGTACTGCAGACTCTCAAAAAATGCGATACATTTTTGCTTGTTGCAGTTCTATTCGATATTCGACTATACATTCGAATTATTAATCGATTCGAAAAACTCGAACAATCGAATAATACAAAAATTTTATCGACATTCGTACATCGCTACTATCGGCTAGTATGCTGTCTCCTTTACAGAAGGGCCATCTAATATATAACTATGTAAATATTAAAGCGATGTCTGCAAAGGACAGACAGACTATGTGTGATCTGTTTTATTTGTGTAGGACGCCGTAACTGTATAGAGCAAGCACACATACGAGTATAAGATGTTGGGTTAGGATTCCAAACTTATATTAGGAGAGATTTGATATAAGTAATAGTAATTACGTTTATTCTACCAATTGAATATTAAGAAGACCAACAGACTGCAATGCAGAGGGTCTCGGGTTCGAACCCACGTCGCGCACCTCAGACTTTCGGAAGTTATATGACTTTTCGAAATTATGTGCGTATTGATTGACAATTATCGCCTGCTCCGTGCCTCGGAGAGCACGTTATTAAGCCGTTGGTCCCGGCTGCCATGAACATCTATGGCAGTCGTTATTGGGAGAGTGTCGACACAAAAGATCCCACTGGGTCGAAGTGTCGCCGGTCTGCACTGACTGGCCCCCACATTGAAACATTGAATATTAGTAGGCAGTGTAGTAGTAGTAGTATTATGATCACATAATTAATGCAAATGTGTTATTGGCTTTCTCCTTCATACGTAGCAATAAAGTGTTCAATTGAAAAAGCAACTATGACCCGTGCAAAGTTAAATTAAATGTTTTTTTTTAGATTAGACGAGTTGTGCCCGCGGCTTCACCCGCGTTTATGAATACTGCGCCGCCCCCTAGGATCGTAGCGTTATGTTATATAGCCTATAACCTTCCTCGATAAATAGGCTATCCAACACTAAAAGAATTTTTCAATTCGTACCAGTAGTTCCTGAGATTAGCGAGTTCAACCAAACCAACAAACTATTCAGCTTTATAATTAGTAACTATAGATTACTTAAGTACCGTAAGTAAATAAGTCTAGATACTCTTATCCTACAGAGTCACGGCTCTTATAGATAACTACAAGACTCGGAAAGAATCGAAACAAGAAGGCATCGTGAAACGATATTCTTTAGGACAACAGCAGTGAAGTAATAATTTTAATAATAATTTCTTTATTGATACCATATAGATGCCTAAGTATGTGTGTTTGTTATACTTTCATCTCGTGTTGGAAAGCTGGCCCAGTGTGATTTGGCAAAATTCATATATCTTGACAGCATTATAAGGTACACCCAGACAGTGGGTTTCCTTACGATGTTTTCTTGAGCGATAAATAAATATTTGATATTTGAACTGTTAAAAAACAGATCTCAAATTCTTGTACTCTAGTCGATCTTTAATCTTTTGCGTAGCAGTTCAACGATCCCTCGATAGCTTCGTAGTTATCGCTGCCTTTCGTATATTTAAGGATTTACTAAATTAATAATTTAATAATTTAAAGCAGATATAACGAAGAAGCTTGCTAATGAAAAATAAAAAGAAGTTATCAAGCATTTTTAAGAGGATTTATCCTTCCAATTTAGAAATGCATAACATTTATCGACATGCGTTGTAAAACTCTACTTTAGAATTTAGCCGGCTTATCCTCTGGCCGATTTACATTGTATAACCAGGATGAATTGCGATGGAACTCTATACAACTTTTTGAGCAAAAACCCTATATTCTAAATCACATCGGATTTTCCAGAACGAAAATAAGGCTATATTTTACATAGATTACGCTAAAACCTAATGTTAGTCTTAAGCGATGTGTTACATTTAAATCATTTCGAAAATGGTATTAGTGTAGATTTGCAAAAAAATAGAGAAATGATTTGCCTTTATTACTAACTAGCTTTTGCCCGCGGATTCGCTCGCGTAAAAGTAGGTTAGGCTATATTATTAACAGTCATTTTTTAAATAAAATATTGCCTATGCTACTTGGTGATCATAAAGCTTTTAGATAAATCCTTACAAATAAACAAACAAAAAATCAGCTATCAATCAGCTATCGCGCAGCATGGTATGTATGCTAAAATTGATAAGCATGTTACCATTGCAGGTACAAGCTGGTCGAAACGTCAAGCAACTAAAAGGGTAAACTACATTACGTTAATTCTCATTACGATATACAGGCTGATTTTGAAATCGTGTTATTCCTTTTAACCACGCATTCTACTGGTGGTATAGACTAACCCTGACCATATATTTTTTATTAGAATTATTTTTTTGGAAAAATTAATGTACCGTTTTCCGTGAAATGGTTCCAGATAGCTATATGTTAACCACCCGAATTTTAATATATAACTAATTTAAAAAAATTACATGTCTATAATTAATGTCCCTTATTTATTTATTTATTTATTGTCCCTTATTATTTACGACATCAGTTATAGTTATATTATTTTTTTAAATTAGTAAAATATTAAGATGTCGGATGGTTAACAATTATGTTAACCGTTCGACACAATCTTAACCGATATTTTTCATGAAATGGTTTCAGATAGTCATTAGACTATCTGAAACGGTATACGACTATCTGATATGGTGTGCCTCAGGGTAGTATTTTGGGACCTCTTTTGTTCCTGCTTTATATAAACGACTTACCTTCTATTACAAAACATCAGTGTGTTCTGTTTGCTGATGACGTATCAATTATTATTGCAAATGAAGACAAAACTAGGCAATATGACAATTTAATGAATGCAGAGGTTCAATGTGTTTTAAACTGGATGGAATGTAATAATTTGCAGGTAAATTTAACAAAAACGAAATTAATTACATTTCATAATTATAATAATTTTGACAAAATTAATTTTAATTTCAATTTGACATGCAGAGATGGAATAATCGAAAAAGTTGACGAAATAAAATTCCTAGGATTAACATTAGATAAGCACTGCAACTGGAAGTCTCATATACAATCTGTGTGCAAAAAACTAAACAAATTTGTATTTGCACTTAAAAAAATTAGGCGTACTTCTGGACAGAAAACGGCAATAATAGCTTACCACGGCTATGTTGCTTCGGTCCTAAGATATGGTCTACTTCTTTGGGGAAACTCAACAAATGTAAATGAAGCATTTATTGTACAAAAAAGTGTATTAGGGCTATATGCGCAGTCAATACATTAACATCATGCAACCCCTTATATAAAAAACTGAAACTTCACACATTGGCGGGTCTATACATATTGCAGGCGTGTAATTTTGTAAGAGATCATGCTAGTTTGTTTAGGAAATATGAAGATGAGGTGGACTCTAGAGTCAAAAAAAGAGATCCATCAAGACTGATAATGCCAATGAGAAAAACTGCCTTGTCTCACAAAAATTGTTATGTCATGACTGTTAAAATATATAATAGAATCCCAAAATATATAAGAGAATTGCCAAATGGGAAAATCAAGAAATCACTAAATGATTGGTTATTACAGAAATGTTTCTATAAGGTAGATGAATTATTACAAATCATAATTTGATATTTTACTTGACATTATATAATTTTAGTCTTTATTTTTATTATTTTAATTGTATTTAAATGAATTATCGACATTACTTTCTAATTTTATTTTGACATGACCTTAAAATGTGTACTTAATATTAAGACCTTTATTGATTTTTAAAGTTTGTGGCTACTTATAATTATTATAAATTCTTGCATGTCGGGTAAACCGGCGAAATATGTGAACATGTTTTATCATGTACATTTGAACAACCTACTACCATGTTTCATGCAAATAAATAATCATTTCATTTCATTTCATTTCAAACCCAAATCCATCCAAATCATCCTTTAAATAAAAGGCAAATGATGAATTGAGTTGAAAAAGCAAATAAAGGATTATCTGATTGTAAAAACATCAGAACACAGATAGGTGACAACGCTTTAGTAAACGTATAAATAGATATCGCTGTCCAAGAACATAGCAACTTTGTCACATTCGAGAAGCCACAGCTTTCTTCTAGCCAATCCATTTCTAGTAATTTACCATTAGTCTTACCGGCAATTAATCATAAATTGCAATCAAGATAATAATATATGTAACATGTTGATCTGTCGCAAAAAGAGCATGACCTAGTGTGGGGATCAAAAGCAAGCTACATGCAATACTCATTTTTGTATTTTCTATAAAAATAAATGAACCAAAATACTTAAAACAAGATCGTAGCAATTGGGAAGCCAACATCCTTATCTCTCGCTTCTCTAGTTAGGCGTGGCTAGTATACATAGATTTGTTAAATTATTATCTGTTTGTATTTGAAGTCACGTTTCAATGCGCACAATAGCTCGCGTCTCACGTTAAAACAACTTGAACGTATTGCCTGCAGGCTAGCTCTATTACGTGTATACCGCTAAAAATTCTATTGCTGTTTAGGTTGTTATTATTCTACTGGCTCCTTGAGCCTCCATCCGCGCAGCTATAATATTAAATAGACTAGACACTACTACTAATAGACTCACATTAAAGTAAAAGTAGGTTATTTTAATTTTCTACCTTTCGAGAATCTTTTCTAAAAGGTCAGCAACGCCTTTGGTGTTGCAGGCGTCCATAGGACCACTTACCATCAGGTGGGCCGTATGCTTGTTTGCCACCTTAGTTGGACAAAAAAAGAAAAAACTGATTTTCACACACACACACACCCTCACACACACACACACACACACACACACACACACACACACACACACACACACACACACACACACACACACACACACACACACACACACACACACACACCTTGTCAGAGGTACAGAAAAGGATTTATCGTTTTCTGTACCTCTAAAAACGTGTATGCGAAATATCATTATTATGATCGGTTGAGTAATTAAGGCGTGAAAGCGTAACAAATTAACTTACATTCGAATTTCGACTGATTAGATGAACGAATGAAAGTCATATATTTAGTAAGCTTATATTATTACGACTATTTGCATCCAATATATTGACAAAAAGACATTGATATTATGTACATTTAAAAGTATGTTTAGTTTGCGCATTTATAATCGCTAATCTACAGCTAGTTCATAAAATCAGTTAAGATTGCTTATTTCAAAAACACAAATAATAAAAATCTATACATATAATAAAACTGTAAAAATCACGTGTCTGTACATTTTAGAATTTTGCAAAATAAATGATTTAGGGGGCTCAGAATAATTAACTAAACACATTTTAATCATCTTTAAAAAAGTCTGTCTGTCTGTTTGTCTGTTTGTTTGTTCTCGCATCACGCCTGAAGTACAAAGTTAATACGATAGATTCAGTAAGAACACTATAAAGAATATCCTCAAGTAACATTTAGTCTTTATTTCATTACAATCGGTCTTCTCTATCAAAAGTTATGAGCATTTGAAGTTAAATTAAATTTTAATGTAGGCGATGTGATCGTACTGTACTAGATCCGCCGTAATGGTTTTCAAATAAGGTTGAGATTTGCTTAAATTTAAGTTCATAGATTGTGATTACAGATCAGGATCGTATATAGAAAGCCAGTAATACGGATAGAATATAAATTTCTTGATTTTTGTTATAATAATAAATAATAATTAATTCTAAGACAATGTTGAATGTTTACTAATTGACAATGACATCTCTAATTTGTTAGTAATGGGAGTTTAGTAACTAGACCCGACGTAATGATTTATACATATCATGATAGATGGCACTGTGCAAATGACGTCATTTTTTAAATCGCGATATTAAGGTTTTCCGCCGTTGTATGACATGCTGGCTTTCAACAACCACTCTTTGTTCTAGAGATATAATGTAATTAAATGTAGTAATCCGATTTTCTAAAATTTGTTTATTATAACTTTTATTATTTACAACTATTGACTGATTAATACAAAACCGAGTCGGTATATGGAGATAATAATCGCTTCGATTTTGGTATTTTTTGGTCAATAGGAATATAAGACTCAAAATTTCACGTGTCTGTACATTTTAGAATATTGCGAAATAAATGAATTAAGGGGACTCAGAATAATTGCATAACATTTCAATCATTGTAGAAAAATCTGTCTGTCTGTTTGTTTGTTACTTCATCACGCCTGAAGTACAACGTTAATACGATAGACTCAATAAGAACACTATAGAGAATATCCTCGGGTAACATTTAGTCCTTATTTCATTAAAATCGGTTTACTCTAAAATAGGAGACGGTAATTTTCAGCAGCGAGCAGAAAATAAGGTAATTTTATCAGATAGTTTATGTTGTATGGTTCCATCGTTGCAAATTTTAATTTCATCAGTATATGGGTCACCTACAGATACAATAAATCAGACAGCTGCATGGCTATCGGGCACGCCACGATCGTGGCGGTAAGTCCCGTGTTTGAGGAGTGGCTGGAAAGGCGGCATGGCGCCCTCATCTTCCGGCTGACACAGGTAATGACTGGCCACGGTTGTTTTGGCCAGTTCCTGTGTCGTATACGCCGGCAAGAGACGTCCAGTTGTCACCACTGCGGCGACTGCCGCGACGTTGTTGAGGACACGGCGCTGCACACTTTGGCGGTTTGCCCCGCCTGGGCATCGCAGCGCCGTGAGTTGGTCGCGGCAGTCGGATTTGTTGCCCTCTCGCTACCGGCCGTAGTTCAGTCTATGGTCCGAAGCGAGAGGAATGCCGTCGCCTCGCCGAGGAAGTGATTTCCATCAAGGAGGCGGCGGAGCGGGAGAGGGAGTATTTATACCCTCTCCCCAACCGCAGAGCCAGGCGTCGGAGGGCGCAAGACGACCTCCAGCCACCCTGAGGTCTGACCTGGGGGTGGCGGGCTTTGTGGGCCTGCCCGCCATCCGTTCAGCACCAGGTCCGAGAGGCGGCGTGCGTGTTCCCACGCGCGCCTCTGTGTCGTGTCCGTCTCCCCTCTAGGAGGGGGGGAGGGGGACATTAAGGATTTCTTTTAGTGGTAACCTTAGGGTAGGTCTTTTCGTATAGTGGCCTGCCGTTTCATAATATATAGCCCAAGTACATAGCCAATACATACAACAAGTAAAAAAGAAAAAGTTGCAATATACAATTTTGGCACCTCGAAACGACCAAGCAACAGCTATTAATTCTGAGATGATGAGACAATAAATAAAGCGCAAGGTCAGAGATTACACGTTGCAGGTGTAGATCTCAGTACGGGCTGTTTTACTCATGACTCATGGCCAACTCTATGTCGCATTGTCTCGCGTTAGCAATCCCTAAAATCTGTATGTGTACGTCCCCAATGGTTCCACATCTAACATCGTTCACACAGAAGTTCTGTCCTAAAACATATAACATTTTATACAAATTTTCACGCGGACGAAGTCGCGGGCACAGCTAGTCTTTAATAAAATGGTATTCTCTTAAAGGAAACTCAAATTCTTATTTTATTTTTTAATTTGGTTCGACAATATCGCCAAAACGAATAAACTGGAAAATATATTGAAATCAGACGCTTAGATGATCGGGCTTAGTTTTAGGCAGGTTACAGACATGCGCGTTCTTATACAGCCATTAGGAACCTTGTAAGAATTCGATTTTGCTTACATACATCCACTACACATCTATATATATAAATATCTCGTGTCACGGTGTTTGTGGTAACACTCCTCCGAAACGGCTCGACTAATTTTTATGACACTTGTTATGTATGTATGTCGTAAACTATATTTCATACCGCTAGGTATCTCTATCGAATGAATTTATATGGCAGAACTACGTTTGCCGGGTCAGTTAGTTGAGTTATAAAGATAAGACAAGTGATCCATTTTCTTTAGAGAAAACTATCGGTTTAGCGGCTATTTTGTGCTTAAGAAGAATTCTTAAAATATTTTTGATATTTTGGCAGTATTTTAGTTCCTACTAGACATAATCTGCGTTCCGCAAAAGACTTTGCAAACTTTAAAACAATGAATTTGAAACTATATTTTGAGAATCACACAATTTTTGAAGTAAAAACTTCTTTAGGTGCGTTGAGCACTTCTTAGGTCAACAAAAATCATAGAACTCGCGTCATCGTCACGCTTCCACGCTTTCCATTTTTTTATTATTTTAGAATATTAACAATATCTCAGAAATGGTGCATCCTACGCAAAAAATAACGAAATTTTGATCCCCTTAATAATCCCTAAGAGAGTACCAGGAATCCGACATAACTGATTTTTTTTTTGTTTATTGAGAACTGTTTATGATCAAGGATTAAAGTTTTCACTTCTATCGGCAGTCCCCAAAGACTGCCCCAATTTTTTTTGTAGATTTAGTGATCACAGCACTGCACTAGCAATAGCAAAACTACCACTTAAGCCAGTGCACTATGCAATCAATAAAATACGTTTACCACAAACGATGCCATTTACCATAATAGTTTTATAATAACAAGAGCTGTCCGGCACCTATTTAGAATTGTATAAACCAGCAATCGATGCATTGTCAATAGTTAGATAATTATTAACCCATTGCGGTAACTATTTACGTGAAGCTAAATTGAGCTTATTTTATTCACAATGCAATGTCACATCATTAAATTATGAAAATTAGTATTCGACAAGTGGTTGAAACTCGACCATAATCATTATTGAAAATTTGATGAAAACATATTTATATAGGTATCTTCTCCCTAGCCTTTATTATTCCCAAGTCACTTGGGTCGGTTTTCTAGTCTAACCGGATTTGACTGGATAACAGTTTTTACACGAAACGGCTGCCACCTGACCTCCGCAATCCGAGGGCTAACGATACCCTAAGGCTAGATCAGTGTCAGGATATTAGAGGGCACTAACTTCCCAATAACGACTGCCAAAGATGTTCATGGCAGCCGGGACCGACGGCTTAACGTGGTCTCCGAGGCACGGAGCAGGCGATAATTGTCAATATTAATTTAATTATTCAATATTATTTGTATAGGTATATATTATAATATTAGCGCTGTATTAAATTTTCACACTGTTGGGCACAAGCCTCTTCTCAGTGTGAAAAGGGTTAGGCTATAGTCCACCACCGTGGACCTGTGCGGATTGACAGACTTGTCACATCTTCCAGAAATTTATAGAGAACTCTTAGATATGCTGGGTTCCTTACTATGTTTTCCTTCACCGTTAAAGCGAATGATAATTAACTATTTAATACGCAAATGATTTCTAAAAGTCAGAGGTGCGCGCCTTTGGATTGAACTCAAGACCTCTACGTTGCACTTCAACGGTCTCTGACTTAGCTATCGCTACTATTAATAGACAGAATAGGTATTCGGCAAAAGTATATTTTTCTAAAGCTCGTTAAACACCACAAAAATAAATCATAATTTAATCGGTGGCCAAAAGGAAGAGATAAAGTTACTGGACTGCTTTATCTTCGCGTATGTATATCCTAATCCTAACTAATCCTTACTAATATTATAAATTCGAAAGTAACTCTGTCTGTCTGTCTGTCTGTCTGTTACCTTTTCACGGCTAAAGCACTCAACCGATTTAGATGAAATTTGGTACAGATATATTTTAAAACCTGGAGAAGGGCATAGACTACTTTTATGGATGTAGGTACCACGCGGGCGGAGCCGCGCGCAAAAGCTAGTATTATAAAAGCGAAAATGAGTTTGTTTGTTTGTTACCTTTTCACACCAATTCAATCAATTCAATCTAAGAATAAAATTAAAACTACATGGAACATTATTAACAATGAAACAGGTCGCAGCAAGGTGCGTGATAATAAATTTGAACTGAATATAAATAATAGCGTAATTTCAAATAATTTGGAAGTAGCCGATACATTCAATAACTACTTCGCAAAAATACCTTTAAACATAACTAGTACCCTTAGGTCTTGCCCAGCTCGAGCAGAATACTTAGTTAGGTGCAACGTGGAAGAGTGCAAGATACTATTTAGTTTTGAGCGTGTACATCCGTATGATATAATTAAAGTATTTAAGTCGCTTAATTCAAAAAAATCAGCTGACTTCTGGGGTATTTCGGTAAAATTAGTTGAAAGTATTATTGTTAATATAGCGCCACACCTAGCCGCAATATTCAACGGATGCATTGATGTGGGCATTTTTCCAAACTTAATGAAATGTAGTAAAATAATACCTTTATTTAAAAATGGTTGCAAAAGTGACCCCAGTAATTTTAGGCCGATTTCAATATTACCTGCTATTAGTAAAATATTTGAGAAGATTATATTACAGCAATTAGAGAGCCACTTCAGTGTAAACAATTTATTTCATGCAGATCAATATGGTTTTAGGAAGGGCCGTTCTACGATAGATGCGGGTGTTACGCTTTTAAAACATATATTCAGTGCCTGGGAGAATTCGCATGATGTCATTGGCGTATTCTGTGATCTCTCTAAAGCCTTTGACTGCGTTGACCATCAAACGCTGTTGCGAAAACTCAGGCATTATGGCATCCGAGATACTGCACTTGACCTAGTTGATTCCTACCTAAGCGATAGACTACAACACGTTGATATCAACGGAAGTAGATCTTCTGGATTACCAGTCACAATGGGCGTGCCACAGGGCTCGATTTTGGGACCCTTTCTGTTTTTAGTGTACGTAAATGATTTGCCGTTCTTTGTTCAGCATTTGTGTGACATTGTTTTATTCGCGGATGACACATCCCTTATTTTTAAGGTAGACCGAAAAGCACCAAATTTACGTGCTGTTAATGATTCACTCGCGGAAGTCCTGGACTGGTTTACGGCGAATAATTTACTACTTAACTCTACAAAAACTAAATGTATCAAGTTTACATTGCCAAACGTAAAGAGTCCTAACGTGAATATAATTTTAAATGATGAAATTATTACTTTAGTTCAATCAACAGTCTTTTTAGGATTAACTTTAGATCATAAAGTTCAGTGGGGCGCTCAAATATCGTGTCTTGTAGGGAAACTTAGCTCAGCCGCATACGCAATTCGGAAAGTAAGACAGCTTACTGATATAGATACTGCAAGACTAGTATATTTCAGTTACTTTCATAGTGTCATGTCCTACGGTATATTATTGTGGGGCAAGGCAGCTGATATTGAGACAATTTTTATTCTTCAAAAGCGTGCAGTACGTAGCATTTATAATTTAGGACCACGAGTTTCCCTGAAAGATCGATTTAAAGAAATTGGCATACTTACTGTTGCGTCGCAATATATATTTGCTAACATTATGTTTATTAAACATAACATTTACTTATATAATAAGAATAGTGATATCCATAACGTAAACACTAGAAATAAGCATAAGTTAGTAGGCCCATATCATCGTTTACATAAAGTTCACAATACATTTGCGGGACTCGGTATACGTTTTTTTAATAAATTACCTATTACTATAATTAATTTACCATTGTTTAAATTTAAAAACGCCGTTAAAAAACAACTTATTCGGAAGGGTTATTATTCAGTCAACGACTACTTAAATGACAAAAACTCATGGAGCTAGTTGCTTGTTGCATACAGGATTCAAAGATCTGTATTACTTATAAGTCAATTTAAGCCCTTGCATAGTCACAAAGTGTAAGTGTATGCGCCATCATGCCATCTTACTGTCTATTTTAGATTTATATTAAATAATATATCTTAGCTCAAATTATTTCCTCTCTATAATATTATTAAGTTATTATTGTTATTATCTTTAGTTTTTTATAGTCAGTAGTATATGGCATAATGGCTGTAACACCTTGTTAATCTGAGTTGTAAAATACTGAAATTATATTTAACTGGCGATTTAAAAGAGTGGCCGTGAGTTTCTTGCAGGTTTCTTCTCATAGGCTCTACCCTTTGCCTGAACCTAGCAACTAACCTAAATGTAGCTTCAGTAACTTAGTAAACTCACTAACCTATATACTTTGACGTTCATAAGTGTTACTTTGTGACCTAAATGAATAAATGATTTTTGACTTTGACTTTGACTTTGACACCTAAACCACTGAACCGATCATCCTGATATTTTGCGTATACGTTGACAGGTGTACAGAAACGGACATAGGCTACCTTTCATCCCGAAAAAAATTACTGTTTCTGAGGAAAACAACAATAACGTTCTTATGATAATAGATGGCGCCACGTGTCTTTCGAATCATGATTGAATTATATTATTACAAACAGAGTACAACCCGAATTGATTGTCAAATTCTAAATTAACGCGAGCGAAGCCGCGGGCAAAAGCTAGTACAGGCAGATAAATTATGAAAATGCTTGTCACTTGCGTCTACAAGGTATTTTTCAACCGTTAATAAAATTCCGAAATACCGATTAAATGTCTGGCGTCACCTTTACAATTGGATCAAGCTTTTTATCAAACCGTTTTCTTTCATCGGGTATTTTTCTTGAAACATTTTGAGCGTAAATCATGAAACAGTGGGACAAAAGCGGGCAATTAAGCATTAGTATAATTAGTCTGTTTTTGTCGAGTTAAATTTAACGGAAAAAATACGAAGGAAACTGGTCACATCGGCTATTGGGGCCACAGATTTGGAGATAGCTTAGGATAGGCCTTAAAACTTAGTTATTTATTTAAGTTTATCTTTTTAGTAAAGAGTAGTCTGTAGTGAGTTTGTCTATCATATTCAAATTTCGTATGCTATTTGCCAGGTGCTTGGTGTGCCTGACCCAAGTCGCATAGCAACAATCCATCTAATAGATTACTGTTTGCTTTCATTTGTAATATTTTTTACGTACCGTACCGTGTCGATCACGTGCTGAACTGAACTCGTAGGTATACTCGTAGATAACACCGAATTAAAGGTTTAATTAATAGACTACATTAAAAGGTGATTTATTGACCTTTCTGGACTTTAAGTTGTTTTCTGACGCGCAACGCCATCATGATACCTGAATTATAAATATAATATTATTACGCTCGCTTAAATCAAACATTGTACGCAAGCGTTCAATATCATGTAAATGTAATAATATGTGACCTCACTCTTCTTAGTGTAAACACTTTTTCGTGTGATCTAAGAACGTCAAGACCCCATCTATGGTCT
Organism: Catocala sponsa; assembly: GCA_963564715.1. Lineage (NCBI taxonomy): Eukaryota > Metazoa > Arthropoda > Insecta > Lepidoptera > Erebidae > Catocala > Catocala sponsa. The sequence goes on along the minus strand of OY751351.1, from coordinate 17,363,057 downwards.
GAATCTTTGATGCCATGTCATAAATTACAGTAAAATTAATACAATGTCAGATCATCTCATTTTGATTGAGTCCGTTGTTCAAATGATCGAGTCATTTGAACAACGATCAACGATCTCAACAATCACTTAATGCAACTATTTGTGAATCATTCAATTTTTTTGTCCCCAAACAGAACCAAATATTGCGTGATCGACAAATAACCGAACCCACAATACTCGACGCGACATAGCGCCAAGGTGAACACTTAAGCCATCCAAAAAGCAAAAATGGAGTAATCAGAAAACAGAATATCAATAGTAAATTAATAATTATTGGCTTTGTGTATAAACTGCTGACCCCGGGCCTCATTAAGAAAGGCCTTGGATATCTCCACAATAAAACCCATGCCTCAGTAAGAAGGATTGTGTATATTTCCACAATAAAACCCAGGCCTCATTAATAAGGATTGTGGATATCTTCACAATAAAACCACTGCTTTCGGTTCAGCTCTACAAATACGACTCTAACTAATTTTAAAAAGATACGATGTAGGTAATTATACTGACACCGCCTCTTTATAATTGTATAAGTATATACTACATAATATACTTACTTTAAAGGTTATAACCAGAAATGAAATAAAATACTATTTTTGTATTATATACTTACTATAAAATAATATTTTAATTTATTTTTGCAATAAAATGAAGTAAGCATTTCAAATGGTTGTATGCCGACCAAACTACAGATAAAATACTTTTAAATAAACGTAGCTGATAATATTAATAGCTTTTCTTGCATAAGCCGTTCTTACAAGCAACCACATATTCACTCAACAACATTCTCATACATTGTTATTTAGAAAATTCACGTGAAATAAACACCATCCCCTCACCATTACCGTCCAATTATAATCTCTTTCGCAAGAAATCCCATACGTCAACCACATAATCTATTTCAAAGTGAAATTAATTAATTCCTTGCGAAACTCATTGTCACCCTACAAAAGGGTTCCCTCAAAGCGGATGACACTACATTTTCTATCCCTCTCTTGCTCTTGCTATTTTGTACTGTATCTCACTCGCTCTTAGCAGACAAATCAGAGTATTTGATGAGCCTTAATTGCTTTATTAGTTTCTCTTGTTTTACAAAAATATTCGTTAAAACTCAAAAAGGCATTACCCTTGTTTTTGTTCGTTATGAATGAAAACTTAAATGCATATGAATTTACATTTATAATAGGCTTAAACGCTTTTTTTTTGCTAAAGAAGTAGTCCTATTGTATTTATTTTGCTAGAAATATATTAGTCCAGCATTATAGTGGGCAAGTGTTCTATTTTGCACAATATTAATATTATTAACAGGTTCCTTGTCCGATGCATCACATATGATACATAACAATAGATTTTCTATTGTGTCTAATACGGGACAGTGAATGGGTTAATAATCCTTACTTAATATTATAAATGCGAAAATGAGTTTGTTTGTTTGTTTGTTACGCTTTCACGGCTTAACTACTCAACCGATCAACATGAAATTTTGCATACACGTTGTCAGGGGTACAGAATGCATCCAGGAAGAAGAACTGTTGCAAACCTAACCTAACCTACATTTACACGAGCGAAGCCGCGGGTGAAAACTAGTATTATATAATTATTAATTTTCGAGCTCAGAGTATCTTATGAGAAAAATTGAGTTACGATTTTCCCGATTTTGGAATCAAATAGTTACAGTACCTGACGGTGGACTGCAGACATAAGCGCAAACTCCTTCCAAGACATCAATGACTTATTTGCAAGCTGTGATACAGTTTTTCTGTCTGTTTTCTTTGTTTTGGTTTTCAAGTTCGTTCATATTTTACTAATTGTAATTTTTTTATATTTCTTAAACATATTTTTTTATTTATTTTAGAAGGCGCTCATAGCCAGTTGCACTCACTGATCAGTAAACGATTAGCGAGGTAAAGCAATGTTGGGTGCGGTCAATCTATAGATGGCTGACCGCTTAGTGGTATTTCATCTGAGCGTGTCCGTGCTTCGGAGGGCTCGTAAAAAGTTGGTCCCGGTTGTTGTCAAATTGACAGCAGTCGTTAAGCCATGTCAGAGGCCTACGGGCGGCTTGAACAACTCTTGACAACAGGTTGGCCACTAACCACACGAAATGAAGAAGAATTTATTTTAGAAAAACAGCTCTTTCACTAGGAATAATTCCTGTATTGCGGGAGACATGGAAAACATTCAAACAACGGACACAAAGAATACCTAGATAAGGCACAACAATTGGATCGCACAAATTGTTATCCCGTGTGAGGATCAAACCCGCAAGACTCGGGTAAGCAAGCACTTAAGCCACCGCGTCATCCGTGCCGTCAATGATTGCAACTCACGAAGGCGAGCGGGCTTCACTTGTAGTTGAACGTGTACATGCACAGTGCGGTAGTGTGCGTGTTTGACAGAGCGGTCAGCTGCGAGCGACACTTACACACACACATACATATACGCGTTTACCACAAATAAAGCCCGCTCGCCTTCGTGAGTTGTATTTAACTATTTTTTCTGTTTATATTGATACTGATGATGGTACACCATCATTATAGACGCTGTGACACCTTAAAATGTTGTGCATTCAGTTACTATTTATAGTCGTACTAGATTATGCCCGCAGCTTTGCTTGCGTTAATGAAGATAATTAAAAAATCAATAAATTTCTCTGTCTCGGGAACCGAACTTTTTTCTGGATAAATAGTACCCTATATATTGTTCTGTAACTGTTATCCCGACAATGTGTATGCATAACAACATCTACTTTAATTATGATCGATCAAGCAGTTAAGGCGTAAAAGTGTAAATAACAAACAAACTCACATTCGCATTTATAATTAGTAAGGATTTAGTTATGTAGAAATCCTAATCCTAACTAATATTATAAAAGCAAAAATGAGTTTGTTTGTTTGTTACCTTTTCATGCCTAAACCACTGAACCGATCATCCTGAAATTTTGGGTGTACGTTAACAGGTGTACAGAAATGGACATAGGCTACCTTTCATCCCGAAAAAAAATACTGTTCCCGAGGAAAACAATAATAACGTTCTTGTGATAATAGATGGCGCCACGTGTCTTTCGAATCTTGATTGAATTATATTATTACAAGCAGAGTACAACCCGAATTGATTGACAAATTCTAAATTAACGCGAACGAAGCCGCGGGCAAAAGCTAGTAATGTAATAATTACTGGATGTCCAATCAAATATTCTTTTCGATAGAATACACAATACGATGCAAAATCTCTAAGCCTTATACGTTTCAAAATCTCTTGTTAGAGTTTCAAGATTTTAATACCGCTTGTGCTTCTTGTTTGCTTGCGCAGATTAAAGTCCTTAAGCGAGATTTTCTTTTTATTATTTAATATCTTATAATAGGCATCTTAAGCTGATTACATGATATTATGCAGTAAATTTCTATTTTGGATTTTAAAGTCAAGTTTACAGTCAGATTAAGGACTGTGTCGCGGGGGACTTTAGTAACATTTAAACAACAGGCACAGAGAACACTCGGACACGGTACAACTAATTGTTGCTTACAAGGTTGTTGTTCTGTGTGGGGGTCGATCCCTCACAATCACATATTATTATTACGTTAGTAATTAAAACATTAAGTTACCTTAGAATTAAATAAAATAGGCATATCAACAACGAATTAAATCTATCAGAAATTTGATTGAAAATATAGTTAAACTACTATATACGGATTTTATCGCGTTGTTCATTTGACACTTTATTACAAAATTTTGAAAACTGTTACACTACTATTACTATTAAACTTTACTAATTTTTAAGCTAATTAAATTATTGAAACTATTAAAACTATTTATACTATTACTATACTATTATACTATTTATATTTGTGTTTACACTTTCCCCGACGTTTCGGTTGCTTTTCAGCAGCCATGGTCGCGGGGAGACTAAGATGGCAGTTGTCTCAATGTTTCAGTGTAGTTATTTCAAAGTATCCGAACATAATTTAATCATAGGTGTATCTATTTACGCAGAATGAGCTCAAAGTATCATGAAGTCTAGCTGTGGTTTGCTTCTTCTTGGGTTTGACTATTTGAATTACTGGATCCCAAGCTGGTGGTACATTAATGATACTTTGAGCTCATTCTGCGTAAATAGAAACACCCATGATTAAATTATGTTCGGATACTTTGAAATAACTACACTGGAACATTGAGACAACTGCCATCTTAGTCTCCCCGTGACCATGGCTGCTGAAAAGCAACCGAATCGTCGGGGAAAGTGTAAACACAAATATAAATAGTATAATAGTATAGTAATAGTATAAATAGTTTAATAATTTCAATAATTTAATTAGCTTAAAAATTAGTAAAGTTTAATAGTAATAGTAGTGTAACAGTTTTCAAAATTTAGTAATAAAGTGTCAAATAAACAACGCGGTAAAATCCGTATATAGTAGTTTAATTTCAATGAATAACATTCGCGTAAACAGAAGACAATACTATTGAAAATATAGTTCAATTAATTTGGTCTACCAAATTTTATTTCTTGTTGATTAAATTGATTCATATTTATCCATGCTATAATAATAATAATAATTTATTTTCAGAATAACATTCCATAGTAGGTTAGTAACAGTTGAACTTACATCTAGTCTTAGTAGTAGGTAAAGAGCAGCGATAGCTCAGTGGGGAGACCAACAGACTGCAATGCAGAGGGTCTCGGGTTCGAACCCACGTCGCGCACCTCTGACTTTCGAAAGTTATATGACTTTTCGAAATTATGTGCGTATTCATTGACAATTATCGCCTGCTTCGTGCCTCGGAAAGCACGTTAAGCCGTTGGTCCCGGCTGCTATGAACATCTATGGCAGTCGTTATTGGGAGAGTGTCGACACAAAAGATCCCACTGGGTCGAAGTGTCGCCGGTCTGCACTAACTGGCCCCCACATAAGATAAGATAAGATAGTAGTAGGTACATACATCTAATACCTGACCAGTTCAGACTGTCCGATCCAAAGAAGCCATCTACTTGACTGCGTGCAGTCGTATCCAGCGTTCCAGAATCGGAGAGTCCCACCAATCAGTCAGCGTTTTCAGGATTTGGGGCTGGCGCGTACATTGTCATATAATTTTTATGGAACTCTTCTTTATTAATAAACCTTTAAAGACATTTTATTTTTTAAATTTCTGATTAGCTCTTAATATATTTCATTTCTACAGGCATTATCTTTAAGATGCTAATAGCTGGCACTCTAGAAATGTTCTTTACTGCTACACAAGGAAGGTAGTAGATCCTGGCTGGTTTCAGCATGAATGGGCCGGATCGACCAGGGTAGTACTACCCTCTCACTAAATATCGGCGTGAAGTAACGGTACCCGTACTGTTGCGTTTCGTATCGGTGAGTGAGAGAGCCGCAGGCCTAGTTACCCCGATCCTTTTCCTATCCTTTCCTTTGTCCTTTCCCTCCTTCATTCCTTTTTAAATGGCTGGCAACGCACTTGTTACTCCTTTGAGGTTGCGGGTGTCTATGGGCGGCGGTAATCGCTTACCATCAGGCGATCCGTCTGCTAGTTGGCACCCTAAGCCATAAAAAAAAATTTAAATAAAAAAACACAACATCTAATTTTGACAACTCTTATGGTACCGGACTAATGGTAACCATTCCTGTGTCACGGGAGAATTTACAAATATTCAAACAAAATAAAAAAAATCTGACTTAAATGGCTGTATTAATTTTTGCATACCGTAAGGTAGAATGTATAAGGACAAACATGTAAACATCATAATTTTTAAACCTACATTTTAGGCAAATAATTGTTTTTTTTTTTTTTTTTAAGTGGTACATTTGTTAAGAGGTTGCCGTTGACGACCGTGCTAATATTAAATTGTATGGTGTATGACCCTATGTAAAGGCAGGCAGTACTTTATAGTTATTTTATATTATATATTATCTACTAAGAATAAAAGCTACTATTAGGTATTTGGATTATCATAAAGCTAAATGAAAATAAATTATTGTTATTCCTTAATATACCATTAAGTACCGTATAAACTTATACTGTTGTGATTATAATGTTTAAAAATGAAAAACAAATGTATTGAAATTAAACTACTATATACGGATTTTATCGCGTTGTTTATTTGACACTTTATTACAAAATTTTGAAAAGTGTTGCACTACTATTACTATTAAACTTTACTAATTTTTAAGCTAATTAAATTATTGAAACTATTAAAACTATTACTATACTATTATATTATTTATATTTGTGTTTACACTTTCCCCGACGTTTCGGTTGCTTTTCAGCAGCCATGGTCACGGGGAGACTAAGATGGCAGTTGTCTCAATGTTCCAGTGTTTAGTCCGTATATAGTAGTTTAATTTCAATGAATAACATTCGCGTAAACAGAAGACAATATTAAGTTAAACAAATGTATTTTAAATTTATTTCTTTTTTCTTGTTGAACTTGCGTGTGGTGTATGTATGTCTTTATACATAGGTATGTGTGTGTATCTCTATTAAATCAATCATGTATCATGTCATATTAGTCAGTAATAAATATTTACTCATGATGAGCTGTGTTCTCTTTAAGCTTCCCGAACGCCTAACCTTATAAATATTTATATTTCTAAACTCGGAACAACTTATAGATTTGTTGATCCCATAATTGTTTATCCCTTATAGGGATTGAAGTCACAACACTCAGCGTTGCGGCAGTGGCGAGGCTACCATTTAAACCACTACGCCATCCGTGCAATTAAATTATCATCAAACTATTGACAATGTCGAACATAAACACAGACATTTACTATCCCAGCCTCAAACCTTACAGATTATCTTTGTATTAAATCAAGTTGTGTATGCACAATCCAAATTCACTTCGATTGTCTGAAGGGTATCCCGCCGTCTGTATTTGTTCGGAGTGAGTTATAATTAATGTCTGGACCTAAGCAAACATATCGTTATGATCAACGTTTAGGAAATAATATTGGTAGAACTTTGGCCAGTGGAACCGCTGTGGTCTTGCATAATTGTATTTGTCCAGTCTGACCGCATGTCTGAATGTGATTTCTATTGGTATGGTTTAATTGTGATATTGTTGGTCCAGTATAGGTAGGACACGCACACATAGAGTTTCGTATTTTAAAATTCGCCGTTTTGATATTTAATTTTTTGTTGTTTTTGTTTGTGTTATATGTTGACAACGAACGGAGACAAAATTATGTAATGATGACTCCAGACCGGTTTCGGTCACGGCGACTGCCTCAACTCCGTACAGATAGTTGTCGTTGGTGTGCTCGCATATGACTACAATAGCCAATCTTATTTGAGAAGGTCCGCGCACATTGCGGGCATGTGAGCACACCATTATTATAGTTATAACTGATCGCCGCAGGTGGTCGGGCTTGCAATTCGTCACGTCTAGAGTCAAGCTCTGACCAACGATGCTCCTCAAAGTCAAAAACTTTGTTTTTGACTTTTTTTTGTTTATTTTTTGTAATAACTGTGTTTTAAACAACGCGATCAAATCCGTTTAAAGTTATTCAATATATCATAGGGACCTTTACAAACATTTAAACAATGAACACAAGGACATCCAGACTTGAAACAACTATTTGTGTATAACACATTATGTTTGTCCGGTGTGGGTTACGAACCCACAACACTTGGCGTAAAGGCGAAGCGACCACTTAAACTGCTAGGGCATTCATGAAGTCAACTTTTAATGAGAGGAACAGGTAAAATACTTATCCTATTCCTCTCGTTTGATCTCATCTCTAACGGGCGAATGATACCCAAGATGATGAAGATGACATTTACCATTGGCATCGGGTATAAACTATTTATTGAAAGATTATCATGTTTGTAAACTCGTCCGCGAAACAGGAATTATGCCGAAAATGGATTCCGTATTTAAATTATAAATTTAATATGTATAAATTTGAGTTACAAATTATATGTCGGCCTCGATGGCGTAGTGGTTAGTGTAACAGACTGCCACGCCTGAGGTCGTGGGTTCGATTCCCGCACAAGTTAAACATTTGTGTGCATGAACATGGATGTTTATCTTGGTCTGGGTGTTTCTATGTTTAATATGTATGTATTTACAAAAAAAAGTGTATATGTATGTTTATCCATTGTATAGTACCCATAGTACAAGCTCTGCTTAGTTTGGGCTAGATGGTGTTGTGTGTATGTGATAGAATATCATATTTCTAGTAGTCTTATTAATCCTTCCAGTTAAGCTAGAATACTTATGTTGAAGTAAGTTCACGTCGGTAATGTAATGAGTTAGATTCGAAACCGCGACCTCTTAATTACAAGGCCAATCCCTTGTACTATCGACTCCAGCGACGGATGACCACACCTAAGGTTAAAATCGCATAGCAAGCCAACACTTGGTACCCGTACCCGTGACACGGCCCTTTCTTTGTTTGAGTTTTTTTACACCTTACCTTTGTTTACTGATTCTAAGGCGATACAAACTCAACTGGTCAACATGTGCAAGCGAAATTTTTCCTGAAATGGTCATCCGTCGCTGGAGCCGGTAGAGCATTAGGTTAGCTTCACTTTAAATTGTTTTACATCTACATACATACATAGATTTACGCCTGCTTCCCAGAGGCGTAGGCAGAGACTATAGATTTCCATTTGCTACGATCCTGAGACACTTCTCTGGCTTCATTCACTTGAATCATCACTTTCCTCATACACGCCCGTCGGTTCAAGGAGCTCTTAACCTGGCCTTTGTCCAGAACGCCTCCGATCTGATCGAGAAACGTTCGCCTAGGTTTTTCTCTTGCGACTGTTCCATTCAGTATAATTATTGTATAATTAAAGGTTTTATAATTGGTAGGTATTAAAAATATTTTTAGGGCTGGTCCGCCACAGGGAAGAAAGGTGGTTTTGCAATAATACCGATGCCACGTTAAAGTCGCAGGTCTTCCTCTTGCGACGGTTCCTTTCACACTAGCCTTATAAACTTTCTTAGTCAGTCTTTTCTCGTCCATTCTTTCTACATGTCCAAACCAGCTTAACATACCCTTTTCTATTCTTGTCACTATATCCACTTTCATGCCACATCTTTCTCTAATCACAATATTTATCTTCTATGTACAAATAAAAAAGAATGGCTGTCAAGTACGATAACAAGAAACAGCTATGGGGATCTCTTGTCATACTAACGATGTGTAATTGCTATGAAAAAGAAAAGCGAATATTCGAAAGTTTTATAAGCTTAAAGTTTTTTTTTATACAACTTGGTTGGCACATCAGCATACGGCCCACCTGATGAGAAGTGATCTCCGTAGCCTATAGACGCCTGCAACACCAGAGGCATCACTTGCGCGTTGCCGACCCTTTAGGAAAGGAGGAAGTGGGAAGGGGAAAAGAGGGTGATTGAGCCTCCGGCACTTTCACTCACCGAACGAAACACAACAGTAGGAATACTGCTATTTCACGTCGATATTCTGTGAGAGGGTAGTTCTTCCCCGGTCGAGCCGGCCCATTCATGCTGAAATCAGCGAGGCTCTACTAATCAAAGTTTTTTACATTTGAATAAAATATCAATGTATCCATTCGTTCTCCTTGATTATAATTCGAATCATAATCGAATATTGATATAATGACACCACTGATAAGTTGTAATCTATAGTGTTGATATCCTTTTTCAGGGTTTTGTGCCAAAATGCTAAAAACAAGACTATTATGGTGCGATGTTCTCTGTACGTTCGTCCGTCCTTCCTTTCTGTCACAGCTGCTTATCTCAACATCTACAGACGATACAAGCATCTAATTCACACTTGACCGTTGTTTTTTAATAGGTTATCGTTTTTTTATTAGACTACATAACGCCACATAAAAAAATTCAACAATATATTCGATTAATGCACTCGAAATATTATCAACGTTTCGAATAAATCGATTTATTTGAAGTATTAAATAATTCGATTAATATCGATGGATACTTGACTGAATTGATGGTGTAGTGGTTTAAGTGGTCGCCTCGCCACTGCCACTGCGCCGAGTGTTGTGGGTTCGAATCCCACACGGGACAAAACATTTTGTGTAATCCACTAATGGTTGTTCAGAGTTGGGATATTCTTTGTGTCCGTTGTTTGAATGTTTATAAAGTCCCGCGCGACACAGAAATCACTCATAGTACAAGAGTTAGAAGATAAAAAAGGGAAGTCCCTACGCGATATAACGTCTAATTTTGTTGCATCATAAAATTTTTTGGTAGCCATCCAAAAATATCGTAGGGAATAGACGAAATTACAGCAAGCTCCGCCTTGTTCAATTATCTTAGGACGTTTAATACGAGGCTGGACCCTCGTCAGTTAGACCCGTCGGCTCACTACATTAGTTATAATAAGGTCAAAGTTTAGTGTTTCTCTGTAAGGCTTTTGTTTGTGTAGCATCAAGACTATATTGCTGAAGGGCTTGGCAGGCTTAATATAGGTACACACCTGTGTGTTACATCAACATTTAAAGAAAGAAAGAAAGATTATTTATTTGACACATACCACAAACAGCGATAGCTCAGTGGGGAGACCAACAGACTGCAATGCAGAGAGTCTCGGGTTTGAACCCACGGTGCGCACCTCTGACTTTCGGAAGTTATATGACTTCGAAATTATGTGCGTATTGATTGACAATTATCGCCTGCTCCGTGCCTCGAAGAGCACGTTAAGCCGTCGGTCCCGGCTGCCATGAACATCTATGGCAGTCGTTATTGGGAAGTTAGTGCCCTCTGATATCCTAACACTGGTCTAGCCTTAGGGTATCGTTAGCCTTCGGGTTGCGGAGGTCATATGGCAGTCGCTCCGTGTAAAAACTGATATCCAGTCAAATCCGGTTAGACTAGAAAGCCGACCCCAGGTGACTTGGGAATAATAAAGGCTAGGGAGAAGAAGATACCACAAACACATAATAACAAGTATAAAATAAAAATAAATAGGTACAAAAATAAACAATCGCGTGAATCTATGTATGTATATATGTAAAAATAAACTTAGCGAAACGAGCACAAATCAAATAAAAACAAATCAAAGTACATATTAAAGTAAGTGTCTAATAGTATTGTCAAATAGGACCCAATACAGCATGTGTCAGACAAAAGCCTGACGCTGGTTTTCAACTGGGTCCTTTAGTGACTCACGGATATAAAACCATCTATAAACAAAGAAAATAAAAATAAAATATATAATACTAGCTGTCCCGACAGACGTAGTCCTGTACACACGAAAAAAAAAAAAAGAACCAAATCTAAACCATTCTCGAATCCACTTGAACATACACAAAAAATTTCATCAGAATTGGTCCGGCCGTTTAGAAGGAGTTTAATTACAAACACACGCACAAAGGATTTATATATATAAAGATATAGTACCTATATATGTATAAGAACAGAATAATATCCAATTTACACACAGACACAGATAGTATAATACACAGATCACACAACACAAAATTATATTTAAAAAATATGGGGCAGTCTTTGGGGACTGCCGATAGAAGTGAAAACTTTAATCCTTGATCATAAACACTTCTTTATAAATCAAAAATAGTTAAATAATCGTTCCGTGACGATGACGCGAGTTCCATGATTTTTGCTCAACGCGCCTAAAGAAGTTTTCACTTCAAAAAAATAATAATAATGATACGACAGATTAAAATTAATTTTAATTTATTGTAATATCTTCTACTTAATATTTCGGTAGGTTTGTTTATGACTCCCACGTAATAATAACAAAATAAATTGTGGTTTCTATTTCGTATTACAACTGAAAATTTTATTTCTTAACTCGTGATTTATCACGGAAATATGGATTCACGCCACATTTTGTTGAACGCTTTAGATCTAAGGGTGGAATAAATATTCTCTCTCTGATCTTTAGTTTGATTGTTTGTTGTTGTTGAACAAAAATAAATTAGACTAATCTAAAATGTTATTATCCGAATATTAACCGATTCTTTGTCACTAATTATAATTCGAATCATAATCAAAAATTAATTATTTCGCGATGGCGCAATTAGTAGATCGTGGCCCTTTTCGGATGACGGAGATGTTTTTTTATTTTATATGAAGCAAGCCTTCCGTTGCGTGCAATATCGAATTACTGATGGTCTATGGTCTATGGTCTACGTATCGATTTAATTAAAAATACCGATAGTACTTTAGCTGACCGTATAATCGAACGCAAAAATATACCACGGGAGCTTAACCGCTCAACCAACCCAGTTATCAAAAATACGAAAATACAAAAAAAGTTATTCAAACAAAAGACCATATTAACAAAATTTACGTTTTATATGGTCTGGTTGAGCTCGGATGCCGGAGTCTTAGCGTTGGTTGAGGGGTCGAGGTATTCTAGGTATTAGATCTAATAAAATAAACTGAAAATGTTTCTACACTTTAAAGGATTTTATGACATATAAAGAAAATGATGTAATTAATTAATGTTGAAATTCCTTATATCACTGACATTGTAACACAATAATTGACTTCTAAATTTGTTTTCACTTGACATTCCAGTACAATTACCTTATTTATTACAATAATTATTCACGGCATAAATTTTGACATCACTAGAAAGACCAAGGCTGTCAATTTAACCGCACGGCGATTTCATTCTTAAATATTTTAAAAACTATGTTTTTGTTTCTTTTCATATTTTATGACTTTTCCTAATGTGCTATTGTTAGGCTAAATCTATATAAAAAAATATACTATATGTTGTATTTAAGATTTCTTTACAAATACCTACTAAGACCATACACCGTGAATGTGACGGCATATAAGGGCAGCGATAAGAATAGTAAATAACGATTTCTTCAAACTAATGAAGGTACTTTTGTTTTTATTTATGTTGAATTCTGAGTAAATTGTTACTATCTAGCTTGTTTACAGTCTTAGTAGACATTGGTTTCGTTTAGTGAGCAGTCGTAATTTGTTATAAAAAAATGAGTCGCCGTCTCAGTAGTTCTCAAATAGAACAAGAACAGTTGCGATATCGGGATATCTGAAACGTTACCACTGACAACTTTTTCACGTTTCTAAATTTAGCTAAAAAATTATAGTCGAAAAGACTAGTATTGTTGGGACAATGCGGCGTGCAAGACGAGAAGTACCGTCGATTTGTAGAGGTATTCGTACTACAAGATATGAAACGTTTATAATGAAATCTGAGACCGATACAACCCTTACTGTCTATCAAGGAAAACCAGGGAAAAATGTTATTATTTTGAGTACTCTGCACCCCAACGTGAGCATAGATACTGATAAAAAAAGCTGCCTGAGACAATCGTATTTTATAATGAAACAAAATTTGGTGTAGACATATCGATCAAATGGCACGCAAGTACACCGTAAGAGCTGGAAGCCGAAATTGGCCTGTTCACTTTTTTTACAATATACTTGATTTAGCAGCTATAAACTCGTGGATTATATACCGAAAAGTCACAGGAATAACAATTTCTTGGTATAATTTTATACTTCAACTAGTGAGCGATCTACATGCAGAGTATGTGAAAAACAAATCTACTTCAACTGCGACTCAAAGGCAAGAACCGAATTCTGAAACAAGTGAACGATGTACTACAAACAATAAGAGGCGGCAATGTCAAGTCAATAGTAATTGTAAAAAAAATAAAACGAGTGAAAACTGCACAATCTGTAAAAAATCTGTTTGTGGAAAATGTATAAAAGATTTAAAAAAAAAACTATTACTTGTTACAAATGTTACTCAGTTTAAGTGCTAAAATTGTTTATTATTAATAAATAAATATATTGATATTATTTTAATTTTATTTTTAATGCAATATACGCAATAATTTCATAAGTATTCTGACTGAATCTCTAGTACCGTCAAATTGACCGCTGCGGTCTTTGTAGGTATAGTACGAAGCCCGGCCCTTCTAGTGTTAACTAAGTACAAGTCAATATAATATCAAACCAATATAATGATCAACATATTTTGTACAATATCTGTCTATAACTTTGACATATTTACGCACCATTGTTATGGTAGAATGTGATCGGACCACAATTACCTTACCACCACTATGTCACCACATTTCTTGTGAATAAAGGATTATTATTATTATTATTACTGTCCTTTTCTCAGTCTAGGAAAGTTAGGCCATGGTCTGGTCCAGAATAGATTAATAGACTTCACACATGGGTATGTTAAAAATAATTTTCAGACTTGCTGGTTTCCATACAAGACACACTGTATTTTGAGAACAAGAAAAAGTGACATCACCTATTTAAATAATTCAATCGCCAAAAATTCAAAATAGCCTAAATAGTAATAACATTTAAACAATATAGTTTAATAGTTTTAATGTTACCTATGTGATAATAGTGTTTTAAAATAAAGAACGTGAAAAAATCCGTGTAAAGAAGTATAATTTCAATGTATAACATTCGCGTAAACCTAAGACAATATAGTCAAAAAAGTCAAGTCAAAAATCATTTATTCATTTAGGTCACAAAGTAACACTTATGAACCTATATAAGGTTAGTGAGATATGCAATGTCATAAAAAATCGAATGTATAACATTTAACAGATTTATTGTAAACAAAGCCTTATTTCAACCTGCTTCAATGTAGAGATGCTTGTAAGCTGATTTCAAATTCTTTTTCTAGAAATCGCTGAGAGAAGGATTCCAGTAGCAAAAGTATTATTGGAATGTTTTTATTAAATATACTTAGAAAATAGGATCAAAGGACATCTTAAGCTTAGCTTTAAATTTAGAATAATACTTACTATTAATGACTTATATATTACTAGCTGCCCCGGCTTGAACATGATATAGACTACTAGATTTTGCACGCGACTTCGCTCGCATAAATGTAGTTTAGTAACAGTGTTTTTTTTTTGGATGAAAGTATCCTGTGGCCTTTTCTGTTCCCTTGACACACTTAGTCTACATATTTAGGAGGATTTCAGTGACAGATATATATGTACGGAGGCATTTTATATATAAAGACTAGCTGCGCACCGTGAATTCACCCATGTTAAACATAATGATAATAATAATAATAATGTACCTTTGTAGGAACAAAAATTTTTTTTAATTGGGGTAGTGGTTTCATAGATAACCCTCCTCATACACACACAATTAAACATACACAAATAATTGTATCAAAATCGGTCCAGCCATATAGGACGAGTTCACTGACGCATATGAACAAGAGAATTATAATATACATATATGAAAACAAAGTTATATTTTTCTTTCCTTTTATTTACTCTGACCATTTTATTTGTCCGACAGTATAATGGAAACATGGCGTCCTATAACGTGCTCAAAATGTGTGAACTATGTCAACGCGCGTTGGTCCGTGTGGTAAATTCTGGCATCTCATTTTGGCACTACCATGCATGCCAATATATGGTTCTGCCAAAATAATGTTAACCGGTAATTAGGGCTTGTGCCAACTGAGCGTATTTTCTGGTTAATATTGTATGAAACTGTATATCACAAGCAAAAAATTGCTTTGTTGTCCGCAAGATACGATTTAAAATACAGCTGTCGGTGATGTTATAAGTTATAATATTGTCTTATGATAACGCGAATGTTATACATTAAAATTAAACTACTGTATAAAGATTTTATAAGGGCTTACTTAAAAAAAAACAGTACAATTATGTTAATTTAGAACTATTTAAATTTACAGTTCTACCCGACGTTTCGATTGCTTTTCAGCTGATATGGTCACGAGGAGACTAGCATAAAGCAGTTTAAATTCAATGTATAACTTTGGTGTAAACGTAAGACAATAATTATTAAACAAAGACTTAGATTTAAACTAGAGGGTTTTTAAACTATTGCGATTTGTACACTACGCGATCTATACTAATATTATTATTCCACCGCGCCGCCACCGCGTCGCCACCGCGACGCCACCGCGACGCCACCGCGACGCCACCGCGACGCCACCGCGACGCCACCGCGACGCCACCGCGCCGCCACCGCGTCCCCGCCGTTTGATTTTAATATACCACTAGACAGTTGTTGGTAATACATTGCATAACACTGCTCTGTCCTCCACTAAATTTATGAACGTTTTGTAATCAAAATTATCCATGATAGATTACTATACAGTTAATAATACGAGCGCATACGTTGGCGGCCGGTAATGGAATAAGCAAAATCGAACACAGGCAAAAGGCGGCGCGGTGTCGGCGCGGCGGCGGCGCGTGGGTGGTGCGGTCGCGAACGTATACACAGCTGAGAGACACGGTGACGGAGCGGTGACGGCGCGGCGGCGGTATCGTGGACTTGAGCGCTAATACGATGTACTACGACTAGATACGTTTTATCAGTATGTTCTAATGAACATAACAAAACACTACTCTTTTTTCTGTTGTTGTTTCTTGTTCTGCTAAATAAGAAGATTCAACACTGTTGAAATGTACTTAGACGTGGCCAAGTAATACCATCATTTATATTGCTAATTAGTTCTGTTGAAAAGAAAACTATCATTTAACAAGACATAAATAAATATACACAGATCTATTAAAATATAACATTTTCCGCTTCAAACATTTTCTTATTACACTAAACGGTACAAGAAGGGATATTATCGGGGTGCGACGACTATAAATCCGCAAGTGAGCCAAGATAGAATGAAGAATGGCCTGTGATTTACTGCCTACACCCCACCTCCCCCCTACTGCTTAAAGGAAGGGGAGGGTGCAGCCTGCAACCTAGGCCGGTCAGTATCTAGACCACGCAGGTCACAGATAGTGCAATACTGAAGGAAATGATAGCGAGCATCCTGTTATAGTATTGCAAGATTTGCCAAGATTTTTGAATCTCTGGTGTGTCCGTACTTGCAGGCACATTTGAAACTTTACTTAAGTAACGCCCAGCATGGTTTCGTTGGTTCCAGGTCCACATGTACTAACTTAGTCATGTTTACTGAGACACTGACGCGCGCTATTGACTCCGGGAAACAAATTGACGTAATTTATACAGATTTTAGTAGAGCTTTCGATCGCGTTCCACATCATATTCTTTTAGAGAAGATGACTGCTTATGGTATCACCGGCTCCCTTCTTACTTGGTTAAAATCTTACCTTGACAGCCGCTCCTTCTTCGTTGTCGTAAACGGGTATCGCTCGAAATCCTATAGGGTCACATCGGGTATGCCCCAAGGATTCCATGTCGGGCCTATTCTCTTTAATTTTTTCGTCAATGACTTACCCATTACATTAAATTACTCGGACTGTTACATGTACGCAGACGATCTTAAGTTTTGCAGACAAGTTGAGTCAACTGAGGATGTTGAGCTGCTGCAGAGAGACATTGACCAGTTAACTATATGGTGCGACAAAAACGACATGACATTGAACATCAATAAATGCTACCATGTCAAGTTCTCTAGAAAAGCTAACTTGTTTCCTTCTACTTACCACATTCGCCACAGTTTTATACAGGAGGCAGAACAAGTTAGAGATTTGGGTATTCTGTTCGATAGGAAGCTGACTTTTGTTCCGCACATCGAGAGTGTTATCAAAAAGTCATCGAGAATGCTTGGATTTGTAATCAGGAATGTTACTAATTTTAGTCGGAGTAAAACCAAAATTCTCCTTTACAACAGCCTCGTACGTAGCTCCTTAGAATACTGTAGTACTGTTTGGAGACCGCATTACGCTACTCACACATTAAGACTAGAGAGGGTTCAAAAACGTTTCTTGTGGCACCTAGCTTACTCCTCCGGGATAGCAAGGAAGAAACCATCTTATAAAGAAAGACTGTCACATTTCATGATGGTATCTTTGCAGAATAGAAGAGACATCCTTGACACGGTTTTCTTAGGCAAGCTTTTACAAAATAAAATTGACTGTCCCGAATTGCTCTCTAACATTAAATTTCGTGTCCCCGCAAGACTTCCTCGTACTCCCATAACTCCCTTATATCCACCACTTCGCAGAACGGTCTTGGGCGCAAACTCTCCTATACCCCGACTGTGTAAATTATTGAATGGCATTAGTGATCTTGTTGATGTGAATGTGGACTCAATGTGCAAGCTCAAAAAAGAATGTGCAAGTAATCGTCCCGCATTATGATAGTTTTTTTTTTTTCTTTAATTTCTTATTTTTTGAATGTATTGTTATTTGTATTGTTTTTTTTTTAAATTGTTTATCTTTACTTTATTTTAGTTTGTACCTAATAAACATAAGCAGTTAGTATTTGACTTGTATATGTGTTTGTCTCGTAATCTGTAGAACTTTTGTATTTATGTTTAATCACACTTTTTGAGCATGTTGTGTTTGCCTGTAATAGATTGTTACACTAGAACATAAGATCTTTATATGTATTTTTGTAATTGTATGGGTGTAATCAATTGTTGGTGAGCCAAATAAAATAAAATAAAAAATAAAATTAAAGATTTTGGTCACATGGATAGTCTAAGCGACGGTGGGCAGTTTTGGTGTTGTCATCTCGCCATTCATGCCTGTTTGCTATGCGTTGTTGGATCTAACCTCTTGAACAAAAATTTGCTTAGTCAGAAAATAGATGTTTCTAATCTGTGTGTATATTTGTTGGCTCAATATTATCTGTGGCGAAGCGGTAGTGATCGCGACTGCTGTGCATGATCTCGAATCCTATCTCCGGTCGGGCAATAAGTATAAATTTTCTTTTTTAGAAAGTCTGCAGTGCACGTTGCCTGCACGTGGTATTACACCAGCGATCATGACCTACGAAAATAAACAACGCGATAAAATCCGTATATAGTAGTTTAATTTCAATGAATAACATTCGCGTAAACAGAAGACAATACTACGAAAACCGTTTACTACCAGATGGGCGGTATGGTTATTTGCCATATTTGCTCTTGTAAATGACATTACAGGTGTTTATAACCTGTAGCTGGAATGTCTGCCTCTCATTCTTTAGCCCTGTGTGTGACGGCATGCAGCATGCCTAAGCACGTGCCGCTGTTTGATAAGGGAACTTTATTAGCGCGAACTTACTTTATTTGCTCTACGTGTGTATACACTGTTCTAGCACAATACACCGCGTCAATATCAACTCTATTCCATCCACATAAGAACTACAAATTCCACCAAAACATTAAACAAAAACACGCGAATATCAACCTTATCCAGTGGAGATATGACGCAGAAATCTTTCCACAAAGAACTAGGAGCCTGTATCTATGCTTACTATGTGACTTTCCGATTCCTGAAGTTTTGCTCTAAAAATAAATCGCTGCTGATTTTGAAAGCGTTGCAGTAAAATATCTTGAATTTATCTTAACACACATTTTTATGCGGATTGATTTTCTCGGTTCTATTTCTTAAAGTTTTAGATAGAAGCTATCATACAGTGTGAATTGTATGACGAGGAGTTGGCACATCGCCATTTTATATTTCTCTTAGTTGGAGGATTGAGGTGATATACCTGGAACATAAAGGGATGGAGTTTCTTGCTGGTTTTTCTAACAAGCTCAATCCTTCGCTTGAACTTAGCAAGTGACCTAGTAACTCCAGTAACTTATTAAACTCACTAAGCAATAGTTTTTAACGTTCATAAGTGTTATTTATAAATGTCAAAATCTCAGTCAGCGGAAGCCTAATGGCTACCACTGGACTACCAGGCACGGGTCTCAATTTCTATCCCAAGGCCTCTGACCTCTGACTTTTTGAAGTAATGTTACTTGTTTCCAAAATACAGGCATTAGCCTAGTTTGGAACACAGTTCCAGCATCTTTGACGTAATACATCTCGTACAGTGTTAAACATATTGTATCCGCTGAATGTATTTGGTGTCAATAAACATTTTTATTTATTTATTTACGTTACTTCACCACTAGAGCGAGCGATAATTAATTAAATAATAAATTAATTATCGCTCGCTTTAGCGGTGAAGGAAAAATTGTGAATAAACCTAAATGTCTGAGAGATCTACATAATATTCTCGAAGGTGCGTAAAGTCTGCCAACAAGCACTGGGCCAGCGCCAGTGCAGTAGCCTAACCCTTCCCATACTGAGAAGAGGCCGTGCCCAGCAGTGGGACAGGTGATTAACTGATATTCATTGAAATTAAACTACTGTATACGAATTTTATCGCGTTAATAACTACACTGGAACATTGAGACAACTACCACATTAGTCTCCTCGTGACCATGGCTGCTGAAAAGCAACCGAAACGTCGCGGAAAGTATAACATAAATATAATCAGTATAATAGTATAGTAATAGTATAAATAGTTTTAATAGTTTCAATTATTTAATTAGCTTAAAAATTTGTAAAGTTTAATAGTAATAGTAGTGTAACAGTTTCTAAATTATGTAATAAAGGTTCTATGGTAAAGGTACTAAATTATGTAATTATGTAAATGTAGGGGTAAATAGCACCTAAAAACTAACACCTATTACGCACACAATGACACACATACATGCATGAACACACACTTTTACACTAACACACACACCCACATAAACACACTTATGCACACACACATACACACACATACAAACAATCATACACTCACGCACTCTCACTGCTCAACGTCAACTAAAACTACTAGTTTTACTCAATACACACTCCACCTATTCAGAGTTTGGAGAGGCTGGTAATCTGTAATACAGGTCTCCTAGTACAGACACCATTCCCTCACACAGAATGTACTATATTATGAATGATATGTAACTAGATACCTGCTATTGTCTTGTTTTTGTAAAACTGTGTGAGAGAACAAATAAAAGTTATTGTATTGTATAAAGTGTCAAATAAACAACGCGATAAAATCCGTATATAGTAGTTTAATTTCAATGAATAACATTCGCGTAAACAGAAGACAAAATTACGGGCTGATACGAGTATTGTTACTATACGTGTAACGTTGTATTACATTGCGACTCAGTTGGATGATTGTACTTAGTAGTAACCAATGTCTGTACATAGCTTTCAGCTAAGCGTGCAAACTTTGTTAACGTGATTCAGGATGTGTCATGTTCTGATTTTTATTCTATCTGAATTGCGCTGTAAATATTTCTAGGTATAAATCCATGTTTCCGAATCAGAGACAGTAGTATTGTTATTTTCTTACAGGCTTTCGCAATTTGACCACATACTTAATATAATATTGAAAATTTCTTAGCTGCTCTCACACCAGTCAACTTGTGACCTCGATCGATGCAAGGCGGTCGAAATTTCAGGAAATAAATAGGTACGCTTAATTAATTACCAATGCAATTAAAACGGCGTGGTCTAATATTATATGAAGTACAAACAAACAAAAAATCGAATCTTTCCTCTTTAAAATATTAGTATAAATTGATATTTTCTATTATCAAATTCTTAGAAACAGAGTATAGAAATATGTGTGATGGACGTCAATGAAATACCTCCCTATTATGTGGAATATAATTATTGACTTATTGTAAGATAATTTTACTGCATTGCAAAAGACAGCAAGACTTAATATAATATTCTACCACATACACACAACATCATCTAGCCCAAACTAAGCAGAGCTTGTACTATGGGAACTAGACAATGGATAAACACACATATATTCTTTTTTGTTGTAAATACATACATATTATACATATAAACACCCAGACCAAGACAAACATTAATGTTCATGCACACAAATGTTTGACTTGTGCGGGAGTCGAACCCGCGACCTAAGGCGTGGCAGTCGCACTACGCCATTGACTACAATATGACCACAATTACTTTTAGCCACACGTCATCATTAAGCACATTAAATGATGGCTATCATTACGTGCTAATTACAATCCTGTCAATCACAATTATGTCCTAATTGGCCTGATAAGCGCATCGTTAATTACTAACGTTTAACAGAAGCCGAATATTGTGTAGATAAGATACTATATAATGTACTATGGTCAGATACATGATACAGACGTCTGTATCCCGGAGGGGTAGGCAGAGACTAGAGATTGCCATATCTTTTTTTTATGGTAATGTTAGAGCAGCGATAGCTCAGTGGGGAGACCGACAGACTGCAATGCAGAGGGTCTCGGGTTCGAACCCACGTCGCGCACCTCTGACTTTCGGAAGTTAAATGACTTTTCAAAATTATGTGCATATTGATTGACAATCATCGCCTGCTCCGTGCCTCGGAGAGCACGTTAAGCCGTCGGTCCCGGCTGCCATGAATATCTATGGCAGTCGTTATTGGGAGAGTGTCGACACAAAAGATCCCACTGGGTCGAAGTGTCGCCGGTCTGCACTGACTGGCCTCCACATAAGATAAAGATAAGATATGGTAATGTTGTCTGTTTGGTCTAGCATAATTACCATCTATTGAGCACATTTCCAGTCTTTACACTGATACCAATAATTAGATCGAGGTAGTTATATTGCACAAGTGTGTGTGCAAACACAAGTGCACTCTCTGTTCCATAACTCCCATGATCCGAAAGGATAGTAATCCGAAATGACCGGAGAAAGATCAGGTGCAGGACCAACGACTTCATGTACTGTTCGAGGCACGGAGTAGCTATCGCAGCCATATTCCTAACTCCGGGCTACTATTGAGACTTCTTAACAGAAAAACCCAATAACTTTTTGGCGAACCGGGATTCGAACTCGAGACCTCATGCACAGCAGTCGCATTCACTACCGCTGCGCCACGAATATATTATATTTACTATTAAAATTAGGTCTTCAGCCGTGTGAATTCCAGAAGAACACATAAAAATAATCCACACATACATATATGACAGGTACACTAAGTATGTGTTAATGCAGGCAATTAACTATTGACAGACGAAATTTAATCTAAGTCCGATTTAAATAAAAATTATTTGTCGGCTTCGATGGCGTAGTGGTTAGTGTAACCGACTGCCACGCCTGAGGTCGCGGGTTCGATTCCCTCACAAGTCAAACATTTGTGTGCATGAACATGGATGTTTGTATTGGTCTGGGTGTTTCTATGTATAAATTATGTATGTATTTACAAAAAAAACGTATATAATATGTATGTTTATCCATTGTCTAGTACCCATAGTACAAGCTCTGCTTAGTTTGGGCTAGATGGTGTTGTGTGTATGTAGTAGAATATTATTATATATAACCAAAATACAAATACAAAAGAATTTTCTGGGTGGTAAATTGTTACCATTCTTTACCGTAACCACCTCACACTTACATGTTACCACGAGGTATGTGTACCCGTTACTCTGCGAACAAGTGTGCTGACAATATAACTTTTTTACAATTCCCGTCCGGACCCACGCCAGAGGGTTATTTTACCTGTTAGTAGGGAGACCACGCTGACATGAAGATTATAAATAAAGATAAATATAATAAAGATTTCTACAAGAACAAAAATTAAAAAGCGACGAGCGTAGCAGAAGATTCGTATTCTGGGTCGGACTTAGTATTTTTGGGCTTACTTCCTAACACATCTCGAATCGATCTGGAGCTGTGCTCGATAGACGACGATTATGTTTGATTCTATTGCGTGGAATCTATAGCTTGCTGTTGAAATGTGGTTGTAATATGCTTCTGCCTTGCCCTTCTGATGAAACTATATATGTATGAATAAGTAAATATTCCCCAGAGCGAATTTCGAACGGTAGGCAGAGATTCATTACTACATCTTCATTTCGCCATCTTTCTATCAGCTCGCGTAATTGAAGGTGATTCTTTGACGATACACAAGTCAAATTATCATACTCCAAACTATTTGTGAAACATTTCCTAATATTTTACTTGCCCCGAGCATCGAAAACAAGACCTTAACTGTAAGCGTGAATAGAAACTTATATCACAGGCCTTGACAGTCCAAATTTATTATGTAAACAAATTACGTCAGGTACGGGTATCAAACAGCTGTTTAGTGTAAATATAGGTAATTAATATTTTACTTGCCCCGAGCATCGAAAATAAGACCTCAAGGTCGACTGTTAGCATAGGTAAATAGAAACTTGTGCCACAGGCTTTGGCAGTCTAAATTTACTATGTAAACAAATTACTACGTTAGGTACCCGACCAAACAGCTGTTTAGTGTAAATATAGGTAAGCCTTCTGTACACAGCACTCTGAACTAAACAAACATAGCTTCAAGACTTAATGGCATCTTAGGAACTCTACACATTGGTTTTTAAATATGTTAGGAATGTTTTAGGACCACAGTGGTAGTGAATGTGACTGTACGTGAGGGCTTAGGTTTGATGGCCGAGGTAGGCAAAGTATTATAGTGATTTTTTATACTACTAAAGTGGAAAATTCCCATACTGTAATCTTGTCGGAAAACCTCGGCAGGGAGTTCATTTCACGACGCTTGCAGGGGAAACTTCCTTTAGAAATTCCTTCTATATTTTCTATATTTTATCTACTATATTTTACC
Source organism: Catocala sponsa (assembly GCA_963564715.1). Taxonomy (NCBI): domain Eukaryota; kingdom Metazoa; phylum Arthropoda; class Insecta; order Lepidoptera; family Erebidae; genus Catocala; species Catocala sponsa. The sequence continues at coordinate 17,338,705 of OY751351.1, read as the reverse complement.
AGAAAATTGAACTCAAAATCTTATGCTGTCGCATACTACCGCTACCACTGCCGCTGTGCACAGGCGTATTTATATATTTACCTATTGATATATACCTAAAACTAGCCCTGTCTAACACTGTCGTTGTTCAATAAAACACGTAATATTTATGTGCGTTTTAATCCTATACCCTAGAAAATAAGTGGGCTATTCCTTCGGAAACAACTGAAACGTATTGCTCCGATAAAACTGCTAACTATAAATCTTTCTAACTCTGAACATGTCTCAATTTATTTACTGAACAACGAACATTTGAATAACACAACTATATATTACTGTAGTCAATAGTATATTACGGTTTTACTTGTTATAAATAGACCATTATCCTGGACACTCGCCAAAAGAAGAGTAAATTGGTAATATTTATGTCTTAACGGGCATAAAGGAGTCTTTATCTTTAATTCTATAATCCTAACTAATATTATAAAAGTGAAAATGAGTTTGTTTGTTTGTTACGATTTCACGCCCTAACTACTTAACCGATCATCATGAAATTTCACACACACTTTGTCAAGGGTTTGTTAGGTTGAACGCTCTAATCTCAGGAACTACTGATACGAATTGAAAAATTCGAATCAGTAGTTCCTGAGAAATTGGCTAGGCGATTTATCAAGGAAGGTTATAGGCTATATAACATCACGCTACGACCCATTGGGGGCGGCACAGTAATCATAAACGCGGGCGGGCAATGTATGAAATGGAAGTTAGAAAGGTAAAAGCTTGTACAGGATATTGGAAGACTAAAATATCAAACGCATGCTTTGTAAAACATGTTTACCTTTCAGTTCCAGCTATTATAAAAGCTAATTGCAATCGAATGAGCTCACATATTTTCCATTCTTTTTTGTGTTGGAGCCTATGGGTGGTTCGAAATATCCTAACAAAAAAAAATACGTTGCTCGTTCCAATCTAAACTAATATTATAAAGAGGAAACATTTGTGTTTTTGTATGTATGTTTGTAATATTTTCACACAAAAACTACTGAACCGATTTCAAAAATTCTTTTACCATTAGAAAGCTGCGTCTTCACTGAGTGATAAAGGATATATGAAATTTTGAAAAAAGATAGGGATCCTTCATAAAAATGCAATAATATAACCCAACGTGTGAAAAACTTAGTCATAAAAACCTGTCATCGCGTGCGCTGCGGAAACTATTGATGATAGAACAAAAAAATGTTGTACAATATTATACATCTACAAAAAAGTCCGGAATACAATATGTCCAACATGACCGTTTCAATACCTGTAAAATACTTTTTAAATGATTAAAATCGGACATTCCATTCAAAAGATATAACGAATTTAAAAATGTCAAATTTATGTTAACAAAAATAAATCTATAGTCCGACTTAGTTGACTTTCCACTATCACGAGATCGGTATCTACGCGAGTGAAACTGCGGGGCATTGCTAGTACATCATAAAATAACAGCAACCTTGGATGTTGCGATATTAGACCTTATTCGGATCATTAAAGTTCGATTAGTGGAAATTGACGACTTCCGACCTTAATTGTGGAGCGCAACGTTCTGTCTTCTGTGTTAGTGGTTGCGGTTTCGATTCCTTGACGTGACAAATATTTGCTCTACATAATGACCGTATAATGAGACGCTTTTAAATAAACTAGCGGTCGCCTAGTGCTCGAAATTCGACCAACTGTTACATAGTTACGCGCTTCGACTGCGTGTGTCAAATGCATGGTTGTGTGCTTGTAGTGTTTTTTCATTAATTTAATGTATTTATTATACATATTTTATATAGATACTAGCATTCGTCACTTCTTCTCTGTATAAACTATAAGTGTGCGAAATTTCATACTCCTCCGTCCACCCAATTTCGTAAAAAGGGATCCAAAGTTTTCGCTTCACGTATTAATATATAGATATAGTCGCAAACCTATTACTCCCCTGCATCCTCCTCTACGTAGGACAGAGCTCAGTGCTAACTCAGTAATTCCCCGCCTGTATAGGCTGCTAAATAGTTTCAGTGATCTTATTGATGTGCACTCTGAATCGTTTGGTAGGTTCCGCAGAATAGTTAAATATTAAATTTAATCATTATCAGACGATAATATTTAAATTTAAAATTTATATAATAACATTTTTTTTCATGTAAACTTAATTTTAACCTGTCAGAATATTATGTGTAAAATAATAATGTAATTTAGTATTAATTGTTTTAATTCAGTTTTGTATTTAAAGTTTATCACTATTGATTTATGGGTAGTATTTAACTGCACAACAAAAAAATACTAATTGCACAGCAAAATATATTTAAAGAGATCAAACTAAATCGACGTCTATTTTTGGGTGGGTTTTAAGAAGGAACCTAACATATTTTTTATTATTTTTTTTACGTGGCGGAATGCTTTGACGCATACCCCTCCGCGGGGGCGGGCGGAGGGGTTATGTCGGACTCAAGAAACGAAAGCTTTCTCCTTTACCCCGGCGAGTCCATCTTTCGATGGAATAAGAATAATGTACCTCCCGGAATACCGACTAAACCTACCACGTGTTCCTCGACCAAACCACTATCGGCGGGGCCGCGCGAATAGCTTGCAAATGCGGTCGCGACCCCGCCGAGGGTTCGGCCCGCCGTATGAAACGGCAGGCCACTACGCGAAGAGACCCTAAGGTCACCACTAAACAAAATCCCTACTGTCCCGCCCTCTAGAGGGGAGACACACACGACACAGGGGCGCGCGTGGGAACACGCACGCCGCCTCTCGGACTTGGTGCTGAACGGATGGCGGGCAGGCCCACAAAGCCCGCCACCCCCAGGAACCTAAGATAACCTAACCCTTCCGAGACGGAATGCAGTGATTTGAGGCCTATACGCCTTAAATCATTGCATTCCGTCTCGAAAGGGTTAGGTTATGTTAGGTTCTTTCTTATGCTCGTTATTATATATTTTAGTAAGCATATTTTGCTGCGCAATTAGTATTTTTGGTGGTCATTATATTTAATCCCTTGGTTTATTAATGTTTGCTGAACATTCATTGTAAAGCCGTGCATGCTGTACTCACCTATAAAAGATTGTCACACTCGCTCTAAGTCTGTTTATCTTAAGTTTTTCAAATTGTATATGTGTGAACAATTGTTGGTTAGCCATTAAAATAAATAAACCTGCATTATATAGTTATATCAATAACACTGGTCTCATGCCGAAGTAACTTCATCATTGATCATTGACTGAACGGATGGCGTAGTGGTTTAAGTGGTCGCCTCGCCGCAGCCACTGCACCGAGTGTTGTGGGTTCGAATCCCACACGGGACCAAAAAAATTATGTGATCCACAAATGGTTGTTCCGAGTCTGGGTGTACTTTGTGTCCGTTATTTTAATGTTTGTAAAAGTCCCCCGCGACACAGATTACTGCTAGAGCAGAAGTGGTCTTTAAAAAAAACATTAGTAATATTAATATCAGCTATCTATTTAAAATGTGTCACTGCTGGCTGCAGGCCTCTTCTCAGTTTTGAGAAGCGTTAAACCGAACTCCACTGCGCTGAGTGCTGGTTGGCAGACTTCACATATCTTCAAGAACATTATGTAGAACTCACAGACATGCACGTTTTCCAGGACGTTTCCCTCACCGTTAATCTGTAATTAATAACTTTACAGACTCCCTCTACCATAAGCTACAGAAAGTCGTCATTCTGAATATCAGTGAAAACAGAAGTTCATGTTACTTGGTAAAACCTAGGTACCACAAATTACATCTGCATAATTTTTACACACTAACACTACATTTACTTGGCAATAACCCGTAAATATAATTGAAACCTAACCTGAGCTAAGAAAAAGTTAAAAATATTTATTCAGAAACATATTTTTGGCAGAGGCGTAATCGTTCCTTATTCCGCTAACTATGTTTAGGCTACATGTAATAGAGAGCAAGCCTACTATTGATATCCTTATAGAACAGGAATAACATTTTGCCTAACCCGAAAGTCAATCCTGTGATTCAGGAGATGCAAAAAGACGTCGAGAAATGTAAGCACAAAGATATCCAACTAAACAGAACAAGACAGTCCATATTTTAATTTCTTACACCAACTGTCTGCGTTACCGCGAAACAATATTCAATATGTCCGTGTAAATGAAAACAGATGGTCACCCTACTGCCCTCAAATGGCGAACCGCTTGCATTTTTCCCTTGAAAACGCAACCGTTTTATTGTCACCCTACTTTTTAGTGATACTAACGTAACTTTACACTTAAGCCATTATATCCTAATACGTCTAACATAGATACATGAAACATCTGAACAGCAACCTTATGTAGCAGACCCAAAGCTCATTATTTTATAAGCTCTTTCAAGACTTACGACGTTCTTGAATGAGCAGATCGAATATTTTAGAACAATGAAGTTGGCGGATAAAATATACTTTATCCAGATTGCTTTAAGGTTGGAATTCGCTTGAATGGTAATAAATAGATCCTGAACAAAACCTTCGTAATGCCATAATGTGTGAACTTGTCGCTCGTTATAAACTAAAGGATATGTCAACTATGAAACAATATTGAATTGTAAATTAGTTATTTATTAGTTTTGGGTAGTTTTGAGAACACAAGGAATATGTAGAGTCACTGCGACTAATTAAGGTTGGAGATTCGATTCTGGTACACGAAATTGTTTTAGAGTCATTACATGTGATATTTAGGATTATTATTGAGTCTATGAAACATTTAAAAAGGTGACAGAGTGGTTTAAGTTGTCATTGAAGTTTTGAGATATGTGAGAAGATAAATAAGAGAGAGAAGAGAAAAATTTGAGAGTTGTTCCAAATACAACTGTTCCTTGTGTGAGCTTTTTTAATGTTGGTGAAATCTTTACATGGTTTTTGTGAAAGTGATTTGCGAGGTAAGACAAAACGTTATTGCGTTTGCCTGTCTGGCAATTATCAGTAGCAGCACGGAGTCTGGCGAAGTAGATAGATGTCACTACTCACATCTATAATAGGATGTGAGTCTACACTCACATCCTATTAAGTGGTAACTGCCTCCGTGACGCAGCGGTAGTGAATGTGACTGCTGTGCATGAGGTCTCGGGTTCGGATCCCGGGTCGGGCCAGCAAATAGTTATTGGGTTTCTTAAGAAATCTCAATAGCAGCCCGGAGTTAGGAAGTTGGCGGTGTTAGATACCCACGTGCCTCGGAAAGCACGTAAAGCCGTTGGTCCTACGCCTGATCTCTCTCCGGTCGTGTCGGATTACCGCCACATCGGATCATGAGAGTTAAGGAACAGAGAGTGCACTTGTGTTTGCGCACACACTTGCAATATAACATCTCCTGCGCAGATGGCCAGTCTCCGTTAAGACTAGCCGCCGTGACCGAAAATTCGGTTTGGAGGACACTAATAGGTGGTACAGGCAATCTCTGGGTACAAAATGGGCCAGTAGGTTTAGCAGGCGATATATACCATACCCGGCCAAGTCACGGTAAATTTTTCTATTATAATTATTATCATCTTGAATTTGATTCGGTACCTGATGTAACAAGTCGCTGGTCCAATAATAAAAGGTTCTAAGTAACATTTTTGAAAAAATGAATCATGAATATTGCATGGTTCTATATGTCATTCCTTTTGGTTAAGACTAATACAGTAATAGATGGAAGCACTTACCACCTCACAATATTAAATCGCAAATAGTTCTAAGTTACTTTTTAAGTTATTTTTACTGATATGCAAATTTTAAACCTCATTTCCTCAAAGTTAAAAGAAAATAACATAGAACCTTGTAATAGTGAGCCAGTGAAGTATAGGTGATCTTGAATATTCGTACAATCTTTCGCGATAGTGGAATTATTCCTGCGGAAGTTGTCTTTTAAGAAAAGTAACAATAATCTAAGTAATATTTTTTAAATTTATGTTTAGTATTACTATCATATATGGCATAACCTAAGTTTGTTTTATAGCTATCATTATCTGTCAAATAATTTCCTTTATATATCATTCTCGGTATTGTATGTCCTCAGAATGTCCGTTTCGGTCTAAATATTACGGTTACGATGACAAATAATAGATTAGGGCCTGTCCTCTAATATTTCAGGCTAGAATATCATCATATAACTCATGGGCTATAAAGCTAGATAGTATAAAGTGGGTTTACGTCATGTTACTATCATAATTCTTACTTCCTTTCTAATCCTAATCTTATCCTAACTCCTACCTAATATTATAAAAGCGAAAATAAGTTTGTTTGTTTGTTACCTTTTCACGCCTAAGCCACTGAACCGATCATCCTGAAATTTTGCATATCCGTTGACAGGTGTATAGAAACGGACATAGGCTACATTTCATCCCGAAAAAAATTACTGTTCCCGAGGAAAACAACAATAACATTCTTATGATAATAGATGGCGCCACGTGTCTTTCGAATCATGATTGAATTATATTATTACAAGCAGAGTACAACCCGAATTGATTGTCAAATTCTAAATTAACGCGAGCGAAGCCGCGGGCAAAAGCTAGTATTATATATGCGAATGTGAGTTTGTTTGTTTGTTACGCTTTCACGCCTTGACTACTTGATTGATTATCAAGAAATTTCGCATACACGTTGTCACGGATACAAAAAAGGGCATAGGATACCTTCCATCCAGAAATAAATACTGTTCCCGAGGGATATACATTTATTGACAACGTTTAGATTAGCGCAAGCCAAGTCGCGGCCAAAATCTAGAAATAGTATAAACTGCCTTAGTTATGCAGCGGTAGAAAACAAGACTGCTATGCATGAGGTCTTCGATTCGATACCCAGTTTTTGCAAAGTATTAGTAAGCTTTTTTAGTGAAGAAATCTCTTTATTTACTACTCAAAGTAATATAATCATTTTACCTTCAAATCTAATATTACCGACTGGCTAATGGCTCTAAATTATACAGAAACCGAAAAACTGCTCATAATTGTAATTAATAAATTAAATTAATATATACCCACATGTACACAAACACACACACACACAAACACATATACACAAACATACACACGCAAACAGATACACACACTTATGTACGAGTACACAATCTACCAGTAATCATAACTTTTTCCTTATTTCTTAAGTATTTAGTAAGTAAATTATTCTAAGTAATCTTTTGTAATTAGTTACTAATATGCCATACATTTAGTTAACCGGCTAAGTACCATAAAAGTATACACGTCTCTGTAATTGCAATACAAAGTGGTGGATGACCTACAACACAGGTTTTCCTAGCGTAGGCATCCAAAATGTTCGATCGTACCAGAGTACATGTATCAGATTAATTCTACATTAGATGTTCTACAATATTATCTGCTACTTAGAATAGCTTAGCAGTGATGGCTCAGTGGGGAGACCAACAGACTACAATGCAGAGGGTCTCGAGTTCGAATCCACGTCGCGCACCTCTGATTTTCTCAAGTTATATGACTTTTCGAAATTATGTGCGTATTGATTGACAGTTATCGCCTGCTCCGTGCCTCGGAGAGCACGTTAAGCCGTCGGTCCCGGCTGCCATGAACATCTATGGTAGTCGTTATGGGGAAGTCAGTGCCCTCTAATATCCTGACACTGGTCTAGCCTTAAGGTATCGTTAGCCTTCGGGTTGCGGAGGTCAGATGGCAGTCGCTCCGTGTAAAAACTGATATCCAGTCAAATCCGGTTAGACTAGAAAGCCGACCCCAAGTGACTTAGGAATAATAAAGACTAGGGAGAAGAGTGCGATAACAACACCAGCCTGAGACATTTCCAAATTACGCCAAAAATAATTTTCATAACAATAAACAAACAATCTCCGTTGTCCATAATCTTGCGAATCATCACCCCATCCTTAACCCATCCCATCTTACCCCACTAAGGAGCACCCCTGAAAACTGTAATATCCTGAAACGACTTTCATTTCCTAGCAGTTGTCAGCACAAACACGGCAATTAATTATTATAACGACATAATATATGTAAACATGATTCAATTAGGGGAAAGAGACGATTATTTCGGAAGGGAACACGTTAAAGAAATGCTTGATTACGTTTGTAGAATATTTGGGTTACTGCAATTGTTTCGGTGAATTAGCAGTAGTAAACGTGACTTCTTTGCTTAAGATTTCAAGTTCAATCCTAAAGGCGGCTGTACACATTGGGCCAAGGTAGTGGGCCAGCGTGTTGGGCCAACGTGTAGAGATCTACTTGGTGGTATCAACATACCGCCAAGTAGATCTCAACACGTTGGCCCAACACGCTGGCCCACTACCTTGCCCAATGTGTACAGTCGCCTTAACAAAAAGCCATTAGGTTTTCTTTCTAGAAATTTCTTCTATAACAGCTGGATATTGGGATGTTGGTGGCGTTGCTCATAACACCAATGGCAATTGACTGTGCCTGACCAGAGGAATTCGGTATTGTCAACCCTTTTCTATTGCAATGGTTGGAATGGGCAATCCGAGGGTGCGTGGCGGTTTTCGCTATCCTCAATTATTAACCTCTGAGTCTTCTTCGAAGAGGTTAATGAAAACACTTTGTGGGTCTGTGTGTCTGCCTGTTAGTGACAGGGATAGCTCCGGAACCACTGGATCGATTGACTTGTAACTTGGTGTGCAGATACCTTGGGTCATCCCTCGGTCGAGTTTGAATTTGGGTTTTGGGGTTCAAAAGACCCCCGGAATATAGGGGTCACATATTTAAAATGGAAAGATATTGACATTGTAATATTTTATATGCAGAGTGGTGGTATGCTGATTTGAGTTGGTTGCTGCTGTTTGCTGTCGAGTTTTGCCTTGTGCTGCGTTTTGCAACATAACATGCCCAACAGTGGGCATGATGCCCAATAATGGACATGATAATCAACAGTGGTCATGATACCCAACAGTGGACATGATGCCCAACAGTGGACATGATGCCCAACAGTGGACATGATGCCCGACAGTGGGCATAATGCCTAACAGTTGGTATAGCGCCTAACAGAGGGCAAGATGCCCAAAAGTGGACATGAGGCCCAACTGTGGGCATCATGTCCAGCAGTAGGTAAGATTGACTAGTGACTTGGTGTGCAGACACCTTGGACTCATACCTCGGTTGAGTTTGAATATGGGCCCTGTGAGTCAAAAGACCCCCGAGATAATAGGGGTCACAAGGTCACACGTAGACGAAGAGGTTGAATCCTGGGTTTTTACACCCATCTCGTTTTATTGCATGATATTGTAAAATAAAGCAGTACAACATAAATACCTAATAAAAACAAGAGAAAGAAGCTAGAGAAAATTGACTCAGGTGATTTTACAGGCATTTGATTCAGGTTACTATCAGTATTGGAGACATATTCATCAATTCGTTACCGTTGATCGTAAACGAAATAAAGTCTAATGCGTTCGAATGTTTTATATAATTCCTTTTTTTTAAAGTCGCTCCCACTGGACACACTTTGTCGCGGGAGGCTAGATATATTGAAACAATATACACAAAGAACCCTGCACAAAGAAGATCGAAACAACTACTTGTTTGTCATTTTCCTTTATGTCATGGAGTCGCTTCTATAAGACGTGTTGAGATCAAAAAGCAAGGAATAGTTTAGTTTTCAACACTAAATAGTGAGCTATTACTGGCTTTCTGAAGAATATTTTCCAAAAGTATTTCATCAAAGACAACAATTTCTGTAATATCGACCATCGACTAGACGAACTATCTACATTTCTGATTTCACAACCACATTCTGAGACGCACATAATAACAAAAATATTAGTTTATTTCTATCGTAACACTAACCATTGCGGCATAAATATTGGACTTAAGTTTGAGTTTCTTATAAGACAAGCAATGTATATAAAATAATGACAAGAAGACGTTTTCTATTTCATATTCGAGCGTAGTTTGGTACAAGCTTGTAGTTTTCAATTCAGCTACGTTCAAGTTTAGAATCTGAGAAAGTTTTTTCGAATTTGGAACGTTCTACGTTCGGTATTTGAAATAGAATTCATGATGGCGGATCGCTGCGGGTGAATGAAGAAAGTTTTGTATGAGAATTCAAAGCAGGGGAATGAATTTAATTATTTTATTAGATGACTTTTAACTGCTGTGCTGACTAATCGGAGAGACTTTTGCTGTGCGGTTACTAGTTTTATTGCCAGACAAGTGTGATGTTGTTAGTCAAAGTCAAAAATAATTTATTCGTTTTGGTTACAAAGTAACACTTCTGCATGGCAAAGGTTGTTGGTTAGTAAGTTTACTAAGGTAACACTGAGGCTAGTTGCTAGTTTGAGGTCAAGGGTTGACACTGTGAAAAGTTACCTGCATGAAACTCACAGCCATTCCGTTTAAATTGTCACTGAGTTTATTGGAGCGAGATTATCCCTCGTGTGGCAATTGTTTAAAAAAGTGCACCACGAAATTCGACTATATGACCACCGATATCGTTTTATTTTAAAAGAAGTATAGGCTAGTATGCATACTACTCTTGCTAGCTTTAACTCATTCATGTTACAAGCGATCGCATGTTAAAGCTTGTCAATTTTTGTTTTGCCTGTAACGGCGACAAATTATTCGAATGTCCAAATAAAAGTATTTCAAACATTGATAAAAATTCTAATTCATTTAAAGTTAGATTACTTATGTATATTAGCCTTACACAAAAATATAGATACAGCCATTCGGTAATTTAGCGATAGACAAGTAAAAAGATTTTTTAAGGGTCAGTAACATCTTCTTCTCTAAAATGACAACTCCCGTACGTAACAATCCTTGTATCGAGACTTTACAAACATACAAACAACGGACGCATACAACATTCAGACTTGGAACAACCCTTTGTGGATTTCACAAAATTTTGTCCCGAGTGGCATTCGAACCCACAACTCGGCGCAGTAGCACGCCACCCGAGCAGTCTTTTGACTTATCCTCAGCTGAAATTTGAACCTGAGACCTCATGATAGTTAATGAACGTTGCAGTTTCATTTTAAATACATCATATTCGCGTATAAACTCCTCACCGCTATCAACTAATGAACATCTCCATAATGTATAACGCGATAGTACTTCACTCCTGGGTGTTTATCCATTACGCTGCTTAACTCCTGAGGGATTAGCTGTAATGCTAGTTTATGAACTACTTATAATATATTCATGTGTAAACCTGAACAGGAATGATCGAGCACTATGCATTGTGACGAATAAAGCTGATTATACACAGTCCAATTTAATGTTCACTTACATAAAAGGTACACAACAAAATTTTCATTTGTCTCAATACAAGTCAAAGTACAAAGAAATAGTGCTTTTCTCTGCCTAATACAAAAAAATTGTTTTCTGCAACCCAGAGACTATATTGAGCGCATAAACACAACGAAAGTCACGTATAATTACTATCTTCATGTAAATATATCACACTAACTTACGTAGCAGTACTGCTGGCAGTATAGCAGTGACGGTGTCATTTGACTGTCACCGCTTGCGATCGAATAGTACTTACCTGTATGTTGTCTATACAAATATACATATACATATATACAAATAAATAAAATTGAAGTGTCTGTTTGTAATGTCAAAATAACAGCTTTTTATTTAATGCATATGAAAGTATATAAGGTACCTATACGAAAACATATATTTTTTAAATTTTTGTCTGTCTGTCTGTCTGTTTGTTCCGGCTAATCTCCGAAACGGCTGAACCGATATTGACGGGACTTTCACTGACAGATATCTGATGTTATAAGGAGTAACTTAGGCTATGTTGATATTAGAAAAAAAAAGGGTCCCGCGGAGACAAACACTTTTTAGTTAAAATCTACGCGGACGAAGTCGCAGGTAACAGCTAGTTTATAATAATATCAGCGATGTATATAAACTAACCCACTGCGGGGCACAGACCTCTTTTGAGTGTGAGAAGGGTAAGGATCCACAACGCAGGATAAGTGCGGGTTAGCAGACTTTACATATCTTCGAGAGCATCATGTAGAAATTTCAACATTCTGGTTTCCTTACGATGTTTTTCTTGACCGAGCGTCGCTTTTACGTAGCGTTTTCCTTGTCCCGTTCCATGCACTCAGCCCTATACTGATTAGCTAAGCATTTACGTTGCAGTAGTAAAAACTATAGGCCTACCATGAAACGTAATTCTGAAGTTTCGGGCCGACTGTTCGTACTGCGAAAAACATTTATTTCGGCATTCTTCCAGAATTTCGATACGTAACCTCTCGATTGTCCTAAACCCTTTCAACTAGTCCAAACAATGGAGCATTATCATTTTAAAAGAAAGAAAACCGATGCAACCTGTTTTGCGTTGCTCCGAAATTTCAGGTTAGACATTTTCATGGTAGAACTACTGGGTCTGGCTTAAGGTTGTCGAGCAACCTTTTGTAGAATTACTTTCCTCCGTCAGGTTATTCAAGTTTTACCTTTGACATTCATTAGTATTACTTTGTATCCTAATCTGGAACTGCGCCGGATACACGTCTATAGGCCATTATAACATAGGACCTAAAACCACAGGTCAGTTGTCAAAATGTTGGTGTAATTAACCTCTGCCCGCCTCTTCAGGGTTAGAGGCATGCTACTATTTTTCTTTTTATAATGTCATTATTACAATCAATCAATCTTGCAGATATTCAGCAATATGTGCAAGATTTTATTTAAGTAAAGGGCTTGCACGAAAGCCTTCCAGTGACTGCTCCGTTTATTCTTGTGCTTCTCAGAGAAGGTCTTGAGGAATCTTTCTTTTTAGTCTACGAGCAACTGTTTGGGTGTTCATTAGATTGACTGCCAGCATATTTGGATGATAAGTGCTTCGCTTCTTGTACGCCTTTATCCTTATGTATCCATACCCATATCTATACTTCTTTAATCCTAACTAATATTATAAAAGCGAAAATGAGTTTGTTTGTTTGTTACCTTTTCACGCCTAAACCACTGAATCGATCATCCTGAAATTTTGCATATACGTTGATAGGTATACAGAAACGGACATAGGCTACCTTTCATCCCGAAAAAAAATACTGTGCCCGAGGAAAACAATAATAACGGTCTTATGATAATAGATGGCGCCACGTGTCTTTTGAATCATAATTGAATTATATTATTACAAGCAGAGTACAACCCGCATTGATTGTCAAATTCTAAATTAACGCGAGCGAAGCTGTGGGCAAAAGCTAGTAATATTATAAAGAGGAAAGATTAGATTTTCTGTTTGTAAGGATTTAACTCAAAAACTGCTCAAACGATTTAAAAAATATTTTCTTTTAGAAAGCTATATTATCTCCGAGTAACACAGGATTTATTTTATTAAAAAGAAATGTTCTGTTACTAACACAAGCTAAACTAAGCTAACTTACTACTACGCGAGCGAAGCCGCGGGCAAAAGCTAATACGAAATAAAGCAATTTAAAAACAACGGTAACAGCCAAGAAAGTAAAGTTAATTTCAACCATTATCTACTCACGAATCGTACATTAATTTCAAGGGATTATCTTTATAACTACATAGTCTTATAGTCAGGTCAAATATCTAACGATGGGTGTGCATTGTGCAATCTACTTTCAATCACAAAATGTAGCGCTAATATAATTAACTATTAAACATTTTAAAACGTCAGGAATATATCGTGACAGCCACACTTAGTTATTGTTTGCTATATATAGAATAATGTTAATATATATATACAAACTTAGGATAAGTCACTGTAATAAGTTCAGTTCGAATACATACTCGGTAGAGCGATAACCCTTCTGTCAATTTTATTCGTAACCTGGAAATGAATGAGTACAAATACATTTCAGTACAAAATTTAAAAAAAATATATTGCAAATGTAGTTAATTTTAAATTTATTTTATAACTGCCTCCGTGGCGCTGCGGTAGTGAATGCGACTGCTGTGCATGAGGTCTCGGGTTCGAATCCTGGGTCGGGCCAACAAAAACGAATTGGGTTTTTCTTTTAAGAAATCTCAATACGAGCTCGGAGTTAGGATGTTGGCGGTGTTAGACACCCCCGTGCCTCGGCAAGCACGTAAAGACGTTGGTCCTGCGCCTGATCTCTCTCCGGTCGTGTTGGATTATCCGTCCCATCGGATCATGAGGGTTAGGGAATAGAGAGTGCAAGTGCACTCTCTGTTCCCTACACTTGTACACAAGTGTGTTTGCGCACATACTTGTGCACTATAATATCTCCTGCGCAGATGGCCAGTCTCCGTTAAGATTGGCCGCAGTGACCGAAAATTCGGTCTGGAGGACATTATTATTATTTCAGAAATGTCTTAACCTAGATTTTGCCCGTGGCTTTGCTCACGAATTCTATAAGTAAGGTTATATAAGTAACAGTTAGTTTTACTGGATAAAAGGTAGCATGTATAATATCCATTTCTGTAGCCCTGACAACGTGTACAGATGATGAGTTTCATGATGATCGGCCGAGTAGTTAAGGTGTGAAAGCGTAACAAACAAACAAACTAACTTAACTTTACATTCAAGCGAGCAAAGCCACGGCAAAATCTAGTTATTAATAATGCAGAAGGAGGAGGAATTCTTCTTTAACAGTAGGCAGCGGCTGTGCTGTGTCCTAACATTGCTGAGGTCGATGAGCAGCGGTTACCACTTTCCATCAGGTGGGCCACTTGCTCGTCTGCCACAAATGGCAATTAAAAAAAATCTACGGTTTGCACTCCGGGAGTGCCGGCAGAAGTGAAAACTTGAATATTTTATCGTTGTGCATTTTTGATATTTTGGAATGGTTAGGGAATAATTTTGCACGAATTGCTTTAATTATCAGTATATAAGTACCATCATTTATGTGGTAAAATACAATGTTCGTTTATTGCGCTATCGTACACAAACATGACAATTCTACCTCCGTCTTACGAATTTTCGATCAGGTCACATGTCCTGACGCGAGTTTAACATGTTTTACCCATCACAAAAAAAGTGCACAACGCCGCTAAAGAAGTTTTCACTTCAAAAAAAACAAAAGTTATTCTCGAAAACCAAAAAGGGCAACCTGCCAATCGCTTAGCTAGCAAATAGATTGCATCCTGAGGACGTGACCCTAAGATCAGGTATTCACGTAACTTTAGAATACCTGCCTCCAGATGGACTCTAAATTAAGCTTATCTGGATCGAACACGACTTTTAGCTACGAATTCGGCGGACTGAAATTGGATCTCGTTTATAACTTCTACGAAACATTTATTTTAGTTATGTCCATTTAATTAATGAAGCGTTTATTAAAGTGCAGTCATTTTAACCGATGATTAATTAGATTCTCAAATCAACGTGTATTTTTTTTTTGTTATGTTTTTGAGTAGTAGAGCCTCGCTGATTTTAGCATGAATGGGCCGGCTCGACCGGGGAAGGACTACCCTCTCACAGAATATCGACGTGAAATAGCAGTATTAGGAATACTGTTGTGTTTTGTTCGGTGAGTGTAAGTGCCGGAGGTCCAATTACCCTCTTTTCCCCACCCTCTTTCACCCTTCCCGCTCTTTCTTCTTTCTACTTCTTTTTTCTCTTCTTCCTTTCCTAAAGGGTCAACAATGCGCAAGTATTGCCTCTGGTATTACAGGCGTCCATAGGTTACGGTGCCCACTTACCATCAGGTGGGTTGTCAACCTGTTAGCCACGTTAGCTGTATAAAAACAAAAAAAAAGTGTGGTAATACATAACTGTCTGTCTATCTTTAAAAAGACAACTAATGCACTAGGAATATGCCTTGTGTCGCGGGGGACTTTTCCCAACTGTCGCACTAAAAATACGACTTTACTTTACTTTATAACGGTCACAAAGAACATAAAGACTCGAAAAAAATTGTGAATCACTCAAATTTGGTGATCGAACCCACAACACTTGTTGCAGTGGCAATATCGAGACGTCCACTTAAACAACTACGCCATCTTTGGAGTCTATTTGTAATATGAGGTATACCACAAATAGACTCCTTTGCTTACGTTTTAGATAAAAGAGAGACTATACCGGATTTGAATCAAAACGTCAATAAAAATAAAAATACTATTATTTTTTTTTTTTTTTTGCTCGTCAAAATGACCACACTCCACCTGATAGTAAGCAGTCGTGTGGTCTAAGAGCAGTGGCCTCCACACCGCCCTCATAGCAGCCACTATTATGTTTAGTGGTGTTTTCTAAATAACTACAAATTTCCTCAACTAGCAATGCCAAAAGCTAGCAAAAGCTAGCAGCTTTGAATTATTATTACCTAGGTTTAGCCTAATTTATCACGAATCCCCTAGCCGCATAATTTATTTGCGTTGGCTTGCAATAACATTCGGCTAACATTGTGCATGTTGAATTTAATACTAACACACACATACTAGCGCAGAAAAGCAAACAAATATCATTGTAGTACGTTTAGAGTTACGGAATAATAACGATATAGGATATGGTATTCTACGTGCTAAAATGTTGGACAGATGACCAAGCATTGAAAGAACTCAGGTGACAAGCAGCGATAGCCTAATGGAAGACCGTTGCTTTATCACGTAAAGGAATCGAGTTCGATCCAAGGCACGCATCTCTGACTTTTCGAAGGCGATGGCGTATTGGTGTAACCATCTGCCATCCCTGAGGTCGCGGGTTCGATACCCGCACAAGTCAAACATTTATGTGCATGTACATGGATGTTTTTCTTGGTCTGGGTGTTTATTATTATTATTAATTATCGCTTGCTTTGACTTTGAAGGAAAACATAGTGGGGAAACCTACGTGTCTGGGAGTTCTCCATAATATTCTCGAAGATATTTGAAGTCTGTCAACTGTACACTGGGCCAGCATCTATGGTCTAACCCCTTTCACACTGAAAGAGGCCCAGACGATGTTCGACCCTCTAACTATTTCTTGTTATTCTAGGCGGCATACCAAACATTTCTTGTTATTAATACTTGACTTCTAGTAGTGTATAAGATGAAAATTACACCAGGTTTTAAGTTAGACCTCTAGCAACCCAAGTGTAAAAACTGCACTCAATTTTATGCAGTAGTTTTTGCGCTTGGCGTATACACACATCCAGACAGACAAGCAGTTAAAAATTTAAAAAAACGCAACGGTATGCACTCCGGGAGTGCCGGCAGAAGTGAAAACTTGAATATTAACGTTGTGCATTTTTGATATTTTGGAATGGTTAGGGAATAATTTTGCACGAATTGCTTTAATTATCAGTATAAAAGTACTATCATTTATGTGGTAAAATACAATATTCATTTATTGCGCTATCGTACACAAACATGACAATTCTCCCTCCGTCTTAAGAATTTTCGATCAGGTCACGTGTCCTGACGCGAGTTTAACATTTTTTACCCATCACAAAAAAAGTGCACAACGCCGCTAAAGAAGTTTTCACTTCAAAAACAGTTTGCCTGCTCTGATGAATACAACTTACATAATTATTTTTCTTAAAATCTCTTATCTACAGACGTCAAGTGGTTACAATATTATTTTTTTTATTTTATTTTGTGTGCATGAACATGAATGTTTGTCTTGGTCTGGGTGTTTCTATGTATAATATGTATGTATTTACAAAAAAAAAAGTATACAAGTATGTTTATCCATTGTCTAGTACCCATAGTACAAGCTCTGCTTAGTTTGGGCTAGATGGTGTTGTGTGTATGTGGTAGAATATTATTATATATTATTATTATATTATATTTATAAAACAAATCACATATGTCATTACAGGAAAACCTAATGCGACATAGTAGACATTAATACATTATAATAGTAGATAACTATAAATTTTGTGACAGATATTGTAACGTCACCCTCTCAAATTCCGCCAACGTACAGCAAAATATATCTAGACGTTGTGCAACTACATTCAGCATCCTAGCAGCACGGACCACCGGTGCGTATTTTAAGACGTCTGTGCGAATAACTGGCAGATCGAACAGCCTTCCCCGTGGCCCCTGTCGTAACCTGGACTTAGGTACAAGAAACTGGAGCGATGCTAATATTGTTGGGTTGTTCAATTTGCCTGTTATGATAAGGTAAATGTATTTAAGCAAAGCATAGTTCCGTCTCACCTCGAGTTTATAATATCCTACCATTCCTAACACAAAAAGACTTGGATTGGATACATGAGAGGATAGAAGGGGTATACTCCGTATTGTTTTAAATAAAGGTACCGGGTGAACTTGTTTTGTATTTTATCTACCATTAGGCTGTACTTAGCTTCGTAGGGATCCCAGATAATAGCACTCGTTTCCAGATTACTTCTTACCAAAGCGTTATATAAAGATTTTATGGCTGCGCTGTTGTTGAAATCATATGTTTCCCGCATAACAAAGCCTGGATTTCTAAATGATTTTTTACATAGTTTTACAATATTATAATATGAATATAGATAGTTAAGTACACGTTGTATTTTTTACGAATTTTTGGTATTCTTGTCAACCCTTCCCAGTCCCTAATCAGCTAAGATTAAAAGCTTGGGTTAGTACCTTGTTTGAATCTTAGTAATATTATAAGTGCAACTGTTTGTGAACATTGAACGTTTGTCACTCTATCTCAGTTTAACTCTAAAATGGATTAGTCACATAAATATTTTAGGGACCTGACACAAAAATAGACCGTATCCTGTATTAACAATTATCATAATTCCGGGGCATTCTTGCAAGAAAAGCAGAGGCTCGACCTTTAGTGAGCTTATCCACAAGACACCAACAAGATGGACACCACTTTAATTACATAATGTTAAAAAGCAGTTTATAATACGTTTATTTGATTTTTAAACCCTACACTACTTGGTCTCCTACCGAGGATTGTTGACAGAATATTCTGGTATTTCGTTTACCGTTAAAAAAGATATAATAGGCTCATCTTATTTTTAAACTTGAGCTACACTTTTTTTTTTCAATTTTTTTTTATTGCCGTTGGTGGCAGACGAGCAAGTGGCCCACCTGATGGAAAGTGGTAACCGCTGCTCATGGACTTCAGCAATGTTAGGACACAGCAAAGTCTCTGCCTACCGTGAAAGAAGAACTCTCTTTAAACCTCGTTTGAAGAAGGACATATCATAGCGCTCGGGAAACACCGAAGCATGTAGTTCATTCCAGAACTTGCACGTACGTACGTACTTCTGGGCTTCTGCTTCTTATAATATATGTCCATATATTATGGACATAAAATTCAGCCACTTTTTGCTGTTTCGACATGTTACTAAACGCGCAGCCTCCTCATAGCATAAGGCACATAACGGAGTATTCCGCTTTCGGCACCAATTTTTTCGGCACCAATGGTTTCGGCACCTAAGCTATTCTACTTTCGCGAAAGCGGAATACTCCCACATAACAAGCTAGGAAGTGAAATACCGATAAAAACAGATTCCCAGAGTCTGGTATAATAATATCTCTTTTACTTTCATTTCATATACACACTCGACGGTTTAGGGGACTGTAATCTAATCTAATCTTTCTTCAGAAAGTCTTCATAAGATATGCCTTAACATTCACTGTATTCCCTAACCATTTTAGTTATACAAACGCCTTAAACAAAAACCTCATTTCCGTCAAAACAATACTACTACCTAGCCTCGATTGCAATGCATATTAAATTTGGCAACAATGCTTCTCGCAATAATGAAGTTCAACATTATTTCCAACGCGTCGTTCTCTCTACTCCGCGTTCAGGCCTCATTAAAACAAACAAATAGTACTAAATCTCGTTTATTACGAGCGCCTGATATAATTATAATAGCAATAGAACGCGTAATCAGATATTGCTCGGGTGCGATCAATAGGCAATTTGCATAAATTAATAGATTCTCATTGTTGTTGCTCGTCCAGAATGAACGCTAGGTGACATTCGCGTTGGCGGTGGCGGGCATGATTAGCGATCAGTCCCCTCTCTTTACGACTAGTCCAGTTTATGATAGAACGTTCCCTTTTTTTTTTTTTGTTTTTTTTCTTTTTTTGGTACCCAGGAAAAATGCTTGATGCACTATCCGCCGGCTAAGGGACGGCACCAGCGGGGCGTGTGGGACTCCCCATACTGGTATACCCACTAAAAAACCTGGGGTGTTCCCTCTCTCACCCAATGGAGGGGCCTGTTGGGAGCTCTTAAAAGAATTGAGTCATCCATAGCAGGCCACCCCGCGTGGGTGCGGGCCGGGTCAAACGGACCCGACCACCTCTCGTCCCCAGGGGAGAGCCTCACCGCTATGATATAGCGTTCCCCTACACCAACCTTAAAGATTATATTAGGTGGAGCCACTGTATATTCCAGTGCTCGAGAGCACCTTCCGGGACTAGTTATAGACAGGTCTTGTCCCCAAATCTCGATTGCCCATCCTACCTCAGAGATCCGGTTCTCGTAAGCGAGATACCTCGTGCCCAAGTGACACTACCTATTCTCCAGATAGGTACCGGAGCAATAAAGCCGCTCACCACCCGCAACTCTAGGAGTTGCTAACGAAAATAGGCCTACAAGCCGGGTGTGGCCCGAGTCACCCACCTATGACTCTTATGACGCCCGAGATGCGTTGTGGCAGTACACCATGATTAAATACCAAGCGGCAAGGTCTAACTGGTTTTCGAATAAAGGTAAATAACTACACGGAAGGTGTAGCGGGCAACCAATCGCCTCGACATTATCATAACGTTGAGGTTTGTGGGTTCGAATCACACACGGAATAATTTTATTTAAATAATCACCACTTTTTTATTAGTATTCTAATTCTGAGTGTAAGTAAGGTTTTTTTATAGTCTTCCTAGACAAGGCTTGATATAAATTGCGAAAGTTTAATTTTAGAAGAAAGAAAGTAGGTACCAAAACAGATACCATTGGAAATTATTGTGTTTGATCATCAGATCACCTAGATGACGTTTTATGTGGTAAAAGAGGTGGAGCGAATCTAGATCCTTGCTCATCCTAAAGTAGATCGCAGGATAAAATAACCTTGTGTTATCTTATCTCTCTGTGATAGGTAAAAATTACATTCATCCATGAGAGAGAGAAAAATAGAGAAGGGTAATGGCTACTAGGTAATTACCTCTGTCTCTTGCAATATTTAGTTTTTATTATCAGTAATAGTCAAAATATAGTTAATCGAATCATAGTTCAAAAATACAAAGTACAGATTAGGATTTTGAAACCACAAAAGGTTTTCAATTTTTTCAATGTTCTACTACTTATGCTGCTGACTGTAACATGCTGGATTAGTAGGTTTTCAGACGGAATATATAAATATACCTAATAGCACGATGGTAGAAACTTCACTGGTATAAACCTTTCACCGCGTCCGCCTCTACTTGTGACCGCAATCTTAACCCTGCTCGCGTATTATTATAATAAATAATAAACTAGTTTTGTTATCTAACGTACCTATTATTATATTTAGTGTCTCGTATTAAATAGGTTATCGGGTATTGTGGAGTTTATAGACAATTTTCGAGCACGTGGTTTGGGTTCAGGTAAGTTTAATATTAGTCATAATAAAGATTAGATATGTAGTTGTTCACATGCGGTGTTTTGAATATTAATGATGTAACTATTACGCTTGTTTTAAGAAGACAGGTAAGTTTAGAAGTCATGACGATTAATTATGCAGAAATTGAAGGACTAAAGACTCGCTTTTTGATTTAATCGAACAGTAGGAAATCGATTTTTGGATTATCGAAAGAAAACGAGGCAACGAGTTCCGATTTGATTAGATTCTAGACTGTTAGGTAGGGAGAAAACAATAATATATTTACATGGAAGCTAAGCAAAAGTATGTCTTTGTACATAAGAATTTAATGATAAATGATATTTGAAACGTAGCACATTTGAAACGTGGCATTTGTGGCGCAGGGCTGTCACTGTTAAGTAATGTTTATTAAATATGTGTTCTCTTAAAAAAAATTACATACATGATATTGTGAAAGATTTCGTGTTTTTAGAAAGAAAGTATGTTTTCTTTCTTTCTTTTCTTTCTTTTTCTTTCTATTTCACTGAAAATGGAGTAAATTTAAGGATGCTGTGGTATAATTAATACAAATTTAGCTCTTCCATTTGGTCACAATGTGGTATGCGAAATGGTTTACATTTTTTAAATAATTCTAATTATTACATAGGTATGATAAAAAAAATATATATTTTTTTTTTATTTTTCTCGTCATAATGACCAGACTCCACCTGATGGTAAGCAGTCGTGTGGTCTAAGAGCAGTGGCCTGCACACCGACCTCATTGAATTAGTGACATTGTTATTTAAAAATAATTTTGTAATATATTACCTATCATATACCTATAATAAATTATTTAATGTAGAAACTCCTTAAGGTAAT
This sequence comes from Catocala sponsa, assembly GCA_963564715.1. Lineage (NCBI taxonomy): Eukaryota > Metazoa > Arthropoda > Insecta > Lepidoptera > Erebidae > Catocala > Catocala sponsa. The sequence continues at coordinate 17,316,442 of OY751351.1, read as the reverse complement.
AGTATGACTTTTCCATGCCTTTAGGTATTTCTTAAAACAAGTAAGAGGTGAGTCTTTAAAACATTCTGGAATTTTGTTATAATAAATAGTAACAATTATTTTTATACATTGTAGTTCTCGGAGTGGACTCTAGAACTAACCTATTAGGATGCCTAGTGTTTCTCGAATACTTATCCATGGCCTTGGTGAAAAGGTATGGGCAGGTTTTAACAAAAACAGAAATATCAAGAATATACCTACATCTATATGTTTTATTGGCCAAAAGAGATGTGTACGAGCCATTGTCGGTATCGCTCCAGACGAATCATGCAAACTACATTTTAAAACATCAGGCATACTTCCTTCAGGGGAATTTCCCCACAGTATAAGGTCATCTTAGGACTGAGCTTACATAGCCAATTTAAGCTAACAGTCTGTATTGTTGAGGTTTAAGATCGATGATTAGTTTTTCAACACAAATTGAAGGGCTCTCAGATCGGATAACTAGCCACAAAGTATCGGTTTTAGGATTGTTAGATATTCCAATCATGATCGAATATTCGCAATACGATTAATTGATGATAATACGTATTCAACTAAGCACGAAAAGATTGTCACCATCTTGTCGAGTACAGTGGATGACGATAATTTTATTGCCCTGATGGAAATTATTAGAATAATTTTTATGTTTTCGTATGCTAGACAAAAATGTTAATGATGTATGAACAAGTAAATTTTTGCAGTGGCCGGGTATAGAAATATTTTTGAATAACTACTAAAAGCTATTTCTCAGTTGATAAAAACAAATAAATAAACCTAACACAGGTCTATTAGTTCTATTACACTTCGCTAGATGGCGCTACTCGTCTCGGACGCCACCCTAAGATTGTTCTACTTCATGTCATTGCTACATAAACAGTGCAGCTTACTTATATACATTAGTATTAGTATAATTGTGTAAATGAAAGGGTAGGCAACAATATATAAGTATATGCCAGCTATGATTTAGACATTTTAGACGACAGGTAGATTAATGCCACCTTCCGCGCACAATTTCAGTTGCTGTAGGGCTACCGAGAATATACCTACTAGGTAACAAAAAGTCTAAAAAACTTTGTCTGACCTGGGATACAAACCTAAGACTCGATCGACTAAAATCACAAAACGCAAATAATTATCGATTAAGTATAATGACCACCAAAAATATTAATAGCGCAGCAAAATATGCTTACTAAAATATATCATAACGAGCACCTATATGCCTCAAATCACTACATTCTGTCTCGGAAGGGTTAGGTTATGTTAGGTTCCTTCTTAAACCCACCCAAAAATTGGAGCCCCGCTTCGCGGGGCGCCGTCGACTTAGTTTGATCTCTTAAATATATTTTGGTGCAATTAGTATTTTTGGTAAGCATATTTTGCTGTGCAATTACTATTTTTTTGTTGTGCAGTTAAAGACTACCCAAATAATTATACCTCATTATATCTCCTGGCCAATTAGAAAGACTTTTTAATATTGTGATAATAAAACGTCACATCGATCTGTCAGTTTCAATTAAATACGCTAGATGCCGCAACTTGTTTTCTACGCTACCTTAAAAATTAAATAGGTACTACAGAGAGCCAGTCTTTGCGACAACTACAATACTATTACTATTTATATATTGCCATAAAATTTAGTCTGATGCACAAATAAAGGTGTTTGTGTGTAACAAAGGTGTACCTAATGCACTCATATTTCGCTAAGTACAATATTTTCACCCACTTAATAAGGGCGAGCCCATTGACGTCTGTCAGGCACAAGTCCAGACCTTGTGCTGTTGATGAGAATTTCTTGATAGAAAATCCCAATAACACGTTGCCTGACCCGGGTGTTGCACCCCTGACGTCATGCAGTCACTTACATTATTGCTGCGCCACCACCTCCATTATGATAACGAGATGAGTGTAAAAACCCAGGACTCAACCTCTTCGTCTTAAACGTGAAAGTAATGAAAAGAAATGACCCCTGTATCTCGGGGTCTTTTGACCCACAAGGCCCATATTCATACTCGATCGAGTTATGACCCAAGGTGTCTGTACACCAAGTTACAAGTCAGTCGGTCCAGTGTTTCCGGAGTAATGCCTGTCACTAACACCAATCTGTCACTAACACACAGACCGTCACAAAGTGTTTTCGTTAACCTCTTCGTAGAAGACTCAGAGGTTAATAATTAACAATATCAGCCTTGTATTAAACTGTCAACTACCGTACTAAACTGCTGGTCACGGGCCTCCTCTTCTCCGTATGATAAGGATTAGGCCATAGTCCACCACGCTGATCCCGTGCAGGTTGGCAGACTTCACATATCTTCGAGAACTCTTTCGGAAACCTGCATGTCTGAGAGTTCTCCATAATGTATAGAGAACTCACAGACATGCAAGTTGCCTCATGATGTTTTTCCTTCACAGTTAAAGCAAGCGATACTTAACTATTTAATACGCACATAACTTCGAATAGTCAAAAATGCGTGCCTTGGAATCGGACCCGAGATCTCTGCCTGGCAGTCCAACGGGAGCTTCTTCGAGAGAGTCTAGGATAAGATAATTTGTTATAACATAAATTATTACTATACAAAATTATACAATTGTATAATTTTTTACTCGAAAGTCAAAACATTACATTGAAAGGCGACTCCGGCACCAGAAATAATACCTGTGTCGTGAAAGACTTTACGAACATTCAAATAACGGAAACAAAGAATAACTAGACTCGAAACAACCATTTGTAGATCACACAAAGTTTTGTCTTGTATGGGATTCGAACCCACAACACTCGGCGCAGTGGCAGTGGCAAGGCGACCCCTTAAACCACTACGCCATCCGTGCACTCAAAACGAAGTTGTTATATGATCCTGGCATACCAAAAAAAAAGGAACATTCCTTAGAAAAACAGTAAGACACTTCTTAGCCCAACAAGGGTTCATAGACATCATTAAATAATGTAATATAATATAATATAATATATAATATTCTACCACATACACACAACACCATCTAGCCCAAACTAAGCAGAGCTTGTACTATGGGTACTAGACAATGGATAAACATACATATATACTTTTTTTTTTGTAAATACATACATATTATACATAGAAACACCCAGACCAAGACAAACATCCATGTTCATGCACACAAATGTTTGACTTGTGCGGGAATCGAACCCGCAACCTCAGGCGTGGCAGTCGGTTACACTAACCACTACGCCATCGAGGCCGATGAACTATGATTGCCAAAAACTGTTTAAGTAGTCTATTGTATATACAATTTCAGCGCATTAGTTCTATCAAGAAACTTTCTCTAGTATTTTAGGCTATATCCTGTTTCTATAGAAAACTATTCAAAATTAGTCAGAGTATTACTAATTCATCTTTAATATGTTTTTAATTTGATGATCTAAATCACACAGAATACCGACTGTGTTATTCATTCATAATGAATAGATGACTAACGCGAGCACCAGTTTAAGTGATTCAACATTGATAGTAGGCCGAAAGTTATGGGTTTGATTCCTTTACGGGTCAAAAATTTATATGATACACAAATAGTTGTTCGCGGACTTGGGTTTCCCAAAAAAAAAAATGTGGATATAATTTCGCGTTTGATCCCTGTTTTGGGCAATTTAAACATACAAACAACGGACACAAAGAACAATATGAGTCATGATCTTATGACTAATTAATATTTTCTTGCGTTAACGCGAATTATATAACTATACGTTGAAATTAAACTGCTTTAAACTAATTTCGTCACGTTGTATATTTTAATACACATTTATTACAAAATTTTGAAGGATGACACTACTATTATAGAACTTTACTACAATATAAGCTGTTTAAATTAATTAAAATTATTTATATAATATTGTTTTCTGTTTACGGGAAATTTAATTTATTGAAATTAAACTACTTTATACGGATTTTATCGCGTTGTGTTTAGTTAACACTTCATTACATAACTAGCTTTTGCTCGCGGCTTCGCTCGCGTTAATTTAGAATTTGACAATCAATTGTACTACGCTTGTATAATAATATAATTCAATCATGATTCGAAAGACACGTGGCGCTATCTATTATCATAAGAAACTTATTATAGTTTTCCTCGGGAACAGTATTTTTTTCGGGATGAAAGGTAGCTTATGTCCGTTTCTGTATACCTGACAACGTATATGCAAAATTTCAGGATGATCGGTTCAGTGGTTTAGGCGTGAAAAGGTAACAAACAAACAAACTCATTTTCGCTTTTATAATATTAGTTAGGATTATTATTTTGAAAACTGTTACACTACTACTACTTCTATTAAAGTTTACAAATTTTTAGACTAATTAATTTATTAAAACTATTTGTATCTAAGTTTATACTTTCCCCGACGTTTCATTTGCTTTTCAGGGGTCATGTTCACGTGGAGACTAAGATGGTGGTTGTCTGGTTGTCTTAATGTTCTAAAGTGTAGTTATTTAAAATTTAAAATATAAATTTAAATTTTTATCTTAAAATTTTATTACATTATTAAATAATTGGTGTTTCTATTTAAAGGAAGATTTGAGGAAATAAAAAGGTTTATAAAATTAAAATCCGTATAAAGTACCGTAGTTTAATTTCAATGATGACTAACTAGCTTGTCCTCTGCGGTTTCACCCACATTTAGACAACTGCTCCGCTTCCATGGCTCGTAGCGTGATGTTATATAGCCTATAACCATCCTCAGGAATTGGGCTATCAAATGCAAAAAGCCATTGTCAAATCCAACTGATAGTTACAGAGATTAGAGCGTACGGAGCGTATGATAATGCGCCGGTCCCGGCTTCCATGAACATCTATGGCACTCGTTATTGGGAAGTCAGTGCCCTCTAATATTAACTTATAGTAAAAACTGATATCCAGTTAAATTCGGTTAGACTAGAAAGCCGACCCCAAGTGGCTTGGGAATAATAAAGGCTAGGAAGAACATCATAATATAATATAATATTCTATCACATACACACAACACCATCTAGCCCAAACTAAGCAGAGCTTGTACTATGGGTACTAGACAATGGATAAACATACATATATACTTTTTTTTTGTAAATACATACATATTATACATAGAAACACCCAGACCAAGACAAACATCCATGTTCATGCACACAAATGTTTGACTTGTGCGGGAATCGAACCCGTGACCTCAGGCGCACTAACCACTACGTCATTGAGGCGTATAAGGCGCTACTGTTTCGCCCACACTAATGTTTTTGTTATCTATTTCTATGAGATTGATTCCTTTAACTATTTTCGGAGCAAGATGAATGGGTGAACATTTGATTGAACTTAGTGGTCAATCAAATGTGACAGAAGCCGCTAGACATTGTTTAAAGACATAGACTTGTAAGGAGGACAACCGTTAGAACAGGATACGGTAGCGATTACAACAGACACTTATCTATACTAATATTATAAAGCTGAAGAGTTTGTTTGTTTGAACGCGCTAATCTCAAGAACTACTGGTTCGAATTGAAAAATTCTTTTAGTGTTGGATAGCCTATTTATCGAGGAAGGCTAGGCTATATAACATCACGTTACGACCCACGGGGGCGGCGCAGTAACGATATATGCGGGTGAAACCGCGGGAACATCTAGTCTATAATATTAGCAGGATTATAATATACTAGATGTGCCCGCGGTTTCAACCGCGTTTATCGTTACTGCGCCGCTCCCGTGGGTCGAAGCGTGATGTTATATAGCCTATAGCCTTCCTCGATAAATAGGCTATCCAACACTAAAATAATTTTTCAAATCGAACGCGTATTTCCTGAGATTAGCGCGTTCAGACAAACAAACTCTTCAGCTTTATAATATTAGTATAGATGTCTCAAAACGAGGTTCAAAACACTTCGCGAATTACCGTCCCAGAGGTTCTTTGTAACTAAGTCGGGGCCTTTAAACAAATGGCTAGCGAAACGTTCCCCCATACATAATACCGCTCAGGATATATTCCTCATATTTCCGTACTGGGAAATAATATGGGTAGCTACAATTTGTCCGACGTTAGGGTTGTGCGACAGCAGTACATTTTTATTTCTATTATAATAAAATTGTGGCTAGATTACATATCTATACTAATATGATAAAGAGGAAAGATTTGATTTTTATTTGTTTGTTTACAAGGATTTAACTCAAAAACTACAAAACCGATTTTGATAAGAGCTATTAAGGGGGTCAAAATTTCGTTATTTTTTTCGTAGGACCATTTTTGAGATATTGTTAATATTCTAAAAAAAATAATAAAGCGTGGAAGCGTGACGATGACGCGAATTCCATGATTTTTGTTCACCCAAGAAGTGCTCAACGCGCCTAAAGAAGCTTTCACTTCAAAAATCAAACCTTTCCTCTACATGATATTATCTTATCTTATGTGGGGGCCAGTCAGTGCAGACCGGCGACACTTCGACCCAGTGGGATCTTTTGTGTCGACACTCTCCGAATAACGACTGCCATAGATGTTCATGGCAGCCGGGACCGACGGCTTAACGTGCTCTCCGAGGCACGGAGCAGGCGATGATTGTCAATCAATACGCACATAATTTTGAAAAGTCATATGACTTCCGAAAGTCAGAGGTGCGCGACGTGGGTTCGAACCCGAGACCCTCTGCATTGCAGTCTGTTGGTCTCCCCACTGAGCTATCGCTGCTCTTCTACATGATATTAGTATAAATAAAAAATCTGAGCATTTGTTACTGGCAGCCCTGAACGATAAAACATTGCATTTTATATTACCCCGATTTTGGGAAGGAACTTTTAAACTATGAAAAAACGTAGTAAAAAGGAAGGAAACGTAGTTGATTGATGCGATACCGGCCATTTTTTATGTAAAGGTGTTTCTTAGAGGGGCATTTTTTAGACAGGTGTGATATCTAAGTTTACGATTCTCGATATTTCTTGTTCAAAACTTAGCACGATGATATGTATCGTTAGGACTTGAAATCCTTTTTGTTAAGAACAGTTAGAGATATCAAAAAGGTTCAGTAAAGTTCAGCACGGAAAATGATAGTTGCCTACAATAAGAGTAATACTAAAATATTTTTTTTTTTTTTTATTCTACTGAGGTGGCAAACAAGCATATGGCCCACCTGATGGTAAGTAGTTACCGTAGCCTATGGATGCCTGTAACACCAGAGGCATCACTTGCGCGTCGCCGACCCTTTAGGAAAGGAAGTAGGAAGGAGAAGGAGCGGGAAGGGGGTAAGGTGGTGATTGAGCCTGCGGTACTCTCACTCACCGAACGAAACACAACCGTAGGAAACTGGTATTTCACGTCGATATTCTGTGAGAGGGTAGTCCTTCCCCGATCGAGCCGGCTCATTCATGCTGAAATCACCGAGGCTCTACTACCTTCAATGCGAATGTGAGTTTGTTACGCTTTCACGTCTTAACTTTTCAGCTGATCATCATGAAATTTTGCATATACGTTTTCAGGGGTAGAAAAAGGATACATAAGACTGCGCCGAGCGAAATGTGCCATAACAGGCGATCATAGTTAAGTGAATAAAATCAACACTTTTTGTTTAATACAAATATAAAATATACATTTACCATAATAATGAATGTGTTTACAATTACTCCGTGTAAAATGTTAAAATAATTAATATTTTCGTCTACAAAATTACGTAAAATGCAAAAGCGTAAGCTGGTGTTACGTGATTTTTAGATTATAACAGTAGAAATCTATCCTATTTTACAGTTTAAACGAATCATAAATAGTTAGTTATATTACAATTTGTCCGTCCCAAATATTTAAGTTATTAGTTGACAATAAAGATAGATATTTATCAAAAAAGCACATCAAATCCTCCATACAAGTTTACTATGGCGGCCGCGCGCCGACTTAAATATGCGCCACATGAGTTCTGTCATTATCTGTCTTACGCTCAAGTAAAGTACTGTTCGCTCGCTCGGACTACTTAATTAATATTATAAATGTGAATGTGAGTTTGCTTGTTTGTTACGATTTTACGCCTTAATTACTCGTCAGCATTACAAGATAGGAAATAGGCTTCCTACTTTTCTTACTTATATAGGGTTCCCGAGGGATAGCTAGTATTCATACAGTCTAGTGATGTCCGATTACTATGAAAAAGATAATTCGAATATTTAAAAATGGTATAATACCAATCTGAATGATGATTTAATCTTTGGTCGTGGCTTAATGAAGCCTTAAGTACCAGTGACGATAATTCTTGTTTATTTTTCTAGTTTCTCCAAATACTATATACTAAAAGGTTTGGTCGTAAAGATATCCAGGTCTAGCTTTTCCTTCAACTAATGTAGGTCGATGTAAGTCTTACTAACCGAGAATGCATGCATACAATATCATACTATCTTATCTTATGTGGAGCCAGTCAATGCAGACCGGCAAACACTTTTACCCAGTGGGATCTTTTGTGTCAACACTCTCCCAATAACGACTGCCATAGATGTTCATGGCAGCTGGGACCGATGCTTAACGTGCTCTCCGAGGCACGGAGCAGGCGATAATTATCAATCAATACGCACATAATTTCGAAAAGACATATAACTTCCGAAAGTCAGAGGTGCGCGACGTGGGTTCGAACCCGAGACCCTCTGCATTGCAGTCTGTTGGTCTCCCCAGTGAGCTATCGCTGCTCTCTTGCAATATCATACTAACTCGAACTCAAAAATAAAATTGAAGAGGCAAATCCCCAATTTTTATCCTTACCCCTTTTTAACTTGGTAATAGTTTCACCAGCTACCCATAAAACGCCCAGAAATTTAACTCTGCAGAATCTAAGTGGTTTCTGCTTACCCACTAACGGTGTAACGTGTGCTAAACTAGCAATAGCTCCCTTGAGCCTATTTTATTATACCGATATGGCTATGAATGGGGTACTAGGTACCCCATTCTGTAAATGGGTAGTACGTATCATAATTTCTTTCATAGCTTTCAATTTATATAAATAATGGAAGATTGCCGTTTTAGTCCCGGGGTACGAGTTTGTGGGTATGTTTATGGCTGACTGTGATGATACAGATTGGATTCCCGGGTCGTGCAAAGGGGTAATTTATTTTAAATAATATAATATAATAATAATAATAATATTCTATCACATACACACAACACCATCTAGCCCAAACTATGCAGAGCTTGTACTATGGGTACTAGACAATGGATAAACATACATATTATAATAATATAAAGATCATGTAATAGGTAGCGCACCTATTGCCATTTAAATTAACCAGACTTCACGTTACTGCTAAGAAATTCTGGATAACTCAATACTTTTCATCATCTCGGGAATCGAACCCGAGACCTCATGTACAGCAGTCACATTCACTACTGCAAATAAATGGAGAAATTCTGAATTGAGCAAAATGTGTTATAAGTTTCTTTATAACTAAATTATATAATATAATATAATAATATTCTACCACATACACACAACACCATCTAGCCCAAACTAAGCAGAGCTTTTACTATGGGTACTAGACAATGGATAAACATACATATTATTATATACGTTTTTTTTTTGTAAATACTTACATATTATACATAGAAACACCAAGACAAACATCCATGTTCATGCACACAAATGTTTGACTTATGCGGGAATCGAACCCACGACTTCAGGCGTGGCAGTCGGTTACACTAACCACTACGCCATCGAGGTCGTCAAATATATTATTGATTTTGTTTGTTATGCAATTTTTATTCGCAGCAAGGTATTTGAAAACCTTAGACAAACAAAAAAGCATGAGTAACCAACATGCTAAACTTCTAAGCAGTCCAGAAACTATGAATATCTTTCTGGACGGAGCTGAGGTGGTATGAGTAATCGAACAATATTTCGTGTCGGTCACTTACGCCCAATGGCCCAATTATGGGGCTAAGTGCGGATAACATACATCCAACTAACTAACTAACGTATTTGAAAAGGTTCCTGTGGAAAATCTGTTTCGTGCTTAAGACCTAAATATAGCAAAAGTGAGAGAAATACACTTCTACCTAATCCTTGCAAAATACATAGCCATAACGCTGTCTGGACCTCTAAAGCAATCAAACCGCGCATTTAGAAACGACTACTCAGAATAGAAGGTCATAAAACTAAAGACTCTCTTAATCAGTTCAATCTAACTCATTTAAGCCCCGTACCTAATAAGTATCGGTAGCAAGGTCCCTTGTATCGAAGGGTTCATCTAATTCGTGATTAGTCGCCGTCCCCCTGTGAGGAGACGGGGAGACCAGTCAGCGGTACGTGTAATTACTGGTAGGTTGAGAGAGGGACACAGTGTAAAATGGGCGGTAGGAAAAGCTATAGTGTTTCTTTCTTCTATGTTAGCGTTATGCAGCTACTAGATTTTGCCCGCGGCTTCGCTTGCGTAAAAGTAGATTAGGTTAGGTTATATTAGTAGGTAATAGTTATTTTTAACTAGCTTTTGCCCGCGGCTTCGCTCGCGTTAATTTATAATTTGACAATCAATTCAGGTTGTACTCTGCTTGTAATAATATAGTTCAATCATGATTCGAAAGACACGTGACGCCATCTATTATCATAAGAACGTTATTGTTGTTTTCCTCGAGAAAAGTAATTTTTGTCGGGATGAAAGGTAGCCTATGGCCATTTCTGTACACCTGACAATGTATATGCAAAATTTCAGAATGATCAGTTCAGTGGTTTAGGCGTGAAAATGTAACAAACAAACAAACTCATTTACGATTTTATAATATGGATAGGATAGTTAGGATTAAACATTGACTTTGTTACTCGGTGATAATTTAGCTTTCTAATGGTAAAACAGTTTTAAAATCGGTTGAGTACTTTTTGAGTTAAATCCTTACAAACAAACAAACAAAAATCAAATTTATCCAAGTATGTTTTGACTGCATCTTAGCTCGCGTTAATGTTGTTTCTGTAAATAAATTTTTATCCCTCGAGATCAGTACTTTTTTCTGGATGAAAGGTACCCAATGTCCTATTTTATACAATTGACAACATTTATGCAAAGAACGATGGCAAGGTTGGAACCACAAAATGTAGAAATTAACGAAGTACCGTTCAAGTTCAAATATACTTTAGTTATAACTACAGGTTTATAAGATTTTTATATAAAAAATATTGTGTAATTATAAGAAGGGAATTAAAAGTTATGATTGATTTTAATTTATTAGAAAATGAGTCATTGTGCATTAATGGAACGCAACTTGTGTAGGATTACGTTCCAATCTACAATACTTTATATTTGTTGTAATTTTAGATTTAATCTTGAATAATTATGGGATTTACTATTTCAATAAAAAAATAAAACTCACTTTCGACAGTAAAAACATGAATATTACATATGTAAGTATGTATTGTACGAGTAAAACGTCTACAAAAATATTAAATTATAAACTATTACTATACTCATGGTATAACGTAAAACGGAACGTTTAGCTGGCAATACTGTCTGTCAATTGTCAATCATAATCTGTCTTATTTTAAATTATCTTAATACTATAATATTGTATCTTTTTTCGCCCAACTCCTATAAATTACTTTTTATTTGATTTTTTGCTAGTCTTATATTGTTCTACAACTATCGATGAGTTATCTTAAGGCACGTTATCTATAAGATTGGGTCCCAAAAGACATGAAATCCGCCATTGTTATTTTATGACGATCTGTCAAACAAATAAACTTATATTCGCATTTATGATATTAGTTAGGATACGGGATATGATAACCTGGTGGGAGACTGTTGGACTGCCACACGAGGTCTCAAGTACGATACTAAGGCATACACGACATTTTATAGTTGTATGCGTATTACATACTTAATATCGCTCGTTTTAACGGAGAAGGAAAACATCGTGAGGAAACCTGCATGTTTGCTCGCCATAATGTTTTCGAAGTTGTGCTAAGTCTGCCAACCCACCTTGGGTCAGAGTGGTGGACTGGCCTAATTTTTTTTAAACAGAGAAGAGGGTGCTAGTATACCATCATCGCTGGACGAAGATTGTTTTACTCCTCTACTGATACCATAGACCTCTTTAAGTCTGGGAACCTTACTCACGATAGGAACTCTATACAAAGTTGTAGTGCACCATCCATATAACCATCTATAAAAAAAAACAACGGGTTGCACTCCGGGAGTGCCGGCAGAAGTGAAAACTTGAATATTAACGTTGTGCTTTTTTGATATTTTGGAATGGTTAGGGAATAATTTTGCACGAATTGCTTTAATTATCAGTATAAAAGTACTATCATCTATGTGGTAAAATACAATATTCATTTATTGCGCTATCGTACACAAACATGACAATTCTCCCTCCGTCTTACGAATTTTAGATCAGGTCACGTGTCCTGACGCGAGTTTAACATTTTTTACCCATCCCAAAAAAGTGCACAACGCCGCTAAAGAAGTTTTCACTTCAACAAATACGTACTGCCTCAATATTATGTATTACTTAGACTTGACTTGAATGACTAAGATATCTGTCTCCTTGGAATGAAAATAACGCCGGAGTTTCCTCATACTACAAATGATTCGTGCAAGTAATAACAAAATAACCCAACTAATCCACTTTCATCTCCTACATCCGATGGTAGCACAGATTCAGCGAAGCTATTATTCAATTGCTTATATTGGTTGCAGAAGCAAATTGTCCAACAATTTGCGCTATCATATGAGTAACTTATGGAATATTTTACTTTCATTCTAACAGTTGTATGAATCATTATTAATTATGTTGTGATTGGATTTATTTCTGAGAATTGATCGTTTTCCTGTATCTGTTGCAGATTTGTCATCAGAAGCAAGTTTGCAGTTTTCTCTTTTCTATTTCCTCTCTGAATACCAATGCTGTGCATAATTATTGTCTCAAGTTTAAATCTGGTAAAGTATTATAGTATAATATTTATATACACACCATACTATTGCGCCAATTTATTTAGTTTATATTTTATATATATTAATTACATACTTACCTATGCTCATCAATTATAATTTATATATAACTTACGTATGTATTTTTTAAATTTTTATTGTTTGAATTTGGAACATTTTAAAGAGTAGCTGATCGTACGTCCGGGCGTCACTTGGGGTTACCACATAATATCAGGGTTGGTTTGAGGTATAAACCGCAAACCAACAATAAACCTGAGTGGTAACCTCGTTTTTCATTAAATATGTACTTTTTTTTTGCTGTGTTTTAATATTTGTCTGTTTTTTGTGTACATATATTTTGAAAAATAAAATACTTACTTATGGCGTTTTCTGTCAATAAATCTAAATCCTAACTAATATTATAAATCCGAATGTGAGTTTGTTTGCCTCTTTATTTTTTTTATTACGCTTTGATTATTTAACTAAACTTACTCGAATTTTTGTATACACGTTGTCAGGGGTCAGGGACGGACATAGGTACCTTTCGCTCAGAGATAAAGTACTGTATCCGAGGAATAGAAATTTACTGACTCAAATCTAGATTAACACGAGCGATGTCACGGGCAAAATCTAGTTATATATACAGCTCGAAATCTATTAATGGAAAATTGTGGGCAATTGTCATTAGCAGCGGACTTAGAGAATGTGATTACATGCGACGTAAAATATATCTGTTGAATTACATATCTCCCTATATCTCCGGGGAAATATCTAGTAAACTTGAGTAACAGTTCATGTCTTGTGGAACTTTTCAAGTACAGGAACAGTTACAGGACCAAAAGGCTCTACGAGGTTTCCGAGATAAAATAAAACTAAGAACCAAAATCCGAAAAATATCTTGACAGAAAAGCCTAATTACTTTCTGTTATCCCTTTTTTACTTAAGGAAATGCTGCTGATGCATACCCCCGTGCTACAAGAGGAAGCAAGACGATCATGTCGTGGTCTCCTGAGACATCGTGCCAACGAACAAAAACCACCACGCTGTGGCACTTCGCTACTTTGTATGGTTGGTGGGTCGCTGGAACTGAAACTATCTCAGCGACCTACCCGGCAGCGCCCAGTGCAGACAGGGAAACTTTCTGTTATCCTTATCTGGGATTTAACGTATTTATCCTAAGAATGTATGCATGTTAAAACCTACGCTTACGAAAACTACACCCAGATGTATACATAAATGTAAAAAACATTTCACCAGTACCTCATCAAACAATAACATACAATTTTACCATCAGAGTATTGTAAAAATCATGCCTCGCGCTGATATTGAAGGCTCTTGAGTCAGAACTGGTTTGAGTGCGTGCCTTTACTACCTTTTATTTTTGGTTCACGAGAGCTTTCGTAACCGGGCCAAGGGCGACCAGGGGAAGTATCTACTGCGCTTTTGTTATGAATATTTGCTTGATCGATTTCTAAAAGACTTGCTACTTTGATTGTATGTTTGCTGAATGAAAGCTTGGATTCTTGGGAAGACAAAACTTTATGATAGTTAAGTGAAGTTCTTAGTGGCAGTACTGAGGCTACTAATGTGGGAATAGACTCGCTCTCTAGTGCGAGGGATTAAAAACATAGACAGCAAAATGTAGGTGTTGTGCAACTTTGTCTATGTCTTTGGGTTATACAGCTAAAAGGTTTATTTTGTGATTTATTGGTTTGTAAACAAATCAGAGGTTGAGGGTAGGACTTTTTGCACTACGACATGAGTTAAATTTAAATTTAATTACATACAAAGGTGTATTGTGTGTCGGTCTCGATGGCGTAGTGGTCAGTGTAACCGACTGCCACGCCTGAGGTTGCAGGTTCGATTCCCGCACAAGTCAACCATTTGTGTGCATGAACATGGATGTTTGTCTTGGTCTGGGTGTTTCTATGTATAATATGTATGTATTTACAAAAATGAAGTACATTATGTATGTTTATCCATTGTCTAGTACCCATAGAACAAGCTCTGCTTAGTTTTTGCTAGATGGTGTTGTGTGCATGTGATAGAATATTATTATTATTATTACACCCAAATTCAGTCAGCCATGGTTTTTTGTCACGCGTAATAGAGGCAAGACGAATAGGCGTGTACCGGACACAGTAATAGGCTCAAATTTCGTACCGCTACTAAAAACTTCTTCCAAGAATTTCCCAATAAGACTTTTGCCTGAGCCGACAATTAAACCCAAGACCTCGTACAAAACAGCTGCATACACGCACGCTGAGATACCGGGGCAGTTTAATTATTAACACTAGCGGTCGCTAAGTGGTCGAAATTCGATCATAATTTATTTAAATGTTAAGTTTGATCGTTATTATTTATTATATATACAGCGAAATTGCAATAGGTACTTAATGTATGTAACCATACTTACGAAGAATTGTACGATATCAACCGAACCATGCCGAAATACTACGATCGTGATTCGACTGCGTGTGTCAAACACAAGGTTGTGTGCGTGTAGTGTTTTTTCATTAATTTAATGTATTTCTAATGCATATTTTATAAAAATATTAGGATTCGCCACTCCTTCTTCATATAAACTTTAACTGTGCCAAATTTCATACTTCTTCGTCTACGCATTTTTCGTAAAAAGGGGTACAAAGTTTTTGCTTTGTACCCCATTTTACGAAAAGGAGTACAAAGTTTTTATATTTATTGAGAATATAAAAACCGTTTGAATGTCCAAACGGTTTTTATATTCTCAAAAACCGTTTGGACATTCAAATCATTCGAATTTTCAAATGACATTCGAATGTCATGCATGTTAAACCGAACGCAAATTATGCTCCTAATGTTGCGAGCTAGTAGGCGATCACGCACTTATTGACCATCAAGGACATAAAACACTTTTTCAGTCAAATTATATATTAATAGGTACGACGCCATCTTAAAACCCAATAAAGACAAGCAAGAAGCAAGTCATAATCAACAAAAGGCCGGAGTTTGTCGATGTATTCAAGTGTTGGAAGTTTGACAACTTTGAAAATACTTCGCGATCATCGATTTTTAATGTTCCGCTCGGAGGGGGGAGGCTCTGGGGCTTCTTTGTTTGCTTGTTGCTGTGGAGAAGTTTGGTAATGACATAATACATCTATATGTAATATACTAATTTAACTAGAAAATGTTTATACGCTAATTGGAAATGACTATTTAATTTAAAAGACTGTGAAGCCAACCGAAGGGCTTTTACCTTATTTTATATTTTTTACGCATAGGCAAACTTATCATCTAAATGTGATAATTCTTTTCGGTTTTTCCGGTTCTTATGGTGAATATGGTTTACAAACTCTTTAAAAGGCCCTATCCTGCGAACACAGTACTATATACAGAACAGAATATGATAGATTAAGTCTATGCACTGGCAACAAGTCTTCATTTTCGAAATGTTGGAATGGCACGAGAGATAGTCGCCAGGAGTATTTCTGGCGACTTCTGCACTGCCAGGATAATGCCTAGTGTTATTTCTTTTCTGAAGGATCCTGACATTGAAACGTAAGTAGTATCAAGAGACATGAAAACACATTGTAGATAGACTGTTTGAACTCAAACACGAACGAAACCATTCTTCATTAGTTAGACGATGACAACTTAATTATGTAAATAGCAACTAAAATGTTATCATACAAATATGTCATACAATTCACATGTATGTAACATTATAGTGATTTCCAACATATTCAAATTGCATCAATTTCTATTTTTGCGAACTCGCAAATTGCCAACATGATTTGATTAAAAGTTTTGCAGATTTGAAATATTACTTTTTGTCAAATCATTTTCGCTGAGATTTCATTTTGTGTTTGAAATTGTAAACGTAGCATGATTGATAGATGTAAGATTTGGAAGCGTTATTTTAATATTGAGTTCTGAAAGAAACGTTTGCATTAGAACGAGTTTTCGCATTAAGGATATTTGATGGAATTGGAATACAAATAGCTCTTTAAAGTAAATTTACTTATGGTAAGTGCTGCAGTCTGGCAAACAGGCCATTTGATAATAAATCTTTACTTTAGTAATATATTTACTTTAGTAATATGATTTGATTTGAACAAATATGTGAATCTTTAACCCGTCAACTGTCGAGCGGACATACGCTGTCCGCAAAAATGAGTAATCAAAAAAAAAAACGACAGATGTATATCCGCTGCACACTTGACTCGTTAATTAGTCAAGTGTCGAGCGCACATACATTTGTCCGTTTGTGTATTAATTATTTTTTACGTATTTCCCCTAGACGTTCAAGAAGTTAAGCAAATCGAAATATTTAAAACATGAATATATTTTTAAAATAATAATATGAAAGTAGCAAACATAGCCTAGCAAAGCCCCTCTCACTTTTAGAAGTTTGCGCAATTTAAAAAGTTCATTATAACTTGCTTTAACGGTGAAGGAGAATCATCGTGAAGAAACCTGCATATCTAAGAGTTCTCCACCTGCCAATCTGCACTGGGCCAACATGGTGTACTATGAGCTCACTCTTCTAACGCTGAGAAGGTGGCTGTGTTCAGAACATAGAGAATTTATATACATGGCTGATATTATTATACTTATTACTAGCTTTTGCGCGCGGCTCCGCCCGCGTGGTACCTACTTGAATAAAAAGTAGCCTATATCCTTTCCCAGGTTTTAAACTATACCTGTACCAAATTTCATCTAAATCGGTTGAGTGGTTTAGACGTGAAAAGGTAACAGACATACAGACAGATAGACAGACAGAGTTACTTTCAAATTTACAATATTAGTAAGGATATTATTCATAAAGGAGATAGCTGTTGTTTGAACAATTACGCTTTAACTCTATTACAAGCTATTTTATTTTGACACCAATAGAAAAACATCTCGATTGGGACATTTTTGAGCCTTTACATTGCATATTTAGTATACTACCTTTCCTTCTGCTTCTTTTCGGTGTATTGTAAAATTGTTGATACCTAATGCATTAGTTTATTTGACTCACTGCGGCAGTCCCTTACACTGTGACAGCGTCTCTATGTCCCGGTAAATCAGCGTCGAGGGACACTTTATCAGTGGCAACACTAATGTGCACGCACGGATCTGATGACAAAGACTATTTGTTGCTAAACGATTTTTATTTGTAACTATCGATAAGCTAGCTTAGTTGGAAATTGCCACGCTGAAGTCTTAAGTTTGATTCCAAAAAATACAATATACCTTCAATCCTGGGTCCTTTAAGCGGTACGTGAAAAAGCACCTTCTCAGGCCGTCAAAGTAGAGACCTCAACATCGCCTCGGCTGCTATGAGGGCGGTATCGAGGCCACTGCTCTTAGACCACACGACTGCTTACCATCAGGTGGAGTCTGGTCATTTTGACGAGCAAAATTAAAAAACATCAGATTTTCTAAGTTACATACATCTATTTTTTTTTACATACATATATAGAACACTTATATGCCAGAAGTAGGCAGAGGTGTAAGAGTGTATCAGATGACATCGAAACATAGCCAGTTATGATTTTAGGTCCCAAATAGTAGGGTACAAGCGAGTTACCTGGCACAATTCTAGGTTACTGCTACTAAGAATTTATTTATTAAGTTTATACTAGTTACTTTGTGACCTAAATTAACGAGATGGATGTAAACACCCAGGAGTCATCTTCCTCTTAAATGTAAAAGTAATGAAAAGAAATGACCCCTATATCTCGGAGGTTTTTTGACCCACAAGGCCCATATTCAAACTCGACCGAGGTATGACCCCAAGGTGTCTGCACACCAAGTTACAAGTCAATCGGTCCAGTGGTTCCAGAGTTATACTGGTCACTAACAGATAGACATACAGACCCATATAGTGTTTTCATTAACCTTTTCGAACAAGACTCAGAGGTTAATAAATTTTTGAGTTTGACATTAAAACGAGAACTACAAAGGAGGTATCGGACTATTGGAGGTTTAGCAAACATTTATACAGAGCTAGAAGCGAGCTTGTTATGCACTCAAAACAACAGACCTATCTAGTGAGTTTCGTAAGGTATTTCTGTTCAACACGTACACCACACTTGTACTGGTCGAACTCAGTCGATAAACATTAACTTTGACTAGCTGTAGTTTATCCCAGAAAGGGTAGACCGATAACGTTATAATAAAGTCGATTTTTTTAACTTGTAAACAAATAATTCTAATCCTAATCCTAACTAATATTATAAAAGTGAAAATGAGTTTGTTTGTTTGTTACCTTTTCACGCCTATACCACTGAACCGATCATCCTGAAATTTTGCATATACGTTGACAGGTGTACAGAAACGGACATAAGCTACCTTTCATCCAGAAAAAAAATTGTGTTCCCGAGGAAAACAATAATAATAATATATAATATTCTATCACATACACACAACACCATCTAGCCCAAACTAAGCAGCGCTTGTACTATGGGTACTAGACAATGGATAAACATACATATATACTTTTTTTTTTGTAAATACATACATATTATACATAGAAACACCCAGACCAAGACAAACATCCATGTTCATGCACACGAATGTTTGACTTGTGCGGGAATCGAACCCGCGACCTCAGGCGTAGCAGTCGGTTACACTAACCACTACGCCATCAAGGCTGTCATAATAACGTTCTTATGATAATAGATGGCGCCACGTGTCTTTCGAATCATGATTGAAATATATTATTACAAGCAGAGTACAACCCGAGTTGATTGTCAAATTCTAAATTACCGCGAGCGAAGCCGTGGGCAAAAGCTAGTTATTTATAAATCATTCATTAATTTTTTATAAATGATTTAAGTGGTCGTCTCACCACTATAACTGCTTCAAGTGTTGTATGTTCGATACCATAATTGAGTAGTTTAGTTTCAAAATCCTGTAAAATACTTTTCACCAAATAATGCTAAACCTCATAAAACCATTTGAGATAAATGGACTATTTTAGCGGTGTTTGCAACAAACTGCTACTTTTGTGAGCTGATTTAATAGAATTTTAGTAGGTTTTATGAAAACTATCAGTGCAATGCGATAGAAGCAACGAAGGAGCTTCATATTCAATCGGAACATTATTTTTGTTCTGATATCGTTTTGGCGGGTTTTGAAACTATACTCCTCAATTAGTTAATTAAAGTGGGACTTGACTTAAACATAAAGTTGGACACGCCTACTAAAGCTAAGCCAATTGTCACCTGCCAGGCACGTTTCCAGATTTTGTAGTGCATTAATTTATATACAGGATAATCCAATACCGGCGAGCACGTATGAGGAATGTGATGAAATTGAATGAAGCCAGAGAAGTGTGTCAGGACCGTAGCAAATCCGTAGTCTCTGCCTACCCCTCTGGGAAACAGGCGTGAATCTATGTATGTATGTATGTAATCCAATAATAATTAGTTTCCAGGCTTAAATATTTTGGTTTTAGGTATATCACCGGATTCTTTACGGTTCCAAGTTACGTGTTGCAATAGAGACTGTCTTGAAAAATCTCCAATAAACTTTGGCTTATTTGGAACTCAAAACATGTTTAACAGCCGCGTTTATCACCGCTGCGCCAATGAAGCAATCTGAAAAGAAAAACATCCTAAAGATGTAACAATAAAAATTTACCGACCTGGTATAACAGAATCTAATATTTGAACCGATTCGGGAATCAATCCCGGAAGATCAAAACCAGCAAAACTTAACGCAGTCTTACTACGAGACCAATAGAATACTCATGTCTCTAGAATTCCTTTCAGCACTTTTAAATTCTTAACCCTAAAAGATTTAAAAACGGTCAAAATCCAAACTACCCTCCTATCACAAAACCTTTACAATAAATGGCACCCATAAATAATACCCTGTCCGCACCATAGCCAAGGATATATACCCCCGGGACTTTCCATTTCTCGTTGCACTGAGATTTTCCCCTATCTGAGTCGTTATCACAAATCTTTTTATCCGGGGACTCTAACTCAAGCGACGCACTACAAATCGTGGCCCGGACACATTTGCTAATAGAGATGGGACTTGAACGAGTTGTCGATGTTTTATTTTTCATCGATATCGATTAGATTTTTTTTCACTTTTGATGGCAAATAAGCGTCAACATCTTTTGATGAGATGTTGCTACTCAAAAAAGATTAAATTTTAATTTAATGTGTTTTGTCCATTTTCATCTCATTACGGTACTTTTAAATGCCTATACATTCTTAAAATGTAGATATTTAAATGTATCCATTACGATAACCAATATTGGTCCGCCGTAAATCTGACTGCAAATATACTACATAAAATTAACATTTTCTGCATTAAAGATTATTAATGTACTGGTTGTATAATACATAAATAATAAATTTAATTAGTTTAACATTATTCAGAAAGTAAAAAAACAATATTTAAAAATAAACCGCTTAAATTTGATATAAAAATTTAACATTCGCGTAAACATAAAACAATAATACATAATATTATATAGAGGTAACATATCTTTGTATGTAGGGAGTATTCTCTGGAACTACTTAGCCAATTCTAAAATACTTCCACCAAAAGAAAGTAACACTTTAATAATATTTTAATGACATACGACACAAGCATATCTATTTTTCGCTTTAACGGTGAAGAAAATCATCGCGAGGCGACCTGCATGTCTGAGAGTTCTCCATAATGTCCTCGAAGATATGAGAAGTCTACTAACCCGCTCTGCGCCAGCGTGGTGAAGTATGGCCTCGCCCTTCTTACACTCAGAAGAGGCCTATGCCCGACATTGGGATTTCGTATACAGGACTATTATTTACACAAACGAAGTCGTTGGCAGTACCTAATGTATTTACCATTCTGTGTTATCTAGTAAGACTAGTCTAATAGAGACAGATCCAATGTGTACATTGGACACTGAGTTTTAGGCCTAAACTGGTAAGAAAAGTGCCTTCCTCATCGTCAATGGTTAATGCTAGACAGTAGACAGTAAGATTGGCTAGTTGGACTTAGTAATGGCAGTAATATAATTTTATTTGGTACTAAAAATGATACGGCTACCTAATTCTGGTACTCTAGGTTTCACTTAGCCATTTGTGTAATCAGCATTTTTCGTGAAATTCCTGGAAAGTGTCTCATTGCCTGTTGTAAGATCTCGGGTTCAATTTCTAAGTTGAACAAAGTGTTTGAAAGTATTTTCTTAAAAATTCTCAGTAGCAGAACGGAGAATAGAAAGCAGTCCGGCATTCAAATCAAATCTGCATGAATGGCACCATAATGTAATGTATACCATTAAATATTTAGTACAATATAAAATAAATAAAATTAAATAATAATATTTTTTTTTTTGTTTATTTTTGTTAATTATTTTTATTAATTATTATTATTATTATTATTTATTATTATTTCGTTTGTATTACCATTTGGTTACCTCGCCGCAGCCACCGAGCTGTTCCGGTTTTTTTTTAATATTATGATTGTAAACTCCCTTTAATGAAGAGTTCTTAAAGATGTCTTACACATCTTGGTCATCTATAGCCTAACTCTTCTCACACTGAGAATAGGCCTGCACCTAGCAGTGGGACAGCTTATATACAGGGCCGACATCCCAACTAAATTATAAATCCAAATGTGAGTTTGTTTGTTACGCTTTCACGCATTAAATACTCGACCGATTATCATGAAATTTCGCATACATGTTTTGAGGGGTAAGGGAAGTATCCTAAAACACAGTGCTCAAGCGCTGTGTTGGGGGTGATGCTGATGCCTATAAAATAGCCTTATGTAACAAGAACTTAAAACATAGTAAATTGTAGGTAATATACATCTATGCCTACCCCTTTGGGGATATTAGACAAAACCACTTAAAAGTAAGTGCCCACACTAACACAAAACCACTCGAGTTAGATAGCATAATACCCTAGGTGCCGTTTAAAGTTAGTTTTATCGGTTGAGAGACCATATCGATTTGGTTTGAAGGACTAAAGTTGAGCACTTGGTTCATATGAAGGCTGTTCGACGAATGGTATTGGGTGTAAGTGAAAATCAATCCGAGTCTTTACAAGTTTAGTAATGTGTAACCATCGTTTGGATTATTGGGATGTGTTTATTTTTAGATAGGCTTGTATAAAATATATTTATTCACTAGATTTTGCCCGCGGCATTGCTCACGTTATAGTACATTTTGTCAATAAACTTCAATCTTTCGGAAACAGAACTTTTTCTGGGTGAATGTATGCAATATCGATATACCGATCATCAGATCGGTCGTGGAGTTAAGGGGCGAAATCGTAACAAAAAACAAAATACATTTGAATTTATAATATTACTTAGGATGACGTCCACCTCTTCTCTTCTTCAATTTAAGAGCCAAGCTCTTGTCGGTGGAGTCTCTTCCATAATTTCCTATTTTCAGCCAGCGCTTTGATTTCTTGATACGACGTCCACACGTTTGTTATAAAAATACAAGAGAAATATACAAGTAATAGAACTTCAACTAATTGGGTAACCACGTATTAAGTGGTTGCCTCGCCACTGACTCTGGACCGACTGTTGCGGGTTTAATTTCCATACGGGTCACTACACGACTTCGTTCGTTCTACGTTTATCTACGTATTACGTACTATGTTTCATATAATGATTTGTTGCAGTTATATTTCCAAATAACAGGCGTAATAATGTCCATTAAAAAAGAGAAGTACTGTATAAATCCTATCCTAATCCTAACTAATATTATAAAAGCGAAAATGAGTTTGTTTGTTTGTTACCTTTTCACGCCTATACCACTGAACCGATCATCCTGAAATTTTGCATATACGTTGACAGGTGTACAGAAACGGACATAGGCTCATCCCGAAAAAAATTACTGTTCCCGAGGAAAACAATAATAACGTTCTTATGATAATGCATGGCGCCACGTGTCTTTCGAATCATGATTGAATTATATTATTACAAGCAGAGTACAACCAGAATTGATTGTCAAATTCTAAATTAACGCGAGCGAAGCTGCGGGCAAAAGCTAGTATTATCATATTGCTCGATCCTTCAATCAAATCAAGGACGCCATGACTATAAGGGCAAACTTTTGCTATAGGCACAAAGAATACTGAATAATCGCCTGAAAACCATACCTAGGATCTTACATAGTTAGACAGACATAGTCTTTTTAATACTTACTTGCAATCAAAATTTTATGAAGTTTTATAAAGTATATCGTAGCTATTTGCAGTATAAAATAGTTCCATAAATTTTTCAACAAATTAAAATTGACATTCTGTATAGACACATTCCCCCATCACTATTTTCTTTGGGCGTAGACAATGGAATGCAATTAACCGTGC
The DNA here is from genome assembly GCA_963564715.1 of Catocala sponsa. Lineage (NCBI taxonomy): Eukaryota > Metazoa > Arthropoda > Insecta > Lepidoptera > Erebidae > Catocala > Catocala sponsa. The sequence continues at coordinate 17,292,260 of OY751351.1, read as the reverse complement.
CAGGAGTAGGGTGGCCATGAGATTAATTAAAAAAGTAGGACGTGTGGTTACAGCAATCGCAGCCGTGACCGCAGACGCTTTCTGAGATATTAGAACAATGTTAAGGAATAAGGATTGCTTAAAATATAATTGAGGAATTTTGGAAGCACTTTTTTTGTTTACATTTAAGAAGAAAAGTCAAGCACAAGCGATAAGGGCTTACAAATAATATTTAGGATGAATTCTTGAGTGCTGAAGTCATTAGGTGCCAATGATTTAGTAATAGTTTGAATAGAACAGCTTACCGGTTTAACAGTAGTAACATTATAAATACTTTTTTACTCAGTTAGCAGACGTCTTGGAGGATTCATATCGGCTTCCAAACTCCCACGTTCCTTTTTATCCTATTTTTAAATACCTTTCTTTGAAGACTATTTGATTTTAGTTGAAGCCGATCTCTATCATTTAGACTTCAGCCTAGGTCAGTGATCCTGTAGCTTCTTTTCTTAAACTATGTATTACTAAAAATGATATGTTTTTTTTATGCGTAACATTACTCCAACCATACACTATGCAAAAAATAAGCTTTTATGGAACTGTAAACCCAACGTACGCAAAAAATAAAGCAGGATTTGATTAACTGTACACGTTTTCATTCAGGCAAACTTTCTAACATGCACACTCACAACATTTTCCTTTGCCATTTAAACAATAATTACCTATTTATTACTTGCATTGACAAATCCGGGTAAAGCCGCAATGATAGTAAACCTACGGGGTGGATAGCGCCAGTATTTTCCGGCTACGACTCGATATAACCGGTTTGAACCGGATTAAAAGTTTAATTTACGCACATCCGTATGTTTTTTCATTCCGTTTCGATTTTAATTGGTGCTGTCTGTTATAACGGAATTCGGTGAGGTATGTTCGGTATTCATTTGGATTAATTACTTCGATATTAAGTTACTGAAATGGTATTAAAATGTTCGGTATTTAATACTACTTACTTCTGCCTGCGGCTTCGCTCGCATTAGTCAAAAGTATTTTGTGTTAATTCTGCCTGTTTAACTGGCTTTAAAAAAAGGAGGAGGTTCTCAAATCGACGGTTTTTTGAAGTGAAAACTTCTTTAGCGGCATTGTGCACTTTTTTGTGATGGGTAAAAAATGTTAAACTCGCGTCAGGACACGTGACCTGATCGAAAATTCGTAAGACGGAGGGAGAATTGTCAAACTCGCGTCAGGACACGTGACCTGATCGAAAATTCGTAAAACGGAGGGAGAATTGTTATGTTTGTGTACGATAGCGCAATAAATTAATATTGTATTTTACCACATAAATGATAGTACTTTTATAGTGCAACCCGTTTTTTTAAGTGTTTTACCTCAAATATTATTTCTTGGTGCACCGATTTTGATGATTCTTTTTTATTCGAAAGCCAGAGCTTCCCAAATTTGACCAAGATATAGATCTGACCAGTCGTTTTTGAGTAAATATGAATGCCTATATGGTTGACTTCGCCTACATTGATAAATTTTTCATTTTATTACTTGTCTAGTTGAAGTCGGTTTTCTTTTTTGTCATAATCTGTTAAGTCTTTGAATACCAGACATAATATTGCGTCTGGCCACTGGTGTGCCGCTGCGACTCGATAGGTTAATAATAATGATTGCCTCAGTTTCGCACCGGTAGAGTATGCGACTGTATGAGATCTCGGATTTTCTGTCAAGAAATTGTCTGATGCTGCGACCGATAGATAGGCTTATTGAAATTAAAATTAAACTACTATATACGGATTTTATCGCGTTGTTTATTTGACAATTTATTAAAAAAATATTTAAATTGTTACACTACTAGATATTATTATTACACTTCACAAATTTTTAAGCTAATTAAATTATTGAAACTATCAAAACTATTTATACTATTACTATACTATTTTTACTATTTCCGTGGCACAGCGGTAGTGAATGCGACTGCTGTTCGTGAGATCTCGGGTTCGAATCCCGGGTCGGGCCAACAAAAAGTTATTGGGTTTTTCTGTTAAGAAATCTCAATAGCAGCCCGGAGTTAGGAAGTTGGCGGTGTTAGACACCCCCGTGCCTCGGAAAGCACGTAAAGCCGTTGGTCCTGCGCCTGATCTTTCTCCAGTCGTGTCATATTACCGTCCCATCGGATCATGAGAGTTAGGGAACAGAGAGTGCACTTGTGTTTGCGCACACACTTGTGCACTATAATATCGCCTGCGCAGATGGCTAGTCTCCGTTAAGACTGGCCGCCGTGGCCGAAATTCGGTCTGGAGGACATTATATACTATTTATATTTGTGTTTACACTTTCCCCGACGTTTCGGTTGCTTTACAGCTGCCATGGTCACGGGGAGACTAAGATGGTAGTTGTCTCAATGTCCCAGTGTAGTTATTTTTACCTTTATTTCGTGGAACCAAAATTATGGGAGGCGGAATGTGGGAGTAATATACCTACCCTAGTTAACCCCTATGGGTATATAGCCGTGAGACTATGTATAGTCTACAATTTCTTACTTATCTTATTTAGTAAATAAACATAATAAAAAATTAAGCTACTTTCAGGCTATATTCGACGATGAAGTGTAGGGTTTGATTCTTGGGTACTTATATAAAAGTGTAGCTGGGAGTTTCTCTGCAATAAGAGTTTATATAACACAAGCAGAGATGCCAGAATCATAGTAATACGAAATCCTAACTATCCTATCCTAACTAATATTCTAAAAGCTAACATGAATTTGTTTTTTTTTTGTTACCTTTTCACTACTAAACCACTGAACCGATCATCCTGAAATTTTGCATATACGTTGACAGGTGTACAGAAACGGACATAGGCTCATCCCGAAAAAAATTACTGTTCCCGAGGAAAACAATAATAACGTTCTTATGATAATACATGGCGCCACGTGTCTTTCGAATCATGATTGAATTATATTATTACAAGCAGAGTACAACCCGAATAGATTGTCAAATTTTAAATTAATGCGAGCGAAGCCGCGGGCAAAAGCTAGTCCATAATATTCGCCTACCTTTCGAAAAATGCATGAGCATAATTATACGGTCATAAATGCAACTATCGTGCTTGAAGTATCTACTTTGATTCCTCGGTCGGTGTTGTTGGATCTTTCTTTTAGGAAATTCTCAGTAGTAATCTACAGTTGTAGATTCCATATCTAAAACTGTATACTTAAGATAGCAATTGGATCGACCCCTAATATTCTTACTAATATTATAAATGCGAAAATGAGTTTGTTTGTTTGTTTGTTACGCTTTCACGCCTTAATTACTCAACCGATCAACATGTAATTTTGCATACACGTTGTCAGGGGTGCAGAATAGGACATAGGGTATCTTTCATCCAGAAAAAAGAACTGTTGCAAACCTAAACTTTTTTTTAACTTCAGTGCAATGCGTTTACGCACCGTCCGCGCCCGGGTAGGGCGCGGGTTTGTGGGACTCGAGCCAGAGAGGCCGGCCCCATACCCACTAAACCCCTGACGACGTTACCCGGTACCTAGTGTCGGTGCCACGGGATTCGCGCTAGCATTCACCGCGACACCGACAGGTTTGCAAACCTAACCTAACCTACATTTACGCGAGCGAAGCCACGGGTGAAAACTAGTAATAAAATATAGGATCTAAAAAAACCGACGAGAGGTGCTTTTATACACCTCTGCCTACCCTTTCAGGATACAGGAATGTGACTAAATATGTATAGCTAATGAAATAATAGGATGATAACATTCTAAGTTAAAAAAGCGATGAATTTGCTCAAGAGCGAAAGAGACAACGATATTGAACAGATGCCAGATCGCTCGGCAGTTATATGAATGTACCGGCTTTAGTGATGTGACAGCAACTCTCGCGAGTAGACTACTCGAGTATAAAAGTAATAAATGGATTTGTTCCACTTGACTATTTATTTTCGAGATGTCCGTTGGATTGAATATAAAATTGGATGACAATAAAATATAAGTGATTGCTTCATCGGCCCGCGGTGTAAGTTATGTAATCGAGTTGTCCCAGCCTCGGTGCTCAAGTTGGCAAATGTGTTTTGCGTTATTTGGTGGGGAATTCTCGATGGAACGCAATGGAAATAATTATATCCATTAGATATCAAGGCCCGGTAGACTCGTTCCTCAAAGACCTAAAACAGATGGCCAAATGTGACTGTAATAAAGCACTGCCTATTACGTAGATATGCAAGCGGCGTATAAATATGTAAACTTATGTTACTATAATATTTTTATGACATGTTATTTACTTTCCACCATGTACATTACCGGAATCTGGCCTGCTACTGAATATCCTAACTGAAATCCCAACGTCAATGCCCGACCCGCGAATTCAACATGAGTTTAAACGGAATAAATACTGTAATGAGATAATATATATAAATACTAAAATGAGAGTCATATTGTAACGTTTCACGTTTGGGTTTTTACACCTGTCATTATACCTTTATTATTGTCACTTTAAATAATAACATAATTTATTATATAGTATTGTCTTACGCGAATGTTATACATTGAAATTAAACACTTTTGTTTAATTTCAATAATTATTATAATTATGATGTTCATAATAATCAAATTTAAATATTATTTAGCCACATACTCGTATACTTGTCACCTCACTCAAGTATCTACTCGACAGTGTCCCCTCACTAATTACTTAAGGGGAGTACCTAGGGAATAATCTATGGAAATTGTACAATAAAGTAAGTAAATTTTCAACGGAATCGCTCGTCAAGGATTGGTGGTACCGATCTAAAATGCTGATCAAATTTGCATGTAATTTATTGTGATAGATAGACTTGGAGGGGGAGAGATGTGGTTTGTTGTGCTTAAGTTTATCCATCGTTAAAGTTATGGGTTCTTGGTGATGAAATTTGGGTAATGGAACTGTTTTATTGCCTTTGCTGTGTGGGGTAAATAGTACTTCATAATGTATCTTTTGAATGGAAATTTTTTTGGTAGTCTAGCTAGACAGCCTCGGTGGTGGTGCAACTACTGTGCATCAAGTCTCGAGTTTGATTAATGAATACGGCAATCTGTTATTGGGTTTCCTATAAAAAAATTCTCAGTATCAGCACGAAGTCAAGAACTGCAGTGTCTGGCAAACAAAACCATTGCTAACAAAATGTATAGCGGCTGAAATAAAGGCTTCTATTATTAAGTGAGAAACTTTCATTTTATTTGAATTTTTTTGATGCGGAGAATAATAATAATAATGATTTATTTTCCCATCACAAATGTTGGCGCTCAAACCCCGGTGACGCTATATCGCGTCGTCACATTTGCACCCGTAAAACCCCGGTGACGCTATATGGGGTCGAAGCGTTGGGACGTGTTTTGTTTGCCGTTTTTTTATTATAAGGCCTGTATTTAAAATATTGTGTTGCATATCAATGTTCTCAGAATGAATTGAGCTTTTCGAATGAATATTTATCAACTGAATAATATTTTTCTAAATATTTTTTTTGTCATGTCACGTGACTTTGCGCCACACGTTCATTCGTCTATGTTATTTGTTCCGCTGTTATCTGTAGTTTTTATAGGGCAAGTATGTAAGTATAATACATTATTGGAAAGCTTATTCTTTCTATTTTTAGACACAATAAAAACAATAGTGACTATTGTTATTGTTGTATAACAAACTGAAGCCCAAAATAACCTATTATCATTTCTCAGATTGCCCGCCTTTTTTGATATTTTATTTTTTTATTACTTTATTATATCGTATTTCAGGTTTTAATCACTATAATAGTGTTATTTATTAGTATTTCTATAAAATATATGAAAAACACGCACAAGGCTAAGTCAGAATGTTTTTTAGAAATTTTTCAATATTTACTTTCTCCGCGCTCTAAAATGTACTCGTCACGCACTTTCAAATGCTAATATCTTATTTTTTTCTCACAGACATTATAAATACTTTTTTTTTACTATAAAGAGTATTTAACTAGGAAATAGAAAAAGTAAAACATCTTATTAGACAAATCAATTAATCTATATAATAAAGATATAATAATATCATCTCATATTTCCAATTCGGTTACTTTGACCAGACGTATAAACTAAAATATACACGTAAATGCGATGATTCATAACACTTATCGTAGCTTACAATGTATACTTCTAAGAAACACAAGCTTTGTTATCATAACTTTGCGTTCTAAATTATAAACATCTGCCGACCGACTCGAATAACGCTCAAGTGGCCTTGAGTGCCCGGGCGGCGCGGGACGCGGGGATTGTTGTTGTTTACATTAGCGCGCGCGCGGTGTCTGATAGGTTAATCCTTAATCCTAATCCTAATCCTAACTAATATTATAAAAGCGAAAATGAGTTTGTTTGTTTGTTTGTTACCTTTTCACGCCTAAACCACTGAACCGATCATCCTGAAATTTTGCATATACGTTGACAGGTGTACAGAAACAGACATAGGCTACCTTTCACCCCGAAAAAAATTACTGTTCCCGAGGAAAACAATAATAACGTTCTTATGATAATAGATGGCGCCACGTGTCTTTCGAATCATTATTGCATTATATTATTACAAGCTGAATTGATTGTCAAATTCTAAATTAACGCGAGCGAAGCCGCGGGCAAAAGCTAGTCCAATATAAATAGAACAAAACATTTGTGAGAGACTGGTACCCGAAATAGGTATAAGAATACCTGTGTTACGGGGCACCAGCAAACACACAAACATTCAAACATCTTTACAAACATATTATTTACATTTTATTTTTTTACTAGATTCCAAATTACTAGTAGAATACTAGTAATTTGGAATCTAGTAAAAACATAAACTCCTAAAATAAGCATACAAGCTTGGCTGGTATAAGCAAAGCTTTCTAGCTTTGCTTATACCAGCCAAGCTTGTATGCTTGTGTTACGAGTGAATTATTCACGTTGGTAATGCAATAGGTGGGATTCGAACCCACAACAACCTTTTGATTGCAAATCCAATATCTTTTCCTTTATGTTAGTAATATCCTAGAGCAGCGATAGCTCAGTGGGGAGACCAACTGACTGCAATGCAGAGGGTCTCGGGTTCGAACCCACGTCGCGCACCTCTGACTTTCGGAAGTTATATGACTTTTCGAAACTATGTGCGTATTGATTGACAATTATCGCCTGCTCCGTGCCTCGGAAAGCACGTTAAGCTGTTGGTCCCGGCTGCCATGAACATTTATGGCAGTCGTTATTGGGAGAATGTCGACACAAAAGATTCCACTGGGTCGAAGTTTCGCCGGTCTGCACTGACTGGCCCCCACATAAGATAAGAAAAGATTGTAATATCCTAACTTAATATTATAAATTCGCATGTGAGTTTGTTTGTTACGCTTTCACGCCTTAACTGCTCGACCGATCATCATGAATTTTTGCATATACGATGCCAGATAAGGACGGGTACCTTTCATCCAAAAATTAGTCCGCGAGGGACAGAAATTTATCGATCAAATCTACTTAAACGCGAGCAAAGCCATAGACAAAAGCTAGTACCTAGTAAAATACTTTTAGAATATGCATTTTTACATTACACATTGCAAATATAATTTAAACAAAAGCAGGTTTTCTGTTTTATATATTTGTTATAAAAACTAAATAAACACGTAAAACTCAAAATGGGAACATATAACAATAAAAAGTAGAAACTATTCGCACCAACAATAACGTAAAACTACGAGCAAAGCCAGATACACAGTTTAAACGAACTTTTTAACGCTTTTCTGCTAAAAATACTGAAATTTTAAATGTTCAAATGTGTGGGTACTATGGGTGTGGTTGTTTGCATTACGTTAACTACAATAGTTAGTTGCATAAGTATGAGAGGTGGAATATTCGCAGTATACATACATAGACACAAGTCTTTGAGTAGTGGAGCCTCGCTGATTTCAGCCTGAATGGGCCGGCTCGACCGGGGAAGGACTACCCTCTCACAGAATATCGACGTTGAACAGCAGTAGTCCTACTGTTGTGTTTGGTTTGGTGAGTGAAAGTACCGTAGGCCCAATCACCCACTTTCCCCCATCCCGCTCCCTTTGCTTCCCACGTCCTTTCCTAAAGGGTCGGCAACGCGCAAGTGATGCCTCTGGTGTTGCAGGCGTCCATAGGCTACGGTGACCACTTACTTTCAGGTGGGCCGTATGCTTGTTTGCCACCTTAGTTGTAAAAAAAAGTCTCAATATTGTTTTAATTATTAGTTATAGGTGTAGCTAGAGGAATAATGATTTTAACTTGCATCTTGGCATAGCTGTCAAGCGTTATTAATTTTCATTAAATTCTTCAAAAATTCTCGTTGTACGTATAGATTACATCGTATTTTTTTTGCACACATGTCATTATTAAAAAAAGCAGAGCGATATAAATATATACATACACAACACACACGCACACGCAACACACACGCACACACAACACACACGCACATATAAAAATACACATATACACACATACACATAATAGTTCTTAGTCATATCCTATTTCAAAATTTTGCAAGGTTTAGTAGCAGTAAAGTACAAATTTACGTAAATAATAATATCACATTATGCTTGTAATCAATTGGGGGAATCGGAACTGTCACTCCTTCATACAGGTTATACTGTAACCTAGTTAGGAGATCAGAACTGCACCCACTATTAATTGTAGCAAATCAGTAATCTTACCATGTATATACCGTATACCCATGTACTGCAATATTTGAAAATGATAAATAAACTTTTATTATTATTATTATATAAATATATCATACAAATGTATGGACATAATGCTGCCTGCATTTCCTCTGAATGGTTGTGTCGTTGGTAGGCTTCTACACTTATTATATGTAAGAAATTTACATACATGCACAATTTAAATTTTTTTGTTAATCAAGTAATAAGTCTGTTATTATGGCTTTATCTTTTTTATATATCGTTCAGTCAAATTAATATTTAAAACTTATATTTAAAAATGTTGTAGTATTATAATTAAATTAAAATATTCCTGACATATTATGACGAATTTTGTTACTTTTATACATTTTCTATTAATTTTAATGTAAGAATGATTATTGCTATTATCGAATTTTGTACGACGTATGGTAAAACATGTAGAACTCTCTCTAACTGACCACCTTGCATGCAAGCTAATGTAACTTATATTGTATATTCATGTTTCACAAAATAAATTATCTGAATGTAATGAAAGTGAATGAAGCCAGAGAAGGGTGACAGGATTGTAGCAAATGGAAATCCGTAGTCTCTGACTACCCCTCTGGGAAACAGGCGTGAATCTATGTATGTATGTATCTTATCTTTATCTTTAATACCAAAAATGTCTACTAGATGGTGTTTAACTAAATTCTTATCTTTCATAGTACAATGACTATACTACAGCCCTAAGCGAATGACTACAAACCTATGGTAGGTACTTGCGAGTGCATGTGAAGTTTGTGCCTACATGGGGTGTATCGAGGGTGGCGTGGGGTTGACACAACGCCAACTGGCCATGTGACTATCCGAGGTACAAACGTTAGGGGGTAGGCAGAATAGTGTTTATATTTTACAAAACAGATTTAAAAAAAATATTGTAGATTAAATTTCAGTCTTATCTTGTTAATGACATGTATTGTAATCCAAATTATCTATTAATTTTGCATGCTGCTATGACAGTATAATATGATGACATTAAAAAAATTGGTTGTCTGTAAAGTCGGTTTACGGACGATAGTTTAATGTGACAACGTCATAACAAAATTTCTTTTTCGTAACGTTACAATGAGCGTAACGGGACAATGAGCGTAACGGGACAGTGAGCGTAACGGGAGAGTGAGCGTAACGGGACAATGAGTCATCCTTTTTCGTGCGTGCAGCCCGCGTTCATCGATTTATTAGACGTTGTCACGTTAATGAATTTTGTAACAACTTTTATCAACTCATGTTCTGCAAAAATAAAGAGTTGATTTGATTTGACATAATGACACTTTTGCGATTCGTGAGGTCCCAAGTTCGATTTCTGGGTCGGACAGTAACAACTATGAATGCTAGCACTAAATTTATTAATGAGAATTTATATTTACCAGTTACTATGTTCGAGAAGATAGAAGCGTAGAACCTATAACTGCCTTAAAGGTTGCGGTAATGACTGCGTCTGTTGAGGCCTCAGGTTTTATTTCCCGGCTAATATTTATTGGTGTTTTCTGTCAACAAATTCTGGGTCATCCAGGGTCTAGAATTATGCGAGAGATGTTTATAAGCTTACCCTTGGAAGTAGATAGAGGTGTATAACAAGCACACAAAAGTTTGATAACCAAAGATTTCGACAGTTATGGTTTCAGACCCAATTAATAGGGGCAAGGACCCTTGCTACTACTAAGAATTCTTTGTCAGAAGTTCGAAACATAGTGATACTATTTTCAATCCTAACTAATATTATAAAAGCGAAAATGAGTTTGTTTGTTTGTTACCTTTTCACGCCTAAACCACTGAACCGATCATTCTGAAATTTTGCATATACATTGTCAGGTGTACAGAAACGGACATAGGCTACCTTTCATCCCGAAAAAAATTACTGTTCCCGAGGAAAACAACAATAACGTTCTTATGATAATAGATGGCGCCACGTGTCTTTCGAATCATGATTGAATTATATTATTACAAGCAGAATACAACCCGAATTGATTGTCAAATTCTAAATTAACGCGAGCGGAGCCACGGGCAAAAGCTAGTATGTTATAACTTATACCTCAACCACCTGTTTCACAAATAAAACAATTTGAATTTGAATTAGAAAAACTCGGTAAAATTTTGCTCTTAAAATCGGGTCTGAGACCCTAAAATCAGCAGTCGCAAATGCTGCGCCACCTACGTCCGTCAACACTCATTAGAAGTCAAATAATTAAATTTACGTAAAAGAGATATCCTTTTTACGTAGGTAATTTTAATTTTATTTTCAAGGACTTTATGCTTAACTCAATTAAAATCTACTTCACTAATACTCTTCATTAGTGAAAATACAAAATACATTTTATTCACAATATAATAAATGAAAGTACATTTATTTTCAAATTAAACGATTCAAAGGGAACGTTTTCATTGAATTTATTCGAGTTAATGAGTTTATTTAGCTAAATGGTTAGTGTTTGAGTCAATTTTGTTTTATGGTAACTATTTTGGATACCAATCTAGACTAAAAGATTACAAGGTATACAATCCAGGCCAACCTATTGCCGTTCACCAGACACAATACTAGTATAATCATGGGCTGCTTTTGAGTGTGTTAGGGTCAGCGCCGACGGACGGAGTGGCGTCGAAGAGACTAATTCAGTAACAATTTAAATTCAACCTAAATTGCTTCAGAATACGACTGTATTTAGTACAACGAAATAAAATGAACGCACTTTAAGTCGCTCGCCGATACCTCCACGCGTTCCCGAGATAAAGGGTCTTAACAGACAGACAGACCGACGGACGGACGGACGGTCGGACAACAAAGTGATCCTATAAGGATCATTTTGAGGTACGGAACACTAAAAAGAACTGTTACTAACCTAAACTAACCAACGTTTATGCGAGTGAGTGAAATTCTTGTTACATTGGTGAGACATACGTAACAGGAATGAGTATAGTTGGTTGGCTACGTGGATGACAGTAAGTTTGCAGCATGTGTCGTGTGCAGGGGACCTAACTCGCTGGTAGTGCTAGGAGGTGCGTTAGTGCGTGAACTGAGAGGCAGCTAAAACGTTGCTGAATATTTACATGTAATACTTAGATACCTAAGAGGTACATATTAGTAACCGAGACTGTTTGGATGTCGGATAATTTTTGTTAGTGATGCGCAATTGATATTGGAAAATCGAATGGTTCAATTATATTTAAATAGCTTCTGTCCTTGGCTTCGTTTGCTCGACGGCAGTATTATTTCTGGATGAAAGGTATCCTTTGTCCTTTTTTGTACCCCTGACAACAGGTATCAACAATTTGACGATGGTCAGCCGTTTAGGCGTGACATTGTAATATATAAATTCACATTCACATTAATATAAGTAAATTAATATAAATTCTAAATGCGATTTGGATACGTAATTTTTTTTGTGGATTGGATATAAGTAAATAAAGTTCCAAAATACGTCAATACTAGCAAGGTACACATATTTTATTATTTTTACTTGAAATTACATCTCACATAGATATTCATGTATTTTATAACTGACTAGCTGTTACCTGCGACTTCGTCCGCGTAGATTTTAACTAAAAATTGTTTGTCTCCGCGGAACCCTATTTTTTTTCTAAAATCAAAGTAGCCTATGTTACTCCTTATAACATCAGCTATCTGCCAGTGAAAGTCTCGTCAAAATCGGTCCAGCCATTTCGGAGATTACCCGGAACAAGCTGACAAACAGACAGACAAAAATTTAAAAAATAGATGCTTTCGTATATACTTTCATAATGCATTAGATAAAAAGCTGTTATTTTGACATTACAAACAGACACTTCAATTTATTTATTTGTATGTATGTATATGTATAGATGCATAGATATTTGTGTTCATGTAATTGATGGGGCGTGCACGGATGTGGCTTAGTAGCCGGGGACACTATCGGATCCAGGAAATAAATCCAGGGCCTTAGGCTGAACCAAGGTCTCATAAAGTATTGACTACCCACTTAACTACTAGCCCTGAAAGCATATACATATAATTCTTATCGGGTAACGGTAACTGGATGTTTCAACCAGCTTACACCAGCCGTGGTCACAAGCTGACTGATTCCGACAATGTCCAATGTCATAGCAAGCACTCACGGTGTCCCTATAACGTACTTAAAGCATTTACAGAAAAAGCCAGTTGTCAAGCAAATAAATAGTTTCTTACCCATTATTCTTCTCCCTAGCCATTATTATTCCCAAGTCACTTGGGCCCGGCTTTCTAGTATAACCGGATTTGACTGGATATCAGTTTTACACGGAGCGGCTGCCACCTGACCTCCGCAAGCCGAAGGCTAACGATACCCTAAGGCTAGACCAGTGTCAGGATATTAGAGGATACTGACTTCCCAATAACGACTGCCATAGATATTCATGGCAGCCGGGACCGATGGCTTAACGTGCTCTCCGAGGCACGGAGCAGGCGATAATTGTCAATCAATACGCACATAATTTCGAAAAGTCATATAACTTCCGACAGTCAGAGGTGCGCGACGTGGGTTCGAACCCGAGACCCTCTGTATTGCAGTCTGTTGGTCTCCCCACTGAGCTATCGCTGCTGCGTTTCTTACACCATTACCCTTCCGAATATTCTCCCATAAAAGAAAGTAGAGACTTTTTTTAATATTCAAGTATCGTCGTATTCTTTGGTGGTTGGGCACATTGCCAGTGTATGGTATAATAGTTCATCACTGACAATTATTTAGAATAATGGCGGATTGCTTAATCGCTTTCTTGCGGGATGCCATAATGAATCCCATAATGGGAAGCTTAAGGGTTTGGTTCTGAAAGAGGTAATTTCGTGAAAGTGTTTTTTTGGAAAATATTCAATGAATGTTTTATTCAATACTAGCCGTCCCGACAGACGTTGTCCTGTACCCACGAAAAAAAAAGAAAACCAGATCCAAACCATTCTCGAATCCACTTGAACACACACAATAAATTTCATCAAAATCGGTCCAGCCATTTAGGAGGAATTTAATTACAAACACACGCATAGAAGATTTATATATTATATAAAGATGAATTTGTTTATCCCTTACCTAACCTAACTAGTAGCTTTTTTAATGAAAAAAAAATGAAATATGGTACCATTTCTATCTCTGTACGCCCATGTCCCACGTGTATAATTTATTAAATCTTTGGTTTTATTATTTAAAGCTTCCGCAGTGGTACCTACAAATTATTTCCAATATGCGAATTGGCAAACTACAATTTATTGACAGGAAAATCCACACTTTGTCCAACCTCAAAAACCTTAGCACAGTCACATATCACTACACTACGAAGGCAATCTCGTGTGGACTGAAGAATAAATAGTAACGTACTATTACAAGGCATAGGACCACCCTTTAAGGTTTTAGTTAAATTATATTGTATCCATACGAACAATGAGAGGTTCAAAGGCTTAACATTAAGCTTTTTATTGCGATGGTGGATTTTCAAAACGCAATTATCATTTGGTTTAGATTTGGATTGTCTCTATTTCGTGTGGTTATGCTGAACTGAGTGAATCTACTTTGGTTAAGAGAATGAAAGTTTTATTACTTTCACCCTAAGTATTTTTATTTAAGAACTTTATACTTACTTACCTATTACCTACTTTTTCAATGTATTCTTTTAATAAAATAGTATTTATTGAAATTTAAACTACTATATACGTATTTTATCGCGATGTTTATTTGACACTATAACAAAATTTTGTAAAACTGTTCCACTACTATTACTATTAAACTTTATTAACTTTTAAGCTAATTAAATTATTGAAACTTAAAACTCTTTATACTATTACTATACTATTAAATCCGTATATAGTAGTTTAATTTCAATAAATAACATTCGCGTAAACAGAAGACAATATTATGAAAAATAGTATTTATTATGCCATATTTTCTTCCGTGGCTATCTATTTTATTATTTATTTCTTTATTTTGAGTGCACTATTGGCGGATCAAACGTCAATAATTGTGGTGTTCGCTGAAAACCAGCGTTGTGTAGTGCTTGCAGCAATGCAAGTGCCACAGCATTATGCTGAGCGCATCACCGTTGTTTTTGTGCCATCAGGTGGGACGTGCATCTGCACATAGACATTTTAATTGTTTTTAAAAAAAATTCGAATTTAGTATGAAATACAGAAATAAAGAATACTTGCAATAATTATTAACGAACGTGGTTTTAATTAGAAATGCTACCATAGAGTGCAAGAAATAGAGTAATTACAAGTGACGTACTTAGGTACTAGTGTTGTGCGGTTGTGCCAATCAATAAGGAAGGAAAAAGTTTCTTACTACAACAATTTCTTTATACTTACATATTTTTATTTACTTTTTGTTATACCCGCATTCTATAATAATTGATGATGCATGTCATGATGGTACAAAAATAAAAATCTTTTCATTTCATTTAATTTCAACTGTCTTGTACTCTCCGTGGCAAGGGTATGTAGTAATGTTTACGGCAGATAGCAAGATCCAGGGTTCAATTACCGGATAGAACAATGTATGTTCAGGTTTATATATTAAGAAGTTAAAAAATATTGTTTAGTAGTAGCACGCAGTTTTTTGTCCCGTCTGGACATAGAACCCACAGTACTAGGCATACTGCGAAATGCGGAAGTTAACACTTAAACTAATGGTTTTCTATATCCATACAGCCAAACCGTGTTCGATGGTGTAGACGATTATTAATCTCCGAGTCTTCTTCAGAGGTTAATAATGTGAGTCTGTGTGTCTGTCTGTTAGTGACAAGCATAACTCCGGAACCACTAGACCGATTGAATTGTGAATTGTGCAGACATCTTAGGGTCATACCTCGGTTCAGTTTGAATATGGGCTCTGTGGGTCAAAATACCCCCGAGATATAGGCGTCACAAGGTCACATGATGTACATTTAAGACGTTGAATCCTGGTTGAAGAGGTTAAATCCTAGGTTTTTATACCCATCTCGTTTTATTTATTGTTGTTTTGAAAAGCTAATCTATATCTATACTAATATTACAAAGATGTAATAATTGGTATGTAATTTAGAAATAGGTACCTGTCTGTACAGCATTTCCCCCTTTGAGAAAAAAATAAATATATAATTATACTAGCTGTCCCGACATACGTTGTCCTGTACAAAAGAGAAAAAAAAAAGAAAAAAAGATATCTAATCCATTCTCGAATCCACTTGAACACACACAAAAAGTTTTATTTAAATCGGTCCAGCCGTTTAGGAGGAGTTCACTGTCAACACACGTACAGAAGAATTATATATATAAAGATAACCAAAACACTAATCCACAAACATCTGGTTTAGTGTTTTAGTTATATAGATAGGTACAGTAGGGACACACACATACATAGGCAGAGACGTACAATGCACCTAACTATGTATGTGTGTTCTTACAGTACCTATCTTTAATTTTATTTTTTTGCAAGAATAAGCTGATCATATTATTTGACTTTTAGGCGGCGTATTAAGATGAATTGTAATATAAAATGATGTAGTATAAAATGAAATTGCTAATAGCAATACAAATGTAAAAACTACATTCAATTTCTTGCAGTAAAATTAAAAAATAATTATTTTATCTTCTATAGCTTATAATATAACTAATAAATTGAATACTAAATCCGTTAGAATATAAGCTAAGTGTAATCCTAACTAATATTATAAAAGCAAAAATGAGTTTATTTGTTTGTTAACTTTTCACGCCTAAACCACTGAACCGATCATCCCGAAATTTTGCATATACGTTGTCAGGGGTACAGATAGGCTACCTTTCATCCCGAAAGAAATTACTGTTCCCGAGGCAAACAACAAAGACGTTCTTATGATAATAGATGGCGCCACGTTTCTTTCGAATCATGATTGAATTATATTATTACAAGCAGAGTACAACCCGAATTGATTGTCAAATTCTAAATTAACACGAGCGAAGCCGCGGGCAAAAGCTAGTTTTAGTATATGTATATATGCACGAACGAATGAACCACATATCCTTACTTAATATTATAAATGTGAGTGTTTTTGTTTATTTTACACCTAAATTACTCGACGGATCATCATCCATTTTCGTATGCACCTTATCAGGGGTACAAAAAACGACTTTTCATCCAGATTTAGAGTACCTTTAATCGAGACAAAAGGACTGTCGCCGAGCGAGAGAAGCCGCGGACAAAAGATAGTATGTAATAAACAGCAACAGATTCTCTATTTCAGGACAGCGAAAGAGTTAATTTAATCGTATAGAAAAATTAAACAATTTGCATTTTACACGCAGCTATGAAAGCTGAAATGCAATCAAAATAAAATCTACCATTATAAAACCAGCTGTGGTATTTTCCTTTTTTTACTAACGGCAACATTTTAGCGTCCAAAAAAGATAAAGCTCCATATCTGAAAATTGGGCAAAAACTGCGCGAATTTATGTTTTTAATATTCCTTTGTGAGAGGCAACAATTATATTGGGTATACACAAACTGGGAATCAGCAGTGCTTGTAACTAAATCATGCGATATTTGTATTTTGGGAGTCAGTTTGTGAAACTGTTATTGTTTGAAATATGAAGCCTTTGTGCGATAAAAGCATTCTTTTTATTGGTTCTTGTGGCAGATTAGCGGCCTATCGTTGGTGGTATCTAGCAATGTGTGCGTCATAAAAACAAGCAGCTGCTGACCGAATACAACAATAATAATATCAGCCCTGTATAAAAATTGTCTCATCGCTGGGCACGGGCTTGACCTCAGTGTGAGAAGGGTAAGGCCACAGTCCACTCAGCTGGTCCAGTGCAGTTTGGAACACTTCACATATATTTGAGAACTTTATGGATAACTCTTAGACATGCAGGTTTCCTCACAATTTTTTTCTTCACCACTATGTAAGCGATAATTAACTATTGAATACGAATACAACTTCGAATAATAATAATAATAATAACCACCATCTTAAGAGGATCGCGTTGAATAGCTGGATCAAGTCCTCGATTCAGAAGGCAGTATTGTTCGACACGGTGCGCATAGTGCGGAGGTTCCTTTCTCTGGAGTCCTAACCACCGATAGCTTGGTCCCTGCACCCGATACCGGTGGGTCATTTCAGTTTTTATATTTTTAAATGTGTATAATTTTTATATTTAGTATTGCGCAGTGGCAGTGGTGAGGAGACCAATTAAACCACTACGCCATTCGTGCAGTCGATGACACTGGGAGTCGCAGATAGTCGCATCGGCCACTAATATCAACGTGCCAACTATTTCTCACAGACATCAAACCCGTTAACTCAAATGCATACTATATAATATGAACTAATTATTCCACATCAATAAACATGATACGTCACAGGAAGTACAGCCACTCCCTCATAACGTTATTCAGCATTGTGCCATCCCATTGTGTGTGGTACGCAACTTTTGCGGATAACTGTACATATATTATTATGTACATTGTACATATGTATAGGTATAAAGCGTTGTGTATGGAGATTTGATTTTAGTGGGAATTGTTTGTGATAATCGGAAATTGAGTTTCTATGTGTTGCTTCATTAGTCGTGTGCGCCACTGCTGATTGCGTGATACCGGGTTTGATATTATATGACGTGTTTTTTATTTTTACGTGTATCTATAGTATTGGTCTGACCCTATATTTACACCACCAACAAGGAATCTAATATAATTATATATTTATAGTAACAAGTATAACTTTGACATTCATAAGTCAGCCTCTATGGCGTAGTGGTTAGTGTAACCGACTGCCACGCCTGAGGTCGTGGGTTCGATTCCCGCACAAGTCAAACATTTGTGTGCATGAACGTGGATGTTTGTCTTGGTCTGGGTGTTTCTATGTATAATATGTATGTATTTACAAAAAACAAGTATATATGTATGTTTATCCATTGTCTAGTACCCATAGTACAAGCTCTGCTTAGTTTGGTCTAGATAGTGTTATGTGTATGTGATAGAATATAATATACTATATTATAAATGTTACTTTGTGGCTTATGTGATTACACATATTTTTGTATTTAATTGAATCCTAAAATTAATGTCTTTCGTGTGCTGATAGCAAGAATCCAAATTTGATTATCGTATCACACTTTTTTAATTGTTATCGTACGCAGTTTAAAGCTTTTATTCCCGTCAGGAAAGATATGGTACGAAAGGAAAGTATGTACCCACATTTTGCGAGTTGTGACTTTAAGACCGAATCTGAGAAGGCCGAGACCTGCAATTTGACAATTAAGAACCCCTAATGGGGTCAGCGGAGTGTATTATAGCCAAGTTTGGCCAGCTTTGGTTTCAGGTGCCTTGTAATACGAGCTAATCTATATATTAATACGTAAAGCAAAAACTTTGTATCCCTTTTTACGAAAATTGCGCAGACGGAGGAGTATGAAATTTGACACAGTTAAAGTTTATATGGAGAAGGAGGGGCGAATCCTAAATATCTATATTAAATATACATTATAAAGACATTAAATTAATGAAAAAACACTACACGCACACAACCATGAATTTGACACTCGCAGTCGAAGCGCGTAACTATGGTTACATGTCAATATATGATGACATATTTTCATTTTATTTTTTATTTTATTGAATAAGCACACCAACAGTACAATTACACAAATTTTAGTAATGGCTTCCTTATTTCTAAATGAATTGTAATTACACAGGTAATAGGTAGGTAATAAACATTTTCTTTTCTAAGAGAGATTACTTGCATGCAATACTAAATACAAACTCATTGAAAATACACAAAAATATAAACAATTAAAATTAAACACAAAATACAATAATTAGAATAAAAAAAAATAAAACAAACAAAACTTGTGTCCCTATTGCAAAAGTAAGTGCCTATAAGTTTTAAATTTCATGGCAAAGATGTAAATTGCGTTATTTGACTTGGTAACTCTCTCATCATATAACCGAGCCATACGCGTCAGTGGACTATTGTAGCTGATATTCAAGGTGCACATGGGTACTACAAATAAACATGGATGTCGCATAACCCGTTGGTTAATTTTGAATTTAAAGCTGTTAATAAGCGGTGCGTCTATAGAGCCATTTATTATTTTATGTAGCATCAACAAGTCCGAAATGTCACGCCTTTCTTTTAGGCTTGTCATTTTATAATGAAGCAATCTATCATTATAATCAGGAATAAGCTTTCGAACCCCATTTCTAATAGTCAAATGTCTAACGAAACGAGCCTGAACAGATTCTATAGATTTAGCGTAAGTGGAATAGAAAGGCGACCATATAGCAGAACAGTATTCTAGAATACTCCTCACCAAAGCGTTATATAATAAAATGATGCTGTTGTTATTGCGAAACGGTTTTGCCATACGAATTATAAAGCCTAGTGTTTTATAAGCTTTGTTTACTGACTGTTCTATGTGATGACGGAATGACAATGATGTATCAAAAGTAACCCAATATCTTACGTCTCTACATATCTGACATATATCAGCAATATCTTACAGGCAAACGTTGGTCGGATTTCGAGCACTAGGCGACCGCTAGTTGATAAAATTACATACACAATTCAAGTATAATCTGGGTATCTTCAAGTCGCGAGTGAATAGGTATCTTCTAGGCAAGCGTGCTCCATCGTCGACTGCATCGTCACTTAAGATCAGGTGAGGTCGAGGCCAAACGCAGGCCTATTACAATATTAAAAAAATACTAAGAACTTCTCAAAATAAATTTATAACACTGGCTAGCTTTAACCCAGGTATCGAATCCGTGACCTCAGCAAAGCAGTCATATCTTCTATAACTACGTCACCGAGGCCATTAAGAGGAAACACAAAGGCCGTTCTTCCACACAAACGTAGTCCCCTGGTTCTTTCCTGGATAATGCCAGTAGAGCAATAATATTTTTTAAATAAATGTATGGGCTCTATTGGCATGTCCCTATGTTTTCCTTTTTTTTCATAAAGTAATTATTAAAAGGGACATGAGCCTTCAAAAACCTCACAAATTGATTAGATTTTCCGCTGTGTTGAAACATCCAGAAAACAAATTTGACTTGAATATATAAAAAAAGAAAACATAGGAACACGGCCAGTCTTTTTTTAAATTTCTAATGAAAAAAGTAGTTTAATCGTTCAAGTTTTGGAGAAGAAATCAGGGGACTAAGAAACGTTGATTTTGTGTACTTTTAATATATGTATTTTCGGTCCAAGCTGCAGTTGTCTCTATCGCGCTCATGATACTATATAATACATGGCACTGCGCGACAGCAATATATTTTACAAATACCTCTTTTCAGTTCCCCCGCCCTTAGTGTTTCCTCTTAAACTAAGTGAAATATTGTTTACTGGATTGAAATATTGTAACCCTAAATTAAATACAATGACATAAAATCTATTAAGCCATATAGACTATGGCCTGACCCTTCTCATACTACGAAGAGGCCCGTGTCCAGCAGTTGGATAGTTTTTATTATACAGTGCTGGTATTATTATTAAATCGCTTCTGAATACAGTGTAATATCTATAGTATAATAACAGCGATAGCTCAGTGGGGAGACCAACAGACTTCAATGTAGAAGGTCTCGGGTTCGAACCCACGTCGCGCACCTCTGACTTTCGGAAGTTATGTAAATTTTCGAAATGATGTGCGTATTGATTGACAGTTATCGCCTGCTCCGTGCCTCGGAGAGCACGTTAAGCCGTCGACATCTATGGCAGTTGTTATTGGGAAGTCAGTGCCCTCTTATATCCTGACACTGGTCTAGCCTTAGGGTATCGTTAGCCTTCGGGTTGCGGAGGTCAGATGGCAGTCGCTCCGTGTAAAAACTGATATCCAGTCAAATCCGGTTAGACTAGTAAGCCGACCCCAAGTGACTTGGGAATAATAAAGGCTAGGGAGAAGAAAAATCTATAGTATGTATCCGCAAGTGTTTCTTTTGATACATATATTTTATTGTTACATTGACAAGTACATGCTAAACGGATGATTCATAGTAAAAAACAATACTAGTATTTTCCCATTAAGACATTATTCTTGCTCAAATCTGAAGTAGTTG
The DNA here is from genome assembly GCA_963564715.1 of Catocala sponsa. Taxonomy (NCBI): domain Eukaryota; kingdom Metazoa; phylum Arthropoda; class Insecta; order Lepidoptera; family Erebidae; genus Catocala; species Catocala sponsa. Next base: position 17,270,553 of record OY751351.1, on the reverse strand, counting down.
GCATGACTCACTCACACTTGACTAAAGCATCTATCGTTGTCTCTTTTCATCACGAAGAGCACTAAAATAAAACGAATGTACTCAAGACCGAATTTCGTTCACGGCGGCTAATCTAACCGTAGAGTGGCCATCTGCGCAAGAGATATTATAGTGCACAAGTGTGTGCGCAAACACAAGAGAACTATTTCCTAATTCACATAACCCGATCCGGCGGCAATCCAAGAGTTCAGGCGCAGGACCAACGGCTTTACATGCTCTCCATGGTACGGCAGTATTTAACATCGCCAACTTCCTAACTCCGAGCTAACTTCTAATCTACTAAGAATTTATTGTAAGAAAAATCTAATAATCTTTTATTAGCTTAACCCGGATTCGAACCTATCGAACATAAGTATTCGGGTTCGAATCCCGGTTCACAAAGCAAAAGACCTCATTTACAGCAGTCACATTTACTAAACCGGGTTATCAAAGTAGGCCTTCATTAAAAAGCAGTCCAAAACTCATCCTTTCTATCCTAACTAATATTATAAATGCGAATTTGAGTATGTTTGTTTTGCATTCACACCTTAATTTCTAGACCGATCATTATGACATTTTGCAATCATATTCATCACACAAAAGTACTATTTCCAAGCGAGCGAAGACGCGAGCAAAAGCTAGTTACCTATCAAATGCGAATGTGACGCAACCGATCATCATAAAATTTCGCATGTAACACGTTGTCAGCAGAATAAAAAGGAATAAAAAGGAAATGAAATTAAATGAAAAGATTTTTATTTTTGTACCATCATGACATGCATCATCAATTATTATAGAATGCGAGTATAACAAAAAGTAAATAAAAATATGTAAGTAAAAAGATTTTTTTTTAAAGGACATAAGATACCTACCTGTCATCCATAAAAAGGACCATTCTTGTAAAAGCTAGTAAATAAATAAATCCTTTGCTCACAGTTTACAAAATAAATGCAATTTACTTGACACTAATTTAACATACACATATGTATCGCCTATCACGCGAAACGCTTAAATACTGTTCCCAAGCGAAACCGCGGGCAATAATAATAATATATTTATTTATTCAGACAGAGTCCATAATGTTAGTAACAATTTTTCTTACGCTATGTAAGTACATATTTAAAACAGATCAAGAAACTACTTAACCAAGACTTGAATGAACCCCTTCTTCTTCTTTCTTCTTTTCGTGTGGTTAGTGGTCAACCTGTTATCAAGAGTTGTTCAAGCCGCCCGTAGGCCTCTGACATTATGTCGGAGTCATACTTTTCTGAAATGACCTTTAGGATGTCATTAGTACTACTCCTCACTGTTGGAAGTAAGGAAGCCACCCGTTTGCGGACTACAGCATGGAAGCCATCGACTCTCGTTTTTGCAAACATTTTCGAGGCGCTACAAAATCCTTACTAATATTATAAATTCGAAAGTAACTCTGTCTGTCTGTCTGTCTGTTACCTTTTCACGGCTAAACCACTCAACCGATTTAGATGAAATTTCGTACAGATATAGTTTAATACCTGGGGACATAGGCTACTTTTTATTTATGTAAGTACCATGCGGGCGGAGCCGCGCGCAAAAGCTAGTATACTATAACAAAACAGACCGACATACCCGTACGGTATACTTAGATGTTTATCCACCTAATTCCGCTTAAATAGAAGAGAGAATAACTTAATTCCGCTACACAATTGACTGGGGAAATAAACCAAGATGCTCGCGTGGATAACGCGACCGTAGCATGATTTACTGCTAAGGGGAAGTGCACACGTTCGATGCTGGGCCGGCTTTAGTACGGGACTGGAATAGATGGAAAAAGAAAACATTTTATGAGCCCAAAATATGGTGGGAAATGAATTTAATAGTGTACCTATTTCTTTGTGGCAGTGTTTAGGTATGTGTTAATTTGGTTTGCTTGTTAGTCACTCAATGGATTAAATATCCATTGAGTCGTAGCGGCACACAGGAGCCCAGTAACAAATGATTTTTAATTATGTTTGGTATTCTAACGTGAGAAAATAATTATACAGTAACTTAAACGGATTGCGCAACGGGCTATTAGTCGCCTCGCAGCTGTCCCGCGCTAAGTTGGAATTCCACAACGCATATACATATATTTGTGTAATCCATAAATTATTGAAAAAGCGATAGAGAGAGAGAAATACACTTTACAAACATTTAAACAACAGATCACTAAAACGCACCACAATTATTTTTTACTAGCTGTGACCGCGGTTTCACCCGCTTTTATTGTTACTGTGCGGCCCCCGTGGGTCGTAGCGTGATGTTATATAGACTATAGCCTTCCTCGATAAATAAGTTATCCAACACTAAAATAATTTTTCAATTCGAACCAGAAGTTCCTAAGATTAGCGCTTTCAATCAAACAATCAAACAAACAACTCTTCAGCTTTATAATATACTAGATATTCCTGCGGTTTCAACCGCGTTTATCGTTACTGCACCGCCCCCGTGGGTCGTAGTGTGATTTTATATAGCCTAATAGCCTTCCTCGATAAATAGGCTATCCAACACTAAAATAATTTTTAAAATCTAACCGGTAGTTCCTGAGATTAGCGCGTTCAAACAAACAAACTCTTAAGCTTTATATTAGTATAGATTTCTAAGTTAATTTCTAAAGAAAATATAAAATACATTGTTACATTGATCCCCAACTAGGCAAGCCTCTTAATTAATTAATCTAAGATTAAAAATAAATCAACACAAACTATAATATACATTTTATAGATGAAATAAGTTTTTGTTCCGTTTTAGGACCGAACCAAGCCCTCAGCCACATTCATCTTTGCCCGTGTGACGATAGTACTACACCTAAACACTCGGGTTGGCGGTAGCGCCGAGACGACCGCTTACCAACTATTCGTGCAGTCAACATTAAAACGGGAACTAAAAATACAAGTCTAACACCCTCTTTATCAAGATTTGCGTGTGTATAAAGTACAATGTATTCCAACAAGCAAACACTGTGTCGACGAGGCTCGATTTCAAAGTCAAATAAATTCAAGGCAAACAGAAAAAGAAATGTTTTCAGTTGAGGTTTTTATACCGAATTAAATTGCATGATTCGTTCTTGTAGCATAAGTTTACGAAGCTTATGTCTGTTGGCTGTCGTGATATCTTGAGTTGGATTTCCGAGTCTGGCAAAGTGTAATTAGGTTTTTAAATTAAGCCATTTTTCTCGTAGCAGCTCGGTTTATATATAGGCATGTCTGATATAAAATGGGACCAAAAATAAATCAAGCAATATGATATCAGGCTGTATGTAAACTGATCCACTGCTGGATACGGGCCTCCTCTCAGAGTGAGCAGAGCAGACTATAGCCCACTACGCTGGCCCAGTGCAGGTTGTCAGACTTCACATATCTTCGAGAACATTATGGAGAACTCTCAGACATGCAAGTTACCTCACGATGTTTTCCTTCACCGTTAAAGCTACCGAAAATTAATTAATTCATACGCATATTCGAAAAGTCAGAGGTGCTCACCTTCGGATCGAACTTGAGACCCCTGCGTGGCAGTCCAACTTAGCAAACGTGGATGTAATACACCGATACAGTCCAGATTTCTTTTTTTTTTAATACACATTCTTTATCACAGGCCTCAACGGCACGTGTACCGGAGAATACTGAGGCGGTGAATCATAGCGTACGACGGTGATTCTCGCAAGCAGCACAAAGCGGTGGCGATTTTAAGACTTACACAGATGAACAGTGGAATATAGTACAAAGGAAGCGATTCAAAAATAAATTTGTAGGAACACAGGGGCAAGCAAGAGATATCTCGGGAAAATTTAAGGCAGCGGATATAAAAATTCCCTTGTTTGTGAACAATGTGGATAAAGAGGCATCAACAAAGGATATCTCCGATTATGTATTAGACAAGACTAGTGTTTTAGTGCAATTAACAGAGATTAAAATGAAACGTCCAAGAGAATATAAAGCCTTTAAAGTGTTTGTTCCTAGGAACAAAATAGATGTATTTTTGGATGAGAAGCTGTGGCCAGAAGGTATTTCTTTTCGCCGTTTTATTAGTTTTAAAAATAGGGAATTAAAGACTTCCCCTAAAAAAGGGGAGTATAGATATATGATTGAGGCAAATAGTAAAAATGATCAATTATGATTAATACACTAATTAACAGTATTAAAATGGTCAGTTTTAATTGTAAGTCTGTAACGAGGTCTGTGGAGGGGGTAAGAGAGATATGTAAGACAGCTCATGTTATTGCTCTTCAAGAGACATGGCTCTTACCTCACGATACGGCGTACATTGGGAGTATTGATATGGACTTTGAATATACTAGCAAGTCAGCGGTAGATACAGCGGGAGGCATACTGCGTGGTCGTCCTCACGGAGGAGTGGCGATAATGTGGAGAAAGCATCTGTTTTCGTCAGTTACGGTAGTGCCATGTAATAGTGTGAGAATGGCGGCTGTTAAATTGTGTGTGGGTGAGCAGACTACTTTAGTGTTCTCGGTTTACATGCCGACAGATTGTGTGGATAATTTATTAGAATTTACAGAAATATTGAGTGAAATAAATGCAGTAATTGATAGTTGTGACATAGAATCAGCAATAATTCTAGGGGATTTTAATGCCCATCCACAAGAACTATTTTTTAAGGAATTAACAAATTTCTGTGATGAGCGAAGCTGGCTCTGTGCTGACATATTAAAATTGAACATGTTGACTGATACGCACACTTTCATAAGTGAAAGCCATGACAACTGTAAACGATGGCTTGATCACTGTGTGACAACAGAGGCAGCTTGGCAATGTGTGTTAGAGGTTAAGGTGCGGTATGATGTGTATTGGTCGGACCATTTTCCACTGGAAATATATTGTAATTTAGGGAGACTGACGAGTAAAATACAATATACAGATAATGTCTACAATAACATAAGATGGGGAGAAAGGAATGCTGAGCAAATAAATATTTTTAGTGAGATCTGTTGTAATAAGTTAAGACAAATTGACTTTCCAGGGGAACTTAGTCAGTGTGCAGATTATGTGTGCAGTAATATTAATCATAATGTAATAATTGATAAATTATATAAGAGAATTGTTGACAGTTTAACGGAAGCTGCACAAAGTAGTTATGAAATAAGGAAATTTAAAAAGCTAAAACATGTGATTGGATGGAACCGACATGTTCAAGCAGTTCATCAGGAGGCAAGGGCCAGTTTTCAGACTTGGATACTGTATGGTAAACCTATGTATGGGTATGTTTTTGATACAATGCGTGAAGCCAGAAAGCGCTTTAAGTCTAAGCTTAAATGGTGTCAAGACAATGCAGAACAAATTAAAACGGACATCTTAGCTACACACCACAAAGCTAAGGACTTCAAGCGTTTTTGGAAGCACACGAAGAAGCTGGAGACTGGTACATGCATACCTGTAAGCGTTGATGGCAAGAATGAACCACAACAGATTGCTGAAGTATTCAGAGAACATTTTAAAGTGGTCTCCCCACAGAATTGTGTGTGGCAGGTGTTCGAGGCTGAGGTTGTCCAGGGTAAGCGGTTCATTTGTACAGCGAAGGATGTAGCGCGTATTATTAAGGGCATGTCCAGGGGTAAGTCTCCAGGACACGATAGCCTGAGTATCGAGCACTTGCAGCATGCTGGAGTACACTTGCCAAGAGTTCTTGCTTTGCTGTTCAATTTGTGTATAGGACATGCATATTTACCCCGGGAGCTTATGAAAACCACCGTTGTTCCTATTGTAAAAAATAAGACAGGGGATGCCTCCGACAAGAACAACTACAGACCGATCTCGTTGGCTACGGTAGTTGCAAAAGTGCTGGACGGTTTGCTTGATTATCAGCTCAGTAAACACATAGACCTTCATGAGGCCCAATTTGGTTTTAGAACCGGACAATCGACGGAAACTGCAATATTGAGGCTCAAGCATACGGTCCAGTACTATATAACTAGAAAGACGCCTATTTATGCCTGTTTCTTGGACTTGTCGAAGGCATTTGACCTGGTATCATATAGTACTCTATGGAATAAGCTTAGAGGGGAAACTAGCACACCGCCAGAAATTGTAAATCTGCTTAAGTATTGGTACGCCAATCAAACTAATAAAGTTAAGTGGGCGGGATCTTACTCAGCAGAGTATGGGTTGGAATGTGGAGTGAGGCAGGGAGGCCTGACTTCACCTCGGCTTTTCAACCTATACATAAATGGGCTGATAGAGGAGCTCAGTAGCACCGGAGTTGGTTGCTCAATAGACGGTGTATGTGTCAACAACATTAGTTACGCGGACGATATGGTGCTGCTGAGCCCATCTGTCAAGGCCCTTAACAGGCTCATTGAAATTTGTGAGGGTTATGCGGGGGCACATGGTCTCAGGTATAATTGTAATAAAAGTGAACTACTTATCTTTAAGGCTGGGAATAAGTCACCTAAAGAAATTCCACCGATCAAACTGGGAGAAGTTTCATTACAGAGAGTCACCAAATTTAAGTACCTGGGACACTGGGTCACCGAGGACCTTTCAGATGACCTGGATATTGAGAGGGAACGTAGGGCATTGGCAGTGAGGTGCAATATGCTGGCTCGCAGGTTTGCAAGGTGTACAAGGGATGTCAAAATAGATCTATTTAAGGCCTATTGTCAGACATTTTACACCTGTAGCCTGTGGGTTAGGTATACGCAAAAATCTATCAGTGCCCTGCGGGTCCTATACAATAATGGTTTTAGGATGCTGCTGGGGCTGCCTCGATTTTGCAGCGCATCAGGTATGTTTGCAGAGGCCAATACAGATTGTTTTAGAACGATAGTTAGGAAAAGGGTGGCTTCCCTGATGCGTCGCGTGCGGGACAGTACCAGCGGCCTCCTAAGCACTATCTTGCATAGAGTGGATTGTCCGGTGGTTAAACACTGGAATTTCATTCATGCATCTCGCCCCGTAATTTTTAATATAAAATAATAATTTGATTAATAAGTTTACTAACATAGTTATAAGTACTACTAACAAATTATGGATTATTATCTGAAATAAAATGATTATTATTATATTATTATTATTATTATCTTGACACAATCTCCTACCAAACTGCATTGCAGTTTGTCGGCAGTATTCTCGTGACTAACTATAACTCAATGCCAGTCGAGCGGACTCACACGACTGATCAAAGTCTTTGGCCACAGCGAGGGGTTAGTAAGGTATCGAGTGACTAACATTATATTGTTAAGATTAAATTAGAGTTACAAAAAAATCAACGGGTTGCACTCCGGGAGTGCCGGCAGAAGTGAAAACTTGAATATTAACATTGTGCATTTTTGATATTTTGGAATGGTTAGGGAATAATTTTGCACGAATTGCTTTAATTATCAATATAAAAGTACTATCATTTATGTGGTAAAATATTAATATAATATAATATATTCATTTATCGTACACAAACATGACAATTCTCCCTCCGTCTTACGAATTATCGATCAGGTCACGTGTGCTGACGCGAATTTGACAATTCTCCCTCCGTCTTACGAATTTTCGATCAGGTCACGTGTCCTGACGTGAGTTTAACATTTTTTACCCATCACAAAAAAAGTGCACAACGCCGCTAAAGAAGTTTTCACTTCAATAATTCCTACTCTATTCCAGACTATGCTAACATACGTAGGCACATAGTCTAGCGCTTAAATCCCCAAAGGGGAAGGCAGAGATGTACAAAACCCGCATTTCGTCAGCAATTTTAGATCCCACATACCATACTATTGTCATCTATTGGTCACAGTTTCAATTGTCATGCTGTTATGGAAACTTTATTTACAATAATAATATTTAAGCATGGTTTAGATCCGATGGGATGGATAATCCGACTGGAGAGAGATCAGGCGCAGGACCAACGGCATTACGAGCTTTCCGAGGCACGGCGGTGTCTTACCGCCTACTTCCTAACTCCGGGCTCGTATTGAAATTTCTTAACAGAAAAACCCAATAACTGTTTGTTGGCCCGACCCGGGATTCGAACCCGAGACCTTATGCGGAGTAGCAGCACTTACTACCGTTACTCCATAATTTCTGACGTAATGAGTATCTTATGCTAGTTAAATTTCAACTAGAATGGCAATCTCCCGTTTAAACTGGTAGACATTAGTTCAGCTTAATAGCCAACTTTAAGTGTCAACGTTTGACCCCAATGACAATAAAGTACTGTGATTGTATGGGGTAGTACCCCATAACGATGTTGCGCAATAGCACAATTACAAAGATGCTATAAAGATACGTAGAATGGGAGGATTAATGTGATAAATTTGTTTTTTCATAAAGGCGGAATAAAATTATATATAATACAATTGAATGTAGTTAAATTATTACTTAGTGCTCCTCGTAGCGTGATTTTATAAAGCCTGATAGCTTTTGCCCGCCGTTTCGCTCGCGTAAAAGTAGATTAGGTTATGTCTAAAAGCTGGTGGAAGAATGGAGAAATCGACTTGTGCATCCCAGTGCCGGGCACGCTACAATCGTGGTGGTTAGACCCGTTTTTGAGGAGTGGCTGGAGAGGCGTCATGGCGCCCTCACCTTGCGGCTGACACAGGTAATGACTGGCCACGGTTGCTTTGGTCAGTCCCTGAGTCGCATAGGCCGGCAAGAGACGCCTGGTTGTCACCACTGCGGCGACTGCCGCAACGCTGTTGAGGACACGGCGCTGCACACTTTGGCGGTCTGCCCCGCCTGGGCATCGCAGCGCCGTAAGTTGATCGCGACAGTCGATATGGTTGCCCTCTTACTCCCGGTCGTGGTTCAGTCCATGGTCCGGAGTGAGAGGTCGTGAAACTCCGTCGCCTCTTTCTGTGAGGGACTAATTTTCATCAAGGAGGTGGCGGAGCGGGAGAGTTTGCGCTTTAACCTTCTTCCCAATCGCAGAACCGGGCGCTGGAGGGTGCGCGATGACCTCCAGCCACCCTGAGGTTTGACCTGGGGGTGGTGGGCTTCGTGGGCCTGCCCACCATCCGTTCAGCACCAGTTTCGAGAGGCGGCGTGCATGTCCCCACTCGCGCCTCTGTGTCGTGTCCGTTTCCCCGTTCACCAGGATGTCCATTATTTTTTATGGTATAGGACGCAAACGAACAGACGGATCGCCTGATGGTAAGCGATTACCGCCGCCCATGGACACCCGCAACACCAAAAAAACATTCATAATTGAAATGACTACTCGTGGAACACAACATTTTTTGTCCCGTGTGTCATAGAACCCATAACACCTGCCGCAATGGCAGTGTCGTGACCTGATAATATTCTCCTTCACTGTCAAAGCAAGCAATAATTAACTATTTAATTAGCCGTGGGATCGAACTTGATACTTCTGCATGGCAGCCTAATAACATAAGGCTACGCATGATGTAGAAAAAGAAATTCGTCAGTATTTGCCTTCCTCCAATCTCTAAGCCCAACTTTTTTTATTTTACTTGTACGATAAAACGTAACCACTGAAACAACAGCTTTACTGCGTTCGTACGAGAATCAATCACAGATACTGGCCGGGTTTACTAGCCAATCTGCGGTTAAGTCTTATCGGGGGTAGGTAGAGTTCTAGGTAGTGGTAAACCGTTTTACGTTCACCGATTACTGTAAAGTCTCAACGACAAAACCTCAAATGGAATGTTTTGCCGAAATTTCCAATTTTCGTTTACAGTATTTCTCTAGATCTGTGGCTTTTTATTATCTTTTTATGAGAAGCCCTACTTCTAGTAAAATATAGTGAAATGGTCAACAGTCACGACGAAATATCTTCTGGAACAGCTAGACTAGTCACTTACCTTCACTGTGTAGAAGGTGTGTAGTGTTCCTGTAAATCGGGCTACCACGCTCTTTAAAGAAGCGGCGTGCAGTCAGGTAAACCTTAGCAACCACCTGGGTAAGGATCTGATTATTCCAGTCGATCTTACGATATAAATCTTCTGCAAGTTCATCCGGTTAGTCCCTGTGGTATAATTTTTTTTTTCTTATACAACCAAGGTGGCAAACAAGCATACGGCCCACCTGATGGTAAGTGGTCACCGTAGCCTATGGTCACCTGCAACACCAGAGGCATCACTTGCTGCTGCAATTTGGTGCTGATAGAGTCCGTAACAGGTCCGCAATCTACTCAAGTCGATTAAAGTAATACTTGATTTTACTGTCAGGAAATTTTCAGCAGCCGCACAGAAAATGGCTTTCTAGCTTTCTAGTACATAAGAATTCATACCTAGCAGCTAAGATGTGCATTTAATATATTTCTGTCCACCCTTTCAGAGATATATAGGTATATGTGCAAGTGACTTTGCTGCCGGGTCGTAAAGAACCATTTTTGGCAAAGAAACGTCTATTAGTTTAGTCTCTGTGTATCCACAAAAATACTGGAACGTAACTGAGTCTTATCTTTAGGATTGTTCGGCCAAATACCAACTTGGGGCGTGTGAATCAATAGAAAAGCGTGCCAAGAGGCTCATTGGGAACATTGCGTTGGTTGAGAAACTCAGAGCCTTGAATGTCGACGCAGTGTTGGCCCATCGACCCATATTCGAAGAGAACATAGCTCACCTGTGTATGCTTTAAAGGGTAGGTAGAACAGTATTACAGATACATTTTGTCAGCTTGGTTTAAACCCGCACTTAAAATTGGACGTATTTGTTGTTTAACGTCCATATTTACAAAATCTTTAAAATTCTGAATCAATAATTCAATTTAAATTGCAGTTCAAATCCGTCAATTCCATGACCCAAGATCTTGTTTAGATTTGACATGATTACCACAAACTTTTCGCAAACTAAAAAAACCATGTCACTAACTAGTGTATGATGGAATTATGCAGATATTTTCTCCTAGTCAATGACCACCAAAGAATTAGACTGTCGATGCTGTATCATCTTGATATGTTTGTTTATGTAACAAAAAGTAGTAGATCAAAGCCTATTCTTTAAAATCCTAAGTACTACTTAGGTTACAAACTACTAGTGTTCTTGTTAATCCTTCCAGGCAAGCTTCCTAGCTTGTATCAGGTTCTCCTTGGTAGTACCATGAGTGGGATTCAACCGCCGCTTACCATTATATTTGTTACCTGCTAAATTTATAAATACTAGCGGTCGCCTAGTGCTCGAAATTCGACTAAAGTTTTCCTTTAAGATATTGCTGACATATTATGTCATTATATATTGATATATGTAACCATAGTTACGCGCTTCGACTGCGTGTGTCAAATGCATGGTTATGTGCGTGTAGCGTTATTTCATTAATTTAATGTATTTCTAATGCATATTTTTTTAAAATAGCATTCGTCCATTCTTCTCTGTATAAACTATATGTGTGCGAAATTTTATACTCCTCCGTCAGCCCAATTTTCGTAAAAAGGGATCCAAAGTTTTCGCTTCACGTATTAATGTAGATCTCAAAAATCATCATTGAAATTAAACACTTTATACGGATTTTGTCGCGTTGTTTATTTTACTTTAAAACACTTTTATTACATAATTTTGAAACTCTAACATTACTGTTATGGAACTTTACTACTATTTAGGCTATTTAAATTAATTAAAACTATATTTAATTAAATATATTTAAGTTTACACTTTGCCTCGACATTTCGGTTGCTTTACATCAGCCATGTTCACGGAGAGACTAATATAAAAATCATCATACTCACTTAAATGCCAATACTTGTATCGGCGTCATAGACCGGTTCATTTCTTAAGATAGAACAACTCAAAAACACTTCGCCACTCCCGTTAATTGAACCCGAGACGTCATGATCCCTGCAAGGTTATGCTAGAGGACGAAAAAAACAGGCCTCTATATTTTCTTTAACGAACCAATTATTTCTAAGATAAACTTACGTACGCAAACATTATTTTATTTAATTCCCTCCACAGCGGCGACGAATCAGCGAAACAAAACGAAACATCGCAGATAGCGATATGAAGTGATTTACCACTACACACAGTCTGTGTAGCGTTTGTTTTCCAACTATAAACACTGTGCAGAACTGGGTACGAGATTCAATTTCAGCGAAAGCACTGTGTCAACTTGTTGTGAGAAACACAGTAAGTCAAGATGGAATATTTTTTGAAAGCGTAAACTAAAAAAATATTTTATGTTAAAAGTAAAAAGCTATTATACCGTTCGTGGTGTTTAATAATATAATTTAAGCGGTCTTCTGCATAACAGTGAGGTAATGGTAGGTATATGCGTTTATGCGTTTACTTGTGCAACATAATATTTATTGCACAAGTAATGGCAAATTTTTGATGGTCCGTCTCCGTAGAGATTGGCCGTCGTAACCGAAATTCGATATGGAGGACATTAGTATTATAAAATAGGTGAATTCCCATTTAATATAAAACCTATAAAATCCTTACTTCCTTACTTAATATTATAAATTCGAAAGTAACTCTGTCTATCTGTCTGTCTGTCTGTTACCTTTTCACGACTAAACCACTTAACCGATTTAGATGAAATTTGGTACAGATATAGGTATATATATATACTTACAGATATATATATATATATATATATATATACTTTTTATTGATGTAGGTACCACGCGGGCGGAGCCGCGCGCAAAAGCTAGTATAATATAAATTTCCGTAAAATTTGGACAAGGCACCTACTGCTGGGTGAGGTAATTAGTAATATAATTCAAATTAGTAATATAATTCAAATTAGTAATATAATTCAAATTAGTAATATAATTCAAATTAGTAATATAATTCAAATTAGTAATATAATTCAAATTAGTAATATAATTCAAATTAGTAATATAATTCAAATTAGTAATATAATTCAAATTCAAATCGTTTATTTGCTAAAATGTAGTTTATACAGATGGTGTGATACAAGATTAGTACAACACATTTGCCATCAAATGTTTATTCAACGGTACAGAGATAGTAAATGCGACTGCCTCACGAGATCTGGGCTTAAATTCCCAGGTAAACCAAAGCGTTATTGGATTTTTCTGTAAAAGCATTTTAGTTATTTACATTTTAAACACCATATCATTACTATTATATTATAAATGCGAAAATGAGATTGTTTGTTTGTTACGCTTTCACGCCTTAACTACTCAACAGATCAACATGAAATTTTGCATACACGTTGTCAGGGGTACAGAATAGGACATAGGGTACCTTTCATCCAGAAAAAAGAACTGTTGCAAACCTAACCTAACCTAACCTTTTTTTTTTTTGGTACCTAGGAAAAATGCTTGATGCACTATCCGTCGGCTAGGGGACGGCACCGGCGGGGTGTGTGGGACTCCCCAAACTGGTATACCCACTAAAAAACCTGGGGTGTTCCCTCTCTCACCCAATGGAGGGACCTGTTGGGAGCTCTTAAAAGAATTGAGTCATCCATAGCAGCCCCCCCCGCGTGGGTGCGGGCCGGGTCAAACGGACCCGACCACCTCTCGTCCCCAGGGGAGAGCCTCACCGCTCTCCCCTTTCGACATTGGAAGGCGCGCGGGAACAACACCGCGCGCGCCCTCTCGGGGTTCTTAATTTGTGGGTGGCAGGCCCCCCTGAGCCTTGCCACCCGGAACCCTTACGTGGGGGGCAAGAGAGCGACATAAGCGCGTCTCCTGCGCCCCCTCCTCCCGCGGCGGACTTCCGGGGCGTAAGGATCTTCCTCACGCCCCCGCTCCGCCGCCTCCTTCTGCGAGATGACAGATTCGCAGAAGGACCTCATTGGCGCCCCAGCACCTGTCGTCACCGACCATCACCACATCAACCTAACCTAACCTACATTTACGCGAGCGAAGCCGCGGGTGAAAACTAGTAAATAATAAATTTAATTCATATAAATACATTTACAAGTGCTGCAACTTTTACAGACAACCACATCATGCTTTTGACATGTTGAGATCTGGAACAGAGTCTGGAAGGAGCAATAGGTTTGTTTCTCATTACGTTGGACCGAAAAACATAAACATTCAAATGTTAAGAGGATAACACTGAAAAAATGCACTAATTTTCATCGAATAGTATTGTATCGAATATAATAGTATGAGAAGACCAATTAATCTCATTTCTGTAAATAAATAAATTATTATTATATGAGGATATGTTTATTATTAGTTTAATTTAATGATTTAATTGTAATGAAAATAATAACTAATAATTATTAAAATATGTAAGCTATTAATTAATAATATTAATGATTATTATTTAAATAGCCAATATAATGATGTTTATACTATGATATTGATAATTAATTTGATAATTTTATTATGATGGTAATTTAAAATTTTATAAATATTTATGTATAATTAATGATTTATATATAATTAATTTATACGCCCCACAGGGCGATATATAGTGATACTTTTTTAATGTTATAACTTGTACCTCAACCTATGTTTCACAAATAAAACAATTTGAATCTAGAATTTTGATATAGGTAAATTGATGTCTTTAACTAGAATTTCCCAGCTCAAAAACACGATATTGTGATTTTGGCTTGAGCATAATTATTTTCGAAGACACCTCTGAAAAATTACTATTTTTGTAATTACAAGGAAGTTACACTATCATTATGCTTAGGAAATACTCAAATATATTCGTAACATCAATATTAGTAATTTGCTAGCTCATTATTTCCATAACTAAAACCAATCATTTTAAATAATATTTTAAGATTTTAACAAACAATTTCTAAACGCTCTCGATCATTGCGGGCGTCTCGTAATTTTAGACCTTATGACCGCTCTTTAACGATTGATACACAATGAGTGTTAATGAGTACGGGCGTCGCGTTTCGCGGTGTCCCCTTAATCCTTACTAATATTATAAATTCGAAAGTAACTCTGTCTGTCTGTCTGTTACCTTTTCACGGCTAAACCATTCAACCAATTTAGATGAAATTTGGTACAGATATAGCTTAAAACCTGGGGAAGGACATAGGCTACTTTTAATTCAAGTAGGTACCACGCGGGCGGAGCCGCGCGCAAAAGCTAGTAATATATAACAGAATAAAAATGGTTGCAATTCACCTTTGCCTACCCCATCAGGGAAAGAGGCTGGATACTTCATAGTCTCACGCCTATGTTCCGAATTAGGTACATATTACGAAAAGAAGCAACGATATAGCCTAGTGAGGAGACCCTTGGACCGCTACATACTAAAGTCCTCGAGTTCGATCGCGCTTCTCTGACTTTTCGAAGTTATGTACATATTAAATAGTTAATTATCCAATATCGTCTTACGTTTACGCGAATTTTCAGATTTGATTTTACACTTTCCCAGACGTTTCGGTTGCTTTTGAGCAGCCATGTTCACGGGGATATATAAATTTGTTTAATTTCAATAATTAATTATCGCTCGTTTTATCGGTGAAGGAAAACATCGTGAGGAAAACTGCATGTCTTAGAGTTCTACATAATGTTCTCTGAGATATGTGATGTCTGCCAACCCACACTGAGCCTGCGTGGTGGACTACGGCCAGGCCTTACCCTTCTCACATTGAGAAGAGCCCCGTGCCCAGCAGTGGGACAGCTTAATATAGGGCTGATATTATTATTATATATTATATTATGTATGACTTGTACTTCTGCATTCAACTATATGTTGTGTTGGCAACATTTTCGCGTGTGCGTCGTCTCTCGCGATGTTTGTCACTTTTATTACATTCTGTTTATCTCTTAAATTAGTTCTGCCGTCTCTGATTATGTGCTCAACTTTCGTATATTTATCATGTTTTTTAACTTTATTTCCATCATTTTGATGAAGCACTCTGTTTAGTGGAGATATGCGATGAAATTTTAAATTTAATTTAAAGTTTAGAAGGGTTTTTGGGTGATTTATTTGTCGTGTAACGTAAATGTTGCTGGACATGACTGTGTTACTAAAAAGGTGTATGTGAGAACGCAGGCTTGATTTTTGAGTATAGTACTTGCTGCTGTTTTATTTTTTATACGTTAAAATCTTGATCTTCACAATAAGATTAAGAACGCATCCGCTTTTTCGGAAGATGGTGAAAAGTGCGTATTGCGGGTTTAAAAATCGCTTTCGTCGTTATTGTTTTGTTGTTTTTTTTTTTTAAATACAACTCCCGCACTAAGAATAAATCCTGGGTCACGGGAAACTTTACAAACATTCAAACAACGGACACAAAGAATACCGAGACTCGGAACAACCATTTGTGGATCACACAAAGTTTTGTCCCGTGTGGTATTCGAACCCACAACACTCGGCTAAGTAGCAATGGCGAGCCGACCACTCCAACAACTATACCATCCTTGCAGTCATCTCATTGGTCCGTTCGCTTCGTACCGTACCGTAATTATTGAATTACGGTAGTTCGTAAAACCTTTTGATTTGACAATTCTCAATAGCAGCACGGTATCTGGCATCGTGTCCCGATCATGAGCATTAACCCTCGATTACCTAACCTAAAATATAGTTTATAGTATCAGCCCTGTATTAAACTGTCCCACTGGTGGGCACGTGCAGTTTCAGTGGCGAGGCAACCACTTTAAACCACTACGCCATTCGTGCAGTCTTCTTGGCACGTGCAATGTAGGTATCGTGAGTTTCGATGCTCAGGTCAGACAATGTATAATTGGGTTTTCTTGGTAAGATATCAGTAGCACGAAGTCTTACAGTGTATGTTGGAAGGGAATAGGCTCGCTGTCTATTATGTATACTTATACCTATATACATATATATATATATATATATATATATATATATATAGGTTTACATAGTTGAGAAAATGTAAGAGTAATTACACCTCTGCCCATTCATTATAATTTACTTATATAACAATTAATTTTGATATTATGTACTGATAACAAATTTTGTGTGACTACCCTCTCACAGAATATCGACGTGAAATAGCAGTATTCCTACTGTTGTTACGTGCGGTGAATGAAAGTGCCGGAGGCCCAATCACCCCCTTCTCCCTTCTCGCTCCTTCTACTTCCCACTTCTTTTCCCAAAAGCTCGGCAACGCGCAAGTAATGCCTCTAGTGTTGCAGGCGTCCATAGGCTACGGTGACCACTTACCATCAAGTGGACCGTTTGCTTGTTTGCCACCTTAGTTATATAAAAAAAAACTATTTAGTTACGTCCTCAAAGTTCATTATCATTATGTTCATTTTAGATATGTAGAAATAATATTGTATCACATACACACAACACCATCTAGCCCAAACTAAGCAAAGCTGGGTACTAGACAATGGATAAACATACATATATACTTTTTTTTGTAGATATTACACATAGAAACACCCAGACCAAGACAAACATCCATGTTCATGCACACAAATGTTTGACTTGTGCGGGAATCGAACCCGCGACCTCAGGCGTGGCAGTCGGTTACACTAACCACTACGCCATTGAGACTGTTAAATAATATGTAACAACTACTGGATATCCACATAAATAAATAGCTAAGTTCAGATTATGTTACCTGAAAATATTGTTTGAAGTGCAGCACTATTGTATCATTTTTATGTAAAATATTGTTTCAAGTGCAGCACTATTGTATCATTTTTATGTAAAATATTGTTTGAAGTGCAGCACTATTGTATCATTTTTATGTAAAATATTGTTTCAAGTGCAGCACTATTGTATCATTTTTATGTAAAATATTGTTTCAAGTGCAGCACTATTGTATCATTTTTATGTAAATTATTGTTATCATTAATTATTATGTTGTATTAGCAATTGGTTTTAGCACAACAACTGATATAGGTGTACTTTCCCTTCTTATTACCTACTTCGTGCTAGCGCTACGGAAAAATATTCCTTTTAAAAGATTTCCAATGATAAAAGGAAGATGTAATTCACAATCCAGCCATAAAATTAATATATTCGTAACCTATAAACATTTCGCAACACAACATACTAATAAAGACACAAAAAATAACACAAGAAACAAAAATCCCCTGTTTCAGATCGAATTCGTATCTCGATAAATGGCGACACCCAAGGGGGACCATACTCATAATCCGCCATTGAGAGCCCGGGCATTCAATATTGTTACTCGGAGATAAGCAACAAAGCCTTACTGACAAAATGGCCGCTTTAAAAAAATTAAAAGCCCCCAATCTGGAGGGATGTCGCGTAACGATACAGAAGCGATTCTATGCAGGATGGTTGCGTATCGTAATCCCGAAAATCGAAAAACAAAATGGTGTTCTGATATGGAATATACATTTATAATAATATATAATATAATAATAATAATAATATTCTATCACATACACACAACACAATCTAACCCAAACTAAGCAGAGCTTGTAGTATGGGTACTAGACAATGGACGACAAACATATATATTATATACTGTTTTTTTGTGTAAATACATACATATTATACAAATAAACACCCAGACCAAGACAACATCCATGTTCATGCACTCAAATGTTTGACTTGTGCGGGAATCAAACCCACGACATCAGGTGTGGCAGTCAGTTACACTAACCACTACGCCATCGAGGCCGCCTATTTATATTTAGTTTATACATAGATTTAAATCATAAATACAACCTTACCGTACATAGAATGGATCAAAAAGTGTCCACACTCAGAAGTGTGAACACCCACATTGCATATATGTACGTAATAGAGCACGATAGTATTCAATTTTTAATATCAGCGAGCGTGATAATACTATATTTATAATTGGGTAGTATTTAACTGTTCCTCAATGTTTTGCCTTTGTTCCACCAAAAATACTAATTGCACAGCAAAGTATGCTTACTAAAATATTTTAAAGAGATCAAACTAAGTTGACGCAGGCCCCGCGAATTCCTATTTTTGGGTGGGTTTAAGAAGGAACCTAACATAACCTAAACCTTCCGAGACGGAATGCAGTGATTTGAGGCATATAGGTGCTCGTTATGATAATATATTTTAGTGTACATATTTTGCTGTGCATTTAGTATTTTTGATGGTCATTATATTTAATCCCTTTATAATTCAGATGCTAAGTTGAAATTTTGTTTTAGATGACAAAGTACCGTCCAAAAAAGTTACCATATTTAAACATAATTAGGACGCATCTAAGATGATGGTCAACTTTAGAGTTTATATCTATACTAATATTATAAAGCTGAAGAGTTTGTTTGTTTGTTTGAACGCAGTAATCTCAGGAACTACTGGTTCGAATTGAAAAATGATTTTAGTGTTGGATAGCCCATTTATTGGGGAAGGCTATAGGTTATATTACATCACGCAACGACCTACAGGGGCGGCGCAGTAACGATAAACGCGGGTAAAACCGCGGGAACATTTAGTGTATTATAAAGCTGAAGAGTTTGTTTGTTTGGTTGAACGCGTTAATCTCAGGAACTACTGGTCCGAATTGAAAAATTATTTAAGTGTTGGATAGCCCATTTATCGAGGA
Organism: Catocala sponsa; assembly: GCA_963564715.1. NCBI lineage: Eukaryota > Metazoa > Arthropoda > Insecta > Lepidoptera > Erebidae > Catocala > Catocala sponsa. The sequence goes on along the minus strand of OY751351.1, from coordinate 17,251,186 downwards.
AGGCTATAGGCTTTATAACGTCACGCTACGACTAGGAGCAGAGGAGCAATGAAAAATGTTGCAAAACCGAGGCAAATTCTCTTATGTGAAGCAGATGGAATTGCGCGGGTCAACTGGTTATTGTTATAAAAGTATAACGAGTCCATATACATAGTACATTTTACTAGTTTTAAAAATGAAGGTTTGTGAAGATATTTTGGTGATTGTTACTTAATAACACGTAAACTTTTGACCGAATTTAAAACTTGTTACATAGATACATATATCATACGAGATGTGCCCGCGGTTTCACCCGCGTTTATCGTTACTGCGCAGTCCCCGTAGGTCGTAGCGTGATGTTATAGAGACTATAGCCTTCTTCGATAAATAGTCTCCCCGTGACCATGGCTGCTGAAAAGCAACCGAAACGTCAGGGAAAGTGTAAAAATAAATCTAAATAGTATAATAGTATAGTAATAGTATAAATAGTTTTAATAGTTTCAATAATTTAATTAGCTTAAAAATTTGTAAAGTTTAATAGTGATTATAGTAGTGTAACAGTTTTTCAAAAAATTTTGTAACAGTGTCAAATAAACAACGCGATAAAATCCGTATATAGTAGTTTAATTTCAATGAATAACATTCGCGTAAACAGAAGACAATAATAACTAAAAGAATTTTCAAATCGAACCAGTAGTTCCTGAGATTAGCGCATTCAAACAAACAAACAAACAAACTCTTCAGCTTTATAATATTAGTAAATATAGATTATAGATTTGTATAAGTACTTCATACTTTTATCACACTATGCTTACACGTAGTATACATCTAGACGAAGTCTTCCATTATAGATAACAATGAATATCAAATTCAACCACAATTTGGCATTGTTTTAAAGACATCAACATTTTATTTTATTACTCCACGTGTTATAAAAAAATGTTACCTTTTTAAAATAAAAGTATTTTTTTCTTAACCTGTACTGTCTCATTGGTCTTCAAAGGTCAGTCAAAGGTCTTCCTAAGGTTCGGTTTGCCATAAAATCCTTACTAATATAATAAATGCGAAAGTAACTCTGTCTATCTGTCTGTTTGTCTGTCTGTTACCTTATCACGGCTAAACCACACAACCGATTTAAATGAAATTTTGTACAGATATAGTTTAAAATCTGGGGAAGGACATAGGCTACTATTTATTGATGTAGGTACCACGCAGGCGGAGCTGCGCGCAAAAGCTAGTATTATATAAAAAAATGTTGATACATAAAGACAGTCCATAAGAAGTCTTAATATAGTAGGATTTTATTACATACATAGTCTCAAGTGCATAGCACCTACATCGCGCCAAATATGGTTTTAGGTCCCATGTAATAGGGGACAAGGCTATTGCCGTCCACCGAACACAATCCTAGGCTCCGTTCTACTAACTACTGAGAATTTCTCAACAGCAAAACTCTTCAATGATTTTCCTGACATGGGCATCAAAACGAAGACCTTTCTAATACAGCAGTCACATCAACTATATACAACTCAAAATGGCTTCACTATGCTCCAAATTTCTATATTACTTTTCTGGATAAGGGAATTTGATACGAAACCGTTTACTTGACATTACACTTGTAATAAAATATCGCGAGGAAATCCTAATAGAACCATAAAAGTACGCATCTATGGCAGTTTCGCGCCAAACGCGTGAGCTTCGCAAGATGGCGCCTACACAAAATGGCGGATTGCTACGATTTAACTTTCGAACGTTTTATGGAACGTCATCTTTGTAATGACACTGAAAATAATAGCTGTGTGCTCGTATCAAAGTTATGAGAATTTGATTTCACATGTTGCCTTGGTCTAATGGTATTACGGTTACGTTTATCGTTATAGCATATAGCAGCGATAGCCGAGTAGGAAACCGTTGGACTACCACAGAGAGGTCTCAAGTTTGATCCCAAGGCGCGCATCTCTGACCTTTCAAAGTTACGTGCGTATTACATAGTTAATTATCGCTTGCTTTAACAGTGAAGGAAAAACATTGTAATGAAACCTACATGTCCGTGAGTTCTCCATAATATTCTCGAAGAAATGTGAAGTCTGCCAATTCTCACTGGGCCAGAGTGGTGGACTATGGCCGAATCCTTTTCACTCTGAGAAGAGGCCCGTGCCCAGCAGTGGAACAGAGTAATACAGGGCTGATATTATCGTTCGTAAAGTCAAGGGCTCTTTAAACAGGGCAGGAGAATGCCTTGATTGAATTTTCTAGCAGATTTTCCAGCAGTATGGCATGGTATATTTTGTGGGATCTAAAACATGTATATCGAAATTTACAATTTACATTTGCAGGGAAGTAAGCATCAGATGGGTCACTGGATAATTCTTTTAGTGCTACCAAATAAATTACTAAAATAATATTTTAACATATTGAGTCGCAGCGGTATACCGCTTGCCAGTCACCATAGATTTAAATTATTTCTGGTATTCTAAGAGCTGTAGAACAAGGAAACTTGAACAAACCGGCCTTCACCCTGATCCAGTCACGCTCCGTATTGATAATATTGCAGGTGTGGATGCTAGCTGCAGCGAGATTGTGGTGTTATGTGAGTATCAGAGTAGTAGAGTCTAGCCTCGCTGATTTCAGCATGAATGGGCCGGGTCAACAGGGGAAGGACTACCCTCTCACAGAATATCGACGTGAAATACCAGTATTCCTATTGTTGTGTTTCGTTTGGTGAGTGAGAGTACCGGCCCAATCCCCCTTTTTCCCCCTTCCCACTCCTTCTCCTTCCCACTTCCTTTCATAAAGAGTCGGCAACGCGTAAGTGATGCCTCTGGTGTTGCAGGCGTCCATAGGCTACGGTGACCACTTACCATTAGGTGGGCCGTATGCTTGTTTGCCACCTTAGTTGTATAAAAAAAAAACAATTAAAAAAGCTATGTTGACTACTTACAAACTATTTATATTTGAAAAACAGATTTAGAAACAAGAGAATAATTAGCAAGCTATATCTCCTAACTGTTACTGAGAGTCACTCCTGATATCCCTGCAGGTTTATTAGATCAATATTTCACAAATTATATTTTTTAGGTTATACGTTATAAACGAGCTTGTTAAATAACGGTCACATTTTTAAATTCCGTGCAGCTACTGAGGATTGTCTGACAGAAAAACTCAATAACACTTTTCTCGACACGACAATCAAACCTATCGAGGGATACGGGATGAAATCTACATCCATACATCTTATCTTATGTGGGGGCCAGTCGGTGCAGGCCGGCGACACTTCGACCCAGTGGGATCTTTTGTGTCGGCCCCAAGATCTATCCTTTAGCTATCTCCTTATGAATGTACTGCATAAGCCGCAGCGAACACTTCAGAGGGAGAAGCCTGAAGTCTTCCGGGTTTGGATATGCCAATCCCATCTGATCCATCCTGAATCCAGCCAACGCGTTACATTCACATAGTAGGTGCGATATGGACTCGTCCTGTTCACCACAGGCTCTGCACATCCATACATAGTTTCACGCTTTTATACCTGGTGAGGTAGGCAAAGATGTCGTACACTTACATTTCGCCAACTTCTTTAGGTCCAACGTAAGGTGTGACCATATTGCGCTTTTTCTGCATTTACTGGGCACAGTTCCAGTCTCAATGCTGCTAGTGAGAATTCCTTGAAATAAATCTAAGCATAAATAATTAGATACCCTTGCTAAGATAGCTTTATATTAAAATAAAAACCTTCTACTCAAACAAAAACAAAGTAAGAAATAAAAATAAACCCCGAATCCGACCTTCAAGTATAATATCTTCTTTTTTCTAATCTCAATATATTACTTGTAGTAAACAACAGAATAACAATACAACCACAGATAAAATTAACTTTCCGGCTATAAAAAGAAATTCACAACACTAACCAACGACCATATCCATAAGTTATAACTACATTGCTGTTTTACAACGCAAAAATTCACAGAGAGTTTGGTATTGTCATACAAAAACGGTAATGTAAAATGTATGATGGTAAAGTGTCGTTGTTTTTCTGTGACATTGATAGGCAGGCGACTGAGTTAGCAAAACCGCTACTGGTGACGTATCACAAGTAATCGTTCTATAAGGATTGGTTCACACAATGCTAGGGACCTTGGCATAAAAACTGTACTTTTATGTATATACATAGAGTCGTACCCAAATTACCCTGAAAGGGTAGGAAAGGTGTATGACACTCACATTTTCGATTTTAGGTTCTAATATATAATAATGTGAACTCAATCAGCGCCGACCCCTAGCCCTTGATCAGGGTAGAGCGACATTATCTTCCAGTGCCCATTGGTCGACGCTTCCAGTTCACGTAAATTCTAGTTCGGTTTTATGTCAAATAAATAAGAATTCCGAATTTTTTTAATATCAACTTAATAATTAGCTCTACATGGTATAATCCGGCTTCTTTAACATAATGTAAAGCTTGCCTAATTACTGCTATATAGTTACCAATTTAATTATATTTAGTGTTCATTTCAACCAGTCAGATTTGAGGAGTATAGTTTCAAAACCCGCCAAAACGATATCAGAACAAAAATAATTTTCCTATTGAATATGAAGCTCCTTCGTTGCTTCGTTTGATTTATAGAATTTTAGTAGGTTTTGTTGACCTACTAAAATTCTATTAAATCAGTTAACAAAAGTAGCAGTTTGTTGCAAACACCGCTAAAATAGTCCATTTATATCTGGTTCTGGTCTTAAATAGTTTTTTGAGGCTTACCATTATTTAGTGCAAAGTATTTTAGAGGATTTTGAAACTAATCTACTCATTTAGCTTTTGGAATTTTGACGCCTTGCACTCTGGCGCCTAAAACAACCGCTCCTCTCCCTCTTCTCCAGGGCCGGCGCGCGGCGCTGAGATTAATGCTGAATACCGGACATATTTTGCGCAGGCAGTATCTGTGTAGCTGGCGAGTAGACTCGCGCGACAGTACGGCTCAGAGGCAAAGCAACTAATCCAATGCGATTGTTGGAGATTGAGATATCTTGGGTTCGAATCCTACCAATTGTATTACCAACGTAAACCCACTCCTAAGACAAGCGTAGTATCTTAGCTGGTAAGATTAATAAGAGTACAAGTCATATTAAATTGCTAGAAATCTCGAAAAAAGTGTTTTATGGGTTAATCCAAGACATAGTCTGTCTTTTTGCCAAGTTTTATCCAAATCGGTTCAGAGATTTACGCGTGATTGTGTAACCAACATGCAAACATCTTCAAACTTAACCTTACAATCATTTATAATACTATTATGATATTAAGAGTCTTTGTAATATTGTCTTCCACCTAAATCGCAAAACCACAATTTGCGCAAACGGATGATAAATACATTTTGTTTATAATTTTAATAACATAAGGTAGATAAAAATATATATACCATTTATTTGATAAATATACCTAATGAGTTAACTATTGACGTAAAGACTAAGTTTCCATAAAAATACTTATTCGTTAGAAACTTTGATATATATATTAATTAATGCGGTTTATATGTTGACTGCACGAATTGTTTTATCGGCCTGATTATTATATTCAAGAAACGAGTCATTTTAGCTACGCACAGTTAAATGTTGCAATATTTTTCATAGAATCTGTGTCAAAAATTATTATTTGTCCGTGTGTAAAACTACCTTTTCCTTGATATAGGAACCGTGTCTAAGTGGTCGCTTCGCCACTACGCCGTGGTAAGTGGCTTTTCTACCCACACGGGACAATTTTATTGTTCATGTGATCCACAAATAATTGATCCAAGACTGTATTTTTGAGTCGTTTAAAAGTTTGTGAAATCTTCCACGATACAAGATTTATTTCTAATGCAAGACTTAACTTTATATGAAAGTACTAGCTGTCCCGACAGACGAAAATAAGAAAGAAAAAACAAATATAAACCATTCTCGAATCCACTTGAACACACACAACAATTTTCATCAAAATTGGTCCAGCCGTTTAGGAGAAGTTTAATTACAAACACACGCACAGAAGATTTATATGTATAAAGATATATATATTGTATAGCTATAGAGAGTGCCGGAGGTCCAATCATCCTCTTTCCCCCTTCCCGCTCCTGCTCCTACCCACTTCCTTATTCTCTTCTTCCTTTCCTAAAGGATCGGCAACGCGCAAGTTATGCCTCTGGTGTTGTAGGCGTCCATAGGCTACGGTGACCACTTACCATCAGGTATGTTTGTTTGCCACCATAGCAGTATAAAAAAAAGAAAAATATCCGTCCTGTATATAAACTGCCATAGTGCTGAGCACGGGCCTCTTCTCAGTGTGAGGAGGTAAGGCCATAGTCCACCAAGCTGGCCCAGCGCTGTTTAACAGACATAATACAACTACAAGAACTCTTAGACATGCATTTTTCCTCACGATGTTTACCTTGACCATTAAAGCGAATGATAATTAACTATTTTACTTAGTAGTCAGAGTCTTGGTAGTGCCACGGAGAGCATGTTAAGCCATCGGTCCCGGCTGCCATGAACATCTATGGCAGTCGTTATTCGGAAGTCAGTGCCCTCTAATATCCTGACACTGGTCTAGCCTTAGGGTATCGTTAGCCTTCGGGTTGTGGCGGATAGGTGGCAGCCGCTACGTATAAAAACTGACATCCAGTCAAATCCGGTTAGACTAGAAAAGCCGACCCCAAGTGACTTGGGAATAATAAAGGCTAGGGAGAAGAAGAGTCTTGATATTGAACTCAAGACCTCTGCGTGGGAGTCCAACGATTCTCTACTAAGTTATCACCGTTGTATCTTTAAAAATTTGAATAGCCGATTGATAATAAATATTTTGTTTGATGACAATAACACATCGCTAATACCAATATTGATTAACAATGATTAATCAAAATGACATTTTGATGTCATTTTGATTAATCATGATGTCAAGTTTTATGAGTAATACATACCGTACGTGTTTATGTACTATGTTACGTGTTTATGTATAAGGATAAGTTATGGCGCTTGAAGTTCTCAGGCCCAACTTAACTGTTATGAATCATAGTGTAATTAATGCAAGACATGTTGCGTATGCGCAATGCGACGGTTTTTTATGGTAATGTTGGCGCTACTGCAGATTGTTATGTGCGCTTGTGTAATACTACTTGCTTATGAAGTGAAAACTTCTTTAGGTGCGTTGAGCACTTCTTGGGTGAATAAAAATGATGGAACTCGCGTCATCGTCACGCTTCCACGCTTTATTATTTTTTTTAGACTATTAACAATATATCAGAAATGGTGCGTCCTACGCAAAAAATTACGAACTTTTGACCCCCTTAATAATCCCTAAGAGATCAGGAACTAGCATCCAACCCGTCCCCTTTTTTCTTTTTTTTTTTGGTTTATAAAGTTTGGTTTAGTAAGTTAATATTACATAATATAACATATTATATAATCTAAATAAAATATAGATATACATATAATATGTATCTATACTAATATTATAAAGCTGAAGAGTTTGTTTGTTTGTTTGTTTGAACGCGCTAATCTCAGGCACTACTGGTTCGATTTGAACAAAATACGCGGACAAAATCTAGTCTTCAATCAATTTTGTAGATGTATATTACTAGATTTCTTTTTTATTTGTCCATTGGGACTAAATTGTGCTTACCTAATCATCATCATCATCATCATCAGGCTATAATAGTCCACTGCTGGACATAGCCCTCACGCAAAGAGCGCCATAGCGCCCTGTCTTCAGCTTGCCGAATCCAGCATCTGCCTGCAGTCTTTCGCAAATCGTCATCCCACCTGGTCGGAGGGCGTCCTACACTACGTTTGCCGAGTCGCGGTCTCCACTCAAGAACACGCTTACCCCAGCGGTTGTCTGTTCTTCGCGCGATATGGCCAGCCCACTGCCACTTCAGCTTGCTAATTCTCTGGGCTATGTCGATGACTTTGGTTCTCTATCGGATGTATTCGTTACGAATCCTATCCTTCAGAGAAACTCCGAGCATAGCTCTCTCCATAGCTCGCTGAGCGACTTTGAACTGGTGGACCAACCCTACCGTGAGTGTCCATGTCTCGGCTCCGTAGGTCATGACGGGTAGCACGCACTGGTTGAAAACTTTCGTTTTCAAGCATTGCGGTATGGATGACGAGAAGACTCGGCGTAGTTTCCCAAACGCTGCCCAATGGAAATGTTTAATTATTGCTCGCTTTTTAATTAAATAATCCATTATCCTTTACGTTAACGACCAAGGAAAATATGGTGAGGAAAACTGCATGTCTCAGAGTTCTAGCAAATGTGTGAACTAGCGTGATGGACGATGGCCTAATGATAATCCTTCTCATGCTTAGAGGTCTTAGAATTGGCACATTTTTTAACTAAGTTGATATGATCCCACCGCTGCGCAGGACAAAATTTGGTACAAATTCACCGGTTCCCCGTTTAATTGAGCTACTGAATGAATATAGTGATATCACAGATATCTATTACTACTTACTATTAGCCTCATAACAAAAGGCACCTTCTTCTTCTCCCTAGCCTCTATTATTCCCAAGTCACTTAGGGTTGGCTTTCTATTATAATGGGGAAATACTAGTATTGTTTTTTTACTATGAATCATCCGTTTAGCATGTACTTGTCAATGTAACAATAAAATATATGTATCAAAAGAAACACTTGCGGATACATACTATAGATTTTTCTTCTCCCTAGCCTTTATTATTCCCAAGTCACTTAGGGTCGGCTTTCTAGTCTAACCGGATTTGACTGGATATCAGTTTTTACACGGAGCGACTGCCATCTGACCTCCGCAACCCGAAGGCTAACGATATCCTAAATCTAAACCAGTGTCAGGATATTAGAGGCCACTGACTTCCCAATAACGACTGCCAAAGATGTTCATGGCAGCCGGGACCGACGGCTTAACGTGCTCTTCGAGGCACGGAGCAGGCGATAATTGTCAATCAACATAACAATCATAAAAAAGGCACCTAGCTTTTACTTTTCTATATTTTGTTGCATGATATGTAATAGTTCTAACCGTTTTTTTTTTAACTCTAAGTATACACTTTAATACTTTTTACATTATTAAGTACTAGTTTTCACCCGCAGCTTCGCTCGTGTAAATGTAGGTTAGGTTAGGTTAGGTTTGCAACAGTTATTTTTCTGGATGAAAGGTACCCTATGTCCTATTCTGTACCCCTGACAACGTGTATGCAAAATTTCATGTTGATCGGTTGAGTAGTTAAGGTGTGAAAGCATAACAAACAAACAAACAAACAAACTCATTTTCGCATTTATAATATTAGTTAGGATTGTATAAATGTAGCAAATTCTTTATTGCATGTGGTGTACCTGTAAACATTGTACAGATAGCATTTAAGTAGTAATATGTATATAATCCTAACTAATATTATAAAAGCGAAAATGAGTTTGTTTGTTTGTTACCTTTTCACGCCTAAACCACTGAACCGATCATCCTGAAATTTTGCATATACGTTGACAGGTGTACAGAAACGGACATAGGCTACCTTTCATCCCAAAAAAAATTACTGTTCCCGAGGAAAACAATAATAACGTTCTTATGATAATAAATGGCGCCACGTGTCTTTCGAATCATGATTGAATTATATTATTACAAGCAGAATACGACCCGAATTGATTGTCAAATTCTAAATTAACGCGAGCGAAGCCGCGGGCAAAAGCTAGTAAAATATTATTTTTTTATATTATTGTGTCGTAGTAGTGTCCCTAGTTCGTTACTCGGCTTGAGTAGAAAGTTTGTGCTTATTGGAATCGGATTCTGGAGCTATGTTCAGAAGACACTTTTTCTTTTTTGAAGAGATCCTTCTCCAGAACTCCTCCTTACCAGGTGAAACGCAGTTATTTACTATTGTTTTTTTTTTTATTGACATTGGTGGCAGACGAGCAAGTGGCCGACCTGATGGAAAGTGGTAACCGCTGCTCATGGACTTCAGCAATGTCAGGATACAGCAAACCCGCTGCCTATTGTGAAAGAAGAAGTTTTGCTACTAGTTTCCTGTCATAGGGCTCATATTTTGTACCATCACCAAATAATTGACAATATAACGAACTCGAACTCTTTCATCTCTTTATGTGTGTGTGCGTGCAAGTTTGTGTGTGCGTGTGAGAAGCATTGTCCGTGATTAGCATTTTTACGTAAGTATTTATACTTTTTCCTTGTTCGTAAACCAGATGGTATGTTATATGGGTAAAACCAATGAGTTTTAACCGGTTATTTACAACTGTTATACATAATTACATAAAGTCATTAAGGATTTTAGTTGTGCAACCTTTGGCGGGGTCAAACAACTGATGGATTTCTTATATAGAAGTTTTAAAGTCTTTTACCTTAATTAAATTAAACAAATCATTATTGCATATCATGTGTACATCTTGGATGTTTCAATTTGATATAGCTCAAAACAGGAAACGCTGTTAGGTCTCCGCAATTATACAAATAAATTACACATAAATACAATTCAAAAATTATAAAATAAAATAAAGCAAAGACAAATTAAGATAACTAGCGGTCGCCTAGTGCTCGAAATTCGACCAAAGTTTGCCTGTAAGATATTGCTGATATATATGTCATTATATATTGATATATGTAACCATAGTTACGCGCTTCGACTGCGTGTGTCAAATGCATAGTTGTGTGCGTGTAGTGTGTTTTCATTAATTTAATGTATTTCTAAGGCATATTTTAAAAAAATATTAGTATTCGTCACTTCTTCTCTGTATAAACTATAAGTGTGCGAAATTTCATACTCCTCCGTCATACCCAATTTTCGTAAAAAGGGATCCAAAGTTTTCGCTTCACGTATTAATATATAGATAAATGACTTCTTTGATATTTAAAATATACCTACTGTTATAAAGGTTGCCATGAACATCTATGGCAGTCGTTATTGGGAAGTCAGTACCCTCTAATATCCTGACACTGGTCTAGCCTTAGAGTATCGTTAGCCTTCGGGTTGCGGAGGTCAGATGGCAGTCGCTCCGTGTAAAAACTGATATCCAGTCAAATCCGGTTAGACTAGAATAGCCGACCCCAAGTGACTTGGGAATAATAAAGGCTTTGCACCTTATGTTTGTTTAATTTTTGACATGGTTGGAATAATATGAGTATAGTAAGTGGTAACCTATACTCATTGAATGGCTGTTTTCTTGGTACCACAGAAGCAATTCGGGAAAACACACCCAAGCCGCAGCCTGCAGTAAGCTGCAAATGTGGCAAATAAGCAAATAACCTGCTACCTAATGGCAAAAATTATCTAATGTGAAGCAGACGAAGATGCGCGGGACAGCTAGTTTTATATATGTATATTATAGTTTTCGAGAATAAACTAAATCTAAATCACACTCTTAATAAAACAGCAACTATACTCCAAATTTGGAAGTTAGGCAATTTGAATTTTAATTGTTTGACTATAAATTGAATTATTATATTGGTTCGAAGTAATTGCAACAGAGTTTAAATTTGTTCAACCCAAAATACACAGATAAGACTTTGTTTTATTAAAAGAGCGATTTATAAATGTCAATAATCTTTTTTACTAATTGTATTTGAAGTTATACATTATGTGTTTCAATTAGCCATAATTACGTGATGGTTGATATTTTTGTTAATTTAAGACAGACCAGTGGCTTAAATACATACACGAAAATAAATAATGTCCTCCAGACCGAATTTCGGTACGGTGGCCAATCTTAACGGAGACTGGCCATCTGCGCAGGTGATATTATAGTGCACAAGCGTGTAAGCAAACACAAGTACATTCTCTGTTCCCTAACCCTCAAGATCCGATGGGACAGTAATCCGACACGACCGGAGAGAGATCAGGCGCAGGACAAACGGCTTTACATGCTTTCCGAGGCACGGGGATATCTAACACCGCCAACTTCCTAACTCCGGGCTGCTATTGAGATTTCTTAATATATAAACCCAATAACTTTTTGTTGGCCCGACCCGGGCTTCGAACTCGAGACCTCATGCACAGCAGTCGCATTCACTACCGCTGCGCCACGGAGGCAGTTAAAAATAAAACATAGCATTCGAATTGGTCATTCTAAAAAGATTAGTAAAATTGTATGAATGACGTCACCGATTTTCTTCATACAAAGCGGTAACTTCATAAGCCCAGTTACATTTGCTTTCTAAAAGACAACGACTAAACTGAAGTTCCATGTAAGCCCTCTCGTACAGTGACGTATTACAACAATCATCCCGAATAAGGCGGGCATTCACAGGCATTCAGTCCAAATTGAATGGAATCGCGCCGCTCCATTGAGTACCGCAAATACAGCCTATATGTTCCACTATTGTAATACTGCCGATGACTCCTATCATTTGTACCTACATTAGTCGTCGGATTAACTGTTTCCTATTCTTTGGTCTTTAGCAGAGCAGACATTTCTCTCGGTTTTTTTTATAGTTACACTAAGCGGTAAGGACTGCCCATGGTCATGCCTCTGCATTTTTAAAGGTTCAACCTTCTTTTTCCTCATTGGTCATTAGCAGAAGAGACATTTCTTTGACATTAAGAGTTTTCTATAGGCATCTTTCGCTAATGACCTCTTTGGTCATTAGCAGAAGAGACATTTCTTTGACATCAAGCTTTTTTCTATAGGCATACTAAGCGGTAATGACTGCTTATGGTCATGGCTGTGCATTTTGTAAAGGTTGATATTGTCCACCTTCTCTTTCCTCTTTGGACATTAGCAGAAGAGACATTTCTTTGACATCAAGGTTTTTTCTATAGACACATTAAGCGGTAAGGATTGCTCATGGACATGTTGGCTGTGCATTTTTTTAAGGTTAACAATAAAAGAAGTGTTTTGGTAGTGCAGTGGTACTGAAAGTGACTGGTCTTCATTAGGTCTCATGTTTTGGTTATGGGTCAGCTAAAAGGTAATTGAGTATTTCTGTCAAGAAATTTTTAGTAGCAATACGGAGCCTTGTGCTTATTAGACGTCAATGATGCTACTGAGGCCAGAGTTAACCTGTAGTGCGAAAAATTCTTACTGCCTACTTTTATCCCACCGGCAGAAAAGTTACCTCCGGGAGCCAAACTGCCTTGGCCAACCTGGAAGGCACTCAACAGGATGCGTACCCAGGTTAGCCGATGTAAAGACAATCTGTCATGGTGGGGTTATATAGACACAATTGCAAATGCATGTGACTGCGGCGTATCACCACAGACAATGGGTCATCTGTTGTCGTGCCCCGTGAGCCCAGAATCGTGCACACTGGATGACCTGTACCAGGCTAAGCCAAATGAAATCCGCGTTGCCGAAAACTGGTCGAAAATTATATAAAATGTGTTGCCATCGACACGATAAGTAAGTAAGTATTAGACGGCAATAGGTTCTCCCTATATAACATTAAACTTATCCCGAGGGTATATGGCATAGACAGGGGTGTATGTAGTGTACGAGCGTATTGCCATCCAGACTCCGTGCTGCAACTGAACATTTTTACAAAAACCCCAACTTTGCCCAACAATAAAAATGCAGCTAAAACCACATGAACAACATGTATTCATTACAACAGTCCCACCAAACACCAGCTATTTAAACACGACTAACTAATAACACAATTAACAGTTTAAATGTAAATACTGCAATACATTTACAGCAAATCACACACATCGGTTAGCTAACCAGTATATTTACTCAAAAAATAATCTCGTTCGAATAAAACCGCATGATTTTCGCTAAATTAAATCCAAATACGGCTAAATTGTGTGCCGTTGTGACCGCCATGATGCATTTATTAGCCGCTACAGCCCGCGACATATATCACCGATGCGAAACAAGCCGCAAATTCAGCGTGCTGTTTTGTTTGTTACAATTTAATATAGACCCTTTTTTTAGGGTGAGCAGGGATGTAGGTGGTACGCATAATTTCAAGTTAAAGTTAAAAATAATTTGTGCGTTTAGATGACAAAATAATACTTGTGAATGTCACAGTTTAATGGTTAGTGAGTTTGCAGAATTAACATATATTTTAGGTAATATTGTCTTACGTTTACGTAAGCAGCGATAGCTCAGTGGGGAGACCAACAGACTGCAATGCAGAGGGTCTCGGATTCGAACCCACGTCGCGCACCTCTGACTTTCGGAAGTTATAATTACGACTTTAGAAAATTATGTGCGTATTGATTGACAATTATCGCGTACTCCGTGCCTCGGAGAGCACGTTAAGCCGTCGGTCCTGGCTAACATGAACATCTATGGCAGTCGTTATTAGGAAATCAGTGCCCTCTAATATCTAGTCAAATCCGGTTACACTAGAAAGCAGACCCCAAGTGACTTGGGAATAATAAAGGCTAGGGAGAAAAATATTGTCTTAATTTAATTTATACGGATTTTATTGCGTTGTTTATATAACACTTTTTTACATAATTTTGAAATAAAAATTGTTTTCTAAATTATTATATATCACTCTGTGATGATAACCCTAATACTGTTAAACTTTGGATTTAAGTTTACATTTACATTTATTCAGATTTATGTTTTCTCTGACGTTTCGGTTGCTTTCATGCAGCCACATTCACGGGGATACTAATAGTCCAGCAGCCACCACCTGTTTTTTTAGTGAGTAATAACAGGCTGAATCTTTGTGAGCTGGTTCGGTTCGACGAGACGCTTAAGCTTTTCCTTTGAAAAATTCTCGATAGAGGTAGCTAAAGTATTGCGCAGGTATAAAACATGTACGCCATCCTATACGCCTCAAATCACTGCATTCCATCTCGGAACGGTTAGGTTATGTTAGGTTTCTTCTTTTAAACCCACCCAAAAATAGGAGCCCCGCGAAGCGAGTCTCTGTCGACTTTGGTTGATCTCTTTAAATATATTTTGGTGTGCAATTAGTATTTTTGGTAACCATATTTTGCTGTGCAATTAAATACTATCCTAATTTAATAAGTAGTTTGGTTACCGTATTAGCTAAATATTCATAAAGTTATATTTATACAAATATTGTAAGTACATTTTTCATTTATTATTTCCTGAGGCAATGCTCTGCGTTTTTCTTACTTGCAATTAAGACCGTTCCTTCCACAATTGTGATTAAAATTCACGGATGGAAAACAAGAAACCTTTGAAGGCCACAAAATAATTAAATACAATACCGCGGCTTAACGAGAAAAAATTAGTAGTATATAACTTGTTAATGAAACAATGAAAAACATGTACTTAAATATTTTGAAATGAAAACTTCTTTAGCGGCGTTGTGCACTTTTTGTGATGGGTAAAAAATGTTAAACTCGCGTCAGAACACGTGACCTGATCGAAAATTCGTAAGATGGAGGGAGAATTGTCAAACTCGCGTCAGGACACGTGAGCTGATCAAAAATTATATAAAAGGATAAAATTCGTATTGTCATGTTTGTGTACGATAGCGCAATAAATGAATCTTGTATTTTACCACATAAATGATAGTACTTTTATACTGATAATTAAAGCAATTATTCGTGCAAAATTATTCCCTAACCATTCCAAAATATCAAAAATGCACAACGTTAATATTCGAGTTTTCACTTCTGCCGGCTGTCCCGGAGTGCAACCCGGAGTGTGATTTTTTCCATCAGAATCGGCAGTCTAATCTGTAAAAACATATTTAAATGTGACTCTCTTCTTAGTTTGAGAAGGTTTTGGTCAGAGTCCTATATACTAGATCAATACTGGCTGATAGACTTATGAAAGTTTCACAAAAACATTATGGAGAACTCTCAGTTATACAGGTGTCCTTACAATGTTCGCCATTACCACTAAAGCGAGCAACATATGACTATATATAATTAACTAGCTGTCCCGACAGACGTTGCCCTGTACACAAGAGAAAACAAAAAAAAAAACATATTTAAACCATTCTCGAATCCACTTGAACACACACAAAAAGTTTCATAAAAATCGGTCCAGCCGTGTAGGAGGAGTTCAGTGACATATACACGTACAGTAGAATTATATATATAAAGATAACGAGATGGGTGTAAAAACCCAGGATTCAACCTCTTCGTCTTCATATGACCTTGTGACTCCTACATCTCGGGGGTATTTTGACCCACAGGGCCCATATTCAAACTTAACCGAGGTATGACCCCAAGCTGCTCACCAAGTTACAAGTCAATCGGTCCAGTGATTCCGGAGTTATGCTTGTCACTGACAGACATACACACAGACCCACATAGTGTTTTCATTAACCTCTGAATAAGACTGAGAGGTTAATAATATTCTATCACATACACACAACACCATCTAGCCCAAACTAAGCAGAGCTTGTACTATGGGAATGTATCGTGGTTATTTTATTTTATTAGGAAGGAACAACAAACAGCAACACTATAAAATTTTACATTAATGTTGAACATTTCAAATGATAACAATAGTGAAGCCCACAGCGCTGTTCACAGATTAACAATAAAATTAAGGTTAGCGCTAGGTGACCATCGATTTGAGTTAGAACAGATGATACATCTTATACCATCGAATTAGACATTATATAAGTACATATTTATATATAGAATAATAGTAAATAGTAAATTTAGAATGAAAATACATAATAATATATATCAGAACGGTGACCGAAATTGAGTCAACAAAATTACACATTGGAGAGTGTTGCAAATAACATTTTGCGAAATTGCCCAATAGAACATAGAAATATGTCAATATGCTCAAACATTTTATTGTATGTATCAGTCATACGCCTAATTGGTGATCTTAACCCTGTATTAGTACGGCAAGTACCTACAGCAAACAATTTGCCTGCACGCACCCGCCGTCTGTGTACTGTTCTAGGGACTGAGTAACACAAAACATTATTCAAATCCACACAATCATATCTGCAGTGAACTATATTATACAAAGCAATTGCCTCAAGTTGTTTATATCCTTTTTTTTTTGTAAATACATACATATTATACATAGAAACACCCCGACCAAGACAAAAATTATACAGTCACACACTTCTCCCTAATGCTTTGTAGTATGTACCAGGTTAGGCTTTTTAGATTATATATGTATATTATTATTATGTTTCTCTTATCATAGGTATTTTCTAACATATTATATTAGAAAAATACTCGGCCCTTTGGAAAGCTCACACAGAGACATGGGCCAACGTGAAGAGGCCCTTCGAGAGTTTTAAATAAAGGTGGGATGGAACACCTATAGCGCCACTAGCCACAGCAGGCGTAAGACTATTGCTACGTATGGATTTTAATATATCGGCTATGGGTATGGGTGTTTCGTGGACTGGCATATTGCTAACTATGGATGATAAACGGCGTCTGCCCTGAATACTCTAATAACATGAATGCCATGGGCAGAAGGTGACTCGCCAACTCACTAAATGGGTCCTCTGAATAGCCACCAATATATATACCTGTATATTATTATTTTATGGTAAGTATATGAGGTAAACGAGCAGACGGATCGCTTGATGGTAAGCGATTACCGCTGCCTATGGACACCCGCAACACCCGAGCAGCTACAAGTGCGTTGCCAGCCGTTTAAATTTTTAAATTTGCAGAAGGGGGGGCGGATTGGTCTTCCGATCACTCACTCGACGAAAGACAACGCAAGCGCTATTTCTCGCCAGTTTTCTATGAGGCCGATTCCTGCCGAAGCGTGGCTCTCCCACGGAAAATTATTCTTCAAATCTGTAAGTTTAATCTAAAACGGTCAAGTAATAAATTTGTAAGCAGCCAACATATGTGGATAACACATAGACAACTAGAATATTCCATTTCGGAGTACATGTGTGCACATCACAACGGAAACATTCAGACACATCGGTATTGAACCGTCAATGTACCACAAAAAGATTATAATCTCTGGAGTTGCAAACCGTGAAAACGACTGACGTGATTCCAAATTTAAATTCAAAAATTTCCGAACATTTTTCATTCGTTTCTCTTTTTACAAATTTACTAATACTACCCGAAACTTACGGGTAGTCCTTGCTACGACGTGGTAGAGTTTAAAATTGTGTAACATTTGTTTTTTGATTGTATTAGATGATTGTGTTGATGTGTTAACAAAGCGAGCTACCCAATCCCATGTATTGGGTTGTGGTCTGCCATTTTTTTTCACTGCGTGTCATCGCTCTGCGAAGATTAGTCTCAGTTCTAAACCTAAATTTTCAGGACTTGTTCCACTGACAGCGAATAAAGACTAGCATACTGTGAGGTGTTGACAAGAAGCGAGAAGCGGGCAACTAATAGTAGGTGAAGGAATAAATAGAGTGTTAGCATCTTTGACTATGACATAAAGGGACATTTTTGACAACCCTTAAAGTACGTTTGAGTGAATTTAACGTACTTCATTTATACATAGTCTCAGCCATAAGGCTAGCCCCTATTTTATGAGATATAAAAAGAACATAGTTCGCATACATTCTGCAGAATACTCGCGTCTGCAAGCGATCAGTGCTTTTTTATCTCGATAGAAATACGTGCATTACGGAGTGGAGACAAGGATGAATTTGTTATTGTAACTTTTCGATTGACGCGTCTCCGCATTTTTACTTTGCTCTAGTATAATTCGGCCCTTACTCGCTGTCAGTGGGACCGGTCCCACGCGACGACAAAGCGACGCTGTATTTGAATTTCAAATATCGAATGCAACTTTATTATTCTTTGTCCTAAAAGCTCGCCATTCTGTTTATTGGTTTTATTTAGAAGAAAACAAATGGTGTTTGGAAAAGTAAGACAATATTGGTTTTTCTGAATTTAAAACTTAGCTAAGCTCTGGATTGTTATTATTTTTATATTTACATTCTAAAATGTCTCTACGCTGCTAACGAAAGAAACAAAGATTATTTGGCCATTGCTGGCAGCATATCGTGTTTCTGCAGTCTTTGGCCACTACAGCAATACAGCAGAAGGCTGTGTGGATCAGATGCACTACTGTTGATGTTCAGGTTTCGTATACGAACAATTACTACTATCTACTTCTCTTTTGTTTTGGAGACAAATTAACTAGCCAATTTGATCTGCAGAGGCTGTGGTGAACAGGACGAGTCCATATCACACCTACTGTGTGAATATGACGCGTTGGCTGGACTCCATAATGGTCCTCCTTATGAGTCTAATGGGATTGGCATATCCGAACCCTGAAGACTTCAGGCTTCTCCCTCTGAAGTGTACGCTGCAACTGATGCAGTACATTCATAGGGGATAGATCTCGGGGCCGACACAAAAGATCCCAATGGGTTGAAGTGTCGCCGGTCTAGACTGACTGGCCTCCGAATTAGATAAGATAAGATAAGATAATTAGCCAATAGAAAAAGTGGTACAACTAAACTATTGGGGCCAGCATTGAGTGTGTTGCACTCTAAAGATAGCAGATAAAGATGGCGATTTAAAAGAGTGGCTCAGAATTTCTAACATTTATCTTCAGATAGGCTCAACCCTTAGTCGAAACCTAGCAACTAACCTTAATAAAATTCAGATACTTAACTCACTAACTCATACACTTTGACGTTCATAAGTGTTACTTTGTGACCTAAATGAATAATAGAATTTTGACTTCGACTTTGACATATGCCTCAACTTCTTCAGTTAATAGACTCCAGATTTAGGTATAGGCACGCCATCGTACCTTTTATATAAAGAGCTTCCCTGTTATGCAGTTATCTTTGGCCACAGAACAGGCAAAATCGATACCATTATAATCCGCAAAAATATTGTTATTTTTTGCTCTAGCAATTTAATACTACATATTTCTTCCAGTACAAAGGAACGTTTTTTCATAGAAATTCTATTTATTCACAATAGTGATATTTATTTCTATTGTATTTGAGTCATTTTGAGGTAATTTTATTTGATACTAGATGTTCCCGCGGTTTCACCCGCGTTTATCGTTACTGCGCCGCCCCCGTGGGTCGTAGCGTGATGTTCCATGTACCGTTCCGTAAGGAGCCGACCATGACCACGCGTCTGAGCCGCGCGGCATGGTATCTCACAGAATTTTCGGCCGGCCTTGCACATCATAAATGCGCGCGCAGTTCTTAATCAATATTTTGCTGCGTATGTTATTTTAAAACTGCGATATCTCCTAAGATATTCATTAAAATCGAATGATGTACAGGGAAATTTTGTTTTAAATTAAATACTTGTGATGAATAACGTATTTATTGAGATAAGGATTAATATCATGTTTACAAAAACACCTTCGCAAATAATGCATTATTTTGGAACAAATTTGGTTAGCATAAAATAGGTTATAGTGAGCCAACCTTAAAAGATAGACATATGCTGTCGCGGACTTTTTTTTAGAACTTTTAAAGAGGAACAATTCTGTCATACATGATTTTTGCGAAACTTTAACTGTTTACGCAGCGCACGCAGCGGAAGCTCTCTAAAGGAAAAATACCCTCCGATTTTGAAACATTCTTCATTGGTGCTCCGCTCCTATTGATCTTAGCGTGATGATATATAGCCTATAGCCTTCCTCGATAAATGGGCTATCTAACACTGAAAGAATTTTTCAAATCTGACCAGTAGTTCCCGAGGTTAGCGCGTTCAAGCAAACAAACAAACAAACTCTTCAGCTTTATAATATTAGTATAGATAATTCTGTGTATTTTTTGTTTAGTCCAATCTTAAAAGCAAATGATTAAGGATTTTGTTTAAATGATTTTTTACATGTTTTGGTGGTTTATACAATTATTTACTTATGCAAATAAACTGAATTATATTTCTAGTTAGGTTTACTTGTAAGCCGCTCTGAAATCAGAGAGGCTTAGTCAATGACCTCAATCGTAGATCTAACTCTACTAGGTTCAAATATGACCAGCTTCTTAGACATTAATTTATCATCCGACACATAATGTTAACATGATATCTGAATTAATAATAACTAGCGGTCGCCTAGTGCTCGAAATTCGACCAAAGTTTGCCTGTAAGATATTGCTGATATATGTCATTATATATTGATATATGTAACCATGGTAACGCGCTTCGACTGCGTGTGTCAAATGCATGGTTATGTGCGTGTAGTGTTTTTCAATAATTTAATGTATTTCTAATGCATATTTTATATAAATATTAGGATTCGTCACTCCTTCTCCATATAAACTTTAACTGTGCCAAATTTCATACTCCTCCGTCCGCGCAATTTTCGTAAAAAGGGGTACAAAGTTTTTGCTTCACGTATTAATGTATAGATAATAATATAATATTCTACCACATACACACAACACCATCTAGCCGAAACTAAGCAGAGCTTGTACTATGGGTACTAAACAATGGATAAACATACATATTATATACTTTTTTTTTGTATATATACATATTATACATAGAAACACCCAGACCAAGTCAAACATCCATGTTCATGCACACAAATGTTTGACGTGCGGGAATCGAACCCGCGACCTCATGCGTGGCAGAAAATAAGTACACTAACCACTACGCCATCGAGGCCGAACATAACTTGATTTTACCCGCGACTTCGCTTGCGTAAATGTAGGTTATGCCAATTTTCTATTCCTCGGGAAGCGTACTTATTTTCTGGATGAAAGATACCCTATATTCTTTTTTTGTAGCCCTGGCAATGTATATGCGAAATTTCATTAGATCGGTCGAGTAGTTATGGCGTGAAACCGTAAAAAACAAACTTACATTCGCATTTATAATATTAGTAAAGTTTATAAAACCTTAGCGCTCACTCCAATTGAAGATTGTACGTACGGTATTCAGAAATATTACAAGCACGGCACATGTGATCCCTCCCTTCTACGACATTGGGTCCTTCAAACGTAGTGTGAAGAAGTATCTGGTCAGACCGACTTGACACTGACGACGGCTAGAAGACATCTATCTTCTCCTCATCGTCACTGTCTCTGGACTGTAATTGGCCTTTCCATCAGATCCGTTACAAAACTTCGCATGCTAAGCAAGAATCTTAGTTATCAACAAGAAAAACACAACCCATAAAGCAGGCTTTGAACCAGCGACCTCGACAAACCGTGGCGTTGCTTGGTTACATAATAGCTAAGTTGGCAAAGACAAAGTAAACTATTAATAAGTTCTTTGTAAGATATTGATATTGCTTCTATCTGCACTATTTGAAAATTGTTGAGCCCAATTCTTAAGACTACGCCGAGCGTAAGACATAATAATAGAGCTCGTGCGATGCATATTAAATCGTAACATCATACAATTTTACTATCGGGCATAGTAAAATTGTATGAAAGATTTGAAGTGCTTTTTTGATTAATATGTATCTTTATTATCAACCAATAACTTAAATATTTGGGACGGACAAATTGTAATATAACTATTTATGTTTCGTTTAAGCTATAAAATAGGATAGATTTCTAAAATGAAATATAAAATGAAATGAAATGAAAAGATTTTTCTACTGTTATTTACGAATTTACTAATTTATAAATTGCAGATTTACGTAATTTTGTAGGTGAAAATATTAATTATTTTAAGATTTTACACGGAGTAATTGTAAACACATTCATTGTTATGGTAAATGTATATTTTATATTTGTATTAAACAAAAAGTGTTGATTTTATTCACTTCACTGTGACAGTCTGTTTTGGCACATTTCGCGCAGGCGCAGTCTTAAGGCAGGTTACGGGCTATGTAACATCACGCTACCGGCCGCGGTAGCAGACCAGAAATTATAAACGAAGATGAAACTGTGGGGCACAGCTAGTGTATAATATAAGTATCTAAGGCGATCAGCGCTATCTATCGCTTCATATTATGAGTAAATATACATAGCTGAGTATTTTTGGATATAAGCCTATTTGACTGCTTCAGAAGCGTACTAAATGCGACTTCCGGCGACGCCGGGGCTTTACAAACATTCAAATAACAGGCACAAAGAACACCTAGACCCAAAACATCTATTTGTGGATCAAACACACATTACTCGGCGCGTGGCAATTGGCGACACGACTTAAATTACGCCATCAGTATTGTCTTATCAATTATTAGATGTTCCCGCGGTTTCACCCGCGTTTATCATTACTGCGCTGCTCCCGTGGGTCGTAGCATGGTGTTATATAGCCTTCCTCAATAAATAGGCTATCCAACACTAAAAGAATTTTTCAATTCGTACCAGTAGTTCCTGAGATTAGCGCATTCAAACAAACAAACTCTTCAGCTTTATAATATTAGTATAGATGTACGCAAGAAAGGTTTGCAGACGGCTAATCGACAGCGAAACTAAAATCATTACATAACACACAAATAACACTTAAATCACATTGTTAAAGCTAAAATTGACAACGTGAATAAATAAAAATTTCATGGTTTCGTACCGGAAGGAGGCTTCGTGTTGCGAATTCACGTGAAAACAATAATAACTGTTAATTATTGCATATCCGTGTTGGTTCCTGTTCAAATATTTGTGAGTGGTCATGTTAAATTTGGTTATAATTGTAACATGCACAGACTTATATAATATAACTACTATATAAGGATTTTATCGCGTTGTTTATTTGACACTTTATTACAATATTTTGAAAACTGTTACACTACTATTACTATAAAACTTTACAAATTTTTAAGCTAATTAAATTATTGAAACTATTAAAACTATTTATACCAGGTAAATGTAGGTTATGTTAGGTTACGGAGCGCCCATCTGGGCTGGCGCCCTTGGTCGCCAAAATATCGCCCTCCTCAGGAGACCTCAGAGGGCGATGGCGATCAGGGTGTCACGGGCGTACCGCACCGTCTCCTTTGAGGCGGCGTGCGTTTTGGCGGCATTGCCGCCCTGGGATTTGGAGGCGGAGGTCCAAGCGTCGGTGTATTACTGGCGCGCTGACCTCCGGCTCCAGGGAGAGGAACCCACGCACAGGGCGGTGGAGACGCGAAGGTCCCAAGCTCGACTGGTCCTTGAGGCGAAGTGGCAGGAGAGACTGGCCCAGCCCCGCTACGGGGTGAGGACCGTCGAGGCTGTCCGTCCGGTACTTAGGCAGTGGACGGACAGACGGCGCGAACCGCTCACCTACCGGCTTACTCAGGTGCTCTCCGGACACGGCTGTTTCGGAGAGTACCTTTGCAAGATAGCCGGTAGGGAGCCGACAACCAGGTGTCACCATTGTGAGGAGTGTGACCGGGACACGGCGCAGCACACGCTGGAGGAGTGCCCGGCGTGGGCCGCGGAGCGCTGTGCCCTGGTCGCTGTGATTGGCCCCGACCTCTCCTTGCCGACCGTCATATCCAAGATGGTCGGCGCCAACAGGTGCTGGGGCGCAATGAGGTCCTTCTGCGAGTCTGTCATCTCGCAGAAGGAGGCGGCGGAGCGGGGGCGTGAGGACGATCCTTACGCCCCGGAAGTCCGCCGCCGGAGGAGGGGGCGCAGGAGACGCGCTTATGTCGCTCTCCTGCCCCCCACTTAAGGGTTCCGGGTGGCAAGGCCTCAGGGGGGCCTGCCACCCGTAAACTAAGAACCCTGAGAGGGCGCGCGCGGTGTTCCCGCGCGCCTTCCAACGTCGAAAGGGGAGAGCGGTGAAGCTCTCCCCTGGGGACAAGAGGGGGTCGGGTCCTAAAAAAAAAATGACCCGGCCCGCACCCACGCGGGGGGGCCTGCTATGGATGACTAAATTCTAAGAGCTCC
Organism: Catocala sponsa; assembly: GCA_963564715.1. Taxonomy (NCBI): domain Eukaryota; kingdom Metazoa; phylum Arthropoda; class Insecta; order Lepidoptera; family Erebidae; genus Catocala; species Catocala sponsa. Next base: position 17,226,614 of record OY751351.1, on the reverse strand, counting down.
CAACAGGCCCCCCCATTGGATGAGAGAGGGAACACCCCGGGTTTTTTAGTGGGTATACCAGCGTTTTTTCTTGCTGGGGAGTCCCACACGCCCCGCCGGTGCCGTCCCCTAGCCGGCGGGTAGTGCATGAAGCATTTTTCCTGGGTACCAAAAAAAAAAAAAAAGTTTATGTTAGGTTAGATTCCTAACAGTGGTTGGTTTGGGTGAAAGGTAGCCTGTGTCCTTTTCTGTTCCTCTGACAACGTGTTTGCAAACTCAAATTTCAGGATCTTCTTCTTCTTCTTTTCTTTTCGTGTGGTTAGTGGCCAACCTGTTGTCAAGACTTGTTTAAGCCGCCCGTAGGCCTCTGACATGGCTTAACGACTGCTGTCAATTTGACAACAACCGAGACCGACTTTTTACGTGCCCTCCGAAGCACGGAGACGCTCAGATGAAATACCACTAAGCGGTCACCCATCTATAGACTGACCGCACCCAACGTTGCTTAACCTCACTAATCGTTTACCGATCAGTGAGTGCACCTGGCTATGATGTTCAGGATGATCGGTCAAGTAGTTAAGGCATGGAGGCGAAACAAACAAACAAACTCACATTTGCATTTATAACATTAGATAGGAATTTACCAGATAATATATTATTTGTTATGTTTAAGTTCTAGGTAATACGAAGCGAGCCTTTTTGTCAGCCGGACACATTTTTAGACTCTGCGCTCATACTGTAATATAGAAAACATATAGTTGTAAACTTCTGTCTAGAAATCAACAAGCTAATGAAACACACGATTTCTGAAAAACAATACATTCACATATTTTCTGTAGGAGTTTCCTACACTTCTGTTATATGATGACGGGCGATTCTATTGGGATAGATAAATAAAACCGACCGAGTTGAATGTTTGATAAACACTGATTTTATTGCATTAATATTTAATATTGTAATGTAGGTTACATACAACTAATTGATTTAGCAATATATAATTCTACTGCGTGTGCAGAATGCACGGCGCGTGATAAGCTAAACTAATGTACGATTCCGTACATCTTCAATTTTGTAATATCACAAAAATCTATAATAATAATTTACCAAAAATCTTCTTCAACATTTAGCTACTTCCATTGATTAAAAGATTTATTTTATTTATTTATTTTTATTTATTTTTCCATTGATTTCAGCCTATTGCAGTGGACTACAATAGGCTGAAATGATGATGATGATGATTGATTAAAAAGCTTGCAGTGTGTAATAAGTTTTATTGATACCAAAAACGTAATCACAAAGTAGTAATTAATTTAAAATATCTATTTGTAATTAATTGAAAATTTTATAGCATGTGATATAAATTATTTTATTATAATTTATGTAATTGAATAATAGTGTTTTTCCTTTTTAATGTAATGTAATAATATCGAGCATACTTATTTCTGTAAGCGTATTTATTTCTTAATATTAATAATATTATAGTGTAATTTGATGCCAATGTGTATAGAGCTCAACAATTATATTGTCAATAATCCTAACTAATATTATAAAAGCGAAAATGAGTGTTTGTCTGTTTGTTACCTTTTCACGCCTAAACCACTGAACCGATCATCCTGAAATTTTGCATATACGTTGTCAGGTGTACAGAAACGGACATAGGCTACCTTTCATCCCGAAAAAAAGTACTGTTCCCGAGGAAAACAACAATAATGTTCTTATGATAATAGATGGCGCCACGTGTCTTTCGAATCATGATTGAATTATATTATTACAAGCAGAGTACAACCCGAATTGATTGTCAAATTCTAAATTAACGCGAGGCGAAGCAGCAGGCAGAAGCTAGTGTAATAATATCGAGCATCCTTCTTTCTTTAAGCATATTTATTTCTTAATGGTAATTATATTATAGTGTAATTTGATGTCAATGTGTATAGAACTCAATAGGTAATTATATTGTCAATAATACATATATATATTAAAGTGTAATTTAATGTCAATGTGTATAGAACTCAATAATTATATTGTCAATAATGCATATATTTTTAATTTTAATTTGTATGCCAACTTTGGTGAACTGTGCAAACGTATATTATATGTAACTACCATATATGTACCATATTTTTTGCAAATAAATTATTCTTATTCTTATTTAGCATAAATCTGTAGTTATACTATATTTATACCGAATAGGCCTTCCCCTGCCTCACCTGAGTTGAACATAATATCTAGCCTCGTCAATCTGGAATAATAGAAGAATAAACTATGAAATAATTAAAAATTTTAAATATGTGCAGTGTACTAAAAATTACACAGCAGCGATGGCTCAGTGGAGAGACCAACAGACTGCAATGCAGAGGTTCTCGGGTTCGAACCCACGTCGCGCACCTCTGACTTTCGGAAGTTATATGACTTTTCGAAATTATGTGCTTATTGATTGACAATTATCGCCTGCTCCGTGCCTCGGAGAGCACGGTAAGCCGTCGGTCCCGGCTGCCATGAACATCTATGGCAGTCGTTATTGGGAAATCAGTGCCCTCTAATATCCTGACACTGGTCTAGCTTTAGGGTATCGTTAGCCTTCGGGTTGCGGAGGTCAGATGGCAGTAGCTCCGTGTAAAAACTAATATTCAGTCAAATCCGGTTAGACTAGAAAGCCATCCCCAAGTGACTTGGGAATAATAAAGGCTAGGGAGAAGATGACTAGAAATTACACTCAATCCTAATGTGAGTTTCTGTGTTTTATACGCATATTACCCAATATTTCGCATACACGCTGTCAGGAGTACACACAGCGACACATCAACCTAGACTGTTTGGACTTGGACTTGGAACTATTAGAAGTTGAACGCTGCGAATCGTGCGAGAGAGTGCGTTATATTTTTGTTACGCTCTATCCTTACCATTACATCGACACCACTGTGCACTGTCCCTTTCCGACAATTCTCTATATTGTATGTAGCGTAGTTCTGCGTATATAGGGTGTCCAACTTGATGTGTAGCCGTGTGTACAGAATAGACATAGCGTACTCTTAAATGAGAAAAAGGTATTGTTCCCAAGGGATAAAAATTTATTGACAAAACCTATATTAACTCGAGCCAAGCCACGCGTAAAATTGATTAGGGATTAAATATAATGACCACCAAAAATAGTAATTGCACACCAAAATATGCTTACTAAAATATATCATAACGAGCACCTATACGCCTCAAATCACTGCATTCCGTCTCGGAATGGTTAGGTTATGTTAGGTTGCTCTCTTAAACCCATCCAAAAATAGGAGCCCCGCTTCGCGGCTCCGTCGACTTATTTTCTTCTCTTTACATATATTTTGCTGTGCAATTTGGTGATTATTTACTATTTTTAACTGTTATATTTTATTATATCTGGTGATAAGTTAAACATAAGCCAATTTCTTATGCACATAAACTCACAAAGTTCTCACTCCTGCTTTATAATACTACATTTTATAGTACACGTAATGATTACAACAATAATATCTATTTACAAAATAAAACCCTTACCCATTAGAACGTTAAACCGAACGCGCCTACTGTGCGCGTGACACTGACAGCTGTCAATGCGACTGTCATGGCGGCGTGCTAAATTGGCGGCAAACGCAATTTGCGCGCGTCCCACTGTGCTGTTGTCTGCCACGGAATAGTGAGACTAATTTGATGGTAATGGCATAAAATATCTAATAATCGGCTAGCTAGTATCGCCCAAAATACATAGAAATGTTTTGTAATCTTTGAGGCGATATTAGATAGTACGAATGAGATAATGGTTTAAATGGTTACGTCTTTGTTATATTCAATTTTTCAAACTTAAAACTAGACAATAAATTTTGTCGTTCACTAAATAGTTATGCCGACTCTAGTTGTCCTTTGTGTACTTTATTTAAATATTATTTCAAACTACTCCGCTACACAGCTATTATTTCTAGGGTTGTCTTTTTAAATAAAAAAATATATAACAATAAATAAAGTCTTATACATGTCGCAGGTAATTTGTATGATTCCGCGTTTTACAAACGGCGTCGTGAAGATTCCGCGTTCTACAAACGGCGTCGTCCGTTTAAAAACGCTCGTTGATTGTTATAGTAGGGTGACCGTCGACGAAGCCCCGCTTCGCGGGGCTCCTATTTTTTGGTGGGTTTAAGAAGGAACCTAACATAATCTAACCCTTCCGAGACGGAATGCAGTGATTTGAGGCATATAGGTGCTCGTTATGCTATTGAATTGTCTATCAAATGTTGTGGCATATTATAAAGTGACAAGGCAATTTACATTTTGCCTTCGGCATATTTTAAAACAGCGAGCGATTTTAAACGACGCCCTTTGTAAAACGCGGAATCATACAAATTGCCTGCGACATACACATGCCTATCTCGTTGGTCTTTACCAACCGGCAGACCCATTGCATAAGCTTCTACATTTCGTTTGCAGCCAATTATAAAGTATTGACACTAATCCTTGATGCAGGCTGTATTCTTGAATTTTCTTAGCAGCAGTACGTTATGCCAGGCCCACGCCCGGAAACGAAAGTTTAAATCAAAAAAATATTTTTTATCCCGTTTGTCCGAGGTCAGTCCAGGGGTGTGACAACAACACTGACGTCACGTGTCGAGCTGCTGTTGAAAATTTCTTGACACTTAAACCCTAGTATTTTTGTTGGGCCGACTCAGCATTCGAACCCGAGGCGCACGACAGCTACATTCACTGGCTAACCTACCATAGTCTAGATACATAAATACTATTGTATCACATGTAATCCGAATACAAAGCTGTTCATTTGACTAACTTCGTGGCACTCGTTTGACAGTTTTATACCAGTTCCTTCGTCTTCATTTCTTCATGTTTCGTGTCCGTTGTTAAGATTAGGTCAGCGAAAAAAATAGCTCATTGTAATAGATAATAGCTGTCTGTGAGATACAGTTAACGGAGGTAACTAAAGTATTTTTATCTTCGGATGTGATATCATGACCTGTGTTCGCGACAGAAATAAAATAATTAAAGTGAGGTGAGTAGTTAGGTCTGTTAGCTTGTTTTGTACAGATATATGTTGCTAATAGAAATATAGTTTTGAACAATACCAGACCAGAATCATATTTTCAAACATAACTCCCTCACTAAGCTCTAGGTAGCGGGAAACTTTACAAACAATCTATACTTATATAATTATGAAGCTGAAGAGTTTGTGTGTTTGTTTGAACGCGCTAATCTCAAGAACTACTGGTTCGATTTCAAAAATTCTTTTTGTGTTGGATAGCCTATGTATCGAGGCAGGCTATAGATTATATAACATCACGCTACGACCCACGGGAGCGGCGCAGTAACGATAAACGCGGGTGAAACCGTGGGAACATCAATATATTATAAAAGTAAAGAATTTTCGCATGGGCGAGGACGAGGTGTGTTCAAACCTACTTAACGAGTAACACCTGGACTGTATATTATGCTGCATCCAGAACTACCGCGCCGTTCAGACAATTTTACAGACAAAAGCATAGAAATTAAACTACTATTATAGTAGTTTAATATAAAATCCGCATATACTAATATACGGATTTTATCGCGTTGTTTATTTGACACTTTATTACAAAATTTAGAAACTGTTACACTACTATTACTATTAAACTTTACAAACTTTTAAGCTAATTAAATTATTGAAACTATTACAACTATTTATACTAATACCATACTATTTTCTTTTCTCCTCAAAATGACCACACTTCACCTGATGGTAAGCAGTCTTGTGGTCTAAGAGCAGTGGCCTCCACACCGCCCTCATAGTAGCCGAGGCGATGTTTGATGTCTCTACTTTGACGACCTGAGAAGGTGCTTTTTCACGCCCCGCTTGAAGGACCCAGGATTGAAGGAAGAAGGAAACACGTGCTATTCCATGCCTTGGTCGTTCGGCAGAGGTATGAGGACCCAAACTTGTTGGTACGCGCTCTAGTCAACTCTACTGTGTAAGGATGGCATCTGAGCTCAGCACGCGTTGTTCTGGATAGGAAAGGGGAGGGCGGGATATACTATTATATTATTTATATTTAAGTTTACACTTTCCCCGACGTTTCGGTTGCTTTTCAGCAACCATGGTCACGGAGAGATTTTTTTCTATGAATAACATTCGCGTAAACAGAAAACAAAATTACAAAAGCATAGATTAAATAAAACCAACAAAGGCAATGACACAACTACAAAAATGATGAATAAAACACCAACAAAGGCGAGCTTACAAAACAAGTAAACACACGGTCAACATTAATGGTAATATTTTGCGCGCTCACATTAACCTACTTGATATGAGCTCGCAGCGATAAGCTAGCCTACTAAGTGCCTCAGCTATTGTAATCTTTTACTTAAGCGGTTCGCATGTTAAGCGATACTTATGTGTATATTCATAAGTGTACATGTAAATTGCATATGCTTGATAAAGGACTAAGAACTATTACAATTTAATTTATTAATTTATTTAATCAAAGGTTTAATGGTGAAAGAAAACATCGTGAGGAAACCTACATGTCTGAGACTTCTCTATAATGTTCTCGAAGATATGTGATATCTGCCAACCCGCACTAGGCCAGCGTGGTGGACTATGGCCTAACCCTTCTCATAGTGAGAAGAGGCCCGTGCCCAGCAGTGGGACAGTTTAATACAGGGCTAATATTATTATTATTATTAAAGGTTTATAATAATAATCTATACTAATATTATAAAGCTGAAGAGTTTGTTTTTTATTTGTATGTTTGGTTGAACGCGCAAATCTCAGGAACTACTGGTTCGAATTGAAAAATTATTTTAGTGTTGGATAGCCCATTCATCGAGGAAGGCTATAGGCTATTTATCATCACGCTACGACCCACGCGATGGCACAGTAACGATAACCGCGTGTGAAACCGCGGCATTATCTATCCAATACTAAAATATTTTTTCAAATTGAACCGGTAGTTCCTGAGATTAGCTTGTTCATACAAACAAACAAACTCTTCAGCTTTATAATATTAGTATAGATAACATCAGCCCTGTGTAAACTCTCGTACTGCTGGGCACTGGCCTGTTGTCCAATGTAAGACAATATTAGAAAAATCCATATTCGGACCTGAAACTTTATACACAGCAATTCTACTGATTGCCGCTGTGCCATCAAGCCAAAAAGGCTAAATAAGAATTAATTCTGTAGCAACAGTGAGTGGAAATGGGTCTGCTAGACGACAATTTGACCTGACCTCCATTACGTGGGACTTTAAACGCTGCTGACCAAGTATGAATGTAATAGAGCTCTCCTTACGTCTTCGGATAAATATAGGCAGTCTATAGGTGTGTCTAGACTCGGTAGCGCAGCAGTTATATATGCGACTGCTGTGCATGAAGTGTCAGGTTTGATCCCCGGGTTAGGCAAAATGTGAGTATGGAAAATGGAACTGTACCTGGTAGTTGGCAATAGGTTTGGCTTCCGCTACTTTGGAACTGCCTGGACTACACGGATGGCGTAGTGGTTTAAGTGGTTGCCTCGCCACTGCCACTGCGCCGAGTGTTGTGGGTTCGAATCCCACACGGGACAAAACTTTGTGTGATCCACAAATGGTTTTTCCGAGCCTGTGTGTTCTTTGTGTCGGTTTTTCGAAAGTTTGTAAAGTCCCCCGCGACACAGGATTTATTCCTAGTGCGGGAGAGGTCACATGGGATTAGAGATGAGTGAAATGTATCACTGAAATGTAAAGATATATATATATCTTTCGGCTCAGTGATATATATCACTCTTTTATATCAGTAGCTCACTAGTGATTTAACGATTCGTTGACGTCTGAGTGAGCTAAACGAGATAGCTGCCCTCGCTTTCTCTCCTAAAGCTTAGGCAATAAATTAAGATCTAATTACGTTATAGAGATCATCATCATCATCATCATCATGCTTTATTAGGGATATGACACACAAAATTATACCTACTGTTATGACTTACGAGATTTTTTTATTTCCCATAGGTGGTAAATATACACATTATTTTACAATATAAATGTAGCTATTGATTTCCCTTCATACTTGTCAGGCTTAGGACTGTCAACCATAATTTTTGTAGAAATAATAATTACATTCTTAAATATTTATAAGATTGCTTGTAGATCTTAGTAGCTATAATGTACGCTTTACATCTCACTCTTTTTTAGAGTGACGTAGTAAAACAAACTTTGAGCGGAGTCATGATATACGTACGCAAAAATGAATCTTATCACCTATGAATATAAAGCTGTTTTTTGAAAATAAATGAACTGAGGAAGTGAGCTAATGAGCTAGTGAGCTACTGATATATTATTTCTGATACTTATAATAATTTGCATGAGTCAATTGAGTGAGACACGAGAGTGGAGAAGTGAACTGTAAGCCGAACGCAACATTAAAATTGAATCTTGTCAGTAAAGATATAAAGATATAGTTTGAAGTGAAATTAACTATTGATACATTAGCTCTTTGGGAATGATATATATATATTTTACATCACTCACTCGCGAGCTACACATCTCTACATGGGATATAATAGACCTTTGCCGATAGTCTATATCCACAAAGGGATACATTTGTAAAGCAATTCGCGGCACCGGATTTATACCTAGAGTGCACGTTGTCTTTCTAAACTCTTATCGCTAAATTATTATGCAGCTTACCATCGAACCTCACACAATTAATAGCAAAGATAAACATAACCTTTTACCACGACACCAACGAACGCCAATATACTAACTGCAGCCCTAACATTGTACCGACTTTTCGTCGCTGCTAACTCAATATACTTTTAGAGCATGTCACTGAAAACAATGTAAGGAAACTCACACGTTAACCGAATCTGAACACGTCTTATTTAATGTTTTATAAATGAGTTGACACATCCGTAGCCTTGGGGCATGCCAATGTCACTCTGACCTTTGGAAAGTTAATGCCAAAATACCTAATACAACGTTTTCCTTAAGCTAAAAGGTTTTTACGGACGTTTTTTTAGGCTCTAGGCAATGGCGTTACTTGACTACTTAGATGTTTAGGTTGCCTCTGCGGTGATCTGGGTCGAATATGACTGTACGGAAGGCTTTAAATGCTAGCTTCGTTACTACGCCCAGTGTTGTGTGTTGAAATTCCACACGGGGCAAACTATTTTTGATCTACAAATGAGTGTTTAGTGTTTGTGTCCGTTGTTTTTAATGATTGTAAAGTCCCGTGATACAACAAAAATGCGGTGTAATCCTAACGATGGGAGATGCGAATGTTTTGTTAATTTTTATATTCTATGACATACACACAACACTATCTAGCCCAAACTAAGCAGAGCTTCTACTATAGGTACTAGATAATGCATAAACATACATACATATGTAAAGGAATACCTAGAGGTGCCTAGGATCCCATACTATTGATATTTGAAAAGGTTTTATCTAATTCTATAGATGGCCAGTTAACGAAGATTCGAAAAACAATATTGTTTTTTTTTATTCTAGGCAGTTGACATTTCAGATGTCACTGGAATATTGTAAAAATAATTTCATTAATTGTTGTTGAATTTTAAAAGAGAAACAAATAAACATAAAAATGTCGTTTCTTTGATATACAAAGCAACACATAGTTTTATTTGTTCAAATAATAATTGACTAATTGTCTTATACATATATACTTTTCTTTTTTGTAAATATATACATATTATACTTTGTTTGCTATAATTTCATGCCTTAACTCGACCAATCATCTGAAACTTCATATACGTTGTCAGGGGAACAGAAAAGGACATAGGATACTTTTCATCCAGAAAAACATCCATTACCTCTCCGCGGGGCGACGGAGAGGTGATGTCAGACACACCGGGGGAAAAATATCCCGGTAATACACAAACAGACCGATCCCCTATGCTACTCCAATTCCAATTTTGTCCCCACTGTCCACTTGTGGGGATATGAAGACACAACACAGAGGCGCGCGTGGAAACACGAACGCCGTCTCTCGGACCTGGTGCTGATCGGGAGAGGGTTTCAGCTCTCCCTCTCCCGCTACGCCGCCTCCTTGATGGAAATAACCTCCTCACAGAAGGAGGCGACGGCGTTCTGATACTAATCTAACCTTCATTTACGCGAGCGAACCCACGGGTAAAATCTAGTAACATATAATTACAAAAATTTTATTAGAGTAAAAACTGGCTGGTGTCTGTGCATAGGAGATATTTTAGAAAAATAATGTGAGAGGCATAGAAGATGACAGCTATAGAAGCCAAACAATTATTTTTCAATTGCTGTTTATATGTTTGTACACGCATCACGCAAATAGTACTGCATGTAATTTAATGCTGTTTCTATAGTTGTATCGCTAGAGGTCTAACTTAAAATCTTATGCATTTTCCATCTTGATACGCCACTTAGAAGTCGAGTATTAATAACGATAAATGTTCGATACGCCAGTCAGGATCGAAGAGAGTTGTAAGCAATTTTTACCTTAACCCTTCTGAAAATGCAAAGAAAGGGTAATAGCTACTTCCAAATTCTACGTGTACGTAATGGCAGGCAAAAGATTAATTATTTTTTAAAGACTACTCCCGCACTAGGGATAGTTCCTGTGTCGCGGGGAGTTTACAAACATTCCATCAACGGACACAGAAAACACCCAGACTCGTAACAACCATTGGTGGATCACAAAATTTTTTGTGACGTGTGGGATTCGAACCCACAACACTCAGCAGTGGTAGCGGTGAGGCGAACACTTAAACCACTACGCCATCCGTGCAGACGATTAATAATGTAAAGTCCCTTTAACGACACAAGAATAAGCGGCTTACCATACTTCAACCATACCGGCATCGATCAGGTATTAGTCATTACTAGCGGTCGCCAAATGGTCAAAATTCAACTAAAATTCCTAAGCTTTGTTTTCTGTTTTCTCTATTACATATAAATAAGGTATAGGTAACCATAGTTACAAAGAATTGTACGACGTCATCCGAACAATGTCAAAATACTACGAACGCGATTTGACTGCTTGTGTCAAATGCATGGTAGTGTGCGTGTAGTGTTTTTTCATTATGTTAATGTATTTGTGAGGCATATTTAAAAAAAAAATTAAGATCGCCACTCCTCCATATAAACTTTAACTGTGCCAAATTTCATACTCCTCCATCTGCGCAATTTTCGTAAAAATGGGTACAAAGTTTTTGCTTCACGTATTAATATACTTAATTGACAGTAATATAGGTCTCAGTACGAGAGCCATATTTACTTACGAACATAATAATATACCTATATTATATATCTGTTGTGTTCAAGGTTTTAAGTCTTTAGCTTTGTATGATTCATAGCAATGAGATTAGTCTTACGATAAAGTTATTTAGGCATTCAACTGCATGAGTATTAGTCAGCTAATAACAAAGACCTTCTACCTGTGTATTCACCAACATATATTATGCAACATAACATATATTATACATTACGCTTCTGAATGCATTCTATACTCAATTTCCTTTTCTTAGGCTTAACACTTTGTCTGAACTGCTATAAATGTAACTTCAGTAAACTCACTTACCTCAGAAATATGTGTTTATCAATGCAACAGCGATAGTCGGATTACACACAGAGATACCTAGTTCGATTCTAAGGTACGCACCCTTGAATTTTACGGACCTATGTACGTTTTAAAGACTAAATTTCGTTCGCTTTAAGACTGCACCGAGCGTAAGACAGATAATGACAGAGCTCGTGCGGCACATATATTCAAATCGGTGCGCGGCTTTTTTGATAAATACGTATCTTTATTATCAACCAATAACTTAAATATTTGGGACGGACAAATTGTAATATAACTATTTATATTTCATTTAAGCTGTAAAATAGGATAGATTTCTACTGTCATAATCTAAAAATCACGTAACACGAGCTTACGTTTTCGCATATTTCGTGCAAATTTACTTAATTTTGTAGGTGAAAATATTAATTATTTTAAGTTTTTTACACGGAGTAATTGTAAACACATTCATTGTTATGGTAAATGTATATTTTTTATTTGTAAAACAAAAAGTGTTGATTTTATTCACTTAACTGTGACCGCCTGTTTTGGCACATTTCGCTCGGCGCAGTCTTCACACCTTGGAAAACGTGAGGAAACCTGCATGCCAGTGAGTTTTCCATTAAGATCTCGACGATATAATTAATAATAATTGTTGATGCATGTCGTGATGGCACAAAAATAAAAACCATTTCATTCAGTCATTCATTCATATAATTATAAAATCTGCCAACCTGCACTGGATGACAATGACCTAACTCTTCTCATACTGAAAAACACCCGTACCCTATTATTATTTATTTATTAAGGTTTACTTACACACATACCTACATGTTACCATAAAATATTTTAGAATTGGTACATGTATTATTAAACTTCAATATTTAAGTTTATCTAAACGTTACTAAGCAATTTAAAAATAAAAAAAGATTTGTTTAAATTATGGAATGGTAGAGTTACTTTTTTGTTGAAGTATAAACTTAAGTTTCAATGATCCTAATGTTACCATGTTTCCTTGAACGTTAAATTACATAGCTATCCTTCTATTATTTGACCTACCAACCTTATATATTACAAATGACTAATCTATACTAATATTATAAAGCTGAAGAGTTTGTTTGGTTGAACGCGCTCATCTCAGAAACTACTGGTTCAAATTGAAAAATTCTTTTAGTGTTGGATAGCCCATTTATCGAGGAAGGCTATAGGCTATATAACATCACGCTACGACCAATGGGAGCGGAGCATCAATGAAAAATGTTGCAAAAGCGGGGAAACTATACAAACCTTCGACACATTCGAACAACGGACGAGTGTATCAAACAACAAACAAGAATTATTGGGGGTCACATCATATTTTTTCCGTGTAGGGATGGAATCCACAGTATTCGACGCAGTGACAGCGGCGAGCCAACCAATTAAACCATTGTGCCTACCTTCAGACAATTGAAAGATTATATTATCAACCTCTGAGTTTTCTTCGAAGAGTTTAATGAAAACACTATGTGGGTCTGTGTTTCTGCCTGTTAGTGACCGGCATAACTCCGGAACCACTGGACCGGTTGACTTGTAACTTAGTGTGCAGACACCTTGGGGTCATACCTCGGTCGATTTTGAATATGGGCCCTGTCGGTCAAAAGTTCCCCGAGATATAGAGGTCATTTCTTTTCATTACTTTTATATTTAAGCCAAAGAGGTTGAATCCTAGGTTTTTACACTCGTTAATTTTGGCTTTTAATCTACACTAATCTTTTTTATACTTCTATGGTGGCTAACATGCATACGGCTCTGATGGTAAGTGGTCACCGTAGCCTATGGACGCCTGCAACACCAGAGGCATCACTTCGCCTTGCCGACCCTTTAGGAAAGGAAGTGGGAAGGAGAAGGAGCGGGAAGAGGATGATTGGGCCTCCGGCACTCTCACTCACCGAGCGAAACATAACAGTAGGAATACTGCTATTTCACGTCGATATGCTGGATGCGGCAAGCTGAAGACAGGGCGCTATGGCGCTCTTTGGGAGAGGGTTATGTCCAGCAGTGGACTATTATAGCCTGATGATGATAATGATGATGATTCTGTGATAGAGTAGCCCTTCCCCGGTCGAGCCGGCCCATTCATGCTGAAATCAGCGAGGCTCTACTTCTCTTAAATAATTTATCATATTAAAAGTTTAAAATCCTACATCCTCAGATACCCTTCTCAAACTGTCCTCAAATATCACAAAACATACTAAAAACTCTATAACGTACTACAAACTACCTTCAAAAAGGTTCCAACGCATTAGTATTCTAGGAGCGAGGCTCAGTTTTGAAGCACCTTCGTCCTAACTAAACTATTGCATATCTATTCTTGGTCCAGATAAACATTTTAGGTAAATCTCCCATATTTGAAGCGGTTAACATTTGGCTAGGTTATGGTCTCATTGCTAGCGGTGAGCGACAATCATTCAATTTATGCAAAGAAAGAAAACTACATCGAATTTGGCATTCAAAATTCCATCAAATCTTGTAGTATCTAGCTGTTCTCGGGAAGTGTCCTTTTCTGTGCCCGTGACAATGTATTGTGTAAGCGAAATTTCATTATGATAGATCGAGTAATTAAGGCATGAAAGCATAACAACACAATAAAGACTGCTACTCAGCGCTCATAGCCAGTTGCACTCACTGATCGGTAAACGATTACCGAGGTTAAGCAACGTTTGGTGCGGTCAGTCTATAAATAGGTGACCGCTTAATGGTATTTCATCTGAGCATCTCCGTGCTTCGGAGGGCACAAACATAACTGGCAAAAGATGGCCGCCACGCCGCTGGTGAGAATGTTGTCGATATCTAAAACTGCACGGAAATAATTAGTGTGAGCCTCAAGAGATTGTGCTGAGTCTTCCGTTGCTTTTATATTTGCAAGCAAAGAACATTTAAATAAAAAAATATATTAAAACAGCTGACACTTTTACGAATGCTATAACGTCTATAATACGTACTGCTTTTGAGTTTATCATTTGGAGTAAACAATGTTCGACATTTGTAAAGCCCCCGTGTCATGGAGTGACATCTAGTCATCATCTTCCTAAGCCTTCTCCCGTCATCTGGGGTCGGCTCTCCTTGTCTGCTTTTTCTAGTGTTGCCGGTTTTGAGCAATTGAGGCACCCACTCCAAATTCCTGCATGTCCTTTTGGACTGTTGTCAGCCGGGTGGCGGGTGGTCGTCGAGTCGCCGTGGGTAAGTCAAGGGCTACTCGCACCATATGATCTTCTGTGTGGCGGAATAACATCTCATACTAGATGGAGTGACATCTAATGTGAAATGCTTTTAAAAAAAATAGTTTTCTATAAGAAGAGTTATAAACAAGCAGGTACGTTTAAAGTTAATAATTTAAGAAAGTGAAATACCTAATTGGGCACTGTATTGCATGCCATGGTAATTTGATGTCACATGTTTTGTTCTAGTCTTGTATCACACCATATATATAAACCACATTTTAACAAAGGGTAGTATTTAACTGCACAGCAAAAAAATATTAATTGCACAAAAAAATATGCTTACCAAAAATACAAATTGCACACCAAAATATATTTAAAGAGCTCAAACTAAGTTGACGGAGCCCCGCATCGCGGGGCTCCTACTTTTGAGTGAGTTTAAGAAGGAACCTAACATAACCTAACCCTTCCGAGACGGAATGCAGTGATTTGAGGCGTATAGGTGCTCGTTATGATATATTTTAGTAAGCATATTTTGCTGCGCAATTAGTATTTTTGGTGGTCATTATATTTAATCCCTTTAACTAATAAACAATTTCATTTGATTGAGAGCGATTATAAGCCCCGCTACCCGCTCACACTATAGCCTAACTCACCCCAAAGGTCATAGGAACATGTTAGCCGCCTGTTCGCGAGGGACGCATACAAATGCGTTCCACTTAACATACAACCACATGTTCCATATCTTATGTTCCTGTTCTGAGGCTTACGGAACATGTTCCGGATTTTTTGAGATTACGTCTAATATGAATAAGTGTGAACGTTTTGTCATAACATGTTTGAAGGGGTAACATGATAGTCTTTGCGATTGTTATGTGTGATTTTTATCTTGTGAGAAAAATTTTCGTTTGTCTCGAGTAGAAATGTCTTCATTCCTGAGTTTCTTACTTCTTGTTTGCCTGTTAAATTAGCAATGGAGATATTATACTTGAAGCAAATGTCATGCTATCTCTTTTTGTTCACCAACTTAGTCAAGGCTTGCGCTGAGCTTTACTGTCTGAAAAACATAAGATTTATTTTTAATTTAATAATAATAATTAAATGTATTAATAAATATAGAGAATAAAAATAATAAATATAGAGTGACAGATAGGTTAGCATCGCCTTATAAATAAATTCAATAAGGTTAGCCTAGTATTAAACTGACCCACTGCTGGGCACGGGCCTCTACTCAGTGTAGACTATGGCCTAACCCTTCTCGGGTTATGCCATAGTCTACCACGCTGGCCCATTGCAGTTTGGCAGACTTCACATATCTTCGAGAACATCTCAGACATGTTTCCCATGTTTCCTCACGTTAGAGCGAGCGATAACTATTTAATACGCACATAATTTCGAAAATATCAGAGACGCGTGCCTTGGGATCGAACTCGAGACTTGCCGTGGCAATTCAACGGTTTCGGCTACGGCAGCAATTATCACTGCTTCTTCATTCAAAATAATTTATGTTTTGTTTATTTTTACTTATTTATTTTATTTATTGATAAGGCACTTCAACGACTTATTCGCTAAACATTAAGCAAGGATGACATACATAAGTTATAACCACAGTGCATTTGTCACTTATAGAAGCGCGCAGCACTTGCAGAAAGGTAAGATAGTTAAAGAAAAGAAAATACATTATATATCAAATACGTTATGCGTCTCTATAGTAAAATTACAGATTATTTGACATATTAGTAATTAGTAATATAAACCAACAATAATGCGTCTTGGAATTAGGTACAACAGAAGATACAATAATATTAAAATGGAGGTAGGTTATTAAAATTAGGAATAGAGTGGACTCAGAAAACGGTAATGGATGCGTGTATTTATTCATTGCTTGATTCCAGATAGGCCAAAACTTGTGAATTTTCTTGCTTTTATGTATAACAATAATCTGTGGCTATGTTTTAGTGTGCTGAAGTCTTCTCAATCGATAATACTGATCTTTTTATTTTGATATTTTAATTTTTAATTTTTGTATAATTTTTCTCATTAAAATTCGCAAATCGTAGCACTAATAAGTTTTTTTTATTTCTTTTTTATTTTGCTCGTCAAAATGACCACACTCCGCCTGATGGTAAACGATCATGTGGTCTAAGAGTAGTGGCCTGCACACCATCCTCATAGCAGCTGAGGCGATGTTGAGGTCCCTACCTTGACAGCCTAAGAAGGTGCTTTTGCACACCCCACTTAAAGGACCCAGGATTGAAGGAAGAAGGAAACACCTGCCTTGGCAGAGAAATCCATGCCTTGGTCGTTCGGCAGAAGTATGAGGACCCAAACTTGTTGGTGCACGAATTATTCCTACTATGTGCATGTTAAAAAAATTACCTTATTTTTTTAAATCGGACATTTCCAACTATTTACTTTATCATATACTTTCAGCATCCGAGACTCATTATCTACTTAAAATCAAAAGAAAAATTAAAATGAAAAGATTTTTATTTTTGTACCATCATGACATGCATAATTAATGATTATAGAATGTGGGTATAACAAATGGTAAATAAAAATATGTAGATATAAAGAAACTTTAAAAACAATAATTGTTTTTAAAGTTTCTTTATACTTACATTTAAATAGGCTATCTAACACTAAAATAATTTTTCAATTCGAACCAGTAGTTCCTGAGGTTAGCGCGTTCAAACAAACAAACAAACTCTTCAGCTTTATAATATTAGTATGGATTACCTTTACGCTGACGTATATTTTAATTATTAAAATGTTTATGTGCAGATTCACGTCCCATCCGACGGCACAAAAACAACGATGACGCGTTCAGCATAATGCTGTGGCACTTGCATTGCTGCAAGCACTACACAGCGCTGATTTTCAGCGAACACCATAAACAGTTAACTTACAGTTAATTAATTTAGTCGAGACTACATGCAAAGCAGACCACCTGCTGCGCCATTACATTTAAACTATTTATTTACTGCACAAGTCACATCCAGAACCTCTTATTCAACAGACAACATTCTAGATGTGCCCGCGATTTCACCCACGTTTATAGTTACTGCGCCGCTCCCGTAGGTCGTAGAGTGATGTTATATAGCCTATAGCCTTCCTCGATAAATAGGCTATCCAAAACTAAAATAAACTCTTCAGCTTTATAACATTACCTAGTATGGATTACCTTTATGCTGACGTACTGAACTAGCACTCAAGGTTAACACTAGACTTCATATTTAAATATCTAACAAAGAAACCTGCATACATAAAGACATACAACCTATCAGTTTCCCACACTAATATAGCATTAACATCATTTTTTGTTTAGCCATCCTTGAGGCTTGTGTGACAAGCGAACATACATAATATAATGACAGTAGCAGTCATTATTATTGTTTGTGTATAAGGTCTTAGGTTTCTGTTTTGAGGTCATATTATTGTTTAGTTAGTCACTGTTGACGAATATTTGGGACAGACTATGAATACTAATTCGTTTTTGGACTTCGGAAGTATGTTTAGTAGAAACTGCGTGTATGCGACTGCTTCTAGGCAGCGTATCAAGATGAACCATGCACCAAATTATAATGTTAAACCTCCAACAATACAATTGTACAGGACACATTCAATTTCGTGTAGTCGTTCTTGCGTGATGCGTGTAGACACATGCAGACAGTCAGACAAACATTCTAAAGTAATTGTGTTGGCTTCTATAGTTCTTATAAAGACACCTCACAATGATTCTTCTTATATATATCTTAAGGTTCCTACACACAGTGCCGCCGGCACTACCACCGGCACTGCCGCCGGTCAAGCCGCGGTGCACCCGGCGGCATACAAAGCCACCAGATTTGTCGCACAAAGAAGCCGCCGGCATGGCCGCTCGGGTATGCCGTCATATCGCGCGGCTAGCGTTCTACACGACTGTCATCTGGAACGATACTCGGCGGCTTTGTGCAAGGTTCTGCGGCACATGCTGGCAGCACAAATGCCCGGCAAAAGCCGGCGGCACGTGCCGTTCCGCAAAAGCCGGCGGCTCGTGCCGCCGGCATTGTGTGTAGGAGCCTTTACTAGACTTTTCCCGCGGCTTCGCTCACGTAAATAAATAAATACACGTTAGGTTAAGTTAGATATCCAACAATACATTTTTCTGGAAGAAAGGTACTGTTATAATATTATATTGCATAAAGTATATATAAAATAATAATGCTTAGATCAGCAGTAGGCATGAACGATGTGCGTCATAGAAATTGATCCAAGCGTTATTACTTGTTTCTAAGGAAATTAATTCTATTCTAGACTTCTTTGTGGGCACTAGGGTTTTATAATATTTTGTATTTTTATAGGTACTGTTTTATTAAACTTAGTATATTTTAGAACTTCGAGTTTTTTTTAAAAAGCCCTCTCTGTCTTGCCCTGTAACAGTACCCTAAGGCCCTTTTCTGTACCCCTAACAACGTACAACTATGCAAAATTTCATGATTATAAGTCTAGTCTTTAAAGCGTGCAAGCGTAACAAACAAACTCACATTCACATTCATATTAGTTAAGATGTATAGACATCGACCAGTTACAATTTTAATATAAGTATGGATATTTAACTAGTTTTCGGACGCGGCTTCGCTTGCGTAAATGTAGATTTGGTTAGGTTAGGTTAGACACCGACATCGACTCCATTAATAACAATAATTTAATTATTCACAAGAATATGCAATTATTTATTAACTTTTTAGTGCATTTTAAGTTTTAGAATATTCTTTTTAGAAGTCGGTTTTCTTTTTTGTTAAAATTTTGTTTATTCTAGATGAAATGTTCTATATGTCCTTTTCTGTTCCCCTGGCAACGTCTATGAGAATTTACAAGACGATCGTACGAGAACTTAAAGCGTGACAGCGTAACAAACAAACAGACAAACTCACATTCACATTTATAATATTAGTTAGAACGTACATATATCGACCAAACACATATTCTTTTTTAATTTTGTCATTTCTTACTCATACATACATACATACATAGATTCACGCCTGTTTCCCAGAGGGGTAGGCAGAGACTACGGATTTCCATTTGCTACGATCCTGACACACTGCTCTGGCTTCGTTCACTTTCATCACATTCCTCATACACGCCCATTCTTACTCATACTTTTAGATAATCCTTACTAGTCCTTACTTAATATTATAAATGCGAAAATGAGTTTGTTTGTTTGTTACGCTTTCACGCCTTAACTACTTAACCGATCAACATGAAATTTTGCATACACGTTGTCAAGGGTACAGAATAGGATATAGAGTACCTACCTTTCATCCAGAAAAAAGAACTGTTGCAAACCTAACCTAACCTAACCTACATTTACGCGAGCGAAGCCGCGGGTGAAAACTAGTACTACTCATAAATTCTACTTAACAAGCGATAATTAATTATAAGAACAAAAACAACAAGTAATATGTATTATATCTATATAAAGATCTGTAAGGTAATAGGCCATATAATTATCCAGTCTAGTGGCTGCCACGCGATGGTTGCGTAAAGAACAACCTTCACGAACTGCACAAGTAATTCCACTTTAAAACCCGGACACTGATTTTAAACTTACTTACATACTATGTTAGAGGTAATAAAATTCACGCCAGTGTTATCCCTAGTTATTTGATTATTTCAGTTCATTAATTCGTATGGCAACACTGTGCAAATGTCAATCTAATTGTCAGTAGTGCGTTCGGTCGGCAGTAGAGACTCAGTTGCTCTCAGAACGTCGACTGTTATAGAAAATCAAGATGTCAGACGTGGATATCAATCCGTTTGAATCTGCGACACATATATACCAAAAAGACCAGCGATAGTCTAGTTGGACTGCTACGCAGAGATCTTGAACTCAATCCCAGCGCACGCACCTCTAACTTTTCGAAATTACGTGCGTATTACACAGTTCTTTCTTTCTTTCTAATTCCTCGCTCGCTTTAACGCAGAACCTACCTGTCTGAAAGTTACATAACATAATGTTCTGTGTATAAACTGTCCTATTGTTGGACACATACCTTTTCTCAGTGTGAGAAGGGTTAGGCTAAAGTCCAACACGCGGGCTCAGTGCGAGTTGACCGACTTCACATATCTTCGAGAACATTATGGAGAACTCTCAGACATGCAGGTTTCCTCACGATGTTTTTCTTCGCCATACAAGCGAGCGATAACTAACTATTTAATACGCACATAACTTCGAAAAGTCAGAGATGCGTGCCTTGGGATCTAACTCAAGACCTCTGCGTGGCAGTCCAACGGCATCCCATTAGGCTATCGCTCCTCTATTCCTTCGTAGAAACTAAACCATAGTTAGTGAAATATAAGTTTCTTTTTTTTTATACCACTAGTGTGGCAAACAAGCATACGGCCCACCTGATGGTAAGTGGTCACCGTAGCCTATGGACGCCTGCAACACCAGAGGCATCACTAGCGCGTTGCCGACCCTTTAGGAAAGGAAGTGGGAAGGAGAAGGAGCGGGAAGGGGGTAATTGTGCCTCCGGTACTCTCACTCACCAAACGAAACACAACAGTAGGAATACTGCTATTTCACGTCGATAGTCTGTGAGAGGGTAGTCATTCCCCGGTCGAGCCGGCCCATTCATGCTGAAATCAGCGAGGCTCTACTACTCTTTAATATATCTCTGCTTAGCCCGTCAAAAATATACCTACAGGCATAATAGATTCTAATGGCCAGTACGCAAAAGTTGCTCAATACAACCTTCAACGACTGCACAAATATCTACATCTACTTTAAAAACAGTACCCATTTGATACTTGCGTACTTCAAAAACACAAGTTGTCCATTTATTTAAGTGGACAGGACATTGTTTGCTATTGAATAAGTTTAGAAGCGGGTCAATGGACTTAAAGCAAATTATTGGATAGATGAAGTGCGTTTGCGTATGTGTAAATGTTCATGATAGGGTCTCGAGTTCGATGCCAGTAATGACCTCGGCGGGGTCGCGACTGCATGTGAAAGTGATTCGCGCGGCCCCGCCGATAGTGGTTTGTCGAGGAACACCGTGGTAGGCTTAGTCGGTATTCCGGGAGGTCCATTTTATTGTTTAACATCTTTTCTTTTACCCCGGCGAGTCCGACATAACCCCTCCGCCCGCCCCCGCGGAGGGGTATGCGTCGTTGCATTCCCCCACGTTAAAAAAAAAAAAAAAGTATAGATGGGTGACCGCTTAGTGGTATTTCATCTGAGCGTCTCCGTGCTTCATAGGGCACGTAAAAAGTCGTTCCCGGTTATTGTCAAATTGACAACAGAACAGTCGCAAGAGGAAAACTTAGGCGAACGTTTCTCGATCAGATCGGAGGCGTACTGGACAAAGGCCAGGTTAAGAGCTCCTTGAACCGACGGGCGTGTATGAGGAATGTGATGAAAGTGAATGAAGCCAGAGAAGTGTGTCAGGATCGTAGCAAATGGAAATCCGTAGTCTCTGCCTACCCCTCTGGGAAACAGGCGTGAATCTATGTATATGTATGTATATGACAGCAGTCGTTAAGCCATGTCAGAGGCCTACGGGCGGCTTGAACAACTCTTGACAACAGGTTGGCCACTAACCACACGAAGAGAAGAAGAAGAATTGGTATTTAATATTTTTCAAATACTTTATCGCGAGTAAGACTCGTTACCTAGCATTATACTAACTATATCTGAAAGAATCTAGAACTAAAGCCAAGAAGCGAGTCTCCGCGTACAAACTAGTTAAACATAAAATACTGGTTTACCAGTTCACCGGAACTTAGGCGCGCGGTTACAACTCGCGCATGTCAATTAGGACACAAGTTAGATAAGTAACTGCATGTGTCCATGTGTGTGTTTGATTGCGAATTAATAAGAACAAAATATGTAATACTATTTGGATAATGCCTAACATTGTATAATAACCTTCTTGACATGGTGTACCCAATAAATTACAGCATGAAATTTTCATTATGGTTAGCAACGCTCAAGTGATATCCCTGATCAAATACGAGCAACTGTTTTTGAAGTGAAAACTTATTTAGGATCATTGAGCACTTCTAAAAATCCAAAATAAGAATAATTAGATACCATTTTTACGAAACATCTTTGTAAATTTTAAATTAATCATGATTTCAACCGATACCATGCCAACGAAACAAAAACAAATTATTTATCTTTCTTTCAATTTGTCAGCTTGTCATAAAAAACGGCAACACGTGGAATTAAAACATCTCTGCTCACCCTTTAAACACAATCAAGCGTGGTTATGTAAGAGTACTAAGGTACTTAACTTAATAAAGGTTTCAAGGCACGTATGGCACAAATACGTGCCTAAAAGATGGCCACAGTTTTGTGAAACTATGTTTCAATAGTACCATTGTCTGCTGTCCCAAGCATCAGTTAAATTTTATGCAGTCATTACATACTTTGTGAGCTGCGTTACATCACGGTTGTACGTCACTTAAGGGCTAGGCAGTAACATAGAATATAATAGCAGGATAACTTAGGCGCTCATAGCCAGTTGCACTCACTCGGTAAACGATCAGCGAGGTTAAGCAACGTTGGGTGCGGTCAGTCTATAGGTGGGTGACCGTTTAGTGGTATTTCATCTGAGCGTCTCCGTGTTTCGGAGGGCACGTAAAAAGTCGGTCCCGGTTGTTGTCAAATTGACAGCAGTCGTTAAGCCATGTCAGAGGCCTACGGGCGGCTTGAACAATACTTGACAACACTGGCCACTAACCACACGAAAAGAAAATAAAGAAAGAAGTGGGAGACAGTTGGAATGCCACGCAGAGATCGCGAGTTCGATCCCAAGGTATATCTGAATTTTCGAATTATTTGCTTATTAAATTAGTTAATTATCGTTCGCTTTAACGGTGAAGGCACATGTGAAGGTGAAAATCGTGGGCACAAAAAAAGGTCATTGTTTTTCTCCTTTATGCTTTAACTACTTGACCGATCACCATTCACATACACATGTATGTCAGGGGTACAGAAAAGGACAAAGTGGACTACTTATAATAATATAATATCAGCCCTGTATTAACCTGTCCCACTGCTGGGCACGGGCCTCTTCTCATTGTGAGAAGGGTTAGGCCATAGTCCACTACGCTGACCTAGTGCGGGTTGGCAGACTTCACATATCTTCGAGAACATTATGGAGAACTCTCAGACATGCAAGTTTTCTCACGATGTTTTCCTTCACCGTTAAAGCAAGCGATAATCAACTATTTAATACGCATATAACTTCGAAAAGTCAGAGATGCGCGCCTTGGGTTCGAACTTGAGACCTCTGCGTGACAGTCCAACGGTTTCCCACTAGGCTATATATACTTATCCAAAAAAAATACTATTACAAAATATATTACATTTGATAGAAAACGATAACGTATACAATCCTAATCCTAACTAATATTATAAATGCGACTGATTGTTTGTTTGTTACGCTTTCGCATACAAGTTATCAGGGAAACAGAAAAAGACATAAGGTAACTTTCATCCAGAAACATTTTAGTTACAAACCTAACCTAACCTACATTTGCGCGAGCGAAGCTGCAGGCAAAATCTAGTTTTATATATTTCAGGACACGGGCGACTTTTCATTGTAGTAAGGCTTAGTCGTAGTATACCACGCTGGCCCAGCGCGGGTCAGCAACTTTACAAACTCTTCTTCTCCTTAGCCTTTATTATTCCCAAGTCACTTGGTGTCGGCTTTCTAGTCTAACCGGATTTGACTGACCTACGCAACCCGAAGGCTAACGATACCCTAAGGCTAGACTAGTGTCAGGATATTAGAGGGCACTGACTTCCCAATAACGACTGCCATAGATGTTCATGGCAGCAACTTTACACACTATCAACACAATATAAAGAAACGTTAACGAAAGTAATAATATTTCTTATATACTAACAAATTATATGCTAACATGCAGGGCTCTATCTGTAGAAGGACCGATGGCCGTTGGAGCAAGCGAGTCCTAGAGTGGAGACATGGTAAACGTAAGGTAGGATGCCCCATGGCCAGGTGGACCGATGACCTGAAAAAGGTAGCTGGGTCAGAGTGGATGCGGAAGGCCGAATACCGGATGTTGTGGCGTAAAATGGGAGAAGGCATAGGTCCAGCAGTGGACTGCGGTGGGCTGATTGATTGAGGGCCCTACCACTACTAGACCTTAAACATAACATTATAACACATAGTAAGACAAATAAAAATACTATGAGATGATACTAAACATATCGAATCCAGGACCACAATGCTGCAACCATAGACACATACTGCCTCATAAGCAAAACACATAATTATAGTAAATAATATAACATTCCAATACATAAAAAGCAATAATAATATGTTTACAATAACACACGTGAGTTCTAACTATATATACACACATTATAGCTGAATGAAACATTAAAGGCCTATTCAAACCTGAGCGGTATTCGCTACCGTCTGCGGTAGAGAAAACCGATTGGGTATGCGGTAATATTATTGTTCACACCAAAGCAGATTTCGCTATCCTTTTGGGTAGAGTTAATACTAAATACCTGAGCGAAACCCGCGCGGCAGGCACTTCTACTCACAGCGGCAGCGAATACCGCTCAGGTCGCTCTAGCCGCAGAACTTGATACTAAATACCTGAGCGAAACCCGCGCGGTATATACCTCTAACAACAGTGGCAGTGAATACCGCTCAGGTCGCTCTAGCCGCAGAACTTGATACTAAATACCTGAGCGAAACCCGCGCGGTATATACCTCTACTCACAGCGGCAGCGAATACCGCTAAGGTCGCTCTAGCCCCAGAACTTAATACGAAATACCTACCTGAGCGAAACTAGCGACCCACAGCGGCAGCGAATACCGCTCAGGTTTGAATAGGCCTTTACGCTGGCGTTACGACATCGGCGCGACTGGTCCGCAAGGCGACATACGTAAGCGCACGTTTACACTGCACATGTATAACATCACGCCTGCTAATCGTAGAAGGGTGGGCAAAGGTATACACATTATCCTAACTAATAATATTATAAATGCGAATGTGAGTTTGTTTGTTACGCTTTCACGCCTAACTAATAGACAGAATATCATCATAAAATGTTGCACATCCGTTGTCCTAGGAACAAAAAACAACAAAGAGTATCTTTCATTCATAAAAAAGTCGGCCTCGATGGCGTAGTGGTTAGTATAACCGACTGCCGCGCCTGAGGTCGCGGGTTCGATTCCCGCACAAGTCAAACATTTGTGTGCATGAACATGGATGTTTGTCTTGGTCTGGGTGTTTCTATGTATAGTTAATATGTACGTATTTACAAAAAAAAAATTATATAATTATGTATGTTTATCCATTGTCTAGTACCCATAGTACAAGCTCTGCTTAGTTTGGGCTAGATGGTGTTGTGTGTATGTGGTAGAATATTATAAAAAATAAAAATTCTTTTCTTGAATGAACTCGCGGGCAAAAGCAAAAGTAATTTTATCCGTATGTTACTCTTTCATACTTAACCCGTGAACCGATTTTAAATTTAAAATGATTAAGGACGTAGATTTTATCCTGGGAAGGAACAAAGGCTACCTATTTTTCCTATAGGTGTTCCTATAGGATTTATGCAGGCTAAACCGTGGGCAAAAACTAGTTTTTATATTTCTAGACGTGCCAATCTGGTAGACATTTTACTTCTTCATCCGATTATGTACGCATCGGCTTGAGCGACAGATGACTATTTCAGAAAAATTTTCGCTTGCACATGTTTACCACTTGAGTTTGTATCGCCTTAGAATCAGTAAATAAATGTAAAAAAACTTAAACAAAGAAAGGGGCGTGTCACGGGTACGGGTACCAAGTGTTGGCCTGCTATGCGATTTTAACCTTAGGAGTGGGCATCCGTCGATGAAGGCGATAGTACATATTCCATCCAAAACTACTACGCCAAGCAATCAATATCAAACCCACTTTAAGCGACAATAAGTGTACACGTACCTTAAAATAAATATTTAAATGCCACTCGTTGTGTGATGCAAGATGCGTCGTATCCCCACTCGGGAGCGAACCTTGACCTGCAAGAGAAAGTGGCCCTTACTACGCACAGTTAAGACCCACGAGTAAACCAAACGAAAGTGAAAATGTAGGCCTGTTACTGAGCGCGAAAGTTCAGGAAGGTTTTCTTTGAGCAGGTTTTTTTTTATACAACTAATGTGGCATACAAGCATACGGCCCACCTGATGGTAAGTGGTCACCGTAGTCTATGGACGCCTGCAACACCAGAGGCATCACTTGCGCGTTGCCGACCCTTTAGGAAATGAAGAAGAGAAAAAGAAAGTGAGAAGGAGAAGGAGCGGGAAGGGGGAAAGAGGGTAATGGACCTCTGGCACTCGCACTCACCGAACGAAACAACAGTAGGCATAACACTACCAAAAAAAAAAGAGGCATACTGCCATTTCACGTCGATATTCTGTGAGACAGCGAGGCTCTACTACTAAAAGTTATTATTTGGGTATAGTTATTTGCTTTAAAAAGTACATACATTGATTCTAGCTTGTTGTTTCCTTAAGAGGAAACACTAAGGGCGAGAAAATTAAAAAATAGGTATTTTATTTATTAGAAAATACCTATTAAAAGTACACAAAATCAACGCTTCGTAGTCCCCTGATTCCTTCTTCAAAACTTGACCGATTTATTTCATTAAAAATTAAACAAAGGCTGTGGCCGTGTCCCTATGTTTCCCTTTTTTTATATAATCTAGTCAAATTTGTTTTCTGGATGTTTGAACACAGCGGAAAATCTGCCCAATTTTTGAGGTTTTTGAAGGCTCGTGTCTCTTTTAAAAAAATTAATTTATGAAAAAAGGAAAACATAGAGACATGCCAATAGAGGCAATAAATTTTTTAGAAAAAAATATTGCTCTACTGGCATTATCCAGGAGAGAAATGGGGGAGTACGTTTGTATGGTAAAACGGCCCTTGTGTTTCCTCTTAAGGATCGTACTCGAGACCTCTGCGTGGCAGTCCAACGATCTTCTCACTAGCCTATTGCTGATCAATCTATTGCTGACTCATCCGTACACTCAAATTTGGAAATAATATGCTACTGCCTACCTCTACGAGTAGCTCAGTCGTGATGGCATGCTATACATTAATTCTGGCAACAAGATAGTTTGTGAAAGTACTTGCTTAGTATTCGTAACATCGAGGGATATACTTATCATTCTGTGAGCTAAACCTAAGCTAAACGATAGCCATTTGTTGACTAAAGCGTGACAACATTACGTCCAATACTGATGGCTTATTTAAGGAGATTTTCCTTTTATTATACTAGACTTTGACTGTGGTTTTGCTCGCGTAAAAGATTTTAAAGTCAAAGTCAAAAATCGTTTATTCACTTAGGTCACATAGTAACACTATGAACGTCAAAGGGGTTAGTGAGTTTGTTACATTTACTGAATTTATATTTATGTTAGTTGCAAGGTTCAGGCAAAAGGGAGGTTTAATTCAGCAGGGTTGCGATTGCATGTGAAAGTGATTCGCAAGGCCCCGCTGACTCTGGTTATGTCGAGGAACACCGTGGTAGGTTCAATCAGTATTATCGGGCGCCATCTTTCCCCGGTGAGTCCGACGTAACCCCACCGTGGCCCCGCGGAGAGGTATGCATCAATGCATTCCCCCAAGTAAAAAAAAAGATTAGTCTTAACCTCTAGTGTGCCAGGGGCTCGCATGCGAGCCAGCAAAAAGCTCTTGTTTATATTTTACTACGTAGCTGACATCATAACAAATTCTGTAGTACCATTTTTTTGATTCTACGAGCTATGAGTGGGCCGGTAATTAACAATAACAAAATCTCAAGTGGCACGCGGCGATAACGGGCGATAATGTAAACATCCAGCTGTCTCACAAGAGGTTAATAGCCGGATTTGTAGGATGAATGCGTTCCGGCCATAGAACGAGTTGTAGGAACACCGTGGTAGGTTCAGGCGGTAGGATCCAGGACGTACTTTCCATCTTTCCCCGGGTGAGCTCGACATAACCCCTCGCATTCCCCGCGGAGGGGCAGGCGTCAATGCATTCCCTCACGAAAAAGAAGGTTAGTATAGTAACAGTACTTTTTTCTGGATGAAAGGTACCCTGTGTCGTTTTCTGTTGCTCTGACAACGTGTGTCCGAAGTTTCATGATTATCGGTCGAGTAATTCAAGCGTGAAAGCGCAACAAACGAACAAATAAACTCACAATCACATTCATAATATTAGTAAGGACTATAACACAGCAGAGAAGTCTGATAGGACCGTTGGTCTGTCACTCTGTTTGAAATTAAACTACTATCTGTCGGCCTCGATGGCGCAGTGGTTAGTGTAACCGACTGCCACGCCTGAGGTCGCGGGTTCGATCCCCGCACAAGTCAAACATTTGTATGCATGAACATGAATGTTTGTCTTGGTCTGGGTGTTTCTATGTATAATAGGTATGAATTTACAAAAAAAAGTATATATGTATGTTTATCCATTGTCTAGTACCCATAGTACGAGCTCTGCTTAGTTTGGGCTAGATGGTCTTGTGTGTATGTCATAGAATATTATTATTATTATATTATATACCTACGGATTTTATCGTGTTATTTATTTGACAAATAAAATAAAATCAGTATATAGTAGGTAGTTTAATTTCAATGAATAACATTCGCGTAAACAGAAGACAATATTATGTTACTCAGAGATCTTGAGTTTGATCCCACGGCGCTTCTGTTTTCCAAGTACTGTGTATATATATTAGTTAGTAAGTAATAGCTCGCTTTAATGGTAATGGAAAATATCATGATAAAATCCGCATGCCTGAGAGATCTCCTTAAAGTTTTCTAAGGTATGTAAAGTCTGCCAGCGTAATAGACTATGGTCTAATCTTGCTCATGCCGAGACGAGAGCCGCTCCCAGCAGTAGCCAGTTAATATTTTTAAACTGGCTCTATTTAGAGCTGGTATTATTTTATATCTACTAATTTCTGCCCACGGTTTTCTTGCATGAATCTCACGAGGTATTGTCATGAGATAATAGGCCTATGCATTAATTAAGTACATCTATCTGTATGCTTTCCATCTAAGCCCGTTCAATAGTTTAATTTAAGTTTCTAACATCCAAATATCTTCTGTACAAGGCTCGTGTGATGATCATCGGTTACCATAGCTTATGGATGTTTGCAATACTAGAGATACTCCTCGCACGTTGTCGACCATAAAAGGTCAGTAACAGCGTCATGTAAGTGCTCTGTCCACGTGCCATAAACTTTCATTTAATTCTGTTAAATAAATAAAGGGATATCTATGTATGTATATGTGCATTACTTTACTGTATTGTACTGGCCGGTAATAATAGTCAAATTTTAAAGTCCTTCAAGTCGTATTTTCGTTCCACTTGTTTTCAAAGGTATTTTTTAATAGATAGTAGCCATCTGTGCTAAAGATATTATAGTATATAAGTCGCTGGCTCACTATTACAAGGTTCTCTGTTATTTTTTTTTAACTTTAGGGAAATGTGGTTTAAAATTTGCATATCAGTAAAAATAACTTAAAAAGTAACTTAGAACTATTTGCGATTTAATATTGTGAGGTGGTAAGTGCTTCCATCGAGTAGCGATAGCTCAGTGGGGAGACCAACAGACTACAATGCAGAGGGTCTCGGTTTCGAACCCACGTCGCGCACCTCTGATTTTCGGAAGTTATATGACTTTTCGAAATTATGTGCGTATTGATTGACAATTATCGCCTGCTCCGTGCCTCGGAAAGCACGTTAAGCCGTCGGTCCCGGCTGCCATGAACATCTATGGCAGTCGTTATTGGGAGAGTGTCGACACAAAAGATCCCACTGGGTTGAAGTGTCGCCAGTCTGCACTGACTGGCCCCCACATAAGATAAGATAAGTCCTTCCATCTATTACTATATTAGTCTAAACAATAAGAAATGATATATAGAACCATGCAATATTCATAATTTTTTTTTTCAAAAATGTAACGTAGAACCTTGTAATATTGGACCAGCGAAGTGTGTGCGCAAGTACTCGCTGTTTTCTAACTATCAAAACCCAATAGGACGGCAGTTTGACACCATCGGAAAGAGATCAGGCGCAGAGCCAACGGCTTTACGTGCTTTCCTATGCACGGGATGTATCTATACTAATATTATAAAGCTGAAGAGTTTGTTTCTTTGAACGCGCTAATCTCAGGAACTACTGGTTCAATTTGAAAAAAATATTTTAGTGTTGAATAGCCTATTAATCGAGGAAGGCTATAGGCTATATAACATCACGCTACGACCCACAGGAGCGGCACAGTAACGATAAACGCGGGTGAAACCGCGGGAACATCTAGTATTTGTATAACCGCCAAACGTTGTGTCGTATGTAAGCATTTGTTATACCAAACAAATAAATTAAAAAAGTTCCTAACTCCGGGCTGCTATTAAGAATTTTTTGACATTGTAAATCAGACGAAACTTTATGAATCTGAAAGGTAACCGTATTTTAACGTAGTAAGGCATCTATGATTTAAATCAATACCTTGAAGCCTAATTGGCGAAATTTACGAGGTGTATTGCTTTTATGTAACGCCAATTTCTTAAGGAATATGCTCGAAGGGTAGACAAAGCATACAGAATATAGACTCTTGCCCGTATAAGCAGGCATTAGGCAATATTAGGTACATACGTTATGAATAGCATTCATCAACAATATTTTTTTATTGGTATGATGTCACGTTTTAACTTTGCAGAAGAAGCCTGGTAAATTTTACGATTCGTTCTATCTATTATTACGTCCCTGACATAGAAGATACCTACATTTTAATATGTATATAGGTACATCTATACAAATAAATAAATTGAAATGTCTGTTTGTAATGTCAAAATAACAGCTTTTTATCTAATGCATAAGAAAGTATATTAGGTGCCTATACGAAAACATCTATTTTTAAATTTTTGTCTGTCTGTCTGTTTGTTCCAGCTAATCTCCGAAACGGCTGAACTGATTTTGACGGGACTTTCACTGGCAGATAGCTGATGTTATAAGGAGTAACTTAGGCTACTTTAATTTTAGAAAAAAAATCCGCGGAGACAAACACTTTTTAGTTAAAATCTACGCGGACGAAGTCGCAGGTAACAGCTAGTATACAATAAAGGTGGTAGCTATGTTTCACGAAAGTATCGCATCGTATCTATATACATATGATTTTGTACATTATTTTATATACAAAATCAAATGAAAGCTTTCTTGCAAACAGTATCATAATTGGTTGCAAAATAAGGAAGAAAATATTTTAAATTTTGATATAGGTAATAGTGGGAGTGTCATAGGGATATCTCGCTGTCTCCCTCGGATAGCGCTCATAGCCAGTTACACTCACTGATTGGTAAACGATTAGCGAGGTTAAGCAACGTTGGGTGCGGTCAGTCTATAGATGGGTGACCGCTTAGTGGTATTTCATCTGAGCGTCTCCGTGCTTCGAAGGGTACGTAAAAAGTCGGTCACGGTTGTTGTCAAATTGACAGCAGTCGTTAAGCCATGTCAGAGGCCTACGGGCGGTTTGAACAACTCTTGAAAACAGGTTGGCCACTAACCACACGAAAAAGAAAGAAAGAAAGAGTTACGTACCGGGAAACCTTTTTCTGTCATTTGTTAATTAATAAATCATCCTTGTTACACAACAATAACTAGCTACTTATTAACACAGGCAGTATGAAAATGACAAAAAATTGGTTGTCTGTAAAGTCGATTTACGAATGATAGTTTAACGTGACAACGTCATAACAAAATTTCTTTCCCGTAACGTTACAATGAGCGTAAAGGGACAATGAGCGTAACGGGACAATGAGTCATCCTTTTTCGTGCGTGCAGCCGGCGCTCATAGATTTATTAAACGTTGTCACGTCAAAAAAATGAAAAGTGTTTATTTACTCTTTAAAACATGTTACAATAATTTAATACTTCTGCCAAACTGCACAGCGGTTTGTTGGCAGATGAGCTCACAGATCCTTAAATTATTTATCTTAAAATTATTGATGTTACACTATGTCCAGTTACGAGCAGCGACAGCTCAGTGGGGAGACCAACAGACTGCAATGCAGAGGGTCTCGAGTTCGAACCCACGTCGCGCACCTCTGACTTTCGGAAGTTATATGACTTTTCGAAATTATGTGCGTATTGATTGACAATTATCGCCTACTCCGTGCCTCGGAGAGCACGTTAAGCCGGCGGTCCCGGCCGCCATGAACATCTATGGCAGTCGTTATTGGGAGAGTGTCGGCACAAAAGATCCCACTGGGTCGAAGTGTCGCCGGTCTGCACTGACTGGCCCCCACATAAGATAAGATAAGATGTCCAGTCACAACAAAAACTACATTCAAAGCAGCCATTTTCATCATAACCTTCAAAACATTGCATAAATTACATTCTTGGTCAGTCATGACCTCGTTAGTGGTCAGTCTTCGCTTACGACTAGCCTTGTGCCAATCCTAATAAAGTATTTGTCAATAGCACATTACTACTCATCTATACTTATATTATACAGAGTAACTGCCTCCGTGGCACAGCGGTAGTGAATGCGACTGCTGTGCATGAGGTCTCGGGTTCGAATCCCGGGTCGGGCCAATAAAAAGTTATTGGATTTTTCTGGTAAGGCATCTCAATAGTAGCCCGGAGTTAGGAAGTTGGCGGTATTAGACATCCGCGTGCCGGAAAGCACGTGAAGCCGTTGGTCCTGCGCCTGACCTCTCCCCGGTCGTGTCAGATTGCCGTCCCATCGGATCATGAGAGTTTGGGAACAGAGAGTGCACTTGTGTTTGCGCACAAACTTGTGCACTATAATATCTCCTGCGCAGATGGCCAGTCTCCGTTAAGATTGGCCGCCGTGACCGAAATTCGGTCTGGAGGACATTATTATTATTATTATTATACAGAGAATGACGTAGCGGTTGAAGTGGTCGCCTCGCCACTACCGGCACGTAGTGCTGTGGGTTCGATTCCCACATGGGACAAAAAATTGGGTGGCCCACAAATAGTTGTCCGAGTCTGGGTTTTCAATGTGTCCCTTGTTTGAATGTTGGTTGAGTTCCCCGCGATACAAGAATTAATCCTAGTACAGGAGCTGTCTAAAAAAAGGTTTACATTTTTGATTGTTTATAAGGATTTAGCTCAAAAACTACTCAACCGATTTTCAAATTTATTTCACCTTTAGAAAACTGTATTATGTAAATATTATTACTTTTGTGTTATTCTTTAATTTAAATACATGTGTATTTATAATGATATTGACTACGTATGCGCTTAATTCTTTTTATCTCTGCATCACCCTACGGTTGACTGGTAGAGAATGCCCTTGGCATTAAGTCCGCCAATGTATTATTTCAAGTACATGAAGTTTTTAAATAAATAAAATAAAATAAATAACAAAATCTATATTTTATTTAAAAAAGTACAGTCTGTGACATAACGTAACCTACTTTTACGCAAGCGAAAGAACTAAATTTCGCTCGCAGCTTCGAAATGAAATACCTATGGGTTAGATTAGGTAAAAAAACAGCACTTTGAAATTAAACTACTATATACGGATTTTATCGCGTTGTTTATTTGACACTTTATTACAACAACTATCATCTTAGTCTCTCCGTCACCATGGCTGCTGAAAAGCAACCGAAACGTCGGCGGAAGTGTAAACATAAGTATAAATAGTATAATAGTATAGTAATAGTATAAATAGTTTTAATAGTTTCAATAATTTAATTAGCCTAAAAATTAGTAAAGTTTAATAGTAATAGTAGTGTAACAGTTTTCAAAATGTTGTAATAATGTGTCAAATAAACAACGCAATAAAATCCGTATATAGTAGTTTAATTTCAATGAATACCATTCGCGTGAACAGAAGACAATATTATGTAAAACAGCACCTTTTTCTGGATGAAATGTTCTCTATGTGATTTTCTATTCTTATATTCTCTCGACAACGTGTATTTGAAATTACATCATGATCAGTCGAGTAGTTAAGGCGTGAATGCGTAAGAAACAACTCACATTTGCATTTATAATATTACTTTTATACTACAAAGGTGGCAAACTAGCATACGGCCCACCTGATGATAAGTGGTCACCGTAGCCTATGGATGCCTGCGACACCAGAGGCATCACTTGTGCGTTCCAAACTTTTAAGAAAGGAAGTGGGAAGGAGAAGGAGCGGGAAGGGGAAAAAAGGGTGATTGGGCCTGTCAATAACACATTAATTCTCGTCGGTTAGAATACCAGTTGGATGCCACGTTTATGTTAGTTATTTTGGCGGGCTTTGGCACGTGAGCTGTTATTAATAATATAGCCAAAAACTTGTTTAAGAAGTTGTCTTACACGTATTATTATGCAGAGTTTTTTTCGGATATAGAATTGACCTGTTCGTGACATATTAAGCTTGTAATATATGCATACTTCTTTTAGAATTTACCTATCTAACTAACTTTGTCTGTTTGAAACGTTTTCGCGGGTAAACTGTTGATCGGATTTTTATGGAATTCTGGTCTAGAAATAGCTTACAAGTTTGGAAAAGAGCATTCAATTTATTTTAAAGAATATTTTATTGAAGTGATGCAAGGATAGCCTACCACATCTGACGGTCCGAAGTTATTTGTGTTTTAAATAGTAAATGATCGTTATTCTAGGTTGTTAGGTTCCACTTAACAGGGGCTCAGCCAAGTGTCATCTACCGGGCATGGTCATTGCTTGTGGTGGCGTCATGGACCGGGTCGTTCCATTCCCTTCAATATGGCGAGGGGGGCGATAGCTGGCTGATGCGTCGTACTCGTGAACGGGTGCTACTTGTGGTGACTGGTCGACCTTGGTTTCGTGGAATTCGATATGTTACTTACTAAATTTTTATTAAACAGTTAGATCAAACTACGGACTACAATCATGCCTTGTCTTGATAATTTATGTACATGTAAGTGGATGCTCCTGTTTACCATACTGCTTTAGAGGCTACCATCAAATTTTATTAAATGCTTGAATATGTTCAGTAGTAATTCATGGAGAAATGGTTGCAGCACCTTACACTTATTATTTGTAAACAAAATTTTATTGTAAACTGCGCGATTAAAAAGAGTGGCCATGAGTTTCTTGCTCGTTCTTCTCATGAGCCCTGCACCCTTGCTTAGCTGAACGTGGTAGTAAATTTAAATTCACAGAAAAAAAATTGTGTAACTTTGACATTCATAAGTGTTACCTTGTAACCTAACTTGAATAAATTTATTTTTGATTTGATTTTTTGATTTGGTTGAGGTCGCCGCGTAGGTTGCTGCTTATTACAACTTAGGTATTGACAGTACAATTATGGGCGATATTAGAAATATAACTTGTTTTTCTCTACACAAAAGAAATCTATATATTATTGGAACGAAGTTCCTTACGGCAGGCTTGGAGGGGATAGGGATTTTGCTGCGCGACCGAACTGAAAAAAATGTGATAGTAAAACCGTAAGAAAAAATCCGTGGAAAAAAGTGCGTGGAATAAAACCGTTAAATGAGACGTGCGCAGGCGCGACAGTCGCATACACAAGCGAGTAGTGTATAATACCTTTCTATTTTAGTTGATAATTTGAATTACGATGTTTTTTTATTTTAAGTAATTTATTATTTCCTAAAATACTGAATTTCCTAAATACTTTCTTGTACTTAAATAAAAACTAATCAGCAAAATTTAAGAGAAAAATCAAGAAAACCTACATAAAATTGAGCACGATTTTTTTTGCAATTTGTGTCGATTCTACATTAGCCGAAGGCACTTCGTTCCTACCTGGTGTCCCACGACACCACATAATTTTTATTTTATATAACTACCCATATATCTCAAGCATATAACCCTGATAGGTTAGGCAGAGGTGTTACACCAACATTTCTCTAGCTTGACATTAAGTCTTAACTAATAGGAGACAAGCCTATTGCAGCTTATCGGACACAGATTCAGACTCCTCGTGACACAAAAGCCAACAATTTGCTCGATTCGAGAATTAAGAGGAAACACAAGAGCCATTTTTTCATACACACGTAGTCCCCTGATTCCTCCCTGGATAATGCCAGTAGAGCAAGTCCCTATGTTTTCCTTTTTTTCATAAATGAATTAGTAAAAGAGACGTGAACCTTCAAAAACCTCAAAAATTGGCCAGATTTTCCGTTGTGTTCAAACATCCAGAAAACATATTTGATTAGATTATTATGTAAAAAAAGGAAAACATAGGAACACAGCCAAGCTTTTCTTTAATTTTTAATGGAAAAAGTTGTTAAATTGGTCAAGTTTTGGACAAGGAATCAGGGGACTATGAAACGTTGATTTTGTGTACTTTTAATAGGTATTTTCGGTCCAAGCTGCAGTTGTCTCTATCGCGCTCATGATACTGTACATGGCACTGCGCGACAGCAATAGATTTTACAAATACCTATTTTTCAATTCTCATTAACCCCGGTGTCTGAATTGAGAATTATATGTTGAAAACGACAAAAAAAAGAAATAGGTAATAGTTAATACTATCTTATGTTTACGCGAATGTTATATTGAAATTAGAATTTAGTTCTAAAATAAACAACGCAACAAAATCCGTATAAAGTAGTTTTAATTTCAATCAGGTAATACTTATTACCTAAATTTTTTTGTGTATATCAAGTTTCTTTAAACTGTAATAAAATTTGTAGTTGTAGTTGTAGGTATTTTTTAAACATCAATATCAAACTGCTCAGTTGATTGCGGTTTGATGAAATCTATACATCTATACAAATAAATAAAATTGAAGTGTCTGTTTGTAATGTCAAAATAACAGCTTTTATCTAATGCATATGAAAGTATATAAGGTACACATACGAAAACATCTACTTTTCAAATTTTTGTCTGTCTGTCTGTCTGTTTGTTCCGGGTAATCTCCGAAACGGCTGAACCGATTTTGACGAAACTTTCACTGGCAGATAGCTGATACTTTGATTTTAGAAAAAAAAATCGGGTTCCGCGGGGACAAACACTTTTTAGTTAAAATCTACGCGGTAACAACTAGTTCTAAATAATATTTGAGAATACTGAGCTGAGATTTGTCAGTTTTCTCAATTCAAAAACCGGGAAAAGGTTTTATACAAGCAACATGTACATATATGTAATATATAAGATATCAAACGTGCTTTTAAACACAACAGATTTCTCAATATTATTATTATACTATTATCTCAATATTGCTGCTTCAATACAACAAATGACAATCGTAACCTTGACATTTCAACACAATACCTACGGCATAGGTAGTGCTTCGTAGGTATTCTGCATAACATACTTGATTATATGTACATAATTAGCACTCTGAATGAAATAGAGACTTAAGTCGAAAATTAAAAGTTAGGCAATTTGAACTCTAATCGTGTAATATTTAGAGTTCAAATTGCCTAACATGAACATTTTAAGATAAGTCGCTGTTTTGTGAAATGTGCGAATAGTGACGGAACGCCTACGTAAGCTAGTGTGAGGTTCGATTCTTGGTTAAAATATGTGATGTTTACACAAACGTGATATTGACATCTTTCTGTAGATCGTGTACCAAGAAAATGTGGTCATATGCATGTTTTTATCTATATTTACTATTAGTAAATACTAAATATAGATAAAAACATGCATTGTTTGAACGCGCTAATCTCAGGAACTACTGGTTCGAAGTGAAAAATTATTTTAGTGTTGGATAGCCCATTTATCGAGGAAGGCTATAAGCTATATAACATCACGCTATGACCAATAGCAGCGGAGCATCGACAAAAAATGTTACAAAAACGGAGAAAATTCTCTTATGTGAAGATATAGGATCAGCCGAAGGGCTGACAACACAGTATTTACATATAAAATATAGGTACAAGCGAGATGTTCTGCCGGATTATTAGAAGAAGGTCTGTGAACGCAGTAGTGACTGCCAATACTTTACATTACCGGCATCGAACGAGGACCCCGCAATAGACATTAAGCATACGGGCAAGCCAATGAAAATGGTGTATCTACCTAACAAAGTTGTTGAACCCACCAGTTACTCGAATCGGGATTCGAACCAGAAACAGTCTCTAAGAGCTTAAACAAGCGTGATGTATGAACGTATGATTTAAAAAATAAACGTGCTTTTAGAAGCACAACAAATATCTTAATATTATTATTTTACTATTATCTCAATAATATAATATTAATATCAGCCCTGTACTAAACTGTCCCACTGCTGGGCACGGGCTTCTTCTCACTGTGAGAAGGGTTAGGCCATAGTCCACCACGCTGGTCTAGTGCGGGTTCGCAGACTTCACATATCTTCGAGAACATTATGGAGAACTCTTGAGACATGCGTTTGTGTTGAACCACTATGTTTTCCTTTATCGTTAAAGCGACCAAAAATTAACTATTTGATACGCACTAATAACTTCTAAAACTCAGAGATGCGCTCCTTGGGATCGAACTCGAGACCTCTGCGTGGCAGTCAAACAATCTCTCATTAGGCTATCGCTGTAATCCTTAGGTTAATCTATATATTAATACGTGAAGCAAAAACTTTGTACCCCTTTTTATGAAAATTGCGCGGACGGAGTAGTATGAAATTTGGCTAATATTTATATAAAATATACATTAGAAATATATGGAATTAATGAAAATACACTACACGCACACAATTATTGCACACAACCATGCATTTGACACACGCAGTCGAAGCGCGTAACTATGGTTACATATATCAATATATAATGACACATACCAGCAATATCTTACAGTCAAACTTTGGTCAAATTTCGAGCACTAGGCGACCGCTAGTATTTATAAAAGAAGGCCTCTGACGACTAACTACCAGCTCTTAAAAATACCCTGTTATCGACTGAAGACTTCGCGACCACAATAAGCAAAAGCGTGGACCAATAAGGATAGTCTACCTAATTAACAAACATAATTCAAACCAGTAAACCTTACATGACGTAACCATCAAGTATAGATCCATCCAAAATCCTATCTACAAAAGAAATTTTAAAACACTCATTAAAAAAACAAGTTGTCTAGAAAATATATCGTCATTTCTATACCCAGTTTTGCGCGCGAATTTTTTGTATCTCATTATTTGCAACAGATAACTTAAGAAATGAGAATATAAATAGACTTTTTTTAAGTTCCATAGATAAAGATGACCAAATAGAAGCGAAATTATATAAAAAATAAACAGGTACGTTTCAAATACGAATGTTAATAAACTTTTTTTTAGATACAAAAAGAAATGATTGCACAATTCGTTAACGTATGACGAATATAAGTTTGATGGCTGATGTAATTTTAATATATTTAGGAGGTTAAGCTTTATTAATGATGATTATTATAAGGTTCTGCGATACATCTTAATACCTTATAATAATCATACAGAGTTAATTGAAAAATACTAGTAACCTTTTACCAGTGGTTTTTTTTTTTACGCGGGGGAATGCTTTGACGCTTACCTCTCCGCGGGGCGACGGAGAGGTTATGTCGGGCTCACCGGGAAAAAGATACCCCGGTAATACCGACTAAACCTCCCACGGTATTCCTCGACATAACCATAGACGGCGAGGCCGCACGAATCGCTTTCACATGCAATCGCGACTCCACCGTGGTTTTGGCCCGCCGTACGAAACGGCAGGCCACTACACAAAAAATACTTTCTCAACCGTCCCCCTGGGGGGGGGGGGGACAAAGACACGACACAGAGGCGCACGTAGAAACACGCACGCCGCCTCTCGGGCCTGGTGCTGATCGGGTGGCGAGCAGGCCCACGCAGCCCAAACCCCCAGGTCAAACCTCAGGGTAGCTGGAAGTCATCTCGCGCCCTCCGGCGCCCGGTTCTGCGGTTGGGGAGTGGGTTTAAGCACTCCGTCTCCCGCTCCGCCGTCTCCTTAATGAAAATTACTTCCTCACAGATGGAAGCGACGGCGTTCCACGATCTCTCACTCCGGACCATAAACCGAACCACGGCCGGGAACCCGTGGCTTAGTTATACCTTACTTAATTAACTACTTTTTTTCTACCCCTTCTTCGTATTACTTGATTCTTTCATACAAATATTGAAACACGGGCAGCTTATGAGAATTTTTACCCTGTATTTATTTATAGTATAAGCAGCAGTACGCAGCTATTACTATTTCCAATTTCTACGATTCTGATCCCAGGACCACCAGATATACGATATTATAACAAAGGTAATCTATACTATATAGAGCGATTCTTATTAGCGTTATGAATCTATATTAATATTATAAAGCTAAAGAGTTTGTTTGTTTATTTGTTTGTTTGTTTGATCGCGCTAATCTCAGGAACTACTGGTCCGAATTGAAAAATTGCTTTAGTGTTGGATCGCTCATTTATCGAGGATATATCGTTATGAATCTATACTAATAATTATTATAAAGCTGAAGAGTTTGTTTGTTTGTTTGGACGCGCTAATCTCAGGAACTACTAGTCCGAATTGAAAAATTCTTTTAGTGTTGGATAGATCATTTATCGAGGAAGGCTATAGGCTATATAACATCACGGTACGACCCACAAGGGTGGCGCAATAATCATAAACGCGGGTGAAACCGCGGGCACATTTAGTCTATTATATTACAATTGACCGCATGGATGGCGTCATGGGCTAGGTGAAAGCCCTGCTGCTGCCACTGTTCTCAGAACAACTATATGTATCACGCAAATGTGAGTAATCCACAAATAATTGTTCTAAGACTGGGTGTTCTTTGTGTCCGTCGTTTGAATGTTTGTGAAGTTCTCAGCAACAACAGAATTAATCATAGCTGTCTTTAAAAATACTTTGTACCTTAGCCTAGGCATAAGCTGTCAGCACAGCACAGCCTTTTTTTTAAGTGGCAGCACCCAAATGATGTTCCCGCCAAACACATACAAGAGGTTATACTAACCGCTAACCATCAAACTAGCCATATTATGCTTATTTATTTCTATGTTT
The DNA here is from genome assembly GCA_963564715.1 of Catocala sponsa. Classification (NCBI taxonomy): domain Eukaryota; kingdom Metazoa; phylum Arthropoda; class Insecta; order Lepidoptera; family Erebidae; genus Catocala; species Catocala sponsa. The sequence continues at coordinate 17,184,948 of OY751351.1, read as the reverse complement.
GTTCAAAAATAAAGAAATTTATAAAGCACACTATAAAATCCAAACAGGTTTATAAGAATATAAATCGTTATTTAATTTGTATAGGCATCTAGTTTTTGGCGCGAATTTTACGCATCTCATTTAGAACTGGTATAACGACAACACAGGTTAACTTTTTTAAGCATAGATAAAAAATAAAGCGCGCCAAATTATACAAAAGAGTAAGATTGCGCAATCGAATACTACTGGTCAACCAGTGTTGAAAATTCGACCGAAATTAATTTTGTATAAATGTAATATCTTTTTATAATTATACTAGCTACCTTTTTTATAATTATACTACTAGCATGATAATAGTACCTACATTTTTATGGATTAAAGGTGCCCTATGTCCTTTTCTGTACCCCTGACTAGGTGTATGCAAAATTTCATGATGATCGGTCGAGTAGTTAAGGCGTGTGAAACAAACAAACTCACATTTGTATTTATAATATTAGTTATGATTATACTTTAGCTTTCTGTGCACTGTCTATGTAAACTTTAACTATGCAAAATATATAACTCTTCGGTACGCGCAATATACATAAAAATTGCTTCAAAGTTTTGACGCATTATCTACATTATATTAATACGTGAAGCGAATACTTTGGATCCCTTTTTACGAAAAGGAGTATGAAATTTCACACACTTATAATTTATACAGAGAAGAAGTGACGAATGCTAATATTTATGTAAAATATGCATTAGAAATACATTAAATTAATGAAAAACCACTACACGCACACAACCATGTATTTGACACACGCAGTCGAAGCGCGTAACTATGGTTACATATAATACATATATATATGACATAATAATGTCAATATATATTATTATATCAGCAATATCTTACAGGCAAACTTTGGTCGAATTTCGAGCACTAGGCGACCGCTAGTAATTATTAATAGAGATTAGATTTTTTAGAAAGCAAGGTAAATAGTATATATTATACTCGTAGCTTCTAAGCATTATAGCTCAGCTAAGCTGGAGAGGAACTAAGCTAAAGTACTTGTGTTAAGATTGACGACGTTGGAGTAATGGATGGGTTTGATCCCACGACTTTTTATCCCACCTGCCTAACTTAGGTATTAATGTCTTGTTTACAATTTTATTATACTGCAGGGCAAGGGCCTATTCTCAAAACGAGATGTGCCAGTGGTCACGTAGGCCAACACCGGTTTTGCAGAAGTTACACATTTATAAGACATCAGATATCTTTTAATTGTTAAAAATATGTATTCACATACTAATATCTTAGCGAAAAAGATGTTATGAATAACTCACAGACATTAATTCTATAAAAACATCCAAATGCTCTTTTAGAGCATTTTTCAAATAGTTTTAACAAGCTATTATTACCTAGCCTCTGCATACGGCTTCGCCCGCGTACGTCTTACGCGAATATAAGACGAGATAATAAGTTTTCTGTATGTTTCCAAGACAATTTATTGTGTATGAAGTGTTTTTTTTATATCTATCTATTTAGTCAATTCAGAGATATAATGCGTAATTTTAATCACGAAAATGAAATCTCAAGCAAAATGCAATCTGCTTAGGTGACGACGACTAAGACATTCAGATGATCTCTCATCTGCTCTATATCAAAATAATGTCCTCCAGATAAAATTTCGATCACGACGGCCAAATTTAACGGTGACCGGCTGTTTGCGCTAGACATAATATATTATTTATTTATGGAGGTCCAACAGCTTATCCTAGTTTGACAAAATATTTGAATAAGTACTCGATAGCCAATTACAGGTCCTCACGTTTAACATTAAAGTGCATAAGTGTGTGCGCAAACAAAAGTGCACTCTCTGTACCCTCTCATGGTTGGATGAGACAGCAATCCGAACTGAAAAGATATCAGATGCAGGACCAACGACTTTACATGCTTTCCGAGGCACGGGGTATCTAACACCGCCAACTTCGTTTCTTCTTTAAAAATACTACAAAACTCACCGCTTTAGGATGAATTCCTTTGATATAGGAGGCTAACAAACATTCAAACGAAGAATACCTAGCTTTCGACAGCTTTTTGACCTTTTTTGAGGTCGAACTCACAGCACGAGGCGAGGCATCTCAACTAATACATTATAACATCCAGAAGAGTGGTCACCCTTCAAAATGTTTAAAAACCTATTTTCTTTCTTCGTTTCTTTAAATTGACACAAGTGTTTCATCTCTCTGCCTACCCCCGTTCCTCCCTCCTCCTATTAACAACACTGATTCAATTATCGTGTACAGTCGCCGTGCTACTTATAATTAAGTGACGGACCAGCGAGTATTATCTTCAAGCATTATATCATACTAGTTTTCACCCGCGGCTTCGCTCGCGTAAATGTAGGTTAGGTTAGGTTAGGTTAGCAACAGTTATTTTTTCTGGATGAAAGGTACCCTATGTCCTATACTGTACCCCTGACAACGCAAAATTTCATGTTGATCGGTTGAGTAGTTAGGGCGTGAAAGCGTAACAAACAAACAAACAAACTCATTTTCGCATTTATAATATTAGTTAGGATTTATGGTATTAGCACAGTTAAAATAAATGATCATAAGCCTTACAAATATTGTAAATGTGAATGTGAGTTTGTTTTTTGTTTGTTTGTTTGTTACGCTTTCACACCATAACTACTTGACCGATCATCATGAAATATTTTTCAAATAATTAAAATTAAAATTCTAACGTTATTTAAAATACCGATATTTAGAATCTTTGTATACCGTTCAATTTTTTTTGGCGTCATGCAAAAGTTACTGACCGGATTTTGATATAGTTTTTACAGTAATCTAAGCGATGTTTCGTCTAATTCTATTCTGTTCAGTAGAACCTATTTTTATTTAATTCTACTCCCTTATTTGAAATAATTTTAGTATTTACAACTATATATGAATCTCACTATGTTTTGTGGGGATTGAACCCACAAGCCTCGCAGCAGTAGTGGCGAGGTGGCCATTTAAACCACTATGCCAACTGTCATGCAGAACCGGAGATATATCGCATATTGAGATCGAAAAGGACGATAGTCGTGCGAACGACGACGCCAAAGCAAAGTCTAGTCTATACTAATATTACAAAAAGAAAAGATTTGATTTTTTGTTTATTTCTACGGATTTAACTCAAAAACAACACAACCGATTTTTTATAATAATTTCATCATTAGAAAGCTATAATTTATCACCGAGTAAAATAGGCTATTATATTTTATCCAAAATAAATAGTACTGTTACTAATATAACCTAACCTCATTTATCTTTACGCGAGCAAAGAAGCGGGCAAAAGCTAGTTATAACATAAACGAACTCACCTCTGGAATGTTCCATTATTCATACCGTGGAGTTAATAAAACGCTACCGTTGCGCGTCCGTGACCCCTACGGGGGAGTCAAGAAAACTCGTTGTGACTGGTCCCGAAAAAAATACCAAAGATTTTCTTGACTCCCCCATAGGGGTCACGGACGCGCAACGATGTCAACGTCCATGACTCCACCGTAGGAGTCATGAACTTTTCAAAGTTAACGAAGGCATTTAATGGAGAATGTTGATATATTGCGTACAAAAATGGCGCCTCTAATTATTATCATTAAGTATAATTAGAATTAGTAAAGAATGTTAATGATTAGTCACTTATTTATACAGCCTGGTATTACAGGTCAGTCGTAGAAATATGACACGCAGTAAATTTACGCTTATGTAAATAAAAGATCTTGTCCACGGCGTCGCTCGCGTTAATGTAGAGATTGTCAAAAGATTTTTTACCATAGGGAACGTACTGTAGTACTTTTTTCTAGATGAAGGGTACACTATGTATTTTTCTTTTTTTATATACTACTAAAGTGGCGAACAAGAATACGGCCCCACCTGATAGTAAGTGGTAACCGTAGCCTATGGATGCCTGCAACACTAGAGGCATCAATTGCGCGTTGCCGACCTGTAAGAACCTTTTAACACCCTTTTCCAGGAACCCCATATTGTAGTCTTGTGGGAAAACCTCGGCAGAGTTCATTCCATAACCTGAGCGTCCGCGGGCGAAAATTCCTTTGGAACCGCTTGTTGCGGCACCAATTAGGTTGTAAGGTGTGCGAATGCAATCCCTGCCGATGGCGAGCTATGTCCTTTTATATACCCCTGGCAACGTGTAACCAAAACTTCATAATGATCGGTCGGATAGTGACAATGAACTTAAATTCGCATTCAAAAAATATTATTCAGGATTAGGATATACAGACTATTTACAAATATACATAAACTGTTTCCCAGAGAGGTAGGCAGAGAACACGGGGTTTCATGCATTAGCGAGGCGACCACTTAAACCAATACGCCATTTGAAATTCCGTTCTGTTTCTGAGAATCAACTCAGGTTTCGAAACTGAGATTTAAAGCAGAACAGTCGTTGTCAAGACATCAAAATAACAGTTAGTTACAAAACATTAAGAGTCGTTATTACTAATTAACTTAATTATTATTATACTAAAACAACTAGTTTTAATTATATTCTTGAAACATAACTTTGCAAGAATGTGGTTTGTACATATTTTCTCAGAAGTAACCTATGAGTAAAAATATCATCATCATTCTTAAGAAATCTTCGGTTAATCCCGTAGATGGAAGGATTTGCGCGTACGCCGATACGTCTCAGACTCTGCAATGATTTATTTATTATATAATGTTTCTTTTATCATCGGTAATTTTCTAACATATTACATTAGAATAACAATATTACAATACTCGTACTTTACTACAACAATAGTCCACAAAATGGTTTTAAAGTTTCACTGTGTTATCAGTGGGGTTTCAATCCATCGTTTATTATATATATTTAGATACCTATATATATATATATATATAGTCCCATTCACTACCGCTGCGCCACGGAGGCATATATATATATATATATATATATATATATATATATGCCTCCGTGGCGCAGCGGTAGTGAATGGGACTTACCGCTGCGCCACGGAGGCATATATATATATATATATATATATATATATATATGCCTCCGTGGCGCAGCGGTAGTGAATGGGACTGCTGTGCATGAGGTCTCAGGTTCGAAATCCGAGTCGGGCCAACAAAAAGTTATTGAATTTTTCTGTTAAGAAATCTCAAAAGCAGCCCGGAGTTAGGAAGTTGGCGGTGTTAGACACTCCTGTGCCTCGAAAAGCACGTAAAGCCGTTGATTCTGCGCCTGATTTCTTTTCGGTCGTTTCGGATTACCGTCCCATCGGATCATGAGAGTTAGGGAACAGAGAGTGCACTTGTGTTTGCGCATACACTTGTACAGTATAATATCTCCTGCGCTGATGGCCAGTTCCCGTTAAGACTAGCCACCGAGACGGAAATTCTGTCTGGAGCACATTATTATATACTGTCGAATAGATATTTTTTTAATAGTCTCTTACGTTTATTTCTATGTGATCTCGTCTAATGACTTCAGGCCACTGAACGTCCATTATCCAGAATCCCTACTAATATTACCCAGCCATTTAATAGTACTAGCGGTCGCCTAGTGCTTGAAATTCGACCAAAGTTTCCCTGTAAGATATTGCTGATATATGTTATTATATATTGATATATGTAACCATAGTTACGCGCTTCCACTGCGTGTGTCAAATGCATGGTTGTGTGCATGTACTGTTTTTTCATTAATTTAATGTAGTTTTACGCATAATTTTAAAAAATATTAGCATTCGTCACTTCTTCTCCATGTAAACTTTAACTGTGCCAAATTTCACACTGCTCCGTCCGCGCAATTTTCGTAAAAAGGGATCCAAAGTTTTCGCTTCACGTATTAATATATGGATATCAAATTAAATCCTAAAATATGGGTACCATACAACAGATTTAGTAAGAGGTTAACAGGAAATGTTGCAAATAACTTCGGTATTACGTTCAAAACCAATGCTACCGAAATAACTATGCGTTAGAAAAGGACAACGTACTTATGAATCTGTACATTAGAGAGAGAGATAAAATAGTTAGAAATATCTATATGGTACTGCTTATACCTGTACATGTATGTATATATATATAATGTGCAGAGCTTATAATAAAATAGCACGCATAAATAAAGAGGTCGACATTTTTGACATAAATTTCAATAGATATAAAAAGATTGTATCAGGTGTGCTTAGTTCCAAATCTAGTTACAATATAAAATTACAGTTATTAAGTAAAAACCTACTTACAATTATCCGCTTGCATCCTATATATGGCTAACGAATTTAAGATTTTAATAATGTTTTTTGTTTAGCATGAGTAATCTGCTCTAATATATACATGTTGTGTACACTACTTTAGGATTACGATCCGGTTTATATAATATGTTCACTATTACTACTTACCATGTTAAGACGGTAATCTGTTTGTGTACCTATTATAAATAAATAAATAAATACCTCTCTTTTTATCTACATAGATCGATTTGGCTATGGTAGGTATTATGGTAACTATTTACTTTAGTGATAATTAATTATTGAATTCATAATTATATTGGCTCGACTATGTACCGGTACCGGTGGCGCAGTAGTCATATTCACTGTATGACTGCTACGCATAGAATCTCAGGTTCGACTACCGAATTGCGATATTATTTTGTAGTCGGTGCACTATGCACTCTGGCATCGATATCGGTTTTTATCGATGCACAGAAATTACATACATAGATTAACGCCTGTTTCCCAGAGGCGTAGGCAGAAACTACGGATCAGCATAAATGCTACAATCCTGACACACTTCTCTGCACAGAAGTTATTGAATGATTAATTATTAAATCATGGATACTCAAGATTTGGTTATGTCCTTATTACTTGGTTTTGCCTCTGTGGCACAACAGTAGTAAATGTAATTGCTTGTCTCGGGTTGCATTCCTGAGTCTTAGTTATTAAGTTTTCCTGTAAAAAATTCTTAGAAGCAGAACGGATTCCGGATCCACAGATCCACTGGGCACATCCAGAAGACGGCAAGAAGAAGAAAAAAAGTAAGACCTAAAGCCATAGCTGGCGAAATGTGGATGTAATACACCTTTGTCTACACCTATATATAGACCTGAGATTATATATATATATACGCTCACACGTCTATATCCTCGAAGAGATGATATAGGCGTACGTACATATGTTATTTACGTAGTGCAATAAAAATATAGGTTTAATATGTTATAAGAATAGTTACAATAATACTTAATCAAAGTTATTAGCGAAAGATACGGCGTGCTTAAGAAATCTGGATGGATGCTCAGCATATACTGAGTTGGGCATAACTCACCCCAGTACTGAAGCATACACTGAGTTGGGCATAATGTTCTATACATGGTATGACGCCATATAATTATGAATGCTAAGAGACCTCAGTGACATAATGCATTGTACATGTCTAGGGTCAAGTAACCATCGTGAGCATTAAAACAATCATACTGGCTATGCATTGCTGCAAAAATAATCGAATAATTCGATAATTGTACAGTCTAGTATTCGATTGTTGAACTATTTGTTGTTATGATTCGAATTGTTATCGAATATTCGAATCAAGATTTTAAGACGCATTATTATGGTAATTTTTTTATATTCATGGTAGTTGGTAGTACTAACTTTTTTTCATTAATTAATATTTCTAATCTTCTCGTGGTGTAAAATGCTTGACATCCTTTATATCGGTTAAGAATTTGAATGTAGAATCGAGTGTAAGCCAGTTACCGTATTTTGATAATGAACTGAAAATATTATACGATTATATTAAATTGACTTGATCATTCGAATAATTATAATCTCTAATTGATAATAACATATCGCTAATCTATCTATCTTATAAATAAACATCTGTGTCTGAGTGTATTCAGTTTATGTAGCTCAGTGGGGAGACCAACAGACTGTAATGCAGAGGGTTTCGGGTTCGAACCCACGTCGCGCACCTCTGACTTTCGGAAGTTGTATGACTTTTCGAAATTATGTGCGTATTGATTGACAATTATTATCGCCTGCTTCGTGCCTCGGAGAGCACGTTAAGCCGTCGGTCCCGGCTACCATGAACATCTATGACAGTCGTTATTGGGAAGTCAGAGCCCTCTAATATCCTGACACTGGTCTAGCCTTAGGGTATCGTTAGCCTTCGGGTTGCGGAGGTTAGTTGGCAGCCGCTCCGTGTAAAAACTGATATCCAGTCAAATCCGGTTAGACTAGAAAGCTGATCCCAAGTGACTTGGGAATAATAAAGGCTAGGGAGAAGTTTGAGTCTCATTTAAGATATTTTAAAAATTATAATTAGGGTCGATTATTATTTAGATGCATTTGAATATAATCTTTGCCTGTCTGTCTATTTATTACGTCACGACAGCCTGTCTGCCAGTCTGGATTAAAAGAAATACTGATATCAATCTCGAGTATATAGGTATATTTTAGCCTCAACAACAAATGTAAATGCCCTATTAAACCTACAACTTGTAAGAATAGTACCAGGGTACTATTCTTACATAATCAATACATAATAATCTATTATACAAGTACTTTATAATCGTCGTAAACAACCTATACAGATGCATAGATAACGACTTGTATACGTTGAGGTAAAGCGAATCAAATAACTTGGAGAACGTCATAACTTTATTATTCACATACATACATATCGCTGGTCCAATATTACAAGGTAGTATGTTACATTTTTGAAAAAAAATAGTCATGGTTCTATATGTCATTCCTTTTTGTGTAGACTGATATAGTAATAGATGGAAGCACTTACCACCTCACAATATTAAATCGCAAATAGTTCTAAGTTATTTTTACGTTATTTTTACGTTATTTTTACTAATATGCAAATTTTAAACCTCATTTCCTCAAAGTTAAAAAAAATAACATAGCAACTTGTAATAGTGAGCCAGCGATATATGCGCCAGTAAATTCTTAAAAGAGTAAGCAGGTATGTAATTACTTGACTCCACGGTAGTGGTTGAAGCGGTCGCCTCGCCACTGTCTCTACGCCGAGAGTTGTTGGTTCGATTCCCACTCAGGACAAATATTCGTGTTATCCACAAGTAAGATAGTTGATTCAACTTTTTTTATTATCTAAGTTAACAGGTTCCCTGTCCGATGAATCACATATGATACGTAACAATAGATTTTCTATTGTGTCTATCACGGGACAGCGAATGGGTTAAATGGTCACAGTACCCAAAATTTAAAATAAAAATAATCTTTGATATCTTAAAAATAAATTTGTTTGTAGGTGTAAGTTGTCAGATAATTTTGCGAGATCTCCCCACTACTCTTTCACTTTTCTTGTAACAAAACTTAAAATATTTATTACTCCCTTATTCTGCAACCAATTTTGATACAATTTGTGCAAAAAATATTTCTTTTGATTGCTATTTGTTTTTGTGTGTAAGATAATAGGTATATAAAGAAACGGTCTCCATGGCGTAGTGGTTAGTGTAACCGACTGCCACGCCTGAGGTCGCGGGTTCGATTCCCGCACAAGTCAAACATTTGTGTGCATGAACATGGATGTTTGTCTTGGTTTGGGTGATTCTAAGTATTATATGTATGTACCTACAAAAAAAAGTATATAAAAAGTGTTTATCCATTGTCTAGTACCCATAGTACAAGCTCTGCTTAGTTTGGGCTAGATGGTGTTGTGTGTATGTGATAGAATATTATATTATAATGAACTAAATTCTGTTGTTGTTATTATGTTGTCGTTACGAGGCCGTGTGTTTGTGCCAATGTGTCCGTTGTTTGAATATTGGTATATAACCCAGCGGCAATGATTGAACTAAAATTTGGAAAATATTTTCTCCATTCTTCTCTCTTTCTAATGAAAATATATATTAATAGAAAATGCATAACACTTTGTCCGATTTCGGAATCAAAACCAAACCAAACGTTCAGCCGTAAGCATGTTTGCATACTTAGGTATACCTTAGGTCCTAAAAGGTCAGGTTATAAGTACCCACTTTATAATTGTTGTAAACAAGTACCGATATACATAGTCATACATAGATATAAACTCGTTATTCCTTAGCATCGTGAGGAAAACCAAAGATAATATCTGGACAGGCCATGCAAGTTATATCTTTAGCTGTTTAAAGTATCTGGGCTAATTCTACAATGGCTAAGCTTATACATATGTGGTTCTGATTATTTTAATGATAGTCTTTCTTTGTTATCAAACATAACTATAAAATCTTTCATACCTACATTATGGAATGCAATAAAGATTGAAATTGAAATAGAAACATTATGGATAACTCTTAGATATGCAGGTTTCATCACGATGATTTCTTTCACCGTTAAAGCGAGGGATCAATTACTATTTAGAGTATAGAGCAGTAGAGCCTCGCTGATTTCAGCTTCAATGGGCCGGCTCGACCGGGGAAGGACTACCCTCTCACAGAATATAGACGTGGAAGAGCAGTATTCCTCACTGTTGTATTTCGTTCAGTGAGTGCGAGTGCCAGAAGCTCAACTACAGATAAATAGGTATTATTTCAAACCTGAAATGCTTCTTACCAAATAGTATTACCTTTTTCTTTATTTTTAGAATTTAGTTTTGTATGTACAGTGACGTATCGCATAGTGACTGCAACACCTGGTACATAAATGAGTTGTAAAATGCTCAAATTATAATTTGATGACGATTTTAAAGTGTGGCCTAGAGTTTCTTAATAGGCTCAACCTTTTGCCTGAACCTTGCAACTAACATAAATGTAAATTCAGTAAATGTAACAAACTCACTAACCCCTGTGACGTCCATAAGTGTAACTTTGTGACCTAAGTGAATAAATGATTTTTGACTTTGACTTTGACACAATATTCTGTTCCGTGAGGGGATTGAACCTACAACACTTGGTGCAGCAGCAGCGGCGAGACGACCACTTACACCACTACGTCATTCGGGCAGTCAATATCCCGTCAACTGTCGAGCGGACATACGCTGTCCGCAAAATTGAGTAATCAAAAATTAAAAAAAAAAAACGGCAAATGGATGTCCGCTGCACGCTTGACTCGTTAATGAGTCAAGTGTCGAGCGCACATATATTTGTTCGTTTGTGTATTGTTTGCACAATGAATTTTTAATTATTTTTTACGTATTTCCCCTAGACGTTCAAGAAGATATACATAGGTATTACTCAAACAAATAATAGTTACAATAAAATAATATTATTACACATAATAATAATTGTTGTTTTAGGTAAGATTTCCAGTAAATTTATTTATTTATTTATTTTCATTGTAGTGGTTTATATAGAACACTCTAGATTAATTTAGTGTTTACAGAAACCACATGAAAATGTTATTGTTTCATCCAGACAAACAAACAACAAAACTATTCCTAGCATCGATTTATAAACCTATAATACTTCAGCATAGTGTAATACAGTCTTAAATAAGGTCCGCTAGATCTAATTTCGATCATGAGGGCCAATCATAACAGAGACTGGCCATCTGTCCAAAAGATATGATGATACCTCTGGTGTTGCAGGCGTCTATAGGCTACGGTGACCACTTACCATCAGGTGGGCCGTATGCTTTTTTACTACTTTAGTAGTATAAAAAAAAAACAACGGGTTGCATGCCGGGAGTGCCGTGAGTGTTGTTCATTTTTTATATTTTGGTATGGTTAGGGAATAATTTTGCACGAATTCCTTTAATTATCAGTATAAAAGTACTATCATTTATGTGATTAAATACAATACTCATTTATTGCGCTATCGTATACAAACATGACAATTCTCCCTCCGTTTTACGAATTTTCGATCAGGTCACGTGTCCTGACGCGAGTTTAACATTTTTTACCCATCACAAAAAGAGTGCATAACGCCGCTAAAGAATGTTTTCACTTCAAAAAAGATTGTTATTTATTTATTTATTTACAGACATACAAATATATTTACAGGATTCACCCAAAGCGATATTGTAGCAATATTAAAAAAAGCTTATACAATATATTCCTATATAATTTTATCTACATAATTATTATAACAAATTTTAAAAGAAGATATCCTTGTGCATTATAGTGCACAAGTGTGTGCGTAAACACATGTGGACTCACTGTTTCCTATTTACTCTTGTAATGCAATGGGACGGGAATCCGACACGACCGGAGTGAGATCAGTCGCAGGACTAACGGCTTTACGTGCTTTCCGAGGCACGGGGTGATCACCGACGACTTCTTAACTAAGGACTATTACTAGGATTTTCTTAACAGAAAAACCCAATAACTGTTTCTGGCCCAACGCATAAATTACCGTTGCACCACCGAGGCGGTCAAATCCTTATCCTAACTTCCTAATTTAATAGCACAAATGCGAATGTGTGTTTGTTTGTTTGTTACGCTTACACGCCTTAACTACTCGACCGACCATCATGATATTTCGCATACACGTTGTCAGGGGTACAAAAAAGGATATGGGGTACCTTTCATCCAGCAAAAATAACTATTTGTAAACTAACTAACATTTAGCGAAGCCGCCGGCAAAATCTAATCCTAATTCTAATCCTAACTACCTAACTAATATCATAAAAGCGAAAATGAGTTTGTTTGTTTGTTTGTTATCTTTTCACGCCTAAACTACTAAACCGATCATCCTCAAATTTTGCATATACGTTGTCAGGTGTACAGAAACGGACATACGCTACCATTCATCCCGAAAAAAAATTACTGTTCCCAAGGAAAACAACAATAACGTTCTTATGATAATAGATGGCGCCACGTGTCTTTCGACTCATGATTGAATTATATTATTACAAGCAGAGTACAACCCAAATTGATTGTCAAATTCTAAATTAACGCGAGCAAAGCCGAGAGCAATAGCTATAATATAATTATATAGGCCAAAGAATCAGCTTTGGTATTCAATGTGGCAATGCTGCTAGTCTTCTGAGCACATTACTAATTGACAGCGATACTGACGAATTGTACGATGCCTAAACCAGTTCTGTAAATATTCAGTATTTTCGTTAATTATTTTAGTATTTTTATATTAGTTTAATGAGTGAAGAAATAATGAATAATTTATTATTTTAATAATTAGTATTCATCCCAAACGGATGCAGATAAGATGTGTACCTTATTGTACATTGACCCGATGCATACCTGTGTCCCTAGACCCAACGTGAGCTACCGTCTCTATAATCGACGCGGGTCATCACCTGTGCATTATTGAGATTAAATGCGTACTATAATATAAATTAATACATACATAATATAGACTGGACTACGGATCTTAATCTCGTTGACAAGAACTTAAAGGTATAAACCCTGCTTAAAAATTGTCCCACAGCCTGGCACGGGCCTCTTCTCGGGTTAGGCCACAGTCCGATACGCTGACATAGTGCAGGTTGGTAGACTTCACTAAGCACGGACCTCTTCATTGGTTGAGAAAGGGAAGGTCATAGTCTACTACGCTGGCCGAGTGCGGGTTGGAAAACTTCACACTTATCTTATGTGGGGTCCAGTCAGTGCAGACCGGCGACACTTCGACCCAGTGGGATCTTTTGTGTCGACACTCTCCCAATAACGACTGCCATAGATGTTCATGGCAGCCGGGACCGACGGCTTAACGTGCTCTCCCAGGCACGGAGCAGGCGATAATTGTCAATCAATACGCACATAATTTCGAAAAGTCATATAACTTCCGAAAGTCAGAGGTACGCGACGTGGGTTTGAAGCGGAGACCCTCTGCATTGCAGTCTGTTGGTCTCCCCACTGAGCTATCGCTGCTCAAAAAACTTTACACTACTTCAACAACAAGAGTTATGGGACCTACAGTGCCCATAATTGTTATTGATTATTATGTTATTTATTATGTTATTCTATAAGATCTTTTGTACATTGAAATCGAAATAGAAACATTATGGAGAACTCTTAGATATGCAGCTTACAACGAGCGATAATTAACTATTTAATACGCACATAACTTCAAAAATAAAAGGTGCGTGCCTTGGGATCGAACTCAAGAACTCTGCGTGGCAGTCCTACTGTCTCCGGCTATTTCTGCTATATATCACCACGATGAAATAAATAAACATTTTTTGTCGTTGGTCCCATTTTTGTTCATATTCACGGGCGATCACAAGGTTCCAGCTTTAAGCACCGGGAACTCCGACGAAGATTTTGAAGTGAAAACTTCTTTAGGCGCGTTGAGCACTTCTTGGGTGAACAAAAATCATGGAACTCGCGTCATCGGCACGCTTCCACGCTTTCCATTTTTGAATTATTTTAGAATATTAAAATTCTCATAAATGGTGCGTCCTACGCAAAAAATTACGAAATGTTGACCCCCTAATAACCTGTAAGAGATTATCAGGAACTAGCATCCGACCCGGGCCGCCCCCTATTTTCTTTTTCTTTTTTTGGGGTGAAAACTTCTTTAGGCGCGTTAAGCACTTCTAGGGTGAACAAATAGTAAGGAACTCGCGTCATCGTCACCGAACGCTTTCCCTTATTGAATTATTTTTGGTTTATAATTAAGTTTATAAAGAGGTATTTATGATTAAGGATTAAAGTTTTCACTTCTATCGGCAGTCCCCAAAGACAGCCCCAATTTCTTTTTAAGGCTAGTTTGTAAAAAGAAATCTCTAGATAATTTGGATATGAGGCCTATAAATGGTTATAAGCTCGCATCCTATTTCGTGGAATCTAAAACATACCCAATGAATAATTACAATACTAAATTCTACACTAAGCTTCACAACGCTCGCCTATTATGCCTAGTACTTGAGCTATAAATAAACATAATTTTGCATATAAACATTATTGAAATCTAACAACGTACTGTGTGAATCTTAACACAATCGCACATAATTTCAACGCAACACATTATGCCACAAAAAACAAGTACCTACTACATTTTGCCCGCGACTTCGCCCGTGTCAATATAGACTTTGTCAATGAATTTCTATCCAACGAAACAGGATTTTTTCCTGAATAAAAGGTACCCTATGTCTTTTTTGCCTGTGTTTTGGCAATAAGTATAACGAGGCTCAGATGGTGTTATAGTCTGTTTAATTTCTGTAAAAGTAAAGCTTATATACTAGTGTGGCGCGTGTATATTTGCATGCGTGTGCATTTTTAACTTATCTTAAGATGTGCTCTATCGGAATATGTGTAATAATGGAGTCGCTACATCCTTTTCTGTTCTCCTAAAAATGTGTATGCGAAATTTCATGATTATAGGTCTTGTAGTTAAGGCGTGAAAGTGTAACAAACTTATATTCGCATTTATAATATTAATAGGTTTCGCATGCGGCTTCGCTCGCGCAAGTATAGGGTATGTAAATTTTTTCCCATTGCAACAGTACTTTTTTCTGAACGTAAGGCCTTTTAAGCACTCCTGAAAACGTATAAGCGAAATTTCATGATTATCGGTCGCGTAGTTGAAGCGTGAAAGCGTATTAAACAAACACACATGCGCATTTAAAATATTAGTTAGGATTCCTTGCAGCAGCGATAGCTCAGTGGGGATACCAACAGACTGCAATGCAGAGGGTCTCGGGTTCGAACCCACGTCGCGCGCCTCTTACTTTCGGAAGTTATATGACTTTTCGAAATTATGTGCGTATTGATTGACAATTATTATTATCGCCTACTACGTACCTCGGAGAGCACGTTAAGCCGTCGGTCCCGGCTGCCATGAACATCTATGGCAGTCATTATTGGGAAGTCAGTGCCTCTAATATCCCGATACTCGTCTAGCCTTAGGGTATCGTTAGCCTTCGGGTTGCGGAGATCAGATGGCAGTCGCTCCGTGTAAAAACTGATATCTAGTCAAATCCGGTTAGACTAGAAAGCCGACCCCAAGTACTTGGGAATAATAAAGGCTAGAGAGAAGAACTTAGGATTCCTTGCATAACATCAGCATTTCTACGAAAGTCCCGTTTTTCTTTTCCTTTTAGGAAGACAACACCCGCACTACAAATAACTACTGTGTCACGGGAGACTTTACCAGATTCAAGCAATGGACACAAAGAACATCTTGACTCAGCACAACCATTTGAGGATTACACAATTTTTGTCCTATGTGGGATCGAACCCATTACATCCAGTGGAGAGGTGACCACTTAAAACCACCACGTCTTCCGTGCAGTTCTAAAGTTATAAGGTATTTACAGTTGTATTGTTATCAATAGAATACTGTGAATGTACCGCAAAAAGTGATTATTACGTAATTATCCATTATCTTTGAACATTCTCCTAATTGCCCCATTAAGTAGCCAAGGTTGCACATTCATATTTCTTTTTGAAGACCAGAAAAGGTCACTCTTAATGTTCTGTGTGGGGATGGCATACTAATTTTTGATATGCAAAATTTGTTTATAAGATATTTTTGTTTACGTTTAAAGCATTCTTGATAAATAATGCGTTTGTATGTTTATTATTAACAAACATACAAACTCACATTTATAATATTAGTATCCTAACTAATATTATAAATGCGAAAATGAGTTTGTTTGTTTGTTTGTTTGTTACGCTTTCACGCCTTACCTACTCAACCGATCAACATGAAATTTTGCATACACGTTGTCAGGGGTACAGAATAGGACATATGGTACCTTTCATCCAGAAAAAATAACTGTTGCAAACCTAACCTAACCTACATTTACGCGAGCAAAGCCGCGGGTGAAAACTAGTAATATTATAAATGTGATAAAGCTGAAGAGTTTTTTGGTTGAACGCGCTAATCTCAGGAAGTACTGGTTCGAATTGAAAAATTATTTTAGTGTTGGATAGCCTTTTTATCGAGGAAGGCTATAGGCTATATAACATCACGCTACAACCAATAGGAGCATCAATGAAAAATGATGCAAAAACGGGGCAAATTCTCTTATCTCAGACGAAGTTACGCAGGTCAGCTAGTAAGGAATAAACTAAATAACTATTGTACCGATCATAAAAATACTTGTACCATTAGGAAGCTACTTTATCCACAAGTACCATAAGCTATATAACATCACGCTACAAGCCACAGGAATAGAGTAGAAATCATAAACGTGTGTAAAATGTATTTTCTTTCTTTCTTTCTTCTTCTTTCTAAAACCGAAAGGGACAGCTTCTTCTTCTTCTTTTCGTGTGGTTAGTGGCCAACCTGTTGTCAAGAGTTGTTCAAGCCGCCCGTAGGCCTCTGACATGGCTTAACGACTGCTGTCAATTTGACAACAACCGGGACCGACTTTTTACGTACCCTCCGAAGCACGGAGACGCTCAGATGAAATACCACTAAGCGGTCACCCATCTATAGACTGACGGCACCTAACGTTGCTTAATCTCGCTAATCAATCAGTGAGTGCAACTGGCTATGAGCCAATTTCAATGATAGTGGACAACTAGTCCATTATAATTGAAAATACAATAAAGCCCATGGCACATGTGAAAAGCAAACACATGTGTCTCTGAATTCTAAACCAACATTTACTTAACACAGAAAACGTATTAAATTGTTATGACATTACCTAATAGGTATTTAAGACTGCGCCGAGCGTAAGACGCGGTTGGACTGAATGACAGAGCTCGATATTCAAATCGGCGCGCGGCCGCCATAGTGAAATTGTATGGAGGATTTGAAGTGCTTTTTGAAAAATAATTATGTATCTTTATTATCAACCAATAACTTAAATATTTGGGACGGACAAATTGTAATACAACTATTTATGTTTCGTTTAAGCTGTAAAATAGGATAGATTTCTACTGTTATAATCTTAAAAATCACTTAAAGCTTACGTTTTTGCGTTTTTCGTACAAATTTGCGTAATTTTGTAGGCGAAAATATTAATTATTTAAAGTTTTTTACACGGAGTAATTGTAAATACATTCATTGTTATGGTAAATGTATATTTTATATGTGTATTAAACAAAAAGTGTTGATTTTATCAACTTAACTGTGACCGCCTGTTTTGGCACATATCTCTCGGCGCAGTCTCACAGCAGCTACACTATCGTTACCCATCTGATTTTTTATGTATAGGGGGCAAACGAGCAGACGGATTGCTTGATGGTAAGCGATTACCACCACTCATGGACACCTGCAATACCAGAGGCGTTAAAAGTGCGTTGCCGGCCTTTTAAAAAGGAGTACACTCTTTTCTTGAAGTGTTCAGGCGACAGCTCATTCCACAGTTTTGTTGTGCGAGGCAGAAAATTTCTGGAGAAACGCACAGTTGTGGACTGCCAATGAAAATGCTGTCGCGTAGGACGATGGCGAAAAGAGGCGGCAGGGATCAGTTCGAACAATTCCTCGAAGCACTCCCCATAGTACAAGAAACTGGATATTTAAACTCCTTAAACTGGATATTTTTCCGTCCTACCTAAGTGACGTGAAGCCACATCTATTACTTAAATCTTTGGGTACCATTAAAGGCATGGTAAGGTACAAACAGTAGTAACATTTCGGCATTGTCAAGCGCGAGTTTCGAATGGGGACAGTTGCGTAATGGTGAGCTTGTGGTACTGAGTTGGAGTTGTGTTGAAAGTTGTAAACAATTATAAGCTGTATATAAATAATGTACTATCTTATAATGAATGCCAGATTGATCCAATCTACTGCACCGAAGGTGTAACGGTTTAAGTGATCAGCTAACCGCTGCTATTACATCAAATGGGTTCGATTTCCACACGAAACAAACATTAATTGTGTGATCCATAAATAGTTTTGCTGAGCCTCGGTGTTCTTTGTATCCATTGTTTGGATGTTTGTAAAGTCCCGCGATACAGGGATGAAGGCCTATTCAAACCTGAGCTGTACTCGCTGTCGCTGTGGGTAGAGGTATATACCTGCGCGGGTTTTGCTCAGGTATTTAGTATAAAGTTCCGCGGCTGGAGCGAGCTGAGCGGTATTCGCTGCCGCTGTGGGTAGAAGTGCCTGCCGCGCGGGTTTCGCTCAGGTATTTAGTATCAACTCTACCCACGAGGATAGCGAAATCCGCTTTGGTGTGAACAGTAATATTACCGCGTACCCACTCAGTTTTCTCTATTGCAGACGGTAGCGAATACCGCTTAGGTTTGAACAGACCTTTATTCCGAGTGTGAAATATGATAAAAAAACATACTTGAGTAACTACCGATCTCGAATTGGATTTTTGGCTAAAGTTTATTACGGGGCTTTAAAAGCTGGCCGCTGCTAGATTTGACCCTAAACCATCGAGTATCTTATTTAAGGTATCAGCACGTTCAATCCGGTTCTCTACTACCTGTTCCGCTATATGAAGAAACTTTTGTATACAACGTTGACTTCGGTACCGAAGCTATACTTATGCACATATAACAGACGTGATATGAACTCAATACATACATACATACATAGTCTCACGCCCATATCCCTGACGGAGTAGGCACAGGTCTATCACACCAACATTTCTTTAACTATGCGTATATCTATGCGTATATCTAGCTGATAGAGACCGCATCGACGCTTTTGAAATGTGGTGTTGGCGAAAAATGCTACAGATCTCTTGGACTGCCTTCCGCACCAATGCGTCTATTCTGCGAGATCTGAACATAAAAACCAGATTATTCACCATTTGTCTAAGCAGAATACTGGAATTTTTCGGACACATTGCCCGCAAAGACGGTCACAACATCGAACAGCTGATGGTGACAGGCAAGGTTGACGGCAAAAGACCAAGAGGCCGCAGTCTAACTAGATAGTCGGACCAAATCCGATCATCGCTTAACACCAATCTCCACAAAACCCTCCACGAAGCAAAAGACCGGAACAGATGGAGGGAATTAGTCCATGAGAAAGTGATTCAGCGGGAGAGTCACGATCCTCAGTAATGAGGATTACGACTCGAGGAGGAGCAGATGCGTATATCTATCATGTAATAAGAGAGCTGACCCTTTTGACGTACCGAGGGTAATTCCAGACGCAGAAGTGCTGTCACTGTGATTTCCTTAACAAAATCCTAAAACACTTAACCCGGCCAGGTAACCGAACTTTTTGAGTAGTAGAGCCTCGCTGATTTTGAGTAGTAGAGCCTCGCTGATTTCAGCATGAATGGGCCGGCTCGACCGGGGAAAGACTACCCTCTCATAGAATATCGACGAGAAAAAGCAGTATTCCTACTGTTGTGTTTCGTTCGGTGAGTGAGAGTACCGGAGGCCCGATCACCCCCTTATCGCCTTCCCGCTCCTTCTCCTTCCCACTTCCTTTCGTAAAGGGTCGGCAACGCGGTAGTGATGCCTCTGGTGTTGCATGCGTCTATAGGCTACGGTGACCACTTACCATCAGGTGGGCCGTATGCTTGTTTGCCACTAAGGTTGCGTAAAAAAAAAGACATGCACAGCATCTACAATCATTTATAGTTTTGTTTGAACATTCATTTTTTTATTTCTATTCAAATTATGGTAACTTTTAAGTTGTCTATAGCTGACTTTTTCATACAATCTGTGATTCATTGTTAAGTTTGGGAGCTTGGTAATCTGTCTGACAGGATTTTCAACAATCATTCAATCATCACATTGCAACAACAAAAAACCGAACCTACTATGTCGCAATCGATTGTTTACAAGTAGCAACGCACCTGCACCTCACTTCAAGGTTTTATGGAGGGGGGTACCCTTTCCCCCCTCTCCCCTCTACACACGATAACACAAGCATCTTATAAGGATAACTGTAGTAGAAGGTACGAGGACAACGCTCTGTCGTGATCTTCGTAAGCTGGTCTTACGTCATCGCCGTGAGAATGTATGACTTCGACTGCACGTACGCCGAAGGTTGATGTGGTCGCTTCGCCATTGCCTCTGGCAGTGTTGTGGGTTCGAGCTTTGCAGGGATAAAAAATTTGTGTTCCACAAATAGTTGTTTTGAGTAGTTTTACCGTTTTTAAAGTCTTTCTTATCACAGCATTAAATGCAATTTTTTTTTTATGAGATAGTGGGCAAATGAGCATACGGATCGCCTGATGGTAAGCGATTACCGCCGCCCATCGACACCCGCAACACCAGAGGAGTTACAAATGCGTTGCCGGCCTTTTAAAAAGGAGTACGCTCTTTTCTTGAAGGTTTGTAGGTCGTATTGGTCCGGAAATGCCGCAGGCGACAGTTCATTCCACAGTTTAGTCGTGCGAGGCAAAAAAATTCTGGAAATCGCACAGTTGTGAACTGCCAACCATCTAAATGACGAGGATGTAAATGCGGCGTTCTCTTTTTAAATACTAATAAATATATTTAAGGTGTGTAAGATTACACGTATTATGCTGAAGAGTTTGTTTGTTTGAACGCGCTAACCTCAGGAACTACTGGTTCGAATTGAAAAATTATTTTAGTGTTGGATAGCCTATTTATCGAGGAAGGCTATAGGCTATATAACATTACGCTACAACCTAAGGGGGCGGCGCAGTAACGATAAACGCGGGTGAAACCGCGGGAACATCTAGTATAATAATATAATATTAGTTTTACATACAAACTGTTCTTCTGCTGGGCATGCCTCTTCTTGGTGTCAAAAAGGCATCACCCACCACTCTGTGCTAGAGCAGATATGGTATATTTTACAACCCCAAAATGACCAGGCGCAATTTTGTGATGTGTTTAAATAATCTATACTAATATTATAAAGCTGAAGAGTTTGTTTGTTTGAACGCGCTAACCTCAGGAACTACTGGTTCGAATTGAAAAATTATTTTAGTGTTAGATAGCCCATTTATCGAGGAAGGCTATAGGCTATATATCATCACGCTAAGATCAATAGGAGCGGAGCACCAATGAAGAATGTTTCAAAATCGGAGGGTTTTTTTCCTTTAGAGAGCTTCCGCTGCGTGCGCTGCGTAAACAGTTAAAGTTTCGCAAAAATCATGTATGACAGAATTATTTTTCTTTAAAAGTTCTAAAAAAAAGTCCGCGACAGCATATGTCTATCTTTTAAGGTTGGCTCACTATAACCTTTTTTATGCTAACCAAATTTGTTCTAAAATAATGCATTATTTGCGAAGGTGTTTTTATAAACATGATATTAATTAATCCTTATCCAAATAAATACGTTATTCATCACAAGTATTTAATTTAAAACAAAATTGCTCTGTACATCATTCGATTTCAATGAATATCTTAGGAGATATCGCAGTTTTAAAATAACATACGCAGCAAAATAATTATTAAGTACTGCGCGCGCATTTATGATGTGCAAGGCCGGCCGAAAACTCTGCGAGATACCATGCCGTGCGGCTCAGACGCATGGTCATGGTCGGCTCCTTACGGAACATCACGCTACTACCCACGGGGGCGGCGCAGTAACGATAAACGCGGGTGAAACCGCGGGAACATCTAGTAAACATATAAAATGATTAACATTTTCTGAAATGAACCGATCATATGGTACATAGTTATTTTTTAAATATACATTGCAGTCATATACCATGACCACACTTTTCTGTTACATGCTGTATTTGAAGAATAATAGATACCAAAGACACGTGCACGCAATCGTTTTTATATGTACACTGGCAATTTAAACAACGCCTCCTATAGGGTCAACGCGTGTCAAAATATTTTTTTGCTACCAAACAGAGGTCTATGACCAATAAATTACCAGTTCCATATTCGTTATTGATGGAGCCATACCTCTTAAAATAGAAAACGCAAACTTATTTCATACGAACTATTTGCTTTACCTACTGCATAAGTAGAAGTTCTTATCACTGAAGCGGTAGAAAGAATATAAGGGACTTAGAATCTTCTCCCTAGCCTTTATTATTCCCAAGTCACTTGGGGTCGGTTTTCTAGTCTAACCGGATTTGACTGGATATCAGTTTTTATACGGAGCGACTGCCATCTGACCGCCGCAACCCGAAGGCTAACGATACCCTAAGGTCAAACTACCCCAGTGTCAGGATATTACAGGGCACTGACTTCCCAATAACGACTGCCATAGATGTTCATGGCAGCCGGGACCGACGGCTTAACGTTCTCTCCGAGGCACGGAGCAGGCGATAATTGTCAATCAATACGCACATAATTTCAAAAAGTCATATAATTTCCGAAAGTCAGAGGTGCGCGATGTGGGTTCGAACCCGAGACCCTCTGCATTGCAGTCTGTTGCTCTCCCCACTGAGCTATCGCTGCTCTTTGGCAAGATCAATCATACCCACTATTGTAGACCGTGAGACTGTGCAGGCGTCTCAAGTTCAATCCCACGGCAACACACCTCTACTTTTGCAAAGTTATGTTCGTGATAATTAGTTAATTATCACTTGATTTAGTGGTCAAAGAAACCTCTATATACAAGAATTATCCTTGATATACTTGAAGATATGTTAACTCTGCTATGCCACAACGTTGGCTAGTACATTTATCATGGTGGACAATTTTTTCATACTGACAAAATGCTTTTGATATAAACTTTAATTGGAGTATGGTCTAACCCTTTTCACACTTTAACCTTTTGACCGCCACAGCATAAAAGTAGCGTCGTGCCCCTTACGCCAGTCGATGATTAATATAGGTAAAAGGAACACAACAAACATATTTTTTATGTTTCTTTTGAACTGTAAAATAGTCGTATTTTCGACGTGCCATGCCGTCGGGGGCGTCGTGAGCACGGTTTAACTTGACGTGAATGGACGTCCGTGGCGGTCCAAAGGTTAACGGTGAAGAAAAACATCGCGAGGAAACCTGCATTGCCTAGAGTTTAATTATGCTCTCAAAGATATGTGAAGTCTACCAACACGCATGACTGGGCCAGCGTTGTGGCCTAACCTTTCTTACACTGAGGAGAGGCCCGTTCCCAGCAGTGGGAAAGTTTTAAAAGAGGGCTGATAGTATAATATTTGAAATAGATCTGGTTAGTTTCCGATTGGCATTACAATGATTTGATGTTTAGATAATAATAATAATATTCTACCACATACACACAACACCATCTAGCCCAAACTAAGCAGAGCTTGTACTATGGGTACTAGACAATGGATAAACATACATATATAATTATTTTTTGTAAATACATACATATTATACATAGAAACACCCAGCCCAAGACAATCATTCATGTTCATGCACACAAATGTTTGACCTGTGCGAGAATCGAACCCGCGACCTCAGGCGTGGCAGTCGGTTACACTAACCACTACGCCATCGAGGCCGACGACGATGAATCGTAAAATAAAATATTAGCCGTGAGATTCTTGCAGGTTCTTCTCTTTGAGTGAGCCTAGCTACTAACTTAAATGTAGCTTTAGTAACTTAATAAACTTATTAACCGATAGATATTAAAGTTCGTAAGAGTTAATTTTGACCTAAATTAATAAATGATTTTTGAAATTGATTTTTACTTCAATTGGTACCCACGATACACACACACACATACACACACACACACACCTTTGTTGCTAATGGAATATGCCTTGTATGACGTGTTACTGAAGAGCGCTGGTACCCATAACACAAGTTAGATCTTACATTGGGTACCAGAGTTCAACAAAAACACTTACTTTTATTATTTATAAAATATTATTGTTTCACCAATATCATTTGTAACTGTACTAAATTGAAATTTTTTTGGTAAATAATTTATTATTATTATTATTTGAAAATTTTTTTTAACTCCCTTTTTTGAAAGGGTAAAGGCGTGTCATGCGGGCCAATGTTATTACGATTTATCGATTCGATCGATGCAGTATTACATATCGATTAAAAATCGATTCGTGTACCTTAAGGAATTGATAGACAATTAATCCATCTCAATTTGTCATTAAACTACACTACAAAGCCTTACACAACGCATAAAGTTGTACAAGTTTGTTTGCAAGCAATTGGTTAATATTTCTTACCCAATGACCCAAAAATGAATTCCTTTAAAGTTGAATTTCTCATAAAAAATTATGTATGACCATTTAAGTGAGACAGAAAGTGTTATTTCGTTGATGCAACCGCGGCAGCTTTCGTCAAGGTCGGAATCCGGATGGGTGTGCAAGTAAAACTTGTATTGACTCACTGGAATTACGTAGAGCTTGATACACGATCACGTAAATAGCAATATGTGTACGCGAAAGGAGAGGGAAGAGGCGTTAAACACCTTTTTGTAATAGAGACTAGTCTATAGGATAGATTCTAAAATAATCCAGGCCAAAAAAATGTGTTATAATAATAATAATAAGTTTATTTGCGTAGAATGTAGGTAAAACAAATAATTATGTTAACAAGAGGTTATAAGATCCTTGTACATTCTACCTTAGATTAGGCATGCAAACATTACAATTATAAGATTACAAAAATAATATAATTAGGTATGACAAAATTATAAAAATTAAAATGAATATGCGCATTATAAAGATAAGATTACATTTTAAAAAATCTAAATTGTATGGTCATTTAAATAATCATTAATAGAATAGTAACATTTTTCGAGTAGAAGTGATGTCAATTTAGTTTTAAACAACTGGATTGGAGCAGTTTTTATAAAGTCTGGTATTTAATTTTAAACAACTCGATTGGAGCAGTTTTTATAAAGTCTGGTATTTTTTTATAAAGTCTGGTATTTTGTTATATATAATAGTGCTCATGATCATGTTGTCCAGTTAAAACAGGAAATTTAGGAACAGCTATTTGTCGACCACATAATTTTTATTTTGTCGAGAGAATCGAGGGAATCTCGCTGCTATGACATAGGCGAATAGACCCCTTAAACCACTATGGTAAACCTTGCAGTTATTACTAGATTCTGTGTTGTGAATCTATGACCAAGGAACAGTTCTGGCTTAATTTCAAGTATACCTGGTTGTATTTTTACCAATTTTGTGAAGTAGAAATCACAAACAAACCTCCAAAACCTAAATAACGATCTCTCGATCATATTTATTATGCTACAGCATTCCATATCGGTTTTTCGTAAGCAAAGTTACTATTCAAATCGTTGCACAATCCTTGTAATTGACAATCAGCGATTGACGTATTGCATTGACGATTCCACGAACGTGTAATAAACATTTTCAACCTTAAATGCGTTTTTGCAATATAGTACCGTATGACCACTATTGTAAATAACTTAATAAGCCAAAGTAATTTAAACTTTATTTTTAAACCAACTAAGTTGAAACTAGAATGGCGCAAAATGATCTAAGTTGGATTTCAAGTCAAATTCTCTTGTGTATTGTAATTTATACTTAATGTTAATAGCAATAGGGTTTATTGTTGCTTGTAGGAATGTATACAACCTGCTTCGAATATTTTGATACTAAGGTGTAAAATCAGGTCTTACGATAGTAGTAAACAAGTGAATAAATTTAGATACTCAACTAATGGCAGCTTTAAAACAACTACTAAAGGTTAAAAACTGTTCCTAATCAACATTTCATGCATTTCTTTTTAACAATGGACATTAAAAAGAGGTAAAAGCATGCACTTTTTAAGCAACAGCCTGCCTGATAGTGAACAATTATTAAATGTAAATGATATTTATTTATTTATTCTATGCCTATCTACATTCTTATCTTATGTGGGGGCCAGTCAGTGCAGACCGGCGACACTTCGACCCAGTGGGATCTTTTGTGTCGACACTCTCCCAATAACGACTGCCATAGATGTTCATGGCAGCCGGGATCGACGGCTTAACGTGCTCTCCGAGGCACGGAGCAGGCGATAATTGTCAATCAATAGGCACATAATTTCGAAAAGTCATATAACTTCCGAAAGTCAGAGGTGCGCGATGTGGGTTCGAACCAGAGACCCTCTGCATTGCAGTCTGTTGATCTCCCCACTGAGCTATCGCTGCTCGCCTATCTACATTAATTTATTTTCTATAAATAACATAAATAAGCAGCGATAGCCTAGTGGGAAACCGTTGGACTGCCACGCAGAGGTCTCGAGTTCGATGGCAAGGCGCGCATCTCTGACTTTTTGAAGTTATGTGCGTATTAAAGTATTAATTATCGCTCGCTTTAACGGTGAAGGAAAACATCGTGAGGAAACCTGCATGTCGGAGAGTTCTCCATAATGTTCTCAATGATATGTGAAGTCTGCCAATCCGCACTAGGCCAGCGTGGTGGACTATGGGCTAACCCTTCTCACAGAGAGAATAGGCCCGTGCCCAGCAGTGGGACAGTTTCACATAAATGTTAAACTTAGAACTAAGATATGGAGAAGGCACTGTTCCTTGAATTCAGGTTGTTACAAAGTCCAGGAAACAGTAACACATTATAATGTATGTATATGATTGTTTGGAAATGCACTTTTTTATGCAACTAAGGTGGCAAGCAAGCATACGGTCCACCTGATGGTAAGTGGTCACCGTAGCCTATGGACGTCTGCAACACCAGAGGTATTACTTGCGCGTTGCTGACCTTTTAGGAAAGGAAGTGGGAAGGAGAAGGAGCAGGAAGAAGAAGGAGCAGGAAGGGGGAAGAGGGTGATTTGGCCTCCGGCACTCTCACTCACCGAACGAAACAGAACAGTAGGCATACTGCTATTTCAGAAAATATAGACATTACATGCATGAGATACTAGAAAAATATAGACCATACAACTACCAAATTCCACGCGTGCGAAGTCGCGGGCAAAATCTAGTTATTATATAAAATCGATTAACAACACACACGAATGAACTTTAAACCAATATATAATACAAAAAGACGATGTTTTTCATCCATTCTGAGATCATGGAAATTAATAAGCGGTTACGTCATCAGCTAATCAAAGGCCGGAGATGTTTAAAACTTCGATATCGAACGTACGTTCACTCTTTCGTAAGATGGCGAGCTGTTTGTTATAAATATATTGGCATTTCGATCAACTTTCTATATTTTATTATTGTTGGTGATTCATCTGGTTGTCTATGGGCCAATCGATGGCGTAAGTGTGGCAACTGATTAAACAAATTATTTTATACATAGGTTGGTAATTCGAACTCTCACTGCCGAGGCACGTGTTTCCTTTAAATCTGGAATTGTGAAACGGTAGAAGATGATTACCATTTACCAAAGTGTAAAAAATATTAGGAAGGAGAGAGAGTCATTGATGGTTAAGTATAGCACCATATTTAAAAATGTTGGCTAACCTACGATAGAAATAATTGATTCACTTTTGAAAAAGTTTAGCTATCAATGACTGCTGTTAGTTAGTTTTAGGTGTGCAACTTAGTTTAAGGTGCGATGAGGCATGCCATTGTGGATAAAAGCTTCCATAAATAAAAAAAACTTGAATGCTCTGCCAAGGCACGTGTTTGCTTCTTAAACTTGGAATTCTCTGCCAAGGCACGTATTTCCTTTTTAAACTTGAAACTTTCTGTCGATACAAATGTTTCCTTTTTAATTTGGAATTCTCTGCCAAGGCACCTGTTTTTTTTAAACTTGGAATTCTATGCCAAGGCACGTGTTTCATTTTTGAATTTGGAATTTTCTGTCGAGGCATATGTTTCCTTTTTAAACTTGGAATTCTATGCCGAGGCACGTGTTTCATTTTTGAATTTGGCATTCTCTGCCGAGGCACATGTTTTTCCTTTTTAAACTTGGCATTCTATGCCGAGGCACGTGTTTCATTTTTGAATTTGGAATCTCTGCCGAGGCACATGTTTCCTTTTTAATTTGGAATTCTATACCGAGGCACGTGTTTCATTTTTGAATTTGGAATTCTCTGCCGAGGCACATGTTTTTCCTTTTTAAACTTAGCATTCTATGCCGAGGCACGTGTTTCATTTTTGAATTTGGAATTCTCTGCCGAGGCACATGTTTCCTTTTTAAACTTGGAATTCTCTGCCGAGGCCGTTTTTCTTTTTAAACCTGGAATTTTTGCCGTGGCACGTAAACACGTGCCACGGCAAAAATTCCAGGTTCCTTTGATAATTCTAAGCTTAATAAGGAAACCCTTATTAAGCTTAGAATTTTCAAAGGAACGTGTTTTCCTTTTTTAAATCTAGTATTCTCTACCGAGGTACGTGTTTTCTTCTTGCTTTGATCTTGGGTCAAGCAGGGCGTGTAAAAGCTCCTCCTTAGGCTGTCTAAACAGAGATCAGCACCACCACTTTACATCAGTACATGGTCCGGAGGACTCTGATTGTGGAGTACCTACATGCCATTTTAGCATCAGGCGGAGTATAGTCATTTTGACATGCAAAATGTTTACAAACAGGGGATTCCAACGGACATTGTTTTTAACAATAACATGTGAGTCATGTAAGTTCTGTCTCCACGTGCCATCATAATATAATAATATCAGTTTTGTATATAAACTGTTCCACTCCTGGGCATAGGCCTCTTCTCAGTATGAAAACGTACAGGCCGTAGTCCATCACGCTGGCCCTATGCGGGTTGGCAGACTTCACATAATATATTTGAGAATATTATGAAGTTGTTTCAGATATGCAGGTTTCCTCAGGATATCCTTGATCGCATATAACTTCGAAAAGTCTGAGGCTTGGGGATTGTAGTCGAGACCTCTGCGTGGCAGTTCAACGGTATCTCACAAACGAATAAATGAATCTATACTAATATTATAAAGCTGAAGAGTTTGTTTGTTTGCTTGAACGCGCACACGATGTGATTGCTGGACGGACGGCTTTTTTTTAATGGTACATATTTACTTTTATTTATTACTAGAGGTTCCCACGGTTTTGCCCGCATTTATCATTACTACGCCGCCCCCATGGATCGTAACGTGATGTTAAATAGCCTATAGCCTTCCTTGATAAATAGGCTATCCAACACTAAAAGAATTTTTCAAATCGAACCAGTAGTTCCTAAGATTAGCGCGTTCAAACAAACAAACAAACTCTTCAGCTTTATAATATTAGTATAGATAGTCAGTCAATAAAAACAAAGTATATACTTATATTATACGATCTTAAGTATGACAATGTAAATAGATTGAGTCATTCCTATTAGAAAATGTCTAGCTAAGTATTTACTGAACAACATCTATTGTAAACTATAAATAGCTACTCATTATTATGATAATTGCAGTTTATACACAACTCGATGTGCCCGCGGTTTTACCCGCGTTTATCGTTACTGCGCCACCCCCTTGGGTCGTAGCGTGATGTTATATAGCCTTTAACTTTCCTTGATAAATAAGCTATCCAACAGTAAAAGAATTTTTCAATTTGAACCAGTAATGCCTGAAATTAGCGCGTTCAAACAAACAAACAAAACTCTTCAGCTTTATAATATTAGTATAGATTTTGAACTATAAGACTACTATTATTGAATTCTACTACAATTTTTTAAAACTAATTATATATTATTTAAGTTTATACTTTTTCCCGACCTTTCGGTTGCTTTACAGCAGCCAAGGTTACAAAGTACACTAACAACAGCTGGACTTCATGATACTTAGAGCTCATTCTGCGTAAATAGGAACACAAATTATTAAATTATCTTCGGGTACTTTGAAATAACTATACTTCAGAACATTGAGACAACTACCTGGTATTTGGTCAAAAAACATTACCTTACATTTCTTTTTACTTTTTATTTGTCTCACTATGTCCCACTTCTTCTTCTCCCTAGCCTTTATTATTCTCAAGTCACTTGGGGTCGACTTTCTAGTCTAACCGGATTTGACTGGATATCAATTTTTATACGGAGCGGCTGCCAACTGACCTCCGCAACCCGAAGGCTAACGATACCCTAAGGCTAGACCAGTGTCAGGATATTAGAGGGAGACTGCCCAATAACGACTGCCATAGACGTTCATGGCAGCCGGGACCGACGGCTTGACGTGCTCCCCGAGGCAAGGAGCAGGCGATAAATTATTATTATCAGTCAATACGCACATAATTTCAAAAAGTCATATAACTTCCGAAAGTCAGAGGTGCGCGACGTGGGTTCGCATTGCATTGCAGTCTGTTGGTCTCCCCACTGAGCTATCGCTCACTATGTCCCACTGCTGGCCAAAAAGAAAGGGAGAGGCCTTTGGACTTCCAAGTAACTCTGTTAGATATCCACTAAAGCTTAACGCTTCTTAAAGGTACTGGCCTTTCAGAAACATTCAGGTCGTCCCGCCATCTCCGTTTTGGTCATAAAAGTCATCATCATTCTTTTACTTATACATAATATATTAGTATATTCTTAGTTTTACATTTTCATTTTCTGTTTAGAATAAATAAAATTTAACCATCAATCTTTTATTCAACATCTTTAACCTATTACCTAGCGGTTTCACGCAGACCTTGGCACTCATTTATAACTAATACTAGTTGTAACATGCGACTACGTTCGTCGTTTCTTTAAATTGTAACCTTGCTAGAAACTACATACTACTTGTATGTGGTTTCCTAGTATTCACACTATCTCTATATCAGTTTTCATCAGATCTGGATCGGCAGTTTTGAAAGGTTAATAAACAAACGCATCTACACTATTGTGCTGATACTGAGAATTTAGGTTATTATTATGGTACCTGGATCGAATTCAACGGAGAGCGACTCGAATCGGCGACTGCCAGGTTGTTTCAAATCGGCTAGACCCCTTGGCGATGCGTAGAGATGTGGCCTCGATATGCATCTTCTATCGCTTTTACTATGGGGAGTGCTCCGAGAAATTGTTCGGACTGATCCCTGCCGCCTCTTTTTGCCATCGTCCTACGCGACAGAATTTCCATCCTCATCATTTAGATGGTTGGCAGTCCACAACTGTGCATTTTTCCAGAAATTTTCTGCCTCGCACGACTAAACTGTGGAATGAACTGTCGCCTGCGGTATTTCCGAAACAATACGATCTACAAACCTTCAAGGAATGAGCGTACTCCTTTTTAAAAGGCCGGCAACGCATTTGTAACTCCTGTGGTGTTGCGGATGTCCATGGGCGGCGGTAATCGCTTACCATCAGGCGATCCATCTGTTCGTTTGCCTTCTATCTCATAAAAAAGGTACATTCACAAAAACTCAATAACATTTTGCCTGGCCTGGGACTCGAACCCGAGACCTCATGCACGCAGTCACATACACTCCCGCTGCGTCATCGAAGCAGTCATCTGCTTACCCATTTTGCTATGGTAGAGTGACGGTATATCTATAGATACTAACATTATCAACAGGAAAAA
This sequence comes from Catocala sponsa, assembly GCA_963564715.1. Lineage (NCBI taxonomy): Eukaryota > Metazoa > Arthropoda > Insecta > Lepidoptera > Erebidae > Catocala > Catocala sponsa. The sequence goes on along the minus strand of OY751351.1, from coordinate 17,152,974 downwards.
ATGTCTGCGTAAATAGAAACACCAATGATTAAATTATTTTCGGGTACTTTGAAATAACTACACTGGAACATTGGGATAGCTACCATCTTAGTCTCCCCGTAACCACGGCTACTGAAAAGCAACCGAAACATCGGGGAAAGTGTAAACATAAATATAAATAGTTTTAATAGTTTTAATAATTTAATTAGCTTAAAAATTAGTAAAGTTTAATAGTAGTAGTAGTGTAACAGTTTCTAAATTTTGTAATAAAGTGTCAAATAAACAACGCGATAAAATCCGTATATAGTAGTTTAATTTTAATGAATAACATTCGCGTAAACAGAAGACAATATTAGGAAGATTTGTTTGTTTATAATCGATACACTCTGAAACTAATGTACCGATTTGAATAATTCTTTCACCGTTAGGAAGCTACTTTATCCAGAAGTAATATAGCCTATATTATATCACGCTACGAGCCTCAGAAGCGAAGAAACATGGATGAAACTGCCGGGTCAGCTAGTTATGTATGAATTAATAGAAATCTGCAATCGTTTGCGGTATTTTTATTTAATGTGCTAACCCATCGTTTTTATTGGTGAGCGGTTACACACAGCCTTGGCACTGATTTATAGCACGTTTCTGTAATTAATGGTATTTAAAAAAGTAAAGATTATCTAGAAATTGACTATTCGGATGGCGTAATGATCGCCTTGTCATTATCAATGCTTCGAATATTATGTGTTCGATCCCCGCACGGGACAAAACTTTTTGTGATGTTCCGTTCTTTGTGTCCGTTGTTTGAATATTTGTAAAGATCCCCGCGACAGACATTTACGTAAAGAGGAAGTGTTTTTTTTAAGCTTAGTAATGTTTCAGCTGCATGTATATTGTAGTACCTAATTATAGAGGTCACTTGGCATCATTTTCAGGTTCGGTTCTGCTATTGTAAAATTCTAAACGAAAAGCAAACGACGCAAAGTAGCTGATCCAGAAGATTATAACAAAAATTTGGGACACACTTTGATTGAGCTGGAAATCGAATCCTGGATCTCACGATCATTATAATTATCGTTGGTCGTACCAAACAATTACGCATTTATATCTAATATTTATTTAACATTGTATACACTATACTGTTATTACCTACATTATCAAATAATAATAAAAACTAAGAATAATTATTATACAATAAATATAATAATAAATATAAACATTACAATTTATTATTATATTATTTTGAATGGATTTGCCATTCATAAATTTTGCGGAATTGTATTACACACAAACAAAAAAAATCTGCTGTTCCATACATTTTGTCGAGGTCAAAGTCCAATTTTGTATGGAACAGCTGATTTTTTTTTCGCGATTTTGGCAATGTCCCAGAACAAAAGATGTTCATAATAACAAGTATAATCACCCCCTAAGAGGTTTTCACTATACTAAGAATAACCTTGTATAGCGTTATTTAAATAAAAAATATTTTTTTTTTTTTTTTTGCTCGTCAAAATGACCACACTCCACCTGATGGTAAGCAGTCGTGTGGTCTAAGAGCAGTGGCCTCGACATCGCCCCCACAGTAGCCGAGGCGATGTTGAGGTATCTACTTTTAAACAGTTATATAGAAATACTCTTTAGCAGAATTGGGTCTGGTATTATGAGGTTGACGAAAATACGCTGCGTAACTTAAATATTGTAGTGATTCATTTCTGCCTACTCTTTCGTAAATCACATGCGTCATAATATTGTATGTTATTAAAAATAACAACAATAACATATAATAACAATAAATTCTAAACCGCAGACATTCGTCAGCAAACACACACGATGGGTAATTTCGCGTAATTTTGCATAAAATACCGCGTAATTCCGCGTAACGCGCGTCTCTACATTACGACAAAGTGGGTTTCATTTTGACCTTTACGTTTTTTTATTGTTACAAAAAAGACAAGAAAGAATGGTATAGTGATATTTTTTTTACACAATTTATGTAAAAAATGTTGTTCAAGTACGAACTGAGGTGTCATTAAAATGGCATCAGTTGGTTTCTACAGTTATAATATGATCTACTTATTTATATATATACATACATATATTTAAGTATTTGTCTATATCCCCGAAGGGCTACGCAAAGGTGTACTAAACCAAGATTTCACCATATTTCATTATCCGCAATCCTAACAATATTATCAATGCAAATATGAGTTTTTTATTTGTATGTTACGCGTTCACGCCTGAACTACTCGACCAACCGTGATAAAATTTCACATACACGTTTTCAGGGGCACAGAAAGGAAATTTTTCTAGATGAAAGCTACCCCTTTCATCTAGAAAAAAGTATTGTTACTAACCTAACGTTTACGCGAGCGAAGCTGCGGGCAAAATCTAGTTGGTAATATATAATAATATCAGCCCTCTATTAAACTGTCTCTGCTGGGCACGGGCCTCTTCTCAGTGTGAGAAGGGTTAGGCTACCACGCTGGCCTAGTGCAGGTTGGCAGACTTCACATATCTTCGAGAACATTATGGAGAACTCTCAGACATGCAGGTTTCCTCACGATGTTTTTCTTCACCTTTAAAGCAAGCGATAATTAACTATTTAATATGCATATAACTTCGAAAAGTCAGAGATGCGTGCCTTGGGATCGAACTCGGGACCTCTGCGTGGCAGTCCAGTGGTCTCCCACAAGGCTATCGCTACTCTAACTGGGAATCAAACCGCTACGTCACACCGGCTATCTTTACACATACATATCTAGGTCACATACAGTGCGTAATTAATACTAAATATATAGTATATTACTAATAAATGACCACAAAACGTAAAATGTACAATAGGTAGGTGAATGACCGCTAATGGGGAAATACTCTGTATGAAATATACACAAGTGTTACGTATTGTAAACTACAAAACTGAATACTCTATAATATTGTCTTCTGTTTACGCGAATGTTATTCATTGAAATTGAACTACATATACGGATTTTATCGCGTTGTTTATTTGACACTTTATTACAAAATTTTGAAAACTGTTACACTACTATTACCTACTATTAAACTTTATAAATTTTTAAGCTAATTAAATTATTCAAACTGTTAAAGCTGTTTATACTATTACTATTAAACTTTACAAATTTTTAAGCTACTTAAATTATTGAAACTATTAAAGCTGTTTATACTATATTATAAACTAGCTGTCCCGCGCAACTTCGTCTGCTTCACATAAGAGAATTGCCCCGTTTTTGCAATATTTTGGCATTCCAACGGTTTCCCACTAGGCTATCGCTGCTTAGTTAGTAATATAGTGTGAACCTATTGCTGTCCATCAAGCGTAGTTCCAGACTCTGTGGTGTTATTGAGAAACGCTTGATAGAAGCCCAATAAACATTTTGCGTGACCCAGGAAACCAAGTTGATACCTTATGCTCAGCAGTTGCTTTCTGTGTACCTACCACCGAGTCCGTTACACTGCCCAAATACAGTATACTCATCCAGTTATGCAACTCACGAAGGCGAGCGGGCTTTACTTGTAGTTGAACGTGTAAATGCACAGTGCGGTAGTGTGCGTGTTTGACAGAGCGGTCAATTGCGGCGACACTTACACACATACATATACGCGTTTACCACTAATAAAGCCCGCTCGCCTTTGTGAGTTGCAAGACCTATAACATTTATTTATTGATCACACAAACTTTTAGATGTCGTATTTCGGGAGTTGAAGTCTTCGTCTTCGAAGTAAGGCTACTCCCTCACTAGTAACCTATAATTTAGTATCACGGGGGCATTCAAATAACGAACACAGTACGATTAGATTTGGAACAACATAAAACAAATTTGTCCCAAGTGGGATTCGAACCTATTCGGCGTAATGGTAGTAGCGAGTTCAACACTTATACCATCTGTGCAGTCAATCTGTGTTTCTATGTATAATATGTATGTATTTACAAAAAAAAAGGTATATATGTATGTTTATCCATAGTCTAGTACCCATAGTACAAGCTCTGCTTAGTTTGGGCTAGATGGTGTTGTGTGTATGTAGTAGAATATTATTATTATTAATCTTCTCATTTAATATTCTCGTATTTTACTCTAAAAATGTAATTGGATTTACATTTTAGTTTATCTACATGTGAACATAGCAAAAATTCATAGGCCATAGCGTTAATTGACTATTTATAGCGTTTGAGAAATGATTTTGTTGATATATAAAAAAATGCGAAGTGGTACAACAAAATTAAGCAATATATGAATAGCTACGCCTCCGCTCTACCCTTTTAATCGACAAAAATAGAAGCTAAACAATGCTTTTTCCTCAGTCTTACTTTGCCAGTGTTGATTTCTGAGTTTTATACAATAACTAGCTCTACCTTAAAAAAAATGATTTTTTTCTGGATAAAAGGTACCTATTCCCTTTTCTGTACCTCTGACAACGCGTATGCGAAATTTTATGATAATCGGTCAAGTAGTTAAGGAGTGAAAGAGTAACAAACAAAGTCATATTCGCATTTATAATATTAACAATTACTCTGTTTACAAATTGTCCTACTGTTGAGACAGGGCTACTTAGTATTAGATAGGTTAGGACATAGTCCACACACCGGTCTGGTGCGGATTGGTAGACTTCACATAACTTCAAAACATTATGGTGAACTCTCAAACATGCAGGTTCACGATGTTTTCTTACATTGTTACAGCGAGTGATAACTAACTATTTAATACGCAAATAACTTTGAAAAGTCAGAGGTCCGTGTCTTAGAATCGAACTCGAGACCACTGCGTGGAAGTCGAACAGTCTCCTACTAGGCTATCGACGCTTATTAGAGTATATATGGTAATAAAAAAATAGACTACTGCTTACACGAACCTCAATATAAAATTAGTTTTAGGCTATATTTAACCGAAACTATGTATTCAAGAATCGTTTTTGAACTACTTTAAAAAGTCGATTACGATAATAAAATCGATTATTTTTACCATTTAGCTACATCTCTAGTCTCTACCCTCCCTAAAGGTACAGTTTCTGTTAAACGGTCCGCTATGCAAATGCCTCGTCGAGTACGTGACTTCGTTTTAATTATAATCCCTACGTGGAAATATGTTCTACAATAATTATTCTAAACAATTATTGTTATTTCTTTATTTCGTACGTTTTACGTACAATTAGTTTCTTTGTTATTTATTGTATATTGTATAACTTGATGATTTAATTGTTCGAGTCAGATATAATGTTGAAATTAAACTACTATATACGGATTTTATCGCGTTGTTTATTTGACACTTTATTACAAAACTTTGAAAACTGTTACACTACTATTACTATTAATTTTTACTAATTTTTAATCTAATTAAATTATTGAAACTATTAAAACTATTTATACTATTACTATACTATTATACTATTTATATTTATGTTTACACTTTCCCCGACGTTTCGGTTGCTTTTCAGCAGCTATGGTCACAGGGAGACTAAGATGGTAGTTGTCTCAATGTTCCAGTGTAGTTATTTCAAAGTACCCGAACATAATTTAATCATGGATGTTTCTATTTACGCAAAATTTTGTAATAAAGTGTCAAATAAACAACGCGATAAAATCCGGATATAGTAATTTAATTTCAATGAATAACATTCGCGTAAACAGAAGACAATATTACAGATATAATGTGTTATATTAATTAAGTAACACCGGCTTTTGCCGTGTATGTTGTTTTCATATAACATTTCACGTGTGTTCTTCATCCTTGCTCATGCTATCTCCGATGCAATTTCTATCAAAATCGGTACGGGCATAAAATGGTTGTTCCAATTCTAGATGTTCTTGATGTCCGTTGTTTGAATGTTTGTACAGTCCCCCGCAACACAGGAATGATTCTTAATGCGGGTGTTGACTTTTTAAAGGAAAAGGAATGAATATTAACAACAAACACCGCCACTCATTGATATCACCGAAGTGATAGTTCATAGGCAGAGATGATTCAGCCACGGTTCGCCAGCAACGCTTTTAGTTACCACATAATAGGGGACAAGCCGTCAACCGGGCGCTATTCTGTACGTGTTGCTACTGAAAATTTACGAATTACGTAAGTGTATTTAAAAATAAGTTACAAATACAATTGTGAAAAGGCATTCATAATACAAAAACGGGCAATCAGAACTTTGGTCCGTATTCCACAATGGGAATCTTGTAGAGAACAGTTCAAAGACCTGTCTATACTTACGGTACCTTGTCTTTATATACTGACTGTCCTGAGCCAGGTGTCGAAATACATAACTGATTATGAAAGTGCAGATAAAAGGTTAATCAGAGAAAGTACTCGAAGAAAAGAGTTAAAAAGCAATGTCACGCCAACCTTAAACATATCAAAGCATTGTGCGCAATACCAAAGTGTAAAATTATTCAATTGTCAACCAATAGAATTAAAAAAAGAGATCTATAATACACATGTTTTTAGAAACGGGGTTAAAGCCTTTCTATTGGAAAAATCTTTTTATTCTGTGGATGAATTTACTGGCTTATCATTTAATTGACATTGAAATAGTAGAGAGTGTATGTTATGTTTTTATTTTTAATGATTTCGTATATAATATTCAGACACAGTTGTAACAAATTGTTAAAGAATAAAATAAATAAATAAAATAAAATACTTCATAATAAACTAGCTTTTGCCCGCGGCTTCGCTCGCGTTATTTTAGAATTTGACAATAAATTCGGGTTGTGCTCTGCTTGTAATAATAATAATTCAATCATGATTTGAAAGACACGTGGCGCCATCTATTATCATAAGAACGTTATTATTGTTTTCCTCGGGAATGGCAATTTTTTTCGGGATGAAAGGTAGCCTATATCCGTTTTTGTACAGCTGTCAACGTATAGGTATGCAAAATTTCAGGATGATCGGTTCAGTGGTTTAGGCGTGAAAAGGTAACAAACAAACAAACAAACTAACTCATTTTCGCTTTTATAATATTAGTTAGGATTAGGATGAATAATAAACTAAAATATAATATTTTTTTATAATACGTGAGTAATTTAATAAATACCTACTAAGCTCTATGTATACTTACTTACTCTTACTCCGTTGGCTCAACGACCCAAAATGTGTCTTGGCCTCCGACACTAGAGAGCGCCACTTTGCCCGATCTTTGGCCACTTCTCGCCAATCACCAGCTTGAAGCTCCCTCAGATCCAGATCTTTCCAGAAGCTATAAAGCTTCTGGAAAGATATTGTGGAGTTGGATAGAGTATATAAATACTAAAATATATTTCAATATGCTTTAGGTTAATAGAATGCTCGTTCTTCTCTCCTAATTTTGCCGTGCCCGACGGGGTCCATAATTGTTTCTGTCTACATATATAAGACCTGTATATACATTATGAAGTGCAATAAACGATTTTTCCAGTTCTAAACAATGTTAAAAAAAAAGAAAAATAATTATTTAAGTATTTGGATACTATCAAAACACACAATTCGTTTTACTTATGCCTAAAATATCATAAAACAGAAATAAAAAAGAAAAATAAGCTAAAACCCTCTAATAGGCGTCATAGAACTCCTCCGCATCACAGTCGACTGGTAGTGTGCCCAGAAGACTGGCATAATTTTTTTTTAATAATTATATTTGCCTTTTTATAGAAATGTATTTTCTAGAATATGGTATTTACAGTTCAACAATGTAATTATTTATTGTTGAACTGTAAATAACAAAGTACAGTTGCCCTATCTTAATTAGTGTAGATGAAATTTTAAATCGTGTCTAACTATGCGTCAAAATACTCATGTCAAAGCATTAGGCGTCACCTCCACGGGCGAGTGTATCGCGACGATAGTCTCGCTGTGCCATCAAATTCAATAGTAACTCTATGGATCAATCTCCACACAGCGATTTCATCGCGGCGATACGACGAGTGACATTGACGAGCAAAACGTCAACAACTCGCTGCGTGTCCGCAACGTGTCGTTGCGGACACGCAGCGAGTTGTTGCTCTGTTGCGAGGTGTGGTGAGTAGTCGCGGACATGCGACGGCGCGTGGCGGTCCGTTGCGAGTCGTGACGATACGCCGGCGGAATAATCGCCTTACCGTGGAGATTACCTAACGATAGAAGGGCAGAATCGTCGCGATACACTCGGCCGTGTAGGTGGCACCTTAGCTGCTTATCGAATATTATCTAAAGACAACAGCTGGATACTGCATTGGTAGTTTTATACGTTCTACCAACTTTCTATATACAGACTATTATCTATTACGCATATACATGACTTGTTATTCCTTGACGACTAGTAAGTCATCAAGGGCTAACAAGTCATGTTAATGCGTAATCTTACCTAAATTTATTTTGTTACTAAATTTTGCTCGCGGTTTCTCTCGTATATAATAATAATAATAATTTATTTCAAACTAGGTTGTCCATAGAGTGTTAGTAGTACAATGCATCTTATAATTATGTTAGTAATACATACGAAAACTAAAAAATAAAAAACAAGAAAACCGATTATCACAGCTAACATATATGTAGGCGAATCCAGTGCCTCCAGATAGGACTCTCAATATGAGCAGCAATGCTCTTCAGGTAGCTGTTAGGACTGTCCCTCGCCCTGCGCATCAGCGATGCTGTTCTTTTTCTAATTATGGTATAAATTTAGGTTAGGCTGGAAAAGGTACCTTTTTAGATATAAGGTACCGGTAACTTCGTATGCCTTCAGCATTGCTACGTTGAATGGCAATAAATAAATTGAATTGAATTGAATTTCTTGACAGGGAAACTCAGAAACACTTAGTCCGATCACGTCGTACACAAGACCTGTATGAAAACAGAAAAATTAGATAAAAAAGTGATTGAATGACATCCATACACCGAAACTATCATAGGTATGAATCAAAACATGTATCATTAAAACTATTTCTTAAACAATAGATTATTAATTACATTTTAATTACCGAGGTGACTTCATTCATAAGGTTAACGGTATTTAAATACGACCACGCCTTTTGGTTACATTTCATCTAATAGTTTTACACTTAATTAATGAATGATGAATCTCGTTAACCATTCATTCATTCCATCGCAATAGTAATTTATCTTTCATTCATTATATCCTAATAATAATAACCAGAAATCGTAACCTAGAAATAGTTTGATCATTAAGAAAGTCAAATGTTAATTGAAGAAGAAAAATCATTATTCTAATTCTAAAGCGCTACTATAATTAATTACTTATCATGAATGTCCTTCCTGAGGCTACAAGCTGCAGTTGTAATTAATTTGTATATACATATCCCAACGGTAAAAAAGAGCAGATTCTCTATGAAATTCTTTTTAAAAACATCTTCCTCACTAAGAATACATCCTGATTCGCGGGGTGCCTACTTTAAATACATTCAAACAACAGATACAAATAAGGCACAAAGAACACACACAGGACATATGATTGTTCCGAGTCTGGATGTATTTTGTGTCCATTAATTCTTTGTTTATAAAAATCCCCGCGATACAGGATTTGATCCAGAATTTGAAATATGTATTTAATTTAAAAGTTTGTTGTTTCGTATTATATGGAAAGTACAAAACTTTAACAAATTATACACCTACACCTTTGCCATGAATAATTCTGTCTATTGGTGAAAATGGCATCAAAATCTGTTCAGTGGTTTTTTAGTTTATTGCGCACAGACTTTTGTCGACTTTGCTTTATAATATGTACCTAGTGATAATGCTGTGCTTTTTTGGTGTATTCACCCCAAAAAAAACAATGTCTTCCAGGCAGCCTGGCTGCCTACAAACTATAATCATAGTATCTATGTAGATACTTTTACAGCTCTACCTTCCCTCTAAAGATACCACCGTGATATTACAACGTTTAATATACCTACTACCATAGTATACCCGCGTCATTCGTCTAAGCTCATTGAAGTGTGAATTCTAGGCCGATCAGATAAAAAACTAATCTAGTTTAGTCATAGCTGACATTGACAGTGATTGCTTTGTGTATATAACTGGTTCTAGTACAATATATTACGTAGGAATTGTTTACATAAGCTTGTATATCGATAAACGGGTAAGCAGAGAAACCGTACGTTTTAGGGATGGGTTTACTAATATACTCATAATACGATAAGCCGTACTACGAGATAATAAATGAAATGAAATGAAAAGATTTTTATTTTTGTACCATCATGACATGCATCATCAATTATTATAGAATGCGAGTATAACAAAAAGTAAATAAAAATATGGAAGTATAAAGAAATTTTAAAAACAAATAAATTGTTTATGTGCAGATGCACGTCCCATCCGACGGCACAAAAACAACGGTGATGCGCTCAGCATAATGCTGTGGCACTTGCATTGCTGTAAGCACTACACAGCGCTGGTTTCAGCGAACACCACAACTATTGACGTTTGGTCCGCCAATAGTGCACTCAAAATAAAGAAATAAATAATACATAAATAGATAGCCACGAGAGAAAATATGGCATGGCCTGTTTATTTCTTAATTTTTTATAAAGACGCCTCCTGCGCAAGTCTAAATTCCTGTGTTTCGCGAGATTTTTACAAACGGGATTAAATATAATGACCACCAAAAATAGTAATTGCACACCAAAATATGCTTACTAAAATATACCATAACGAGCACCTATACGCCTCAAATCACTGCATTCCGTCTCGGAAGGGTTAGGTTATGTTAGGTTCCTTCTTAAAGCCACCCAAAAATAGGAGCCCCGTCGACTTATTTTGATCTCTTTGCTGTGCAATTAATATTTTTGGTATTAAAATACGATTTTAATTTTGGTCATCATTTACTATTTTTGGTGATAATTTACTATTTTTAACCGACTTCAAAAAAAGGAGGAGGTACTCAATTCGTCTGTATTTTTTTGACTGTTATATTTTATTATATTTGGTGATAAGTTAAACATAAGCCTTTACAAACATTCAAACAACGGACACAAATAACACCCCGACTCGGAACAACAGTAGTACTGCCGAGCGAAGGTCTGTCACAAATGTGTCTGTGGATAATCAGTTTTTTATCGAATCTCACACGGGATAATTATTTTGTAACCTTTAGGGTTTAGTTAGGATAACTACAAGCCACGCTGTAGGGGCGTGGTGTCTTGAGGTTACTTTAAGCAGAGATGATTCAAAGATACTAGAGCAATTAACACTTTTATTAACAATGAGTATATAACACACTTAAAGCAAGCTATACAATTAATAGAAATCAAGGCGTGGTTCTCAAAGGCTTCCTACGTGGTTCTTATTAGGAAGAACCACTTAACTTGATGTGCAGCTCAGCGGAAGGAAGGAGCTCCACCAGGACGCGATCCACTATATATAGGCCGCCGCCGCTCGCAGGGGGACTAGTGATGCCATCATCTCGCTTGCCGCGCACGCAGCCGTGCGCCGCGAGTCGATTACGTGACAATTTGTGTGATACACAAATATGAGAAGATGGACGCTAGGACTTCTTTTTAATCGTCTTCTCGAAATTATGGTTCTGGAGCATTATCCTTACACGGGACAAAAATTGTGTGATACACAAATACCGAGTTGTTCCGAATCTGGTGTGATTTTGTGTCCGTTATTACAATGCTTGTAAAGTCTCGTTCAATAAAGACTAGTTATACTTAGTCTGTCTTGTAGATATAATAATATACCTACACTTTGATTAAAGATGTCAGTGAATCACTTTATTATATATATAAAACATATTGTATTAGAATGATTGAATGTAGCAATATATCATAAGAATGTATCCAAACGTGTGTGGGTGGAAGCTTCTTATGATTTCATTTAATGGCAGATTGCGAGTGGGTAGACTATTCAACCACCAAATTATTGTTAAGTACAAACTGATTTAGTTCTGTTGTAAGTGCCGTGGCATAAAGCTCGCTTGGAAGCGATCGCGACGACCTAGATTCAGTTTTCGGGACAAGCATAGTGTTCAATAGCTTTATCTGTCAGATCTGTCTATCAGTTCTTCAGTAGCAGCACAGATCCTGATAATCCTGATTAATATTATAATGTTTGTTTATTTGTTATGCTTTCTCGCCATAACTACTCAAACGATCATCATGGAATTTACAATGGTGTACACGTTTTCAGGAGTTCAGAAGAAAATGACATAGTAGTTCATCCAGGAAAAAGTATCTACTGTTCCGAGTGATAGAAAGTTATTGACAAATTTTACATTAACGCAAGCGAAGCTGCGGGCAAAATTTTGTAAACCTATAAAACTGAAACCGGTGGGTCCTAAAACATTACTTCTTCTTTTACCTGTATTTATATTCATCGTCACGGATGGCAGATAAAATCGTTGTTATATGCATGCATACATACATAGCCCTTCACGTATATTCATCGTCACGGATGGCAGATAAAATTGTTGTTACATGCATGCATACATACATAGCCCTTCACGTATATTCATCGTCACGGATGGCAGATAAAATTGTTGTTACATGCATGCATACATACATAGCCCTTCATGTATATTCATCGTCACGGATAGCAGATAAAATTGTTGTTACATGCATGCATACATACATAGCCCTTCGCGTATATTTCCGAAGAGGTAGACAAATATTTCAACCACATTTCACCGGCTATGGATGGTAGGTCCTCTGTGATAAATGTGGAAGATGGCAACATGCCAGTCCCCGGCATCTTGCCATCTTCCCCAAGCACAGATCTAGACTCCATGCTTCTGCTTAGTTTTTTAGACAAATACCCCAATAACACAAACTTGGGTCCTCAAGCACGGCAGTCCACTTCGCCACCAAAACAATCCACATAATTATATACCTATACATATGTATATTACCTATTTACTTAAAAAAATATGTCAACAGTGTTATTAAAATAATAATTATTAATACTTTGAATTATTATATACTTTTTTATAAATTGAGTTATCTGTTTAATATTAATGATAATAATTAAGTATTTGTACAATAATTTTAATAGAATATATATTTATAGGGTGTTATTGAAATGGTTAGCATAGTATTGGTATTTTTGTGAGCAGAAAAATATAATCTGTAAGCAGAAATAGCTAATTGATCAGCAACTCATGGCCAGCAAACTTTAAAGAGATCAAACTAAGTCGACGGAGCCCCGCTTGGCGGGGCTCCTATTTTTGGGTGGGTTTAAAAAAAGGGACCTAACATAACCTAACACTTCCGAGACGGAATGCAGTGATTTGAGGCGTATAGGTGCTCGTTATGCTGTGCAATATTTGCTGACCAATTAGTATTTTTGATGATCATTATATTTAATCCCATATTTATACGCCCTTTGTGACAAACTTAGCATACTCATGTAATTATGTAACATCTCTGTAAAACTGTGTTTAGCAAATATAATCATAATAATCATAATATTTAATATAAATTATTGTGTCAGCATTTTAAGATTTAAGTTTTATAATAATCAATTTCCTTTTTTAATATAATTTATACGTACCTACAGACTATGCATGCATTTCTTTATGATTATTACTGTTATTTTTATCTTTATTTAAATGCCATTATTTATTTGTTTGTATGATGTGTTAATGTAAATATTTAATTTCACTTTTGTAATTTAAAAAACGAGCATTAATAAATATTGTATGTAATTGTTTTTCGTTAATGCATGTCGTGGCAGCCTGTAAGTAAGGCGGGCACGCCACAATCGTGGCGGTAAGACCCGTACTCAGAGAGTGGCTGGAGAGGCGTCATGGCGCCCTCACCTTTCGTCTGACGCAGGTGCTGACCGGCCACGGTTGTTTCGGTCGGTACCTGTGTCGAATAGGCAAACAGGAGACGCCCGGCTGTCATCACTGCGGCGACTGCCGCGTCGTCGTCGGAGACACGGCGTTGCACACATTGGCGGATTGCCCTGCTTGGGCCACGCAACGCCGTGTCATGCACGCGGCAGCCGGTAGGGTCGTCCTCTCGCTCGAGGCTATGGTTCTGTCCATGGTTTCGAGTGAGAGGTCTTGGAATGCCGTTGCCTCCTTCTGTGAGGAGGTGATGTTAGTGAAGGAGGCGGCGGAGACGGAGAGGGAACGTTCAATCCCTCTCCCCAACCGCAGAGCCGGGCGCAGGAGGGCGCGAGACAACCTCCAGCCACCTTGAGTAGAAGCCTGCGGGCGGTGGACCCATTGGGGCCGTCCACCGATCAGCGCAGGTCCGAGTAGGCGGCGTTCGTGTTCCGCGCACGCCTCTCGATGACGGAAGAGGGAACAGGTCCCCCGCTTTACCGTAGGGGACTAGGTCCCCCAATCTTTTGTTTCGATGGTTGTGTGGGACCCGCCATGTCCATCGGCGGGTCGAACCTTCGGCGGGGTCGCGATTCGAATGTGAGAGCGATTCGCGCGGCTCCGCCATAAAGGTGTGAGGAACACCGCGGTGGTTTTAGTCGGTTCAGCCCAAATCCATCGTAGGGGCTGGATCCCGACATATCCCCATCGCCCGCCCCAAAACCGGCGATGGGGAATGTGATTGCACATTTCCCGAGTAAAAAAAAAAAAAAGCCTGTAAGTAAGGCAGCACTATATTATGTATCCGCATTTTTTTTGTTTTATAACGTAGTTTCAATTAGTGTATGCTTTGTTGGTTGTCCATAAATAAATAAATAAGTAAATCATAATCATAATAGTTTATTATGATTATGATGATTATTAAAAAAAAATATAAACGAATTCTTGTTAAGAACTGTGCATGTATGTGATATCGTCTGACTTTTATCGACCTGCACAACTGGCAGAAAATTAATTGTTTTTACTTTAAACAACATAAATTGATCCAATAACTTTTATTGTCGGCACCGGAAGCCTTTAAACTCTTAACAAAAATAACTAAGACGACGTCATATCATATTTAGGGTGCCGTACCCCAAAAGGAAACCTTATAAGATCACTTTGTTGTCTGTTCGTCTGTATGTCAAGACCCCTTTTATCAGTAACGCGTCAAGTTAAAATTAATATAAAATGTTTACTACCTAGGTACTTAATTCCTTCGAGAGTGATGAAAAATTCAAACTTTCAAGTCAACGCAAGCTAAAGATACAGCTGTTTATGCCGCATATTTATTCATAGCAATGGAATCAAAACCTAGGGTACTTTCTCTTGACCTACAATCATAATCTGGCAAGAAGCAATGTCTTAAAGCACAATTAAAGAGAAAATCTTTTATTTTTATTTACGGTTTTTTGCGATCATAATTATATTTATTTATTTATTTATGGAGGTCCAACAGCTTATCCTAGTTTGACAAAATATTTGAATAAGTACTCGATAGCCAATTACAGGTCCTCACGTTTAACATTTCATTAAAAATTACACACAGTTTCCAAGAGTATAGCAATTACACGTATACAATTACATACAACCAAAGTACAATACAGCTCAGCTAGCAATATAACAGTTTAAACAAACAACTGGTCACTCATTCTTCGTCTCGTCTGGAATACTAGTGCAGAATAAATCCAAATTCAGATCTTTAGCAGTTGCGTTAAAGCTATTGCTCGCTCGATTAAGAGTTTTGCCGATAGTTAGAAGAAGATCTAGGCACATATAGATCTTAATAACTTGGGTGGCGCATGGAGATTGAGTTCGTTTAATTAAATATTTGTACGGAACCGTCAGTACGCGAGTCCAACTCGTACTTGGGCAGTTTTTTATAAGGATGTCCTTAAAAGATGGAGGCGTCAGGAAATTGGCGACGGCACTTCCTACCAAAATAGTCACAATTGACCCCTTGATTAGTGTAAGTGACAATTAAAAGGATTAACTCTTGAATTGGCAATAAAAAAGCTCGGGCGATGATGAAGGCAATTTGTTCGTTAACTAAAGTAATCTAGACACGTAACTCCTTACTGAAAGACGTGGTCTTATTTTTAATCGACTTCAAAAAAAGAAGGAGACTCATTTCTTCTATATGTTTGTTACGCAATTACACCGCCAATCAAACCGTCAAACCGTCAAAATCAATTCATAACTCTATGCCTCCTTTGAAAAGTGATACAAGTCAAAAATCAACACTTTACAGGAGCATAAAAACAAAATTTAAAAAAATCTGATTCGCGTTCTAAGTGACCGAGGTTAAACTTGAGTAATTTTTTTTGTAGACAAAACATTCACTTTCTCTGTTCATTTACATTTTTGTGGTCAATATTATAGATTTAAATTAATTGTTAAAAAACCTGTAAGTTGTACCTTTTTTTTTTCTTATACATGCTCTGATGACGTGATAAATTATACAACTACAGTTAAAATTATATTGCACTTATAAGTGGTCTTTGTGTAAGATGAAAAATTAAATGTGCAAATAAATATATATCACACTTATACCATTAAACACGAAAAATAATGTGTGCAGCAATTACTTATAGAGATTACATCTTGAAATATATCTATATTCACGACATTTTTGCAAAAATCCTGCCAGTTATATCACTTTGCACAAAATTAGCTCCCAAATTATGATAGATAGAAGAACGTGAGTTAGATCAAAAAATTACAAAAAGGGTACAACTCGACTTATATTACTCATCACAGGAGGCACAGAATTGATTTTGATGATTCGTTTTTTGTTTGGTAGGTCATACTTCAGAGGTGATCCCATTTGTAAGGCGATTTTTGAAAAATCAACTAATTCATAAAGTTATATCTTGTTGAGGTTTTGGTTGTTTGTGGTTCCCTTCAGTAAAAGTATTGATGAGAAATTTCAATCTCTGTATTAATTGTCATCACAGAAATATTAGCAAGGAACAAAGAATATTGTATGTATTTATAAGTAGCTGTCATAATAATTATATACAAGAATGCCTATTTTTAAAGAAAACTACCTAATTCTATTAAAGTTGTATAGTCCTGCGCCGGTTTATGATTTAATTTTCTAAAATTTTACTTTATCTCTTTACAGTCCTGTTGTTAAGGAATTTGTCAGAAGCAGTGCGAACTCTGGAAATGTGAATGATAGGCGATAGGCTCGCTCTATAGAGCTAAAATACAGCTGGCAAAATATGGGTATTCGACCTACATTTTACTAGCTTTGTTAAACTCGGAGTAGGCATATATATACCTTGCCCTACTCGGGGATCTATATATTAATACGTGAAGCAAAAACTTTGTACCCCTTTTTACGAAAATTGCGCGGACGGAGAAGTATGAAACTTGGCACAGTTAAAGTTTATATGGTGCGAATCTTAATATTTATATAAAATATGCATTAGAAATACATTAAATTAATAAAAAAACACTACACGCACACAACCATGCATTTAATACACGCAGTCGAAGCGCGTAACTATGGTTACATATATCAATATATAATGACATATATCAGCAAGAGCTTACAGGCAAACTTTGGTCGAATTTCAAGCACTAGGCGACTGCTAGTATAGGTAAACCTATGTGTGATATTAAGAAGTGATAGCAATCTCTGTATGACAGCCCAGCACCTTTCCTACTAGGGAAGGGTGTTGGGCTGTCATACAAAGATTTCGACCTCACCTCCCGGTATTCATCCCTACTTATAGTTACGGTTATATTAATTACTTAATTAACACTTGTTTCAACGGTGAAGAAAACATATTGAAGCATCCTACATATGCCTGATCCACTGATGATCAGAAATCAACGAACCAAAAAGTAATCAAGATTTCTTAATTGCAAGATTTCTGCTGGTACAATCAGCTAGACAAATAACAAGGTTTTCTAGTTATTCATAATCACCACGATTAGGTTGGAAGAGTTTACAATTTAAAGTCATCTATAAAAATTCGTTAACACTTCTTGATCAATTACTTTATATTTTAATAAATAAAAGGAAATAAAAATGTACCATTAAAAAATGCCGTCCGTCCAGCAATTTTCACTACCGAAAACTTTTGGTATCTTCAAACTCCGTGCTGCTTCTTAACGCCCTCTTTGCTTTCACCGTGAATTGATCAGAGACATCATGTTAGACTGTAAAAAATGCCATTTCCAACAACTTAGACTGGAATATTCGAAGAATTCTCACTCACTAGCACGTGAGTTCGCTCAACTGTATCATATTGTATGCAATTACATTCACTAACATAACGTTACAGCACTGCCTTGTTCACGCATCGATGAGAAAGCAAGATAACTTAGTTGTATAATATTTATGTACAGAATGTAGGGTGCTGGGTTCGGTGTCAAGGTCGATAAAAACCGTGGGAAATTTAGTTCTAGTTAATTTTTAGCTTAAAATCCTTCCATACTTCCTTAGCCTAGTGGGAAATCGTTGGATTGCCACGCACATATCTCTAACTTTTCGAAGTTATGTGCGTATAGCTCTCCATAATATTCTCAAAGATATAGGACTCTGCCAGCACGTACTGGGCCAGCATGGTGAACTATGGCCTAACCGATCTCCCACTGAGAAGAGGCCCGTGCCAACCAGTGGGTCAGTTTAATGTCCTCCAGACCAAGCACAAGTATGTGCGCAAACACAAGTGCACTCTTTGTTCCCAAACCCTCATGATCCGATGGGACGGATAATCCGACACGAGCGGAGAGAGATCGGGTCAGTTTAATACATACATAGATTCACGCCTATTTCCCAGAGGGGTAGGCAGAGACTACGGATTTCCATTTGCTACAATCCTGACACACTTCTCTGGCTTCATTCACTTTCATCACATTCCTCATACACGCCCGTCGGTTCAAGGAGCTCTTAACCTGACCTTTGTCCAGAACGCCTCCGATCTGATCAAGAAACGATATTATTATGTAGTTACAGCTAGAAATATCGTAGCGTGTATGAGCTTTTGGAGTGACTAACAAATTCAATGAGAGTTTTGTAATACTACTACAATATTAGTTCTGCATTTGTAAGGAGGAAGTGTTTATACTTTAGGAATTTGCACAACAAAGGCTTTTGCAATAGATTTAAATGGCGGTACAGTAAATGGTAGCCATTTTAGTTTAACAAAGACCTAATATAATAATAATAATATTCTATCACATACACACAACACCATCTAGCCCAAACTAAGCAGAGCTTGTATTATGGGTACTAGACAATAGATAAACATACATATATATTTTTTTTTGTAAATACATACATATTATACATAGAAACACCCAGACCAAGACAAACACCAATGTTCATGCACCCAAATGTTTGACTTGTGCGGGAATCGAACCCGCGACCTCAGGCTCAATATATTTATAGCTGGTTTATATCCACGGCTTTGCCTGCATGAATCACATGAGAACACATATACGGTGCCAAAAGTTTTTTATAGAGCAATCTGGGAGATGGATCTATAGATTTTTTTTTTAATAATTCTTAAGTAGAGTTTGAGTCGTTCTCAATCTACAATTCTCAGTTCAGAAACCGGGGGTTAATCATAACGTGGCATACAGATAAACATTATCATGGATTAAGCGATTAATTATTATCCCGGGTAGGAACAGAAACCAGTTATGAAATAAAATAATAAAAACATCATACACTCAAAACAAATCCGAAAGTCATCAACAACCGTAGCAGTCCATAATAATAAATTAAACAATAACACTACATAGAGGTCTCATGCAATAGAAAAGGCCCTTTTAAACGTTGCAAAGTAAACAAATTTCTAAGGCTGTATACTTCGACACGCAGAGAGAAAACTTACTAACGATATTACGTCACCACGCACAGCAGATTTTTCTACGATTACGAAACGAACAAATATAACCTGTTTTCGATATCGTATTTGGAGAATTTTTCCAAGCAGGTTTACTTTTACATTCATTTGCAAAGAAATAGACAGCGTGTGTTGATTCTACGTATAAAATATTTGTACGATCTACGGATAGCCGTTCTGGGCTGGGGTGTTTGTTTCTGCATTTACGATGCGCGATTATTAGGGGAAATATCGAATTATTCGCGCATTCGATTATTAATCACTTATTTTAATTCGAATCAGAACTAAATTTTCGAATTATATTTTACTGACACTGATACGAGAGCGATATATTTTTCGACTTATTGTATAGGTACTTGCTCGCGGCTTCGCTCACGTAAAAGTAGGTAAGGTGCTTTTGATCCAGGAAAAAGTACTGTTACTTACCTATATCAGTACTTTTTTCTGGATGAAAGGTACCCTATGTCCTATTCTGTACACCTGACAACGTGTATGCGAAATTTCATGATGTTTGGTCATGTAGTTAAGGCGTAAAAGCTTAACAAACAAACAAACAAACTTACATTCGCATTTATAATATTAGTTAAGATGTCGCTGTAATTCGAATGTTTCATTCACCCTATCGCTTAATGACAAAACTCGAGTCAATATTCGAGAGAAGATTACACAATCAATCAATATTTATTACATTCGAATACCAACGAATATTATTCGATAATAATTAAATCGATTCCATGTTCGAATTATTTGAATGTCGAATCGAGAACCACTGTGAATAAATTAGAGAATTAATTACTAGGATTTAATTACTAACTACGACTTCTATAATTATTTCCATCCGTACAAAAATCAAACCGACATCACAACTAACCTTTGTTTAAAAATGGCTATAAATTATCTTTAAACTCTGCATTGTCTTACGTACTTGTAATTATAATTAAATTAATTATAAGTAACACTGTGAGATTCTAAGCTGCAATATTTTAGATCTTATCTTAATTTAATTTGGTATTTTAATTTTAAATAATTCAAATTATGGTATACTTCTATTGTTTTATTATTTGAATATTTTGATTCTTAAATTTATTTTAAAGAATTCTTATATACTTAGACTCACACATTTGTATCACGGAAGAAGAAAATTGGCTATATTTTTATCTCCTACGTAATAAAGGATTTATTAATGTAGCTGTCACCTATATTTATGGCTTGTAGCGTGATGTTATATAGCTTATATCACTTCTGGATAAATTAGCTTTCTAATGGTGAAATAATTTTAAAATTAATCCTTTATTTTTAAACAAAATGTCTTGCCTTATAATAATGTTGTAGAATGTCTGCTAATACTAAGAATTATGTAACAGAAGAATTTAATAGGATAGATAATACAGATATGGAATAACTTAATAGAAGAAAGGAATACTAAAACAATACAGAAAATAATAATTGAAGCAAAAACAAAGCCCAATTCCAGACGTCGAGCTCACACAATCAAGTAAAATAACTTATGACCGTTCTTTTAAATCAAATATGTTGCTAATGAAACACATACTACAAATATTATAAACTAAATGTGCCCGCGTTTATCGTTACTACGCCGCCCCCGTGACTCGTAGCGTGATGTTATATAGCCTATAGCCTTCCTCAATAAATAAGCTATCCAACACTAAAAGAATCTTTCAAATCGAACCAGTAGTTCCTGAGATTAGCGCGTTCAAACAAATAAACAAACAAACAAATAAACAAACTCTTCAGCTTTATAATATTAGTATAGATTACAAAGTTTGTAAAGATATTTAGACGTTTACTTTACTCACTAAAGAGTCAATCGTTGCACAGGTTTAGATAAAACTTGGCGAACAGATAGGCCATGTCCTGTCCTGATTAGCATACAGGATACCCCTTATCACCTACGCATAAACCGCAGACTGATCTATTAAATACTATTATTGAATTGTACCTCAGCTGGATATAAATGCGAATGTGCGTTTGTTTGTTTGTTACGCTTTCACGCCTTAACTACTTGACCCATCAGCATGAAATTTCACATACATGTCAGTGGTACAGAAAAGGACATATGAGAACCCGCTCTGCTCGCTAGAGAGCAGTAGTTTTTACTGTGGCGGATAAAAATTATTTGGAGATATGTTGGAAAAATAATATATTATGCTGATTAACTATTTAGACAAAAACAACAACGTTTTTGATATTAATTCCTCCGTCCGTCTGATTTGACATTACACAAAATTATGAACAGATTTAAATGCAATTTTGCAGTGTAGCACTTTTCTAATTACCAAATCAAACTTGAAATCTTTTTTATCTGATTCGATTCAGTAAACCTGGAGTTATGAGTGTGATTCACGCGAATTTTATTTATATATTTACACACATATATGTAGGTTGTACGTGAACTTCTAATTAAATTGCAGGTCAACCCAATTCATTGTCAATATTGAAGAATTTCGATTTCAGGATAAGAATCACAAATATTTTGTTGCGATCTACAGTTGCAATTTGCATAGATGATATTGCAGACATACCTCACACGATTTGCAATTTTAAGAATGTGTGTAGGAGTGTCAAGGGTGTGTGTAGTGTGCATGTGTGAATGTAATGACAGATACAACTTAAGTATAAGTGTTAATTTATGGCAGATGTTTACTATGAAAACTATTCTTAGCATTAATTTAATTGGTAAAATTTGAAAGATTTACAATTGAATGATTTTAATAAAAGAAAGTGAATTGAAGATGATGTTTCGCGAGGGAGTATTTTAGTGCCTTATCTATTTAAAGATGAATAACCTCACAGATTTTTCCCTTTGTCGCGGAGGCCTTTACAGACATTCAAACATCGGACACAAAGCACATTCAGACTCGGGGCAACCATTTGTGGAACACATAAATGTCTGCCCGGTGTGGGATTCGAACCCACAACTGAGTAGCATTGAGAACCACTACGTCATCCGTGCAGTTTTATTAAATTAAATAAATATATGTTTTCGCAATTATTTTTCAATATTTTCCTGTAGGACCAAATTGTCTAATTTACCTTGTATTTAAATGTGACTTACAGACATGACACCTTTCTGGGTATTAATTTACAGCATAAAATAAAACAAAGGATTTAAAACCATAAACAATTTGTAAAGAATTCGTGACTAATGCAGATTTAACGGGTATCTTTATGGGTGTAAATATTGCCTTAATTATGTAATTATCGTTGTCTTTGTGTGTGAGACTCTTACTTTCTCAATTATGTGAAGTCACGTGAAAAGGAAATGTTAATTATGTAATAATTCGCAGGA
Source organism: Catocala sponsa (assembly GCA_963564715.1). NCBI lineage: Eukaryota > Metazoa > Arthropoda > Insecta > Lepidoptera > Erebidae > Catocala > Catocala sponsa. Next base: position 17,130,036 of record OY751351.1, on the reverse strand, counting down.
AACACTTAATTTTGTGCGCAGTTCAAGTACTTAAAAGGTTTATTGCCCTTATAAAATTGTTTTGAGAATTTCTTGGTTAATAATAATTATGTAATTAGATCAATTATTTTGTAAATGTTCACTCACCTACGTGATCAAAAATGAAAACGAAAATTTCTCACTATATATAATTATTTATTCATCTTTCAAATGTTAATCAATGCTATTTGTATAAAGGTATTAACTCTGGCGTAATTATTTTATGTAAATTAGATTATAATGAGAAACAAATAAAAATTCATTTTTGAAATATTTAAAACTTTTAATTTTTATTACAAACGGAACGACTTAAGACTAGTTTCGACTTATATGACATTTTATAATTATAATTGTATAAAAATAACTTATAATTATTAGCTACACATTATTACGGTAATCATGATTGCGGTTACTTACTTATTCTAAATAATGATTTATGATGTTTTTTGCATGCAAAAAATATATTTTTTATTTTATTTTTCGAAAGTTTTGTACCTATACTTTCTTTGGCAATTGGACACACACTGTAACAAACACACATTTATATTTATATATTATAATATTTTTAAATATGGCTTCTGTATAACTCACATTTAAGGACGGAAATTCGTTCCAAAAACTTACTTTAAATATTATTATAAATTAATTATTAAATACAAATTAATTATACATTTCTCTATTGTAATTAAAAAGGTAAGAACACCGATGGTTGGCACTTCGATATTATTATATCTACTAATTTACAAACATTTATAAGTTGTGAAATACAAATATGTCGCAAGAATTACCGTACGCTTCGCGCTGAGCATAATTTATAAACTCTCACAATGCAACTTGCGTAAAAATTTGCATATTTCGATGGTCCGATCGAGTGGAATTACTCGCGATCGAAACGAATACAAACGGAGAGCCATTATGACACACCTCGCAGGTAACATCTATTACACAATGCGACCTCAAATCGAAGCACAATCTGGCACAAGCACAAGTAAGTACTCGTACTACGCTAACTACTCGTCAAAGCAAGCCCACTGCCCATTATGAGGTCACATTTTTCTCATAGACGACCTTCTACCAACGAACAATCTCCAGTCGTCCATGGACGCTTATTAACGCGAAATATAACTTACGAAACTTACATACCAAGCTATGTATAACTATCTTACGTTAATCGTGTGTGTCGAGGCGACACTTGGTGGGGAGGCCGACAGATCCACCGTCTTAGGTACAATTGAGGTTTATTGTGAATCAGCAGGTACTCATGAATCATTGAGTTAAGAAGGAAGCGACTGATTAGGCCCACTCGCTTGAGATTCTTATATTTGACCTAAGGCGTGACACTATGCTATGAGATAAAATTAAAACTAAGTCGGATGGAATGTAGAAAGAAATACTAGAAAATAGAATAAAGATTTCGCGGTTTCCTTGCGACAAGGAAATGAACTTTATTCAGAAAAACAGGCCATGAAAGAAAGGGAACTTAGAAAGGGAAAGTTATCTCAGGCAGTCGGCATCGAATCGATATCATACCGAAGTGATCGATCGTTAATACTGAGGCACTACAACCTAACACTCAGTTTCACCTTCTTTTCTCTCCGTAATATAATGTTCGACTTCTCTTAGAGAATGGAACAGCTTCCACGCTAACACCACACCCGTAATTTCCACTAGCGAGATAAGCAGAGACGCTCCGGCCACCGAGGAACTGATAATCTTGGTATAAACTGACGCCACTTTAGCACAACCTAAACGCTCGTTAGCTTCCTTATCAGTAAAGTCACAAGTAGCTCTATAATAACTGTCTTGACAACACGTTAAAGGTAGATCGTTTCTCCAACTCCTATAGTCTCGAGCATCGTTGGCACCGCAGCATCTCAGTTTCCTCTCGATTCTGCCGAAAGCCTTGAAGGTATCAGGGTTCGACTGCGAGTTGTAGTATCCATCGTAAACGGTATCCTTGATAAATCTGTCTGTGTCATCACCATCGACGTACACGAAGATTAGGGTTGCAGCAATCACTTGACCGAGCACAAGCAGGATCATGAAGATTCCATAGATGCCGAGAAGTCCTCTGCTTTCCTTGTTGGCACCACACCAGCCGCAGAAGGCGATCATCATCACGAACAGTCCGAGTATGATGAACAGCCATGGTGCTACTTGAGGCCAGTACACCCTGTAGTCCAGTAAATAATGGTTGGAGTTCCTCAAGCTGACGAATTCGCTTAGCTGCACAAAGAACCAGATACCGGTAGCCGCGGTCACAAGCCCGAACACCGCGTATACTATGTTCATAACATATAGAACGTTTTTAATAAAGTCCTCTTTGCCCATGTTGATGTCTGTTCACGCGTGCGGTTGTCAACGGAATGAGAGGCGTGCGCGTGATGCAACCACTTTTATAAACTGTGACCGCGCCTTGCGTACGCGCAATAAGGCGGTTGTGGTAGCGTCAAGCACCTGTCAAGTAATACTGATGGCGGGGAGATTATTCATAGTTGTAATATAACTAATGACCTAATTTACAATTGTACGCTGATGGGTATTGACAATTGCATACTTTCCAGTTCAATTATCGCTATTGTTACAACACAATGATAATTTAATTGATAACATTAGTGCATAAATTCATTTTCGTTAATTCGTTTTCGAGGAGAGTTGTTTTACAAGCTGTGATTTTTATTTAATAGTAATAATTCATTTAACATACCGTTATTAATTTTCTTTAATGATTAATTACACTATCTATTCGAGTGCTTGTATTACTTTTATGGTACGTTTTCTTTGTTTTATGTATTTTATTATAAATTATGTACGAGTAGTACTAATTAATATTACCTATTGTAATTTCATTTATTTCAGGTGAGCTATCTATAAGTAAAACTAATTTGTTTATGTAAAATAATGAATAAATATAGAATATATTTATTATATCCTCTACATTATATATTTGATATATTAATAGTGATTGTTACTTCGGGTTTTCTTACGGTAAATATATGTATGTCAAAGTAATAAAACGAATTCATATTTATAAAACATCCAGTCTATTTTAAAATGCAAATACATCAATATAACTACTTAAGATTAAGTTAACAATATTTTCTTAATACTATTGAGTTCGCGATACATCGAGAATCGATCGATCGATACATCGAGAATCGATCAAGCTAACCTATAGTTGCTTGAGAGCGTGTGGCGGGCCTTATATTTATACTTCAAGCTTCTGCGACATACTTTTATAGTTTCTATAAATTCACAATGATTTTATAATACACATGTTTGGTAAAATACACAATTTATTACGTAATATTTGTGATGCGATTTTAGCCCTTATCACGTGAGAATAAGGTCGAGCTTTTGAATGTTTTAAAGTTTCGAAATGTTGCTTTCGCTGTTTGTGTTACTATAACGCAACTACTTTATTTGTAGATGAGCAAAAGCAACGTTTGAAAGCTTTTTTAAACTATTTACAAAAGCTGAAGATTTCAAATATAAAGCTTTAACTATTAGACATTAATTTCGCTTGGTTTATCATTCTTTAAACACAATCTCGGACTATTTTTCTTAACGAAAAATCTTCATATCACTTTGTTCGGATACTAAACCCAAACAAAGAGCCCACGATGAGACTGTGTGAGAATAATAATAGCTATATGTTACGTTTTCACACGAAGATGTATGTAGTATACAACAATAGAATTTTCAAACACATTGTTTAAATTGCACAACACAGTAAAAACGAGGAAAATCTTGAGAAAACAATTATATACAAGAAATAAATACGACACAAACAAGTTTTACTAGTTTTAAAAGTAATACTTATATCCACGTATTTGTTCTAATAGAAGACACCATTGTATTGACAGATTCAGTATCTAATCGGTAACTCAAATTACTATAATTAGCGTAGATGTTATCACCTCACAGGGCGAAACATCAATCATTTTACAAATCGAAATCAAACATTCCACAAATAGTTTTGGTATAACAGGTACAATCATTATTCTCAAAGTATCTCTATCCTAACCACTTAATAAGAATACACTTGGTCAAATGTCAGTCATTATTTAATAAGAGACTCGCTTGTTAAGGATTAATTACGTTGACTCACCCGCTGTCCTATTATTTTGTTCCAAAGGCCACTGCACATGGTCGTTTCAATCATTTAAAAACCATTTGATCGTCAGACTAAATTTACTGTTTAGTCAACGAAAATCGGTGGATTAATGTCAAAATTAAAGCTATAAATAACTCATGTGCAGTAGACTTATACTTACATCTAAATACATTCATAGCCTCACGCCTTTATCCCTGGAAGGGCAGGCAGAGGTGTATACCCTAATGGTTTGCCAGGTATGGTTTTAAGGACAACCCTATAAACGTCTACCGGTCACAGTCCCAGACACGGAGCTACTGCTAAGAATTTCTTCTCAATAACACTTTGTTCGACTCGGGAATCGAACCCGTAACCTCATGCACAGCAGTTGCCAGCCATTAAACTTACATCTACATTTTAAATAAATACCACACTAAAATACTGTCACACTTTCCAATCTTACTCAATTGCTTATGTAAGCATTGCGTTAAGTTTATTTCTATCTCATACAAGACAGAAAAAACTGCAATACTGGGCATTGAACACACCCCTGTAAGACACCATAACACAAAACTTTCGGAATTTTAAAAAGTCTACAGTAACACTTTTTTGCTTTCAGATTCTAATTGTACCGGTAACCTGGGCTTTTTTTTTAGGCTTCGCGATAAAGTAATTGCTACGATAACATTCATGATGCCGATAAACGCGGTAAATGCTCCAGCTGCTGCCAACACCTTAATGAAGATACTTGTGTAGTTAATTGCCACTTGAGTACAGCCGTGTCTCTCGTTAGCCAGCTTATTGGCGAAATCGCAGTCAATAGCGTATGATCCAATCCATCCGTGGTAGTAAGTATCGCAGCACGAAATTGGGAACTCATTCCTCCAATTCTTGTAATCTCTGGGTCCACCTGCGCCGCAGCACTGGAATCTCTTCTCCATATTTCCAAATTCCATTTCAACTGCCTTATCAGACTTCATCTGTGTGTAAACATCCCAAATTGCGTCTTGCATGAAACTTTCCGTTGCTTTAGTATCGGCGAGCGTTAGCGCGACGATCGCAGCGGTGAGCAAAGCCAAGATGGCTAACACTTCAAATGCGATGTACATTACCACTAACCCACTGCTCTTCTTCTTAGCACCAACAAAACCACAACACGAAACACAAATCACCAGGATACCAGCAAAGATGAACACCCAAGGAATCGCTTGCGGCCAATACACATTGTAGTCAAGTAGATAATGGTTCGAATTTCTTAAACTTGTGATGCCGTGTATTTCAACGAAGAACCATATCGACGCACAGGTGATTGCCACTCCGAAGATGATGTGAAGGATGTTCAGGATGAATAAAAGAACGGACGAAGGACCGGTGCTACCCATGATTGCGCGGTACGTGTTACTTCGTCGAGTAGTCTCAATGAAATAGCGTGTGTCGCAACCCGACTGGTTTTATAACGCGGCGAAAACCAAGGCTGTGCCCGCTTGTGAGTATGATTCATTTATTGGTGACTACTGTAGAAGTTTATGTGGTTTTAGTGACGTTAGTAAGAAGAACAACATGTTTTTAACATGGTTTTAACGTCATATATAGGTATATACATAAGTCATTTAGAGATAAAATAGAAGCAAAATTTACCACGGAAATAATGGTTAATACGTCAATTAGATAATAACTTCAAACATTAATGCGTATTAATGATATTGTAGTAACATGAAAACTTAAGTTTAAGTAATATTAGTTAATTAAAATTAATTATTCTTTGGGAATAAAGACGACTGTGAATCATTTTCGAGGTAGTCTAATTTGATTTTATGTTTGAGAATGTTTCAAAGTATTTTGTGCTTCATAAAATCAGACCCGTCATAAATTATGTCATGTGGTAATATGTCAGTAATCATTTACCCTTATATGTGTCTTAGTTATCAAAAAACGTATTTTAAAAGTAATTATTTAGAACAACCAATCTCTTATTTATTAAATTGTAAATTAAGTTTTAATTTCTTTTAATTGCATGCAGTGTTCACATCGAGAAGTATCGATTTAATTTAAGATGCTTTTAATAATTTATTTTTGTTTAATTTAAGCCCCGATGCCTAAACAAAAAAATGATAATATGTCTATTATTTATTTTATAATCACTTAAATTCTGTTTTTATTCTACTATGTAGGTATTTATTTTGTTAAATTTTACGTTAGGTTAAACGTATTCTTGTTGGATGTAAAACTCCAATAAAAAGATAACAATAAAAAGTATCCTTTATGGAATTGACTGAGTAAGTGAATGCTTAGCATACCGCATTGATAGAGTTACCTGATCAGTGTAGTCATAACGGGAAATCTATGATACACTAACAGGTTTACAATCAGGAAGGAAGATTATTTACATATACTTACATTACATAATTATCAACTGAGTCATTCTGAATTATACTTGATACTATAAAATTAGACCTATATATCAGTTCTAAGGATATAGTTTGTGAAACCAATAATTCTGCTAAAAAATTGATCAAGGTAAATTCTTACTCTAAAAAGGTTTGTAACTAGGCGGCACGTATGACAGTGTTGACATATATATATCTATGTCTATACTAATATTATAAAGAGGAAAGATTTGATTTTTTGTTTGTTTGTAACGATTTAACTCAAAAACTGCTAAACCTATCTTAAAAATTATTTTATCAGCAAGTAATATAGGCTACATTTTATTGACAAAACTACTTTTACTAACATAACCTAACCTACTTTTACGCGAGCGAAGCCGTGGGCAAAAACTAGTTACCTATATTATAAACTAGACAGTGCTTTAAAAATTTACTTTGCCAATACGAAAATAGTTCTTGTTGTGGGTTCAATCCAAAACAGAAGTTAATAGTTTACACGTGGTCGAAACATCCGAACATCATCAAAAGCTTTCACATTTATTAGGTAATAAATTCAATCATAAAAATATATACTCACGTCTATTGTCTTACTGCTATTTGGGAATCGGAGAGAATCCAAACATCCATTGCATACGAACCTGGTTTTTTCTTCGTTAACCTTTTGCCACATACTTCACACACAAATCGTCTACAGACAAAATGATTTATTACTACCTAACTCTTGCTGTATGAAATATACTTTACAATCTATTCTCATATCTACCAAATATACATAATTTTTATAAAAATCGGTCGAGCTGTTGCGGAGGAGTGCAACCACAAACACACACGAGATTTATATATATAGATTTATTTATTACCTGTCATCAATTCCTTTTTGCAATAATACTGGTTATTAATTTTAAAATTAAAGTAATCTATCTGGTTGAAGTGTAAACTCTACATTTTTACATCGGCTCTACCAGTAGTATGTCATAGTTAGTAAATAAAACGCATAGTACAGTTAACAATGGAGGCCAGCCTTGGGAAACTTACACAGAATTGCTCAGATTAGTACTCTACACGTGTACTTGTAGAGTCGCATCGTGACCGTGACTCTACAGATAGAGTTTTTATTGGAAATAATTTGTCGCAGCTGCGTTCAGCTTCCGGTGACGGATCAGACAATGAAGTTTTAATTTTTCACTGACTTTTTTGTTCTAACCTTTGACTGCAGATTCTAGTTTTAGTACCTTATTTAGAAAAGTACACTGGATAACTGCATGGTTGTATCGCCACGGCTAGTACCCCGAATGTCGTAGATTCGAAGACAAGGCAAAAAAATATTGTGATTCTCAGAAAGGTAGTGGTTTTAAGTTTGGGTGCTCATTGTGTCTGCTTGAAATGGAATAAGGAAAAAGTAAAATTTATTTTGCAGATATGGTTTACATTAATTAGCTGGTAAATAATAATATTAAGGCTCTTTGCACATCTCGCACTTGTCAGGCATGCGAAAATTTACATAATAAGTATTTCAACTAAATTAAATACATTTTAGAGAAATAACTATTAATATACAATTATTTTGATTATAATATGAATATCCAACCGCTTCCCGCGACCTTTACCAGGTCGTCGGTCCACCTTGTGGGAGGGCCTACCCCTGCTGCGTGCGTCAGCGGTTGGATGCGGGTGGCCCAAGACCGGTCTGTGTGGAAATCCTTGGGGGACGCCTATGTCCAGCAGTGGACGTCTTTTGGCTGACATGATGATGATGATGATGAATATGAATATCATAAATTTATATGGAGGCAATGTTATTAGTAGTTATAAGGGAAATAATAATCAATGTCATACAATGTTAAAATAATAGTAATTCTAAATTAAAGCAAAACAATGAAATTAAATAAAATATGGCAGCAAAAGATAATAATAGGTCGGTATACAATAATTATTATAAAATGTCATTTAAATTGTTAATAATAATTTGAATTATGTTTATAGTCGAAAAATTTCTTAATCGTTAAAATTAAACTATACACGAATTTTATCGTATAAAAACACATTTCGATCAGCCATTTTCTTAATTTCTGTATGAATGTTTTATAAAGTTACCCGTGACACAGTAATTATTTTTAGTAAAGCAGCTATCTATAATAAAGAAAATAATATATATAGTGTAATGTAGCTTATGTCCCGGGACTGGGTTTTCAGCTAGCTAGAGTGATGATATGCATAGACTGACTGGCAGTAGTTGGACAAGGAATGCTAAACATCAGTCTTACTACAAAAGACATAAACACGTGTTAAGCTCATGTCTAAAAAAACCATACCACAAATCAGTGGTTAGCCGTTGTATAGCGTTAAACATCCCTTAGACGTGTTTTAAATTTAAACACACGCTTATGCTAGTTAACAGATGTCTAACCCCATGTAGCTGTCACAGTTATCAAAAGTTACACATTGATGCGTAACCGGCGTAACTGAATTTTGTTGTTTGTTCCTCGCTGCTTCGTGGTTTCCTTACTTTTTGATGAAGTATGCATTTTATTTTCAAATAAACCACCGCACTTTATCAAGAACAAAGTTTTAAAAATAACAAACTTACTTTGACAATGACACATCTGTTAGCATAAACACATTCCTTAGCACACTATTACACTATAATTATGTCAACAATGTTAAATGAAAATTATTACAATTTAATTAAATATGTACTAACAATAATATTGTAATATTGTATCACATACACACAACACCATCTAGCCCAAACTAAGCAAAGCTTGTACTATGGGTACTAGACAATGGATAAACATACATATATACTTTTTTTTTTGTAAATATATACATATTATACATAGAAACACCCAGACCAAGACAAACATCCATGTTTATGCACACAAATGTTTGACTTGTGCGGGAATCGAACCCGCGACCTCAGGCGTGGCAGTCGAATAACAATAATTATTCAATAACATTACTCGTATTTACATATAAGTAGTATTGATTTCATACAAGATATCCTTAGATTACATTAAAATTGTATTAAAATATCTGCATGTTTAGAACCGCGTCCAATACTACCATGAACCCTAAAATCCTACCATGTTCAGTTAAATATGTGATAGATACCGTTTTGTAGTAAAGGAACCTAAACAAGGGTTTAAGTGGTATCCAAATCGTTAAACACTGTCTAGCTAAACACATGTTAAAATGGTGTTTAGTATAACTTTTGTAATAAGACTGTTATATGTTTAGCATTTCTTGTCCAACATCTTATCATCAGAGTTGAGTTATCTCAGTGGCGTGTTTTGATAGAGCCCTATGTCTATTAGTTGTTTGAAGGAGGGAACTTATTCTCACAAAATAGGTTTTATGTCTAAAATACCTATCGCGAAATCGCTTAATCCTAAATGAGTCTGCTATTAATCGATATAAATCTATTACGTGTATTTCCTGGAGGCCAATTCTCAGGAATTAATAAAGTCTATTTCCTAAGAATTAACCTCCAGGCTTTGTCCATAATAATCTAGAAGATTCTAGAAGTACTTGTAATTAGTTTCTTTCTTATTTTATATGTCTCTCTCTGAGACTTTTGCTGTCTATCAGACAAAGTTGCAAACTCTACTGCAACTGAAAATTCTTTCATAGCAAACTCACAGAATCGAACCTGATACCATATGCATAACAGTTGCGTTCATTACAGAGGCAATTCTATGTTCCATTTATAACTGTATAAAATAGAATCATGACCTATAAATCTGTTATATTGTGATTAGTTTCCAGTAAAACTTGATCAGACTGGTTGGATAATTGCATCAACAGAGCGACGCCATCTTGAATCGTTCGCAACAAATATGTAGGTACTAACGAAAAATACTTGTTATGCTGTATACCCTTGATAAAGGTTGAATTAAAGTCACATTGAGTCTTGGACATCTTTCGACTGACATTATGAGTCACAGCCTAACTGCTAAGAACTGGCTTGAAAGTATATAATATTAACTTTTGCATGCAGCTTCGCCCGCGTGGTACCTTCATCAATAAAAAGTAGCCTATGTCCTTTCCCAGGTTTTAAACTACTTCTGAATGAAATTTCATCCAAATCAGTTGAATGGTTCAGCCGTGTATAGGTAACAGACAGACAGACAGTTACTTTCGAATTAATGTTAAGTAAGGAAGTAAAGATATTTGCTACATACATAGTCACGGTTATGTCCCAACAGGGCTAGCCAGGGGTGTGTGTATCCACTTTTTGGTATGATTATAAGTACCACGTAATAGGTTTCGTTTAAACTGCCTCCGTGGCGCAGCGGTAGTGAATGCGACTGCTGTGCATGAGGTCTCAGCTTCGAATCCCGGATCGGGCAAACAAAAAGTTACTGGATTTTTCTGTTAAGAAATCTCAATAGCAGCCCGGAGTTAGGAAATTGGCGGTGTTAGACAGTCCCGTGCCTCGGAAAGCACGTAAAGCTGTTGGTCCTGCGCCTCATCTCTCTCTGGTCGTGACGGATTACCGTCTCATTGGATCTTGAGAGTTAGGGAACAGAGAGTGCACTTGTGTTTGCGTACATTCTTACTATAATATCTCCTGCGTAGATGGCCAGTCTCCGTTAAGATTGGCCTTCAAATTCGGTCCAGAGAACCTCAGTTACGTTAACGGTACTAGTATAATTAAAGTTGAATGCCTCATTCTCGCAGCGGTAGTGAATACAAATGCTGTGTGCGTAAGGTCTCGGGTTCAAATCGTCCTGGGTCGGGCCAACAAAAAGTTATTGTCATCCACAAATATTTGTTCCGAGTCTGAGTGCTTATTGTGTCCATTGTTTGAATATTAAAATAGGATAGAATAGCATTTATTTCTAAGTAAATGGTACTTTAAGATCATATATATTCAACATTGATTCACAAATACTGCCATTTCTGGTATAGAAATATTAAGATGATGATTCCTAAGAAAAATGAAGATTATGATCTTGTTTGTAAGTCGTATTTACAACCATTACGCCAGGTACCTAGTTGACAGTCTCTACGCAGTATAATATTTGCTAAACCCAACATACATAGATTCACGCACACATATAATTGAAAGTGTAAGCACACGATATTACATCATAGCTGTGCTCGCAGTTTCACCAGCGTTTATGGTTACTGCGCTGCCCTCGTGGGTCGTAGCGTGATGTTATATAGCCTATAGCCTTCCTTGATAAATAGGTTATTCGACACTAGAATTTTTCAATTAGAACCAGTAGTTCCTGAGATTAGCGCGTTCAAACAAACAAAAAAACTCTTCAGCTTTATAATATTAGTATAGATTTATTCACAAATATTGCCATTGCTGGTATAGAAATATTAAAATGATGATTCCTAAGAAATATGAAGATTATGATCTTGTTTGTAAGTCGTATTTACAACCATTACGCTCTAGTCGACGGTTTCTAGGTAGTATAATATTTGCTAAACTCATACATATATATATATTAACGCATACATATAATTGAAAGTATTAGCACACGTATATTACATCATAGTTTATGGTTACTGCGCCGCCCCTGTGGGTCGTAGCGTAATATTATATAGCCTATAGCCTTCCTCGATAAATAGGCTATCCAACACTAAAATAATTTTCAAATCGAACTAGTAGTTCCTGAGATTAGCGCGTTCAACTAAATAAAAACTCTTCAGCTTTATAATATTAGTATAGATATGGGACGAATCTTGTAACGTCTACCAGCCATATTATTACGTAATCCTTACAAAAGTTCGATGACCAATGAGGAAGCCAAATAAAGTATTAGCAAGGAAAATAGTTATTGGAATACCACTAGAGGACTAGTCAAGAGAAAAATTACGCTTAGATTGATTTTTACGTTAAGCTCATACCCAGGTCTTTGAGATTGTGATGAAGTTTTATTTTTAAAATTAGATTAATAGCAATTTAGGTTACAAATGATTAGCATTCTCGTTAACCGGGAAGGCTTGCATGCTTGTATTACAAGAGGATTCACGTCGGTAGTGCAATGGAATTCGAACCCGCAATCTTTTAATTTTAACTTAGTAAACTGACTAATCTATATACTTTGACGTTCATAAGTGTAACTTTGTGACTTAAATGAATAAATGATTTTTAACTTTGACTTTAATCGCCTGTCCAATGCCTTATCCGTTGGCTAGCGCCGCTTCTCGTTGTTTGAATGTTTGTTATACAATCTCTCGTCGTCCCACATGGTGATGGGATCAGCTTTAATAATAATAATAATTTTATTTCATAAATAGCAGAAGTACATGATTAAACAAGTTTACATTTTCAATTTTATACATAATCTCAGATATCTTTATGGCATCTGTGTCTGAACTAGATAAATTTTATTAAACTTTCCTAATATTTCGCCTCTTTTTTGCAATGTTTTGTTAAAATGTTTGTTATACAAGACGCGTGTTTTATGAATGAATTTGGATATTAACATGACTCTCAGATAAATAGTACACACACATTTTTTTTCATTTGAGAGCGCCATTAAAAAGCAATTTAAATACTGTGTTGCGAGGTACTTCACAAACATTTTTTGTACAATAAACTAAATAAGTTATTAGATATAATATAGCATTAATCATAATCACATAGTTTTAACAAAGTACCTAAAAACGCTTACGTATTCAGATACAGAGAAATTGCTAGTAGTTGTAAAATAATTTCTTATTGTTTAAGCAATTTTTCATTTATAATTGTTATTATTTATAAATATTTTAATTGTAGGTATACTTAACTACCTATATATGTTTGCAATACATGTATAAATGTTAAATGTTTTTTATAGACCCTTACTTTATAAACAATAGAATTACAATGTAATATTAGAAACAGCCTGAAACACAGGTCTCTGACCTAGTTCAGGTAATAAAATATAAAAATGGACTTTATAAACAAGACATTTTGTGTCTAATTTTTAAATTGTAAAATGTTTTCCTTGAGATTAAATATAGTTTTAATGTGAATTTAATACAATAAGTAGCCTGTAATGTGTTTTGTAAAGACTTTTATTTATTATTGAATAAAAATGTATTATTTATTATTATTATTCAAACAAGGGCAAACAAAGAACACCTAGACTCAAAACAGCTATTTATGATTCACACAAGATTTTGTCCCGGACAAAACCAACAACATTCGGCGCTATAGAACTGGTGAGGCGACCACTTAAACCATACGCCACTATGCTTACCTTTTATCCTGCTCACCGTTCCCGTGGGATTCTTGCAGGCAAAGCCACAGGAATTAACTAGTATTACATAATAGTGACGTAAAAATTAAAATGTTATAGACAGGAAAAATACAAGATGAAAACATACTTATGTTTCCTTAGAACAACATGATAAAGGAATCTTATATTTTTCATTTAATTGCCTATTGTTCTAAGCTGAATCTAGGTTAAGTTCTCAAGAATTCTAAGATTAATTATGATTAAAGGTGCGTATTATTCCGTTAAGTTAGTTGAGTTTTAAAACGCGTTTTGTGGTATTAACTTATTTATTTATTTATCACTAGAGCCTCGCTGATTTCAGCATGAATGGGCCGGCTCGACCGGGGAATGACTACCCTCTCACAGAATATCGACGTGAAATACCAGTATTGCTACTGTTGTGTTTCGTTCCGTGAGTGAGAGTGCCGGAGGCCCAATCACTCTCTTTCCCCCTTTCCGCTCCTTCTCCTTCCCACTTCCTTTCCTAAAGGGTCGACAACGCGCAAGTGATGCAGGTGGTGTTGGTGTTGCAGGCTACGGTGACCACTTACCATCCGGTGGGCCATATGCTTGTTTGCCACATTAGTCGTATAAAAAACAAAGGAAAAAATTATGTGGTGTCGTGGGACACCAGGTAGGAACGAAGTTCCTTCGGCTAATGTAGAATTGACACTCGCTTGTGTATGCGACTGTCGCGCCTGCGCACGTCTCATTTAACGGTTTTATTCCACGCACTTTTTTCCACGGATTTTTTCTTACGGTTTTACTATCACATTTTTTTCAGTTCGGTCGCGCAGCAAAATCCCTATCCCCTCCAAGCCTGCCGTAAGGAACTTCGTTCCAAAAGAAAATTTTTCCGCGGCTTTGCTCGGGTATATGTAGGTTATATCAATGTTTAGTTCTCGGGCATAATACGTTTTTTTGGATAAAAGGTACTCTATGTCGTTTTCAGTTCCCCTGACAACGTGTATGCGAAATTTCATGATCATCGGTCAAGTAGTTACGGCGTATATGCATAACAAACCAACATTCACGTTTATAATGTTAGTTTGAATTTTAAACTTTATCTCTTACGAGCAAAACAAAATAAATATAAGCTTTTGAATGCACAGAGAGACGAGGCGACTTGCCTTAAACCACTGCGGTTTAAGATAAGTCACCTCGTCTCTGCAACTAGAGTACACGAGTGTTGTGCGTTCGAATCTCAGGAAGGACAACAATTTATGTGATTCGCATATCTTCTGATTTTGGGTGTTATTTGTGTCCGTTGTTTGAATTTTCGTAAAGTCCCTCGAGACACAGCAATTATGCCTACTACAGGAGTTTCCTTTTATTTTCAAGGGAATTTATATTTAACTAGCTTTTGCGCACGGCTCCGCCCGCGTGGTAACTACATCAATAAAAAGTAGCCTTTGTCCTTCCCCAGGTTTTAAACTATATCTGTATCAAATTTCATCTAAATCCGTTGAGTGGTTTTGCCTTGAAAAGGTAACAGACAGACAGACAGACAGGCAGATAGACAGACAGACAGAGTTACTTTCGAATTTATAATATTAGTAAGGACTAGTAAGGATTGAAAAGTCCTAATTTTCAAACTTGATACCAATTGATAAACTTATTCTTTTAACAATTTATAACGCTAATTAAAATGGCGCTGAAAAACCACGTGAGCTTAGTAAACAATAAATATTACTTCCTGTGTTTGTGGCACTTCCTAGTACTATTACTAATAGTAATGCCTAACGTATAGTTAGGTCACCTAGCATTATGGCCACGTGCCATAATATTGCACTATATGATGTAGTCAGTAATTGTGAATGAAAATCCTAGGCAAAAGTTAGTCATAATTATTTATTAGTCTATTATCTAGTCTTTGTCGGCTTCAATGGCGTAGTAGTAAGTGTACCCGACTGTCACGCCTGAGGTCGTGAATTCGATCTAGTGTATTATATCCACAGTTCGCTCTAGCTCTGAATGCCGGGTAGGTAGATGTGTGCATTATGACCGGGAGACCGTTAGACTGCCAGGCAGAGGTCTCAAGTTCGACCACAAGCCGCGTATCTCTGACATTTCTAAGTCATGTGCGCATTAAATATATAATAATCGCTTGATTTAACGGTGAAGGAAAGCATAGTGAGGAAACCTGCATGTCTGAGAGTTCTCCATAATGTTTTGGAAGATATGTAAAGTCTGCCAACCCGCACTGGGCCAGCGTGGTGGACTATGGTCTAACTCTTCTCACACTAAAAAGAGGCCCATGTCCAGTTGGACACGACACAGGACTTATATTATATATTCTGCGTAAATAGTTACTAACATGATTAAATTATGTTCGGGTACTTTGAAATAACTACACTGGAACATTGAGACAACTACCATCTTAGTCTCCCCGTGACCATGGCTGCTGAAAAGCAACCGAAACGTCGGGGAAAGTGTAAACATAAATATAAATAGTATAATAGTATAGTAATAGTATAAATAGTTTTAATAGTTTCAATAATTTAATTAGCTTAAAAATTAGTAAAGTTTAGTAGTAATAGTAGTGTAACAGTTTTCTAAATTTCGTAATAAAGTGTCAAATAAACAACGCGATAAAATCTGTATATAGTAGTTTAATTTCAGTGAATAACATTCGCATAAACAGGAGACAATATTAGGACTGAATATAATATTATTATTATTATAGGGGCATGAGTATGTATGCTTATGGAAACGTTCTACGTAACTATGTAACCACATGCGATGAAAAACAATAAATCTAATTCATAGAAAATTAATTACAACTTCATTGACAATAGAAGTATTGTTGTAAATATGGGATTTTACGTAAAGCGTCAAAATATAATAATATTAACTTATTTGAGAGAGTCACTTATTTAAAATGGCTTGCATTCTAAGTATTATTATATTTTTATATCCTAACTAATATTAATATTCTAAATGCGATTGTGAGTTTGTTTCTTTGACTTTAACGCCTTAACTAATCGACCGATCATCATGATATTTCCTATACACGCTTTCAAGGGTACAGAGAAGGTTATAGATCTTTGGTACCATTCATACAAGATGAAATTCAAATTCTTTATTTCACCAAAAATGAACCTTACAACCCTTAAAACTAAGATGTTTTCTTTAGAGTAGCATTTGTAATCAAATTATTGGGAAAAGAGGAATCCACCACACACCCTCAGATTGCCAACGCTCTTGCAGATGCATTAATAAAGTATGGATTAATAATTGTGTATGGGAGAACTTTTGCTACATATTTAAATGACTTTGAAAACTTACAAATAAGACTGTTAAAATACTTAATGAACAAGAAAGAGAAATATGAATGTAATAAAGAATATGATAAATTGTTTCCTATGTGTAAAATTTTGCCAGTAAAGAAAGAAATGTATATTTAATAGGTTTACAATACTACTACGAAGATGATTACAAATAAGCTATAGATGTTCTAGAAGGGTTAGATATCAAAAGCTAATTCAACCAAAAGTAAAGAACTACTACGGTCAAAGAACAAATAGGTATTTAGTTCCCAAGATTTTTAATGATATAGATGAATTAAGAAAACACCTAAAATAAGTATTAATACTCTTAAGAAAAGACTGATGGCTGTATTGCTGGATGGTGTATGTGTCGTCTAGCAATGCAACTTTCAGTCAGTATATATACAAAGTATATAAATTGTATGTAAAGTCTGTCATATTTTATTTTGTCTTTAACTTTAAATATTGTTTACTTTTTTAAAAACTATTGTGAGTTGAGCAATTTTTTAATGTATGGTGATAATTTGTACTAGAACTTAAGAGCGTGTCTCACCATTAAACTTAACGTTTGGTGAGTATTATGTATAATGTTACTGAAATACCACGGTATTGTACATTAATAAAAAAAATAAAAAAAAACTATTACAATAAAAAAGGTTGACAATATCGAACTCCTTTGGATAGACGCATATTATTATATTATTATATATATTTTTTACTACTCTAATTTTTAATTTTGTATTTTTGCTTGTATAAAATTACTTTATTTCTTCTTATCACAGCACGCAAATCTCAAATTAAATAATAATGTCTCGCATGTAATATTAACAATCATTTTATAATTTCATAATATTAGCTTAAAAGGGCACTCCGAATGTAATCTCTTATTTATTGTAGAAAATGAAATAAACATTTTTCTTGATAGAAAATCTAATAACACTTGCTTAAACTGAGTATCGAACCCAAGACTTCAAGTACAGTACTCGCATTCACTGCGCCACCGAGTGAGTTTTATAAGGTACGAAATGGTTTAAAACGGCACGTAGTTAGGACTACCAATGATTATAATTATGTAATGTAAAATGTAAAATTAATGAATGAAAATGTAAAATTAATAAAGAAAAACGATTAGCATTTATTAAAAGCAGTTAAATAAATCATTAATTAATAGGTGGTTCATATCTTAATTAGGTGCCTCATTATTTCAGTTGCATAAGGTGAGAGTCACCGTATCTAGCAATCTTGTGGTCCCAAATTTGATCA
This sequence comes from Catocala sponsa, assembly GCA_963564715.1. NCBI lineage: Eukaryota > Metazoa > Arthropoda > Insecta > Lepidoptera > Erebidae > Catocala > Catocala sponsa. Next base: position 17,111,783 of record OY751351.1, on the reverse strand, counting down.
TGTTATCAGGCACAGTGTTAATGGTTTATTTTACCAAGCAAGGTGGTCTTGTTCTTTTCTTATTTCTTGATAATCCTAATCCTATCTTCCTAACTAATATTATAAAAGCGAAAATGAGTTTGTTTGTTTGTTAGGCTTTCACGCCTTATCTACTGGACCAATCACCATCAAATTTCGCACAAACTTTGTTAGGGGTACAGAAAAGGACATAGGCTACCATTCATCCCGAAAAAAATTACTGTTCCCGAGGAAAACAACAATAACGTTCTTATGATAATAGATGGCGCCACGTGTCTTTCGAATCATGATTGAATTATATTATTACAAGCAGAGTACAACCCGAATTGATTGTCAAATTGTAAATTAACGCGAGCGAAGCCGCGGGCAAAAGCTAGTATTATATAAACTATCTTACTTTTTGTGTTGCTCGTCAAAATGACCACACTCCACCTGATGGTAAGCAGTCATGTGGTCTAAGAGCAGTGGCCTCCACACTGTCCTCATAGCAGCTGAGGCGATGTTGAGGTCTTTACTTTGACGGCCTGAGAAGGTGCTTTTTCATGCCCCGCTTAAAGGATACAGGATTGAAGGAAGAAGGAAATACGTGCCTTGGCAGAGAATTCCATGCCTTGATCGTTCGGCAGAGGTATGAGGACCCAAACTTGTTGGTGCGCGCTCTAATCGACTCTACCGTGTAGGGATGGCATCTGAGCCTAGCACGCGTTATTCTGGATAGGAAAGGGGAGGGCGGCATAAGGTGGAATAACTCTTACTACTGATCACGAGCCTCTTTTCAATGTGACAAGTATTAAGCCATAGTCCACAACGCTGGGCCAGAACGGCCTAGCAGATTTCATACATCTTCTAGAACTTTATATAGAGCTCTTAGACATGCAGTTTACTTCACGATGTTTTCCTTCGCCGTCAAAGTGAGCGATAATTCAGTAATTAATACGCACATACCTTTAAAAGTTAGAGCTTGTATAGGATAGGATTGAACTCAAGATACTGTAATGTCACATGCAGGTTTCCTCACGATATTTTCCTTCACCCTTAACGAGAGCGAGTTGACTTTTTTATTTACCTACCGGGTTATCAAACCCCGATACTTGGGATTACCGGTACTCATGACATAAAATAATATATCTTGTGATTTCTCATTCGGTTCTAATCAGTACAACCATATAACTGGATTTTAGTTTGGATAGGAACTAGTTAATGATATTTGTAATTAATAACTTTATAGGGATTTTATCGCGGTTTAATTTGTGAATGTAAATAAAAGATATTTAAGTCATTAATTAATTGTTTATTTAATGGAATCGATCTAAACTGATTACATAAAATAATTTGTACGCCAGCTGTGCTATTAAGTTTCAAGCAATATCGGCAAACTTATTGACATTTACCCAGACCAAAAAAACACTATAACAATTTTCCGGATCCGGGAAGCGAAACAGAGACTGCACAACCAACTGTCGCTTCCATTATTACTGGACCACTGAGACAGTCAAATGTTCCGAAGCTTACAAAAATCTACGGTGTTAGTTATGAGCTCAAGATTTCTGATTCGTCAGTAAAACGGTATCTTTTCAATAAGAATTTCAGTCTATGTGTTTGACTGCCCGGATGGCGTAGTGTTTTAAGTAATCTTCTTGCCACTGCAGCTGCGCCGAATGTTAATAATATAATATTCTATCACATACACACATCACCATCTAGCCCAAACTAAGCAGAGCTTGTACTATGGGTACTAGACAATGAATAAACATACATATATACTATTTTTGTAAATACGTACATATTATACATAGAAACACCCAGACCAAGACAAACATGCATGTTCATGCACACAGATGTTTGACTTGTGCGGGAATCGAACCCGCGACCTCAGGCGTGGCAGTCGGTTACACTAACCACTACGCCATCGAGGCCGTTGTGGGTTCAATCTCCACTCGGGACAAAAAAAATTTGTGTGATCCACAGATACTTGCTACGAGTCTGTGTGTTATTTGTGTCCGTTGTTTGAATATTTGTAAAGTGCCAAACAACACAGGTAATCCTGAGCTGGAAATAGTCTTGTTTTTAATAAATAAAATATAAAAGAAATTTTATAATAAAATCAAAAAGTCCTAGTTTCCAATGTTGATACCAATTGACAACATTATTTTTACAACTAGATGTGTCCGCGGTTTCACCCGCGTTTATGATTACTGCGCCGCCCCCGTGTGTCGTAGCGTGATGGCATGTAGCCTATAGCCTTCCTCGATAAATGAGCTATCCAACACTGAAATTATTTTTTTATTTGGACTAGTAGTTCCTGAGATTAGCGCGTTCAAACAAACAGCTCTTCAGCTTTATAATATTAGTATAGATAACGCTAATAAGAATCGCTCTATGAAACAACGTGAGATTATTTATTTATTTATTTATCTATATACTACATTACACATTTTAATAATTGGCAGCGGCTTCCGCACTAAGCTCGAGGCTTGTATAGCGGTAACCACACGTTATACATTAGTCGCTTAACATCTAGAAAATGCAGACATCGGTTTGAAAACAAATAAAATATAAAAACTAACAAAAATTAAACTTCTAACAAAATGAAGTTCGAGCGAAGTGAACATATTAACATAACAGTTTTGGAAATAAAAAAGGGAAGTACAGTTGTATGTGATGAAAATGTGTGTGGTTTTGTGATTGGTATGATTATTTGATATTAGAAGTTCACGTTTTTTAAACAAGAAAAATACCTGCCTGTGTTAAGCTGTCTTCTTTTACTTTAAAGAATGCGTTTGTTTATAAGTATTTACACGTCTTACCATCGTCTGACCTTCGCAACCATAGCTGGTTGCCGGAAGGTTAACGGTAAGGAATGGTACTAAATGGTTTCCATTGTTTGATCCAGAAAGGATGGACATGAAGTGCTTATAACGTAATACTATCACGACTGTAAATTGTAAAAGAGCAAGCCAGAGTAGTGAAGTGTATCAACGTAAAAAGTTGATGTTATTTGATGGCACAGTGGTATAAAGGGTACCTAACCTCGTCACTGATACTGCGACTAGTGTTGTGGGATCGAACCCCACAAGAGATATATTTTTGTGTGTTCCAGATATAGTAATAATAATAAGTTTATTACTTCATAAGAAAAACACTTAATCTAAGTACAAAACTAGTGCTTAAGGAATACACGACAAACTGGAGACCCTGATTTCTAAACTAGGTATGGACCTGTGTCTTAGAAGCCAGTGCTACCTTCTGATAGTAACATTAATATAAGCCTCACAAATGGTTACAATCATTGAAATTCTCATAAATAGTGAGAAAATACTAAGTGCAAAATAGGGTTAGGGAAGATGGAGAAAACTCTTTCTTTCTTGTATAGAAGGAATACGAAATCTGCAAGTGTCTGCTTAATAAAGTGTGAGATTTATAATTAATTGTTGTGTGTTGTGTGTGTGCGTGTGTGTTTATGTGTGTGGGTGGATGTTAATAAGGATGTTTGAATGTGCATGAGTTTTTTTTTTGTCTCCCATTACACTGCAATCTGTCACCACAGGAACATTTATCAGTGGGTTGGTTGGGTTTCTGATTGGCATGCTCGGTATACGACCTGTGTCGTATCCTACTTTACTTCACTGTTGCATTTTAAGTGTGTCTTGGGGCATCTTTCGTTTCAATCTGCGAATTATACTGCTGTCTTCCATCAAGACTCGAGCCAGGCTGTTCGGGTAGTCTTTAATTATTTCCTTGTAGGTGTTTGTATGGAAGAGAATTTTCTGTTTGACTGTGTGTCACGTAATCGACTCGCGGCGCACGGCTGCGTGCGCGGCGAGCGAGACGGTGGCATCACTAGTCCCCCTGCGAGCGGCGGCGGCCTATATATAGTGGATCGCGTCCTGGGGCAGTCCTTCCGCTGAGCTGCACATCAAGTTAAGTGGTTCTTCCTAATAAGAACCACGTAGGAAGCCTTTGAGAACCACGCCCTGATTTCTATTAATTGTATAGCTTGCTTTAAGTGTGTTCTATACTCATTGTTAATAAAAGTGTTAATTGCTCTAGTATCTTTGAATCATCTCTGCTTAAAGTAACCTCAAGACACCACGCCCCTACAGCGTGGCTTGTCGTTATCCTAAGTAAACCTTAAAGGTTACAATGGGCATGTTCAGGTCGTTATGTAGTTGTTCATTTGTGACGAACCAGGGAGCACAGGTTATCGTTCTGAAGATTTTGTTTTGAAATCTTTGTATGATTTCGATATTGGAATGTGTATGAGTGTATATATAAATAAATATGAGTGTGTGAGAGTTGTTCCGAATCTAGGTGTTCTTTAATAATGTAATAATATTCTACCACATACACACAACACCATCTAGCCCAAACTAAGCAGAGCTTGTACTATTGGGTACTAGTCAATGGATAAACATACATATTATATACTTTGTTTTTGTAATACATACATATTATTTTTTTTCTTATTGCCGTTTGTGGCAGACGAGCAAGTGGCCCACCTGATGGAAAGTAGTAGCCGCTGCTCATGGACTTCAGCAATGTCAGGACACAGCAAAGCCGCTGCCTACCGTGAAAGAAGAACTCTCTTTAAACCTCGTTTGAAGAAGGACATATTATAGCGCTCGGGAAACACCGAAGCTGGCAGTTCATTCCAGAGCTTGCATTTACGTGGGAGAAATGATCGCTGAAAGCGTAGCGTATTATAAATAGAAACACTCAGACCAAGACAAACATCCATGTTCAAGCACACAAATGTTTGACTTGTGCGGGAATCGAACCCGCGACCTCAGGCGTGGCAGTCGGTTACACTAACCACTACGCCATCGAGGCCGACTATCCGAATCTTTGTGTCCATTGTTTGTAAAGTGTTTTGCAATACAGGAATCTATGTAATGCGGCAGAATATGCCTGAAAATATTTACATAACAATTATCGAGACATTTTAAATAATAACATAAAGACTGAAAATCGGTAGAGGAGTTCGGTATTGGCAACATTTATCTATTGCGATAGTTATGGCTGGTACTATAGGCAGCGATAGCTCAGTGGGGAGACGAACAGACTGCAATGCAGAGGGTCTCGGGTTCGAACCTACGACGCGCACTTCTGACTTTCGGAAGTTATATGACTTTTCGAAATTATGTGCGTATTGATTGACAATTATTATCGCCTGCTCCGTCCCTCGGAGAGCACGTTATCAACAGCAATACAACAACAAAGCCACAACATGCCTCTTACCACTCCTTCGGGGAATACAGATGGAAGTCCATAAACATAATAAATAATAACAATAACCGGACAATCTAAATGCAAACTTTTCAGTTATAGACTTGACGACCTCGATGGCGTAGTGGTTAGTGTAACCGACTGCCACGCCTGAGGTCGCGGGTTCGATTCCCGCACAAGTCAAACATTTGTGTGCATGGACATGGATGTTTGCCTTGGTCTGGGTGTTTCTATGTATAATGTGTATGTATTTACAAAAAAAAAAGTATATATGTAGGTATGTTTATCCATAGTCTAGTACCCATAGTACAAGCTCTGCTTAGTTTGGGCTAGATGGTGTTGTGTTTATGTGATAGAATATTATTATTATTATTATTATAGGTAAGGTAAACACGGTTTTTCCTAGCTAGGACTTTCTTTACCTTCCTCATTGGTCATTCAACGGCGGCACGGATTTATGAATGAAATACAATGTAAACAAAACCCGGTTTTCCATTGACTCATAAAACGTAGTAAATGTTACTCCCATTCGTTTACGTGACTTTGGTCGTTAATATAATGCTCTGTAATGTCTGCCTATATTGTCCCACATTATGTAAATAGTACGGTTATCTGGTTTAAAGAATTGATGCCTCATTACGTGGAACTTAAGACATAGGTGATACTAGGGTCGTAACGGAACCTCCCCTCCGCCTCCGTAAGTGCGGAACTTTCGCAAGAAATCGTACCTCATCCGCATTCGCCTCCGTATTTTTTTTTGCGGAGTTGTTTATTTACTTTGTCTTACAATGTGAGACGAGCGACTTTCGGCGATACGTCCATTCGGTTGAGCGATGCGTAAAGTATAATTTGCCTCTTCTTAATTTTGATTACTCCTAGGTTGATCACCTAGGTTTATCTAGGTGATAAATCTCTACGTGGGCTAAGCCTAAGTCTTTTCTTTTTAATTTGGTGGCAACAAAGGTGGTAATCAAGCATACGGTCCACCTGATGGTAAGTGGTCACCGTAGCCTATGGACGCCTGCAACACCAGAGGCATCACTTGCGCGTTGCCGACCCTTTAGGAAAGCAAGTGGAAATAGAAATATACCAAAGGTAAACAAAACCTCCGCCCCCGCCACCAGCTACCGCACCCCGCACTCTTTTCTTATCAAAGGTAATGACCTTTGATAAGAAAAGGACGGGCGGGGCTAATGAGCCTCGACAGCTGTGTGCGCAGTGTCCACATTTTATGGATATTTCATACAAATTGTCATAAAGGTTTTTTTTGTAGTTTATACAGATTTTATTTTTATTTCTTTTTTATACGTTACGTCTGACCATATATTATCAAGTCCTTAAGTATGTAATGTTTAACCAGTCACACTGTATATTATTATAATATGTGTATATAATAATAATAATAATATTCTACCACATACACACTACACCATCTAGCCCAAACTAAGCAGAGCTTGTACTATGGGTACTAGACAATGGATAAACATACATATATACTTATTTTTTTGTAAATACATACATATTATACATAGAAACACCCAGACCAAGACAAACATTCATGTTCATGCACACAAATGTTTGACTTGTGCGGGAATCGAACTCGCGACCTCAGGCGTGGCAGTCGGTTACACTAACCACTACGCCATAGAGGCCGACAATATATATGTATACTATTGATATTTTCTTTACTAAGCTAAAAGTTTTATGGATCCCACAAATATGTGTTCCGTATGGGATTCGAACCTGCATATAATTAGTAGTATTACCATATTATTATTTTCCGACACAAAAGATCCCACTGGGTCGAAGTGTCGCCGGTCTGCACTGACTGGCCCCCATATAAGATAAGATAAGATCATATTATTATAGTTGGATGGTCACTCTATTGTATTAGGTTTAAAACCTGTTAAGATAGTATTTGATAAGAAGAAAAAATAAATAAATGAATGTTTATATATATAAATCTTCTGTGCGTACTCCTCCTAAACAGCTAGACCGATTTTGATGAAATTTTTTGTTTGTGTTCAAGTGGATTCGAGAATGGTTTAGATGTGTTTTCCTTTTTTTTTTCGTGTGTACAGGACAACGTCTATCGGGACAGCTAGTATCCATATAACAATATATCCATCCATCCATCCTGACAAACGTTCACATCTATACTAATATTATAAAGCTGAAGAGTTTGTTTGTTTCTTTGATTGTTTGTTTGAACGCACTAATCTCGGGAACTACTGGTTTGAATCGAAAAATTCTTTCAGTGTTGGTTAGTCCATTTATCGAGGAAGGCTATAGACTATAATATAATATCAAGCTATAACTAATACGAACGGAGCATCAATGAAAAATGTTGCAAAAACGGGGCAATTCTCTTATGTGAACCAGACTAAGTTAAAGAAAGAAAGGAGAAAGAAAATAAATTTATTTGCAGCAGAATTATGCACTACATACATCAGACACAGTTAATTACAAAAAAAGAAAAACAAATCTTACTGCAAATTGGTCTCAACTCAGCAAAATGCTAGTTTTGAAAAAAAATGCGCTGGTCTTCCGTTGCGACCATGTTTGTAGATAACAATAGATACCTTAATAAACTTAACACAAGTGATACAACAGATGATATAAAATAATAATAATAATAATAGCGTTTACAGTAGCAATATGATAACAATACAATATTTATTTTTATTTTTGCACCTTAGTTAACTCTAACAATTTCAAGTATTTTAAAAATAAACATTCAATTCAATTCAATTCATTTATTCATATGCGAATATGGGTATACATTTGCAGATGTTATGACTAGTACATTTACAGGTTCTCCACATTCCACCATTAGGCATGCAAGATCGAGTACTTATTAGTTGAAGTTCACGTGAAACATAATCAAAAACAATCCAAATATTAATTAATTAAATGTTATCCATGTCAAATTAAATGTCATCCATGTCATTGTTTTTATTATACAGGTCAATTTAAATAATATCATATAAGTCAAGTGAATTTAGTTACGAGTCATTAAAAGCTAATTATATTATTGGATGTCATATTTGTCTTCGAGATATTCTTTCAGTGTGTAGTATGCCTTATTAACAAGAAATTGCTTCAATAGCATTTTAAACTTATCTGTGTTGGAGCATTTCAATATGTATAATGGTAAATGGTTATAAATTCGAGGGGCCATACAAAATATGCTGTTGCTAAATTGCATTGTTTTGTTTGATGGAAAACATATTTTATGATTATTACGTTTACTCTGTAGGCGCTCAAATAAAGATGATCATTAATGTCGCGACTGTAATTTCTCTACATAGCTGTTTATTAGACTCTGGTTATATAGCACTTGTGTCATGCCGCTGTGTTTCCTGGCCTTTTTGGTGATTAAACATATATTTCTTTAGTGTTGCCCTAAAACGTTGAATATGTTTTGCGCGGGACAGCCAGTTTATAATATAGTATAGTAATAGTATAAATAGTTTATTGTCCCGTTACGCTCATTGTAACGTTACGGGAAAGAAATTTTGTTATGACGTTGTCACGTTAAACTATCGTCCGTAAACCGACTTTACAGACAACCATTTTTTTTTAAATAAATTGTAGCCTATGTTACTCGGTGATAATAGTTTAAATAATTTAATTAACTTAAAAACTTAGTAAACTTTAATAGTAATAGTAGTGTAACAGTTTTCAAAATTTTATAATAAAGTGTCAAACAAACAACGTGATAAAATCCGTATATGTAGTTTAATTTCAATGAATAACATTCGCGTAAACAGAAGACAATATTATAGAGTATTCAGTTTTGTAGTTTACAATACGTAACACTTGTGTATATTTGATATAGAGTATTTCCCCATTAGCGGTCATTCACCTACCTATAGTACATTTTACGTTTTGTGGTCATTTATTAGTAATATACTATATATTTAGTATTAATTTATGTGACCTAGATATGTATGTGTAAAGATAGCCTGTGTGACGTAGCGGTTTGGTTCCCAGTTAGAGTAGCGATAGCCTAGTGGGAGACCGCTGGACTGCCACGCAGAGGTCCCGAGTTCGATCCCAAGGCACGCATCTCTGACTTTTCGAAGTTATGTGCGTATTAAATAGTCTAATAACGCTCGCTTTAACGGTGAAGGAAAATATCGTGAGGAGACCTGCATGTCTGAGAGTTCTCGATAATGTTCTTAAAGATATATGAAGTCTGCCAAACCGCACTGGGCCAGCGCTTATTATAGAGTAAAACGTAAAAAACAACAAAAACTTTGTACCCTTTTTACGAAAATTGCGCGGACGGAGCAGTATGAAATTTGGCACAGTTAAAGTTTATATGGAGAAGGAGGGGCGAATCCTAATATTTATATAAAATATGCATTAGAAATACATTAAATTAATGAAAAAACACTACACGCACACAATCACGTATTTGACACACGCAGTCGAAGCGCGTAACTATGGTTACATATTTCAATATATAATTACATATACCAGCAATATATTACAGGCAAACTTTGGTCGAATTTTGTGCACTAGGCGACCGCTAGTAATAAAGTTAATTGACATAGCCATACGTATTTATATGATAATAATTTCTTTTGATTTTGACTTTGAGGGTGAGGCAATGTGTTAACAAGTACATCCGTCGAGAATTTCTCGATGATGATACAAAAATAATTGACATCTACATATTAAAAAAATCAGCATATTTGACACACGCATATCTAATCTTTAAATTGACATGATTCAAACAGCATCCGTCTTTGTTTAAGAGTTCGTCAACCTCTTACTCATTTTACTAAAGAATTTTACTACGCATATTCGGTGATGTAGTCACTTGGATCGAACCTGTGACCTTGGCTTGCTGCCTATGACTCACTTAACTCGCTTCCTTCATACTGTTATGTCGGTTATGAGAAGAATGAGTAATACATACATATACAAATATCAAATAAGTCCGCGTTCACTATTAATTTTATATTATATATTATTACCTGAAGAGTTTGTTTGTTTATTTATTTGTTTGTTTGGTTGAACGCACTAATGTTGGATAGCTTATTTATCGAGGAAGGCTATAGGCTATATAAAATCACGCTACGACCCACGGGGGCGGTACAGTAGCCATAAACGCGGGTGAAACCGCAGGCAGACAGGTAGTTTACATTATATTATTAATCCATCTCCCTCTATCGAAAGACGAGATTTAGATCGAGAGAGATGAAAACAGAGTGGAAAGGTCTTTGCCCTGCAGTGGGACATTACTTATCTATACAAATAAATAAAATTGAAGTGTCTGTTTGTAATCTCAAAATAACAGCTTTTTATCTAATGCATATGAAAGTATACGAAAACATCTATTTTTAAAATTTTTGTCTGTCTGTCTATCTGTTTGTTCCGGGTAATCTCCGAAACGGCTGAACCGATTTTGACGGGACTTTCACTGGCAGATAGCTGATGTTACAAGGAGTAACATAGGCTACTTTGATTTTAGAAAAAAAATAGGGTTCTGCGGAGACAAACACTTTTTAGTTAAAATCTACGCAGACGAAGTCGCAGGTAACAGCTAGTCATAGATAATAATAAATTATGTATGTAATTTTATAAGTAGTAATTATTAAATATTAATTAAATATTGATAGTTGACATTTTATTAGCTTGTATTAATAATATTACGTATATTCAACTCAAGTCACAAAATGAGTAATTTAAATGAATAATAGTTGTTTTCCTACAGGAAAACAATAAAATAAAATTGCTCGTCCATACTTCTATATTAATATTATAAAGCTGAAGAGTTTGTTTGGTTGAACGCGCTAATCTCAGGAACTACTGGTACGAAATGAAAAATTATTTTAGTTTTGGATAGCCCATTTATCGAGGAAGGCTATAAGCTATATACCATCACGCTACGACCAATAGGAGAAAAGCATTAATGAAAAATGTTGCAAAAACGGGGAAAATTCTCTTATGTGAAACTGACGAAGTTGCGTGGGTCAGCTGATAGTAAGCAATAAAATGATATCTATACAATGACAAAACTATAGAGGCACTGTGTCTGTACTGTACCTACATTAGTTATTAGTTTTTGAGTAGTAGAGCCTCGCTGATTTCAGCATTTATGGGCCGGCTCGACCGGGGAAGGACTACGCTCTCACAGAATATCGACGTGGAATAGCAGTAGTCCTACTGTTGTGTTTCGTTCGGTGAGTGAGAGTACCGGAGGCCCAATCACCCCCTTTCCCCCATCCTGCTCTCTTTCCTTCCCACGTCCTTTCCTAAAGGGTCGGCAACACGCAAGTGATGCCTCTGGTGTCGCAGGCGTCCATAGGCTACGGTGACCACTTACCATCAGGTATGCTTGTTTGCCAATTTAATTGTATAAAACAAAAAATTGTTTGACGCCTGTATCCTCCACGGGTCGATAGAGGTCTATTACATCTACATTTCTCCAGCTATTAATAACCTCTGAGTCTTCTTCGAAGAGGTAACTGAATACACTGTGTGGGTCTGTGTGTCTGTCTGTTAGTGACAGTTTTTTAGTGAGAGGCATAACACCGGAACCACTGGACCGATTGATTTGGATCTTGGATCAATATTGACTTGTAATTTGGTGTGCAGACACCTTGGGGTCATACCTCGGTCGAGTTTGAATATGGGCCCTGCGGGTCAAAATAACCCCAGGATATAAGGGTCACAAAGTCACATGTATTTTAAATGGCGAAATATTGACTTGTAACTTGGAGTGCAGACACCTTGCAGTCATACCTCGGTCGCGTTTGGATATGAGCTTGTGTGTCAAAAGACCCCAGAGCTATAGGGGTCATTTCTTTTCATTACTTGTACATTTAAGACGAATTTTACATTGAATCCTGGGTTTTTATGCCCATCTCGTTTAGGCCGTACGTATTGTAGGGCGTGCTTATTACTGTCCGTTGTATAGTGAAACCTTTTGCCGCTATTGAGAATTTATCACAGACTTGTTCGGCATCCAACAGTTTTGTCGGCCTCGGTGGCGTAGTGGTTAGTGTAACCGACTGCCACGCCTGAACTCGCAGGTTCGATTCCCGCACAAGTCAAACATTTGTGTGCATGAACATGGATGTTTGTCTTGGTCTGGGTGTTTCTATATATTTACAAAAAAGAAGTATATATGTATGTTTATCCGTTGTCTAGTACCCATAGTACAAGCTTTGCTTAGTTTGGGCTAGATGTTGTGTGTATGTGATAGAATATTATCTATATAATATAATTCTATATACAAAAACTCAATTACTTTTAGCTAACCTGATGCATAATTCGAATACGAGACCCCATGATCTGCAGGCATGCCTATACACTAGCTAATAAACCAACAAACCACTGTAGCAAACGCTAAACTAAAGCCATAATTCCATAGACAACCAGTTCTACGATATTCTACTAGCTCTACCAAGAAAACGTGTTATCACACGACAGTGCCTCTCGAATCCATTTTGTTTACGTTGAGCGAATGACTCACGTACGCAATTCTAGGAAGTACCGCCGCGTTCGCGGGAACTCGTCAATCTGTGACACATCTCACATCAATGAGTGTATAACTGGTTCTTTATACAAAGGGTATTAAATAGGTACTTATTTGTGATATAAAGGTTATTTGATGCAGTTATTTTGTGTTCGGTGTGTAATGAAGGAAGTTTGAATTAATTCCATGTTTTTCTTTTCTGGGTCATGTTTTTATGTTAAGCGCCATGCCTCGCTTTGCCCCATGCATTGCCTTGCCTACGACTAATATAGTTTTGTTGTGTAATTTTCACATGCAGTGTTTTGTAGTATATCATATGGTTATATTACACTAATTTTTTATAGACTACTATATATACATGTATATATTTATATACACTTTTATGTATGAATAAATATAGTATAAATAAATATATTGTTTAAGTTTATATTTATTATTTTTATCTCATGTTTTATATGTTTTACTTTTTTATGCATTGATCTATATTAATAAATTATTGTTAGTAGGCCTGCGAGAATACCAGCGTTGCAGTCTATACTGCAACAATAGCTGACGCAGTTGCCTAATTTGATCTCCATGTACCGTTTTCGGGTTAATTGTATTATCTAATATTGTTTTTAAAATTATGTATATATGGAGATGCAAATAAAACATTTTTCTTTCTTCTTTCTTTCTTCTTTCTTTCTTTCTTTCTTATATAATGTATGTATGTATCTACAATATTAAAGAGTTAATGGATAAGAAATTTAAAATTAAAAATACTTAATAACTACTTATAATTCTGTACAGAAAATGTTGTGTACATCTATAATAGATAATATACATATAAGTTTTTATTTTCAGCTTCTTATGTGAACCGATTTTGTATATGTATATTGTTGATGTACCTTAAAATAAATAAATTTTTATAAATATCGTAGATACATGCATTTATGTAGCATAATTAAATACTGTGTTTATATGCAAATTAATAAATATATTATTATTATATATATAATAGCCTCGTATATAAACTGTACTGGACACGGATCCAACTCTTCAGATTTATAATATTAGTATATTGCAAAGAATATTTACGCCCCAGATATTTTACTTATTGAATACTAGTTTTGACCCGCGGCTTCGGTCGCGTAAATGTAGGTTAGGTTAGGTTTGCAACAGTTATTTTTTCTGGATGAAAGGTACCCTATGTCCTATTCTGTACCCCTGACAACGTGTATGCAAAATTTCATGTTGATCGGTTGAGTAGTTAAGGCGTGAAAGCTTAACAAACAAACAAACTCATTTTCGCATTTATAATATTAGTTAGGATTTCTACTTTGAGAATTGAACCTCGGGCAGAGGAGTCGCATTCATAACTACTATGCCACTATGGGCATCATCATCATCTCTGCCCACCTCTTTGGGGAAATTCAAGCATGAGTCTACATAATAATATAGTACGTATGTTATCTGTTCACCTTGCTATTGATCGAGGTCGTGATGTTATGAGCCTACATACATAATTACGTATATGAGTCACCGGCGCGGCGCCTAGTTTGCTAATGAATGTAACATAGATTCTATGGTTATCGATAAATGGGCTATCCAACACTAAAATAATTTTTCAAATCGAACCAGGAGTTCCTGAGATTAGCGCACAAACAAAAAAACTATTCAGCTTTATAATCTATATATATAAAACTCTTCCGTTACTGAGTGATTGGCAGACAACGCACAACTGAAACTATTGGGCGCAAGAAGCTGAAATTTGACATGTATGTTCCTTGGGTACTGTAGGGGTGCACTAAGAAGGGATTTTTCGAAATTCCCACGGGATTGGGAAGAAATGGATAAATAAAAAAACATGTGCGGGCGAAGCTGCGGGCATCCTCTAGTATTAGTATAGATAACCTCGACTGCTCTACTGTTGTGGATGCGACTTCTGTGCGTGAGCTCTTTGATTTGATTCCTGGGAAAGCATGTAAAGCCGTTGACCCTGCACGTGACCTCTCTCCAGTGGTGTCGGATTGTCGTTCCACTGGGTCATGAGAGTTAGAGAACGAAGAGTGCACTTGTATTTACGCACATACTTGCTAACTATTACATTATCGTCTCCGCAGATGGCCAGTATTCGTTAAAACTGGCCGCCGTGCCTCAGATTTGGCCTGAAGGAATATTTATTATGATGAGAATAATTTTTTAATTAATATTCCGATTTCATTTATTCGAAAGAGACGTGACATTGCACAAGTAGTTAACATGTAAATTAATTCCTTCACTTTTTTTTTGTATGATTAGTGTGGTTTGTCATGACTGATGATACCTACTGTGTTATATTAATGTAAACAGCACGATATAGATCCATTTATGTCTAATGTGTCCTCAGCAAGAAGGTGTTTATCTTATCTTATGTGGGGGCCAGTCAGTGCAGACCGGCGAAACTTCGACCCAGTGGGATCTTTTGTGTCGACACTTTCCCAATAACGACTGCCATAGATGTTCATGGTAGCCGGGACCAACAGCTTAATGTGCTTTCCGAGGCACGGAGCAGGCGATAATTGTCAATCAATACGCACATAATTTCGAAAAGTCATATAACTTCCGAAAGTCAGAGGTGCGCGACGTGGGTTCGAACCCGAGACCCTCTGCATTGCAGTCTGTTGGTCTCCCCACTGAGCTATCGCTCCTCCAAGAAGGTGTCTAGGTCTACCATTCTTTAAATACTCTTAACAGACTATTTTATTATATTCATACATAGCATTAACTTGATGTATGCTCTTTGTTGCTCACTGTAATTAATTTATTCTATGTCTATAAGTGAAACTTGTAATTGGCTCTCAGATGACTATGCTGCCGTAATATCTAATGTGTTATAGCTGTAAGTTTTCCATGTCCAAATAAATAAACTATGGTCTATGTGACAAGTAAATAAATTTCAACGTCTTGACCTGCACTCACGCCAATGGGAACATATAAATAGTTACAGGCATAGAAGTAAGAATCCACATAATATAGCTATGGTTTCTCCCAAACTAGAAATTATCCTCTCTCATTTTGGTCGTCTCCCTCGTACATACACAATCACACTACTAAAATCAAATAGCCCACATTATGCGATACGACAGCGTCATACTAACGTCAATAAGGTTACGTAAAAAAATATGGAGCAGTCTTTGGGGACTGCCGATAGAAGTGAAAACTTTAATCCTTGATCATAAACACTTCTTTATAAACCAAAAATAATTCAAAAATGGAAAGCGTTCGGTGACGACGACGCGAGTTACATGATTTTTGTTCACCCAAGAAGTGCTCAACGCGCCTAAAGAAGTTTTCACTTCAAAAACAAAACTGAGGCATTCTTACGTGGTGAAATCAGCCATTGATTGTTTTGGCTAATCGCGCTCTAGGAGATACCTGTATAGCGGGCAACTTAACAAATATTCAAACAACGGACACAAAGAACATCTACCCTCGGAACAGCCATTTGTAGATCACATAATTTGTCTCGTGCGAAGACAAAACTATCAACACTCGACGAAGTAGCAGGGACGAAGTAACTATTTAACCCGCTAAGCCATCTATGCAGTCGTTTATTGTTACGTCAATCTTTCAGACAGTATCGGATCAATAGATAGCGTAGGCTATGGCCTAACCCTTCTTAGTACGAAAAGGTTTAGCCCTGAGAAGGGTTAGGCCATAGTCCACGCCTAAACCACGCCAGTCCACGCCCAAGGCCATAATAATAATAATTATTTATTTATTCGCTCAAAAACATGTACAGATACAATCGCATGCAATATATGTTGGAGTAAGTTTGAGACATGTTTGCCATATACAATGGCGTGCAAATATAATCCTGATCAATTAATACATAATATAATTCCCATCAGCGATCTATTTTTATCACTTAACCTGAGACTCAATCACCCTCATTCCCCCTTCCCGCTCCTTCTCCTTCCCACTTCCTTTCCTAAAGGGTCGGTAACGCGCAAGTGATGCCTTTGGTGTTGCAGGCGTCCATAGGCTACAGTTACCACTTACCATCAGGTGGGCCGTGTGCTTGTTTGTCAATTTAGTTGCATAAAAATAAATACATACGCTTACCACACTGGGGAAGACTTCTCACATCTTAGAGAACATTATGCAGAACTCAGACATGCAGGTTACCTCACGATGTTTTCCTTTACCGTTGAGACGATACATAACTCTTGCACTAAAACACTGTTATTCTGTATTTTGATTGGTAGGTCATTACTCGCGGAAGAGTTAGAAGGTCGTATTGATTACAAATAGTTAGTTTGCTGAGTACGGCTCAATTGTGCGACGGTTAGCGGCTATTAGCCGTTAATTAAAACTAATACGTGTAGGCTTTGTGTTAAAAATACTCGGTTGCTAATTACTATAAGTTTTGGAGAAAATGGAACTTGTTGGTTTTAATGCTTCTTTTTTTAATACATCTAAGGTGGCAAACAAGCATACGGCCCACCTGATGGTAAGTGGTCACCGTAGCCTATGGACGCCTGCAACACCAGAGGCATCACTTGCGCGTTGCCGACCCTTTAGGAAAGGAGCGGGAAGGGGGCAAGGGAGTGATTGAGTCTTAGGTTAAGTGATAAAAATAGATGACAATGCGACGTTGCCATTCGAACACCCCAGTAACGTAAACGCTTTTAAAAGAAATCGTATAACCGTGTTAAGTAAAATAACGAAATATTGAATAACATTAAAATGTTGACCACAAAATACCCAATTGTTTAACAATTACTTTACCTATTTTATAAAGTACCTCAGTCACGTATGGAAATACCCGAATAAGTAGGCAGAAGTATATTTTAACCACAATTCGCTAGCTATATTATTTATATTGTATGTAATAGGAGGGCGTGGCTCGGAGAGCACGTTAAGCCTTCGGTCCCGGCTGCCATGAACAGCTATGGCAGTCTTTATTGGGAAGTCTCCTCTAATATCCTGACACTGGTCTAGCCTTAGGGTATCGTTAGCCTTCGGGTTGCGGAGGTCAGATGGCAGTCGCTCCGTGTAAAAACTGATATCCAGTCAAATCCGGTTAGACTAGAAAGGCGACCCCAAGTGACTTGGGAATAATAAAGGCTAAGGGAGAAGAGGAGGGCGTGGCTCCTGCTATCTACGAGGCACTTTATTTTATTTGTTTCTTTGTAAGATTGTTATCTGTTTGTGTTTCATTACTAGAATTCTTACTTGACTGCACGGATGGCGTAGTGGTTTAAGTGGTCTCCCCGCCGCTGCCAATACGCCGAGTATTGTGGGTTCGAATCCCACACGGGTGAAAATTTGTGTGATCTGAAAATGGTTGTTCAGAGTCTGCGTGTTCTTTGTGTCCGTCGTTTGAATGTTTGTAAAGTCCTCCACAGGAATTATTCCTAGTGCCTAAGTTGTCTTTTTGATAAAAAAATTGAAATCTATCGTACATTTTATTTAGTTTAGTTTTTTAAAAAGATTACTAATAAAATTTGTGTTACATTACTAGTTTTATAGTTAAACCCTTCAGCTAAGCTAGAATGCTCGTATTAGAAGTGGTTCACGGCGGTAGTGCAATGGGCGGGATTCGAACCTGCGACCTCTCGATAGCAAGTCAAATGCCATGTCCATTACGCTACCGTCACTTGATTTGTATACTTCGTGGTGTTACTGAGAATACTTTATCACAGTTACTGCGTTTCGGCTGGCAAGTAAGAGTGCTGGAGACTCACATACCTTCTTTTATATTCCTTTCTTTTAAACCCGTCTTTAATTTTTTTTCTCCAAAACTTATGATATACTTGCTATGGTCGATGATAGGCATTATGCCATGGCAGTATGGGATGATAGGTATCTAAAAGGCAGTATGCCTATTTGCCACATTAAAAGTGTAAACCACAAAACACCTTTGTCCGACTCGGGAATTGAACCTAATACCTCACAGTTTCACCACGGTAATACCTACTATGAATATCAAAATAACGAATTATGATAAATTGACGACAGCAAAATCTCCTCATTGTTTAAATACTATCTATTTCATGTATTACAACTGCTGAAATCAATAATAAATTTGGTATTTTACGGGTATATTAAAAACAAAAGATCCTTACAAAGAAAACATAACTAAATAATAATAATATTCTACCACATACACACAACACCATCTAGCCCAAACTAAGCAGAGCTTGTACTATGGGTACTAGACAGTGGATAAACATACATATATACATTTTTTTTGTAAATACATACATATTATACATAGAAACATCCAAACCAAGACAAACATCAATATTCATGCATACAAATGTTTGACTTGTGCGGGAATCGAACCCGCGACCTCAGGCGTAGCAGTCGGTTACAATAACCACTACACCATCGAGGCCGTCAATGCCGTAAATGTATTTAAATTAAATGAAAAGTTGCGGTGATATAGTTTTTCCTCAAGCGCAATAAGGTTCCTTATTAGAATGATAATCGGCTATTGATTAAAACAACGTTAAGTCGTCGGTCCCGGCTGCCATGAACATCTATGGCAGTCGTTATTGGGAAGTCAGTGCCCTCTAATATCCTGACACTGGTCTAGCCTTAGAGTATCGTTAGCCTTCGGGTTGCTTAGGTCAGATGGCAGTCGCTCCGTGTAAAACCTGATATCCAGTCAAATCCGGTTAGACTAGAAAGCCGACCCTAAGTGACTTGGGAATAATAAAGGGTGAAAGAAGAGGATTAAAATAGCGCAAACACACAAATAGCGCAAACACACAAATAGCGCAAACACACAAATAGCGCAAACACACAAATAGCGCAAACACACAAATTTGTGTAATCCGCAATATTTTCTGTGTCTGGATGTTCTTTGTGTCCGTCGTTTGAATGTTTGTAAAGTCCACCGCGATACAGGATGTATTCTTAAACCGGAAGTTATGTTCCTAAATAATTATAAAATATTAACTGATTAAAATATTCATTAGAACTTAAAATAATTTGACTTATTTGTTGATATTCGCTTATCGCTTCTCTATAATAGGCGTTTTCTATTGGTCAAGGGTAGAAGGCTATGCTTTTTGTAAATAGTCACACATCATGTTATAAGACGTCATATGCGTACTGTGACTCAGTAATGTTATTGTTTCCTGTTGTCGATTGCTTGAAGTTTTAAACCTATGGGGAAATATACGGCTAAACAAAGGATGGATATTTATATAGGTACCTACGCTGAAACTACCTACGTGTTTGTGACGTCATAATTTCTACATATACCTATGACGTCAGCATAAAACCTAGACGTCATATATGTACGATATTTTACTATATTAAGCATTTCTGAGTGAACTGTTTAGATACACTTAGGGTCAATTCAGATCAGGCGAAAAAATGCTCGAGCATCTTTTAAGTGGTAATTCAATATCAACCTTATTCCATTTAGATATACCTAAAATAGTATGCAACATTAAAATGTCATCCAATAAACAGTTTTGAAGCGTTATCTATATGGAATAAGGTTGATATTTATTACCACTTGAAAAATGCTCAAGCATTTTTTCGCCTGATCTGAATTGACCCTTAAGCGGAAATGCAGCATCAAACCATTTCGTGAAAATCGCCGGGCTTGAACGAAATATATATAAGTAAACTAGCTTTTGCCCGCGGCTTCGCTCGCGGTAATTTAGAATTTGACCATCAATTCGGGTTGTAATCTGCTTGTAATAATATAATTCAATCATGATTCGAAAGACACGTGGCGCCATCTATTATTATAAGAACGTTATTGTTGTTTTCGTCGGGAACAGTAATTTTTTTTGGGATGAAAGGTAGCCTATGTCCGTTTCTGTACACCTGACAACGTAGGTATATGTAAAATTTCAGGATGATCGGTTCAGTGGCTTAGGCGTGAAAAAGTAACAAACAAACAAACAAACTCATTTTCGCTTTTATAATATTAGTTAGGAATAGGATTATGTAAACAGATTGTAAAAAAAATCATTTTAGATTTTATTCTAATTGCGCTGCGTAATGGCATGCGGACAATATTCTTGTTAGTCAGTCCGAAACTGGATGACTTATTATAAGGTTAAAATACTTCGGGTACGGAGTCTTCCCGGTAACTAGAATCATGATGTCTAATAAGTATCTGATGTATCGTGTATAGGTGCGATAAACCTTTATCTAATCCTTCAGGGATATAGGGATAGCGTTGATGCTATCTTGGTACCTAAATAAGGACTAAAAGCAATAGTGATACTATTCCAAAATTACTGTATTTTAGGAATGTGCATGGACGTGCAGGCGGATGTCGATAATTGGTCGGCACACACACAAATGACATAAATGTAAGGCCATATTGCAATTCATAAGGTACAGTTCTTTATTGTCATGGTGTTCGCACTATAATTAAGGAATGATATATGTCTGATTAATAGGTAATGTGTCAACTTATTACCTAGTATAACTATGTAATAATTGCTTAATCCTAATCCTAACTTATATTATAAAAGCGAAAATGAGTTTGTTTGTTTGTTATCTTTTCACGCCTAAACCACTAAACCGCTCATCCTGAAATTTTGCATATACGTTGTCAGGTGTACCTACAGAAACGGACATGGGCTACCTTTCATCACGAAAAAAAAAAAAAATTTGCCCAAAAATTAATAGAGGGGTGAAAAATTGAGAGTAATGAGATTTTTTATTGTAAGTCATCATAAAATTTAAAAAAAATTTTGCCAAAAATTAAAGTTTATAATTAACAAATAAAATATAAGGGTAGATTGTAGAGGGGTGAAAATTGAGGGTTGTATGTATTTTTGTATGCTGTGTCATAAAAAAATAAAAACAAAAAATTTTGCCTAAAAAATAAAAATAAAAGTTTAGGGGTGGACTTCCCCTAACATTTAGGGGGATGAAAAATAGATGTTGGCCGATTCTCCACCCTGGCCGATAATCACGCTAAGGATCACAAAAATCGGTCGAGCCGTTTCGGAGGAGTTCACGTTCGAACCCCGTGACACGAGAATTTTATATATTAGATATAAACTGCACGAATGGCATAGTGGTTTTAAGGGATCCCTATCCATTAGCATAAAATTTTAAGACCTAATATAACTTAGCATAATTTTGTTTGGCATAATTATATTTTCGCATAATATAATTACGCATAACAGCTTACGCATAATTTTTTAAGCATAATTTCTCTAACCATAATAATGATTAAGCATAATATTCTAAAGCATAAATTTATTAAGCAAAAAGTTTCTGTCACGGCTCCGGCGCTGCGGGCCTCCAGCGGCCCCACGCGTGCTAATCGTCGCAGACGGCTTTCGCTCACCACCGCAGCTTCGGCTTGTTGGCCGGCTTCGCCGGCCAGTCAGCCGCCTGCTCGCCAGCCCGCGGGCCGCCTCGCCCCTACGCTTCTACACGATTTTAAATTACACTCTAGGGGTAGGACAAACAAGACTACGTAGAGTCGGTTTTGCAGCAATTCGGTTCTGTCACTAACTTTTGTTGCACAGCATATTATGCTAATAGTCATTAGGCCTACTAACGTTATGCGAATCAAATTTATGCCAAAACAAATTAGTCTTTAAGATGATTATGCCAACATAAAATGTATGCCTAAAAAAATTATGCCGAAGTATTATTATGCCAAAACAAATTGTGCCAAAATCGTTATGCCGAAGTATATTAGGACAAAGAACATTATGCGAAAAGAAGGGATCCCGGTTTAAGTGGTCGCCTTACCACTGCCAATGTACCGAGTATTCTGGGTTCGAATCCCACACGAGGCAAAAATTTGTATGATCCACAAATGGTTGTTCCGAGTCTGGATATGCTTTGTGTCCGTTGTTTGTATGTTTGTAAAGTTATTTGCTATACAGGCATTCTTCCTAGTGCGCGAGTGTTCTCTTCCTAATAATAAAAAATTTAATAAAAAAATTAAATTATCCCACTGCTGGCAGAATGCTACTTCTGAAAATGGTATGAAAAAGGCTAGGCCATAGTGGTAGACAATGGCTAGACGTTGGGCGCTGGACCTTGAATTGGCAGAGTTTACATATCTTTGAAAACATTTTAGATATATCTCGGTAATGTAGATTTCAATAATGATGTTAAAATGAGCGATAATTAACTATCTAATACCCAGACTTTCAAAGTTGAAAGATTTGTGATCGAACTCGAGACCTCTGCTTGGCAGTTCGACGATCTCCCATTAGGTTATCGCTGCTATATAAGCTTAAGATATATATCTTCTTATTCTCCCTAGCCTTTATTATTCTCAAGTCACTCGGGGTCGACTTTCTAGTCTAACCGGATTTGACTGGATATCAGTTTTTACACGGAGCGACTGCCACCTGACTTTCGCAACCCGAAGGCTAACGATACCCTAAGGCTAGATTAGTGTCAGGATATTAGAGGGCACTGACTTCCCAATAACGACTGCCATAGATGTTCATGGCAGCCGGGACCGTTTTACGCTTAACGTGCTCTCCGAGGGACGGAGCAGGCGATAATTGTCAATCAATACGCACATAATTTCGAAAAGTCATATAACTTCCGAAAGTCAGAGGTGCGCGACGTGGGTTCGAACTCGAGATCCTCTGAATTGCAGTCTGTTGGTCTCCCCACTGAGCTATCGCTGCTTAATAAGATATATATATTGAATCGAATTAGTCGTTACTTGGCGGCAATGCATTGTAATAAAATGAAGTACCTACGCCTAAGTCCGAATACCCGGCTGTCCCTATGAAGAGGAGTTCAATATTGTCAACCTTTTCCAATTGCAATAGTTGGTGGCCAATCCGAGGGTGTGGTCTCAGACGTCTCGAGTTCGAACCCAAGACACGCATCTCTGACTTTTCGAAGTTATATGCGTATTAAATTGTTAATTATCGCTTGCTTTGACGGTGAAGGAAAACATCGTGACGAAATCTGCATGTCTGCGAGTTCTCGATAATGTTCTCGAAGATATGTTAAGTCTGCCAAACCGCACTAGGCCAGCGTGATGGACTATGGCCTAACCCTTCTCATAGTTGCAGTCTCAGCAGTCGAGATTCCACAAACCATGGTATTGGACAACGTAAGCGCATCTAATGGAACAGATATATGTAATATCTTTGCATCGTATTTTTCTTCTACCTATATCGCATCTTCTAGCCCATGTGCACCATCAAACTCAACGCAATTTAATAATAGTAGTATTGGGAAAGTACATATAACGCACGAAAGTGTGTTAAATTATTTAAAAGGACTTGACATACATAAGGGCGCGGGACCAGATGCAATTACACCACATTTCATTTCAAGATGTGCCGCGTCCTTGAGTCTGCCTCTGTTTCTGATAATAAACAAATCTATTACTTCTGGTGTATTTCCGACTATGTGGAAGGCCGCCAAAGTTGTGCCCGTTTATAAGAGCGGCAGTAAAGATGCAATCTCTAATTATAGGCCTATTTCAATACTATGCGTGTTTGCCAAGTCCTTTGAAGCGCTTATCTATCCTTACTTGAAAAGTCACACTAGCCAGATCTTTGTAGATGAACAACACGGGTTTACTCAGTGCCGGTCTACTTGCACGAATCTAGTCACATATCACAATGAGTTGGTGAACGCAGTAGATGCAGGTACACAGATTACTGCTATCTATATGGATTTTTCCAAGGCGTTTGATAGAGTTTGCCATAAGCGATTAATAGTAAAGTTGGAATCTTATGGTATATGTGGCTCGCTTCTGGAATGGTTTAAGTCATATTTATCGGATCGAACGCAATATGTTGTGGTAAAGGGCTTCCAATCTGATACATACGCAGTCAGCTCAGGAGTTCCCCAAGGTTCTCATTTAGGTCCCTGGCTATTCAACGTATTCATAAATGACATATTAACTTGCGTAAAAATCAGTAGTGCTTTCTTATTTGCCGACGACCTTCAAAATATGTAAACCAATTTCAAGCTCACTAGATTGCAGTCTATTTCAGGACGACCTTAACGTTTTAGCTAGCTGGTGTGCCGAAAACAAAATGGATTTTAATACTAATAAATGCTACACAATCACGTTCACACGCAATCGCAATATTATTAACACGCAATATTATATAGGTAGTACATTATTACAAGAAAGAGATGAGAGATTTGGGTGTACTCTTCGACACCAAATTAACATTTATACCCCACATAGATAGCATCATCAATAAATCATCCAGAATGCTGGGTTTTATCATACGAAACACTAAATTTTTTCGCAACCCAGCCACTAAGATAGCAGTTTACAATAGTTATGTACGGAGTAACCTTGAATATTGCAGCGTCGTCTGGTCACCACAATACAGTGTCCATCAACTCAGAATTGAACGCATTCAAAAAAGATTTTTAAGACACCTAGATTTTTCGTATAGATTGCATACACAGTTAACATCATATGTTGACAAATTGAGGCATTTTAGGATGCACAGTTGGTTAACTCGCAGACAGCTACTTGATTTGACTTTTCTCTACAAATTGGTTAGATATGAGTTCCACTGCCCACCACTTCTGAAAACTATCTCCTTGCGGGTTCCTATCCGTGTGCCTAGACAAGCTGTTCTCAAATCTGGGCTATTGTATCGTCCATATGCGAGGACTAACTTAAAGATGTTTTCAGCTATTTCCCGAATATCAAAAACATATAACACAATTTGCGGAGAAGTTGGTATTTTTGCTGACACACTGTCAAAATTCAAAAAAGTTGTGTTAAGTTTGTTGAAGGGCTGAAAGTGCTCATGTTTAAAATATTTAAAATGTTTATAATGTCTTGTGTTTTTGTTTTTTCTTTTTGTTTTTTTTCTTACTTATGTTTTTGTTTATTTGATTATTCATAGTGTGGTCTTCTTTTGTTTTGCATTGACGTTTTAATATTTTAATGTTTGGTATATTGTTTGTTTTTTTAATTTTATTTTTTTTGTTATTTTAACTTTTAACGCTATAATATGGTGCATGGTATGACACCTTAAAATGTTGTGCATTTATTCTTATTACTGTAAAATTTTTAATGTATAAGCACTAATGTAACAACTATTGGTTGTCCAAATAAATAAATAGTGAGAAGAGGCCCGTGCCCAGCAGTGGGAAAGTTTAATACAAGACTGATATTATTATTAAGATAAGTATACCTATGCAAAATCTAAAATTCAAATTTATTCGTTAAACAAAATTGAATAACAATTAAGTTATTCTAAAGTTTAAATACTAGGCTAGGAATTATTTCAAAAGTTTACCTAAGTATTGAATAAGAGGCAAATAATTGTTGTCAACAATAATACCGCAATTATAATACTTAATTTAATTGTCGTGGTTTAATTAATTTACTTTTTCTTTGCGTTTACCTGTTTGTTTGTACTATTCAGGGTCTCTGTGTGGCTTATAGACGCGTCATTGGATTGATATATCAACGGTTAAAAGGCTATTTGACTTTAGCGCCATTTTTGCGATAATGACTTATGTAGAGAGTTAGAGTATCTACTACTCGCCTCGCTGATTTCAGCATGAATGGGCCGGCTCGACCGGGGAAGGACTACCCTCTCACAGAATATCGACGTGAAATAGCAGTATTCCTACTGTTGTGTTTCGTTCGGTAAGTGAGAGTGCTGGAGGCTCAATCACCCTCTTTCCCCCTTTCCGCTCCTTCTCCTTCCCACTTCCTTTCCTAAAGGGTCGACAACGCGCAAGTGATGCAGGTGGTGTTGGTGTTGCAGGCGTCCATAGACTACGGTGACCACTTACCATCCGGTGGGCCGTATGCTTGTTTGCTACATTAGTCGTATAAAAAAACCAAAACAATATTTTTTGTTGTGCATCATGTAAAAATTAATGCACAATATCACGAAATTGAACGCGGTGTTCATAGTTGTATTGCAGGTGGGTAAAATTTGATGCATGTTTCATCTTGATACGCCGTCTATAAGCCGTAACAACAAGCAATAGTTTCATATGTTTAACGTGTTTAAATCAGCTTCATCTTATATGCAAAGAAAGTAAAATATGGATTTTCTAATACCACGCGTATGGAACCGTGGGACAATTGTAGTGTTTGATAACGCGGCTATTATATGTTTTTTTTATGCAACTTAGGTGGCAAACAAGCATACGGCCCACCTGATGGTAAGTGGTCACTGTAGCCTATGGACGCCTGCAACACCAGAGGCAGCACTTGCGCGTTGCCGACCCTTTAGGAAAGGACGTGGGAAGGAGAAGGAGCTGGTTGGGGGAAAGGGGGATGATCGGGCCTCCGGCACTCTCACTCACCGAACGAAACAAAACAGTAAGAATACTGGTATTTCACGTCGATATTCTGTGAGAGGGTAGTACTTTCCCGGTTGAGCCAGCCTATTCATGCTGAAATCAGCGAGGCTCTACTACTACGATGACGTGTGACGTTCACTTTGACTTTTACGTCAGACGTCAAACAGTGACGGTATAGTCAAAACGATGTCAACATGTTGTCAAATCTCTGTAATACTGACAACCGGGTAGATTTTGATATAGACCTCTAGGTTAACGTAACCACAGCAACCAGCAAATTATTTTGCCTATAGTGGGAAACAGTTTATGTGCTTGATTTTACTTTATTTAATAGTTTTAGTATCTTATCTTATCTGGGGGCCAGTCAGTGCAGACCGGCGGCACTTCGACCCAGTGGGATCTTTTGTGTCGACACTCTCCCAATAACGACTGCCATAGATGTTCATGGCAGCCGGGACCAACGGTTTAACTTGCTTTCCGAGGCACGGAGCAGGCGATAATTGTCGATCAATACGCACTTAATTTCGAAAAGTCATATAACTTCCGAAAGTCTGAGGTACACGACGTGGGTTCGAACCCGAGACCCTCTGCATTGCAGTCTGTTGGTCTCCCCACTGAGCTATCGCTGCTCATAGTTTTAGTAAATCATTAACTTTTATAGGATCTCTTATTCCTTCATAAACTCATCAACGCTGGAGTAAACTGCAGTCAGCTACAAAGCAACATTAACTTAACGGTACCAAATAGAATTCCGCGACACCCCGTTACTAAAACATTTCACATTCCGTTCTGCACAAGAAATGATGGCCAACACTTACCACTCGTGCGTATTTGTCTCGAATATAAATCCTTATGCTCAGTTGGGAGACTAAAAGACTGCAAAGCAGAGGGTCTCGGGTTCGAACCCACGTCGCGCACCTCTGACTTTCGGAAGTTATATGACTTTTCGAAATTATGTGCGTATTGATTGACAATTATCGCCTGCTCCGTGCCTCGGAGAGCACGTTAAGCCGTCGGTCCCGGCTGCCATGAACATCTATGGCAGTCGTTATTGGGAGGTCAGTGCCCTCTAATATCCTGACACTGGTCTAGCCTTAGAGTATCGTTAGCCTTCGGGTTGCGGAGGTCAGATGGCAGTCGCTTCGTGTAAAAACTGATATCCAGTCAAATCCGGTTAGACTAGAAAGCCGACCCCAAGTGACTTGGGAATAATAAAGGCTAGGAAGGAGAAGATAATTCCTTATGCTGACGCTCAGATGGTCTTGACATTTATCACGACTCATTCAAAGTGTTTAAGCGAAAGATAGTGCAGAAAATGCTGTGCTAGATCTCGTTGACTGTTGCTTTTTTTCTTTCTATTTTGTAAATAATAATTATGTTTTGTTAAATTTGTATTAAGTATATCTTATGTTTAAATTTTATTATTTGTAATTCTGTACAGAAAATGTTGTATACATCTATAATGGATATATCTACATATAAGTTTTTATTTTCAGCTTCTTATGTAAACCGATTTTGTATATGTATATTGTTGATGTACCTTAAAATAAATAAATATAGACGAATAATGAAAATCTACAAACCTAACAGCCAAACCAATTTTTTTCTGTTGGACATAGTGTATTATTCTTGTTATTTTTAAAAATAAATTTTGTACTGTTGGACATAGTATATTCTTGTTATTTTTAAAAATATTTTTTTACACTAGAAACAATTCCTTTACCTGTGGTAGGCTTTCCAACGAATACATTGCTTACTGCCCGGAATTATTATCTATACTAATATTATAAAACTGAAGAGTTTGTTTGTTTGCATGAACGCGCTAATCTCAGGAACTACTGGTCCGATTAGAAAAATTCTTTCAGTGTTAGATAGCCCATTTATCGAGGAAGGCTATAGGCTATATATCATCACGCTAAGATCAATAGGAGCGGAGCACCAATGAAGAATGTTTCAAAATCGGAGGGTATTTTTTGACAGAATTGTTCCCCTTTAAAAGTTCTAAAAAAAAGTCCGCGACAGCATATGTCTATCTTTTAAGGTTGGCTCACTGTAACCATTTTTATGCTAACGAAATTTGTTCTAAAATAATGCATTATTTGCGAAGGTATTTTTATAAACATGATATTAATCCTTATCCAAATAAATACGTTATTCATCACAAGTATTTAATTTAAAACAAAATTGCCCTTTACATCATTCGATTTCAATGAATATCTTAGGAGATATCGCAGTTTTAAAATAACATTGCAGCAAAATAATTACCCATTACAGACATAGTACAAACGATGTTTCTCCTGGTTTATTCTGCGTGATTACTATTGGTTCGATTTGAAAAATTCTTTTAGTGTTGGATAGCCTATTTATCGAGGAAGGCTATAGGCTATATAACATCACGCTACGACCCACGGGGGCGGCGCAGTAACGATAAACGCGGGCGAAACCGCGGGAACATCTAGTCTCAAATAAATGTAAATACGAGGTTCAGATCGCGCCACCCACACCTAAAAAGCTTCATTTTGGACGTTCACATCTAACACATCTTTTTACAATCCGTTGGTCAGAATGTGGCGAATGTATAATGATCTTTTACCTAAATATCATAAAACTCTAGACGTTTTTAACTATAAAATTATACCTACAATTTAAAAATACTGTGAGGCATATTTTGTCTTTATTTCCATAGATAAGCATCTTATCATACCTACATATATTATTTAAACATGTTGTAATTTACTTAGTAAGATTAAGTCAATTGTTATTATTTGTGTTTTTATTTTTAATTAGAGTTCTGTAGCGTCATCTTGTACTGATATCTAATAATCATGATGTGTACACATAGTTACACCCATAGTTTAAACCAAAACTGTTAGTTTATAAGTTTTATACTGTATGCACTATGTTTTGTTTTGTGTGCCTTATTAAATAAATCAATGCAAAGAATATTCAGACTCGGAACGGCCATTTGTTGATCTACAAAGTTTTTGTTAGGATGTGTGGGATTCAAACCCATTACAACTGTTACATAATTCTTGTAACATAGGTAACAACCGGAAGAAATGCCAGAACATCGTGAGGCGTGTGACGTCGACTCTTCTGGACACCTAGACAACATGATGGCCACGACCATTCTGTCAAGAATGAAAGACTAAGAAGAAAAGACGGTAACTTCACACTTCCGGCAAACATAAAACTTTAGATTTAATTCTCAAACACTCTTTATAATGACAGCCTTTTGACACCTTAAAGTTTATATCTAGTTACTATTTTTTGTCTCTAAGGTCCATCAGATCAAGTCATTCCATGACAGCCCACCCATATAGAGACTAGTCGTTTTTTAAGGATATATTGGTTATGGTTAAAAGTGCAATTGCATGCTGTATTCCCTCACTCCCATAGTTTTTTTTTTAGTTTTTTTTATTTTGCTCGTCAAAATGACCACACTCCACCTGATGGTAAGCAGTCGTGTGGTATAAGAGCAGTGGCCTCCACACCGCCCCCACAGTAGCCGAGGCGATGTTGAGGTCTCTACTTTGAAGGCCTGAGAAGATGCTTTTTCACGCCCCGCTTAAAGAACCCAGGATTGAAGGAAGAAGGAAACACGTGCCTTGGCAGAGAATTCCATGCCTTGGTCGTTCGGCAGAGATATGAGGACCCAAACTTTTTGGTACGCGCTCTAATCGACTCTACCGTGTAAGGATGGCATCTGAGCCCAGCACGCGTTGTTCTGGATAGGAAAGGGGAGGGCGGGATAAGGTGGAATAACTCTTCAGAGCACTCCCCGTGGTATATTCTGTAGAAACATGCCAATGAGGCAATGTCCCTACGGAGTTGCAGAGGTTCCAGTGAACTCCAGAACTCTGGATCTCCGATGACACGGACAGCCCGCCGCTGTAACCGGTCGAGAGCGTCCAGCAAGTACTGCGCGGAGCCATCCCAAAGATGAGAACAGTACTCCACGCTAGGGCGCACTTGTGCCTTATACAATAGGCACAGTTGCCCAGGCGTGAAGAACCGCCTCACCCTGTTCAGAACTCCGAGTTTTCGCGAAGCTTGCTTAATGACGCTCTCGATATAGGTTTTCTGATTAAGGGAGCGGCAAAGATCCATACCTAAGATGGAGAGGCTGTCACGTATCACCAGTGGAGTGTTCTTCAGAGAAGGGAGGGGAAGGAACGGAGACTTTTTTGTTGAGAACGCGCATGCCTGGGTCTTCTTGGCGTTGAACTCGACCAAGTGCGTTTGGACGGTAATCCGACACGATTGGGAGGCATTAGATGCAGGACCAATTGCGTTTCGTCCTTTCCGAGGCACGGTGGCGTTCACCAACATCCTAACTCCGGACTATTTTTGAGAATTTGTTTAAAGAAAAACTCTATAACTTTTGCTGCTTGACCAACGGTTTAAGGAAGTATGGACCAGAAATGCCACCTTGAACCGTGGTGCAGCAGTGAATACGAATGCTTTTGCCTATCGGGGTCTCGGGTTTTTACTCTACATAGTAATAGAACCTACAAATCGTAACGGGCAATTCCACCAATACGTCATTTAGGTCGCAAAATTAAACCCAAGTTATTTGGGACAATATAGATATTTATTTCATAGAAGTCTTTTGGAAATACTGTATTAATTATGGGTTTTAGGGAAAACACTGACGTATATCACCCAAATACATTTACAAACTATCACATCCTTACTAGTAATAATATTATAAATTCGAAAGTAACTTTGTCTGTCTGTTACCTTTTCACAGGTAAACCACTCAAACGATTTAGATGAAATTTGGTACAGATATAGTTTAAAACCTGTGGAAGGACATATCTTCTTTTACCTAGCTTTTATTATTCCCAAGTCACTTGGGGTCGGCTTTCTAGTCTAACCAGATTTGAATGGATATCAGTTTTTACACGGAGCGGCTGCCACCTGTCTTCCGCAACTCGAAGGCTAACGATACCCTAAGGCTAGACCAGTGTCAGGATATTAGAGGGCACTGACTTCCCAATGACGACTGCCATAGATGTTCATGATAGCCGGGACCGACGGCTTAACGTGCTCTCCGAGGCACGGAGCAGGCGATAATTGTCAATCAATACGCACATAATTTCGAAAAGTCATATAACTTCCGAAAGTCAGAGGTGCGCGATGTGGGTTCGAATCCGAGACCCTCTGCATTGCAGTCTGTTGGTCTCCCCACTGAGCTATCGCTGCTGCGAAGGACATATGCTACTTTTTATTGATGTATGTAGGTACCAGGCGGGCGGTGACGCGCGCAAAAGCTACATATTTATATTATAAGTTCGAACGTAACTCTGTCTGTCTGTTACCTATTCACGGCTAAACCACCCCACCGATATGGATGAAATTTGATAGTCAATTTGAAACAGAGGTAGTTTAAAACCTGGGAAAGGACATAGGCTACTTTTTTTGAAGTAGGTACCACGCGGGCGGAGCCGCGCGCAAAAGCTAGTTGATTAAATTAGTAAGACTAAAATATTTTTTTAATTTATACGTTAATTACTTGTTTTCTGTTATTACTTTATGCCAAATCTAATTAGTCTGTGTTCATTGTAAATGAAAATTATTTAATTAGTTTGTGGAAATGGAAATCGAAGCATTTTTTCGCTGTGCAGCTGTTATGAATGTATGCTGTTCATGATGTCTCGAGTTCGATTCCTGGGTCGGGTAAAATATTGTTTAGTTTTTCTGTCTATTCTCAGTAGTACACACGGCTACACATCAAGTTAGACATCTTAAGGTGATTTTCCACCAGAGTGGCGAGACGAGGCGAGGCGAGGAGAGAATTGAAATTTGTATGGCAAATTTTCAATTCTCTCCCAGCGCATCTTTGGTGGAAACAGTGTGGATTGACGAGGCGAGGCGAGAAGAGCATTGAAATATTTGTTTGTGTAAAAATGAACCGTATTACTTCATACATAGAGTATAAATTGACTTTGCAACAGAAACACGCTTCTCGCGATAGTTATTGTTGATTGTTGCTACTTATCGCATTGGGTTATACATATAGCCTGTAAAGATAATTTAGTGGAAAAGGGCAGTGCAATTTCAATTCTCTCCTCGCCTCGCCTCGTCTCGCCACTCTGGTGGAAAATCACCTTTATACGCGCATAACTACGCTACATACAAAATAAAGAATTGTCGGTAAGGGACAGAACATAGTGGTGTCGATGTAATGGTAAGGATAGAGCATAACAAAAATATAACGCACTCTCTCGCAGGATTCGCAGCGTTTTCTAATAGTTCAAACAGTCAAGGTTGAATTGTCGCTGTTTGTACGCAGTCTGAATCTATGTCCGGTAGATGGCGATGGGCTCGTGTGCTATTACGTAAGACCATAGCAAGCGATTTCACCAGCTATGGTTTTTTAATCTTTGATTAAACCCACACTTGTGGGTAGAATCAAAGATATAAATTATAGATGTAATCGCACGAAAAAGTGTCAATATAAGAAAAATAAGTTTACACAAAACATTTGATTGAAAACGATAGAATACAATCCTAATCCTAACTAATATTATAAATGCGACTGTTTGTTTGTTTGTCACGCTTTCGCATACACGTTGTCAGGGAAACAGAAAAAGACATAAGGCAACTTTCATCCAGAAACATTTTAGTTACTAACCTAACTTAACCTGCATTTTCGCGAGCAATGCCGCAGGCAAAACATCGTTGTCGATACGAGTGAGCGTCATATCAATCTTTATTGCATTCTATAATGTACGAAAGATTTTATAGTTATGTTTATAGATATCAGCCCTGTATTAAGCTGTCCCACTGCTGGGCACGGGCCTCTTCTCAGTGTGAGAACGGTTAGGCCATTGTCTACCACGCTGGTCCAATGCGGGTTGGCAGACTTCACATATCTTCAAGAACATTATTGAGAACTTTCAGACACGCAAATCCCTCACGATGTATTCCTTCACCGTTAAAGCAAGCAATAATTAGCTATTTAATACGTACATAACTTCGAAAATATTTGCACACTTCTGTTGAGGTTATAATTCAGCATGAACTATATTATATACCTACCTACTATGTACCAACTTTATGTACCTGAGTTATGCAAATAATGGTAAAAAAAAAAAAAACAGAGATGCGCGCCTTGGGTTCGAACTCGAGACCTCTGCGTGGCAGTCGAACGGTTTCCCACTAGGCTATCGCTACTCTATGTATATAATTTGCGAATCTATAGTTAGGTATTAACTGCATGGAGTGCGCAGTGTTATAAGTGGTTGCCTCACTTCTGTCAGCGCGCCAAGTGTAGTAGTTTCGATTCCCAGACGGGACATCAAAAATAATGTGATCTACAAATAGTTGTTTCGAGTTTGGGTATCCTTTATGTCTGTTGAACTCTGGTGCAGGCATCATTCCTAAAGCAAGCATTGTCTTTAAAAATAAAGGTATTCGATATGATTTATTGGTTTGTTCCGCATTCGCCCCTACATTACGTCCCACATTCGAAAATGTTCCTCATTCGCCCCTCTTTTTAAATTATTCCTTTTTCGTCCTAAATTTTTATGCATATGGTTAGCAAAACCAAAACATGGTTAAAATTATATAAAATCTTATTGTTGTCGGGCTCGTGATATCATGCAAACATAAGCCCAAAGTTTTGCTGCCAGAACAACGAGGTAGTGTAAAATATTTTTCGGCAGACGGTACAACAAAAATTCTATACAGAAAAAAGCAGGAGCAGAAAAGGAACATAATTTACGACGAAAAAGAAATTACATTAAGAAATTATTATTTATTTAAATTTCGGGGCATATGAGGAATAATTTTTGAGGGCGAATGCGGATTTTTACATACGGAACGAAACATGAGTGGTGAATGCGGAATAAACCGATTTATTCGACAGGGTACCTGTTAACTACCGCGAATGAACAATACCAAATCACCCTTTATTAATTAATAATTAGTTTAACTGCACAGATGGCGTAGTTGTTTAAGTGGTAGCTTCGTTACCGTCACTGCGCCGAGTGTTTTCGGTTCGAATCCCACACGGGACAAAACTTTTTGTGAGCCTCAAATGGTTGTGCCGAGTCTGTTTGTTCTTTGTGTCTGTTGTTCGAATGTTTGGAAAGTTTAGTACGGAAGTTGTCTTTTAAAAAATGAAAAAAGTAATTAAACACACAACGTTATAAATACATCCAGTTATTCGTTATTCAGCTTTACAGGTATTTCTGCATTCAAGGTAATTTGGGAACTGGTTGGCATTGCCCCCACAACCGCCGTAGTAGAAGAATTTACATCTGTTGGTCTGTATGTCAAAACCATACCTGCAAAATCGAATAGAGAAGTTTTAATACTTGTATGTGGATTTTATATAGCTCTGCTTATTTTTACGGCCAAATCAAAGTCAACATTATTTATCAATTTAGGTCACAAAGTAACATCTATGAATGTCAAAGTTTACTTTTTATTTCGTCGTAAATATTTTTTGTTTTTCACATCATCACAATCATCTAAACTAAAGAGACCACATTCGAATAACCATCACTACATATTATAAAACAATGTCCCCCCTCGCGTCAGTCTGTGTGTTCGCGATAAACTCAAAACTTATTAAATGGATTTTCATACGGTTTTCACCAATAGACAGAGTGATTCATAAAGAAGGTTAATGTCTATAATTTGTTAAGGTATTGTAATACCCGTGCGAAGCCGGGTGGGTCGCTACTTGAATAATGAATTTCAGTTTCTTCCAGTTTCGTAAACTGTTTCATTATAAATCCACTTGAACTGTATTTACCCGATTCAGTACAGAATTAACAATGTGTAAATGATATTTACATAATGTTAATTATATATTATGTAAATATTATGTTTTTTTTATGCAATTACCGCTGCCCAACACCAGAGGAGTTACAGATGTGTTGCCGGCCTTTTAAAAAGGAGTACGCTCTTTTTTTGAAGGTTTGTAGGTCGTATTGGTCCGGATATGCCGCAGGCGACAGATCATTCCACATACAAAGTGTTTTGAATACATTTGAATCGTTTGAATATTCGAATAATTGAATATTTAATCAATCAATTACTTTTAGCTTTAATTAGTATTAATTTAGAGTTCTTACATAGGCAGATCTTGGTTACATTGTCCAGGTATGATTGGCGTGAAGCATTGTGGCGGTTTACCTAGAAGCAAAACAAACGAAAAATACATAAATACCGATAACTTCGTATGACTATAGCCCTGAGGGGTGACATTGGCCCTTATTTGAAAAAAAGCTGTTTAATTGGAAGAAGCTGTTTTACTGACAGTTTATCGTGCTATCTATTGATTTCCACGTGCATTTTTTCGCCAAAAAGTATGATAGTGGTCTGGTGGGAACTTCAAACTTTTTCCAATTAAGGGCCAATGTTACCCCTCAGGGCTATAGTCATACGAAGTAACGGTACAATATTTTACTCATTGAAAACAGACTCACTAATTGTGAAGGATTTTTTTATGACAAACTCTGCCCTAATAGTAACAATAATATCCTCTAGACTGAATTTCGGCCACGGTGGCTAATCTTAGAGACTGGCCAACTACGCAGGAGATATTATAGTGCGCAAGTGTGTGCGCAAACACAAGTGCACTCTCTGTTCCCTCGCTCTCTCGATCCAATGGGACGGTAATCCGACATGACCGGCGAGAGATCAGGCGCAGAACCAATGGCTTTACGTGCTTTCCGAAGCAAGGGGTGTCTTACACCACCAACTTCCTAACTACGGGCTGCTATTGAGATTTATTCTCCCTAGCGTTTATTATTCCCAAGTCACTTGGGGTCGGCTTTTCTAGTCTAACCGGATTTGACTGGACATCAGTTTTTACACGGAGCTACCACAATACTATTACGAGACCATTGACCGACCAATGATCGACCATTATGAATTTAGCAAATTACGAACTTTTAGCAAAATGGCAATGGAATTGCAGTTACGTCGTGTCGGAATGACGAATTTATAAAAATAGCAGACTTAGGCCTCAGTACAACAGATGTTCTAAAGACATTTCGCACTTGTTTTTAAAAAAGCAGTTATATATTTTTATAATTAATGGCACAGGAAAATTGTTCATAGACCTTGCTCTTCTTGCGCCTATGGCATAAGTTAGCACTTATGCATGTGAGCGGCCGAGCAGCGATAGGTCAGTGGGGAGACCAACAGACTGCAATTCAGAGGGTCTCGGGTTCGAACGCACGTCGTGCACCTCTGACTTTCGGAAGTTATATGACTTTTCGAAATTATGTGCATATTGATTGACAATTATCGCCTGCCTCGTGCCTCGGAGAGCACGTTAAGCCGTTGGTCCCGGCTGCCATGAACATCTATGGCAGTCGTTATTGGGAGAGTGTCGACACAAAAGATCCCACTGGATCGAAGTGTCGCCGGTCTGCACTGACTGGCCCCCAGATAAGATAAGATGTGAGCGGCCCAGGATACAAATCCTGGATATCAAACATATCCAGGATTAGTAAGATATTTAATTGACGCAAAATACAAAGATGAATAGCTCTTTTTAATATTAGTGTAAATATTGAAATTAAATTACTGTTTACGAATTTTATCGCGGTTTATTTTTAAAATACTTCTTTTAGAAAATTTTATCTACTAAACTATTTAAACTATTGAAATATTGAAGTTTAAATTTAAATTTTCCACGATGTTGCGTTTCAGCATCCATCGTCACAAAGAAACTAAGATAGTGGTCCATTGCCATGAAATGTAGATAAACGCGGTAAAATAAATAAACAGTAGTTCAATTTATATAACATTATTGCGCCGCTCCCGTGGGTCGTAGCGTGATGTTATATAGCCTTCCTCGATAAATAGGCTATCCAACACTAAAATAATTTTTCAATTCGAACCAGTAGTTCCCGAGATTAGCGGGTTTCAAACAAACAAACAAACAAACTCTTCAGCTTTATAATATTAGTATAGATTCGCGTAAATGTAAGAAAGACAACATTAACGGCCAGTTTCACCACTATCAAATAAAAGCTATCTGGAAAACAAATCGCATGCTGTCTCACTCTCTTTAGGTTAAAGAAGAGAGATGGCGAGACTTTTATCTTTTAAATGAATGCTATTTGGTGGTGGTGGAACAGGCCCTAAGTAAGACAGGTAAGTAAGTTAATATTTACGCAGATCACCAAGCGTCACCACAAATTGTATAAATAATATATAAAAAATGGTCTTCATGGCGAAACAGTGAAAGACTAACTAATAAACCATTTTCACAGCCACTAATGTGATAATGTTATCGGTTTTCATGGATTTTATTATATTAAGTA
Organism: Catocala sponsa; assembly: GCA_963564715.1. Classification (NCBI taxonomy): domain Eukaryota; kingdom Metazoa; phylum Arthropoda; class Insecta; order Lepidoptera; family Erebidae; genus Catocala; species Catocala sponsa. The sequence goes on along the minus strand of OY751351.1, from coordinate 17,073,503 downwards.
GAACTAATTGTTTTGTTGCACTTTCAAGGAAAATATTTCATAAATAATAAAATAATGTCTGTCTGTGTGTTTAAAATATTTCTTGTTTTTCTTTTAAATCTCTTTATTTTCGCCCTTTTTTAGGAGCATCTCCCACTCTAGGAATAATAAAATTCCTTTATCGCAGGAGATTTAACAAACATTTTTACAACGGACACAAAAAGCTGTTCCGTTTTTGGCCAGACTCGGAACTATTTGTCACCCACAGCACTCGATGCCAGTGGCTGAGGCAAGGGATCGATGAAACCTTTACGCCATTCGTGCAGTCTGGTGATAATCTTCTTCTTCTTCCTCTCCTTATCCCATTATTTGGGGTCGGGTCTCCTCACTTTCCTGCGTCAAGTCAAACGATCTTGGGTTGTCATTTCGTGCAACTGGACTTTCTTGAGGTCTCCTTCAATGGAGCTCCACCAGGTCAACGGCGGGCGGCCTCTCCCTGGCTTTTGTTCTGGGAGGTTTAATGCAGTTCGCACCACATGATTTTCGTCTCGTCTTCTGACATGGCCATACCAGCGAAGGCGGTTTTCGGTTATTTTATCTGCGATTGGTGCAACTGGTGATAATCGTTTATGAGAAATTCCATGTTAGCACTGCTGCAGTATCATAATATCGATTTGATTGCACGGATGATGTAGTGGTTTAAGTGGTAGCCTCGTCACTGCCACTGCGCCGAGCGTTGTGGGTTCGAATCCCACACGGGACAAAAATTTGTGTGACCCAGAAATGGTTGTACCCAGTCAGGATGTTCATTCTGTTCGTTGTTTGAATGTTTGTAAAACGCATTTGTATCCCTCGCGATATAGGAATCATTCCTAGTTAGGAAGTTGTCTTAAAAAAATAAAACAGAAAATACAAGATTTTGTCGGCCTCGATGGCGTAGTGGTCAGTGTAACCGATTGCCACGCCTGAGGTCGCGGGTTCGATTCCCGCACAAGTCAAACTTTGTGTGCATGAACTTGGATGTTTGTCTTTGTCTGGGTGTTTCTATGTATAATATGTATGTATTTACAAAAAAAAATATTTATGTATGTTTATATCCATTGTCTAGTACCCATAGTACAAGCTCTGCATAGTACGAGCTAGATGGCGTTGTGTGTATGTGGTAGAATATTATTATTATTATATTATTGTTCGTCTGCGATTTGCTGTAAAGTGGAACACAGTCTTTTCTTTGACTGGTACAATTTGCTTACAATTTCAGATTTAAATGGGTGTTTTCCTTTTTTAGTGTCAATGTAGCCAAAATTAATTTTAACTTATTTCAAGTAGATGATACGTGAATGCTATACTTATTATGGATGTAAAGCTATAATACAAATCAAATTATGGGATGGAATCGATGGAATTGAAAATGGATAGGGATGAAAAGATTAACTAAAATTATAATAGAAGATTAAACATCAGGAAAGTCAAAATATTTTACATTATTAGAATAGTAATTTTAAACCTCGTAAAAGTACTTTACAAATAAATATTGAAAATATGTCTTATAGTGTAAGATGTTCTATAGTGAAATTTATTCCTAGGCAATATACGAAGTCGATTTGTTAACTTGTTTATTTTCTAGTATCTCCTTCAGAAGTCGTAATTTTTAAAATCGTTGCTTCTTCCTGACTTGAAGAAGATGACGCATCTGTTGAATTGTCTTCATGCACCATACCTGTGAAATTAAATTATTTTTTTTGACTTCAAACTTTTATATATTAATCAATCTAGCAAATGGTCTGATGCATTTCATGGACTATGTCCATGCTTCTGCCAATTTACGCCACAAATATTTAATATTCGAAACCGATTCTTTTCATGTGTATCGAGATTTCGAGACATTATCAATACTGAGATATTCTACCATAACAGGTGATGTGGCAATATAGTACAAGCACAACCTAAAGAAAATGTGAAAGCAAAAGTGCTACAAGTCAAATTGTTACTGGATTTTCTATTTATGGTTGAAAGATCATATTAGCAAGTCGAATCTAAAGTGAGTCTACTACACACACAGCTAAAACAGCAGTTATGGAGACAATAAAATTTAGACTAGTTAGGCAGTTGTCTGAGAGGTATGGTACAGCAAATTCCTCGCTTACAAGGATTCCGTTTCATCTGAGGCACTCCGTTTGATAATCCGCCACAATTTTAAAACCAATCGATGAAAGCTGATCGCTGCGAATTAATTGCATAAAAGGTGCAATAGTTTAATGAAGTGTTTTCTTTGCCAGCACGTCAATGTTGTCAGCTTGATGTCCATAATTGGTCAAAAAATTATATGATTCACGAATAGGTGTTCCAAGTCTGATTTTTTCTTTGTGTCTGTTGGTTCAAGGCTTATAAAATTCGCCGTGGCACTAGTATTTATTCGGTAGATTTTGGTTTAGACATAGTACGTACCTCTCCTCAATATCATTTCAGAATTTGCCAATTATATTATCAGCTTTACTTACGCCAGAATTGAAGTGCCATACTGGCCAGAGGATCTTCAGAGGTAAAGGCCATTACACATTGCAAAAAGATGATGAACAAAAGTGTCCTCATTATTTTTAAATATAAAGATTACAACAATTATCCTAAATTTAAAACTGCAGCCTCAATGCCTGCCTAACCTAACCTTACTTTAGTAACACTGAAAGTGTTATTGCAATTTCATGTACAATTTATTGGTTGAATAAGTGGAGCTAACAGATTTATTCCAATCTCACATTTGACTCTTTGGGTTGTGGAGGTCATATGAACGTTCCATGTACGTAGAGCTGATATTTAACTATATTTGGTTGTATTAGATGAAATGAAATTAAAGTTTATTCGCATGAGACATGGTTACAGGGAATGTTGCAAGATTAAGGTACATGATATCGCCTTTAGTAGGCGTACGAAAGTTGTTACATATTACAAAAAATAATTTCATCATCATCATCATCAGGCTATAATAGTCCACTGCGGGACATAGCCCTCCCCCAAAGAGCGCCATAGCGCCCTGTCTTCAGCTTGCCGCATCCAGCATCTGCCTGCAGTCTTTCGCAGATCGTCATCCCACCTGGTCGGAGGGCGTCCTACACTACGTTTGCCGAGTCGCGGTCTCCACTCAAGAACACGCTTACCCCAGCGGTTGTCTGTTCTTCGCGCGATATGGCCAATAATAAAAAATAATTTATTAAACATAATATTCATTATTATAAACAAATGTCAATTATCAATAGTAAAAATAATTATAAAAATGATAAAGGAATAGATAATATCGCAACTGTATAAAAAATATTATAAACAATGTCAATTTCCAGTTTAATAATTAGATAATTACATAATAGATGTTAAGATAAATTAAATTAAATTATATTTTAAAATTTTATAGAGTATTTATCATTTATATTGTCAATAGACACTTCGTTTTAAAGAAAGTGGAAAATTATATTGTTTGCAATTAAAATATTCATTTAATGTATAAAAGCAATTCTCCAATAGCCATTTTCTTAATTTTGTTTTATTTTGGATGATTGGGAGTTCTCTGATATTTATAGGGATGTGGTTATATAATTTTATAGTCATACCTAGGTGATATTAAAGTTAGTGTTAACCCCACCTGATATTTAGGTTTCGCGATATCTGTTGAGTTACCTTACTTATCCTATTAATATTATAAATTTGAAAGATAAAGATCTTTAGAGTCTTCAATGTTGAAACTTGGTACAGAGTTAATCCACGTCCTGGATTGACAAATACAATAAACTTTTTCCCGGTATTCTGATCTCATGGATTTGACTTTGGCGAGGTTATGGGGTAGTTTACTGCTAACAAAAATGTGTATATTCTGATGTTTGAATTTTCTTTATTCAGTCACATTATGTCAGTGATGAAATTTGACACGCAGTTAGACTTTGATTTGAATTATAAAATATGATTTTGCCGAGAAGAAAAGTATGTTTTGCTCTCGGATAATTTATATTTTTTGTGTTTAAAACTTATGAAGTGTTTCGTTATAAAAGAGTTAATGCATGGTTTTATAGTGTTTGTTAAGATTACTTACGTCTACAGAACATAATTATAGTGCTTTTATTCATTCGAACGGAGCCCAGGCCACTAGTTAGCTAAATACACTATTTAAATATGAAGCGTTGTACGCATATACACGTTTCAAGTTGAACTGACGCTCATTTTCTGATAGGTTTCAATATATAAAAACGAGCATTTTAGGTACGGACAGTTAAAATCTGACATTTTTCATAGAATATGTGTCAAAAATTACCTGTCCGTAGGTAAAATGTTTCGATTTTTGGATTAAAAAACTAGCCATTATTGTTTAAACTATTAATTTTCCCCAGTTAGTAACTAAGTGCCTCCATTGAAATACTTGTATTTCCTTCCTCATTACAAAATAATGCAGAGGCAACCATAGCAACAGCCAAATTATTGCCTACAGAAAGAGGAAGGAAATATGAGTTTGATGTTTTTTAAAAAATATCAAATACCTTCTTCAAGACTATACCTATAAGTGCAAACTTAAACTAAAAAGTAGAAAATACAAAACCGTTGCTAAAAGCAGCCACAAAAAACCAAAACGTCATCAATATGTATATTTTTAGTACATATAGTATTTGTTGATTATTTCAAAATTGGTAGGTTGTGACCTACCAAACAAATAAATAATCATCAAACTCAATTAATAATTGGCAGAGTAATAGCATAACAAACATACAAAAAACATATTCAGTCGAATTGAGAACCTCCTACTTTTTTGAAGTTGGTTAACAAAATGACTATTGCATCCTTCATCTGAAATATTATTTATTTATTTATTTGTTCTATGGAAGACTTACAGCTAAATTAACAGATTAGCAGTAGAATAGTGACAGAAAGCCAATTACAGGTCTTCGCTTCTATAAAGTTGATTAATAATTAAGTGTGACTGGTTTAAGTTTACTGTATAGTACAGTCATTGACATACATAATATATATATATATATATATATATATATATATATTATATTATATTATCTTTAAGTGTCAAAAATGTGATAAAAGAATAAAACATTATCAAAACCAATTATATCTAAAATAAATAAATATATTTATGTGTTAAGATAGATATTGTTTGTTTATAATAATAATATCAGACCTGAATATAAACTGTTCTGCTGCTGTGCGCGGGCCTCTTCTACGTGTAAGAAGACTTAAGCCATTCTTCTTTAATATATAATACTAGATGTTCCCGCGGTTTCACCCGCGTTTATGGTTACTGCGCCGCCCCCGTGGGTCGTAGCGTGATGTTATAAAGCCTATAGCCTTCCTCGATAAATAGGCTATCCAACACTTAAAGATTTTTTCAAACCGAACCAGTAGTTCCTGAGATTAGCGCGTTCAAACAAACAAACAAACTCTTCAGTTTTATAATATTAGTATAGATAGTGTACGGTGAAACCATACACCAACTACAATACTAACGTATTTATAACAGCAGTTAACATTGTTAATTAATATTCATTCATATTCAGTAATCTATAAGCGGTCATCGCGCGTGCTCTCTCGCTCCTTTATAATGTTTAATCTTTGGTGCAGATATAAAAATCATTTTAACTTAAAACATAAACTCTATCATTTAGCCTAACTTATCAATTTTTACAGTAGTTATTATTTGTTTTCCTCGTCTTACGTAGCGGTAGTATTTAAATAATTAGGTTGCGCGTGCGCACGTTTGCGCTGATAAAGAAGTTGCGAGTGCGTCACTGCCGCGACGGCGTAGGCGCAATGTAACCGCAGTCATATAGTATACTAAATTTAAAATGACGCTGATTAAAAATTTTGAATTAAGAAAAATAATTTATTTTGTCTCATTAAATATAATGAACAGAATGACAAAAACATAAAAAATAGCTAAAGTTAAGAATCATAAGCGACATTCATCCAATTAATAAGACATTGAACTTGTGATCATGAGGTTCAAGGTTTCGAATCCCATATATTGCTCAAACCATCGTAAACATTCAGTTATCAAAAATACTAATAATTTGTAAAACAAATAACAAAAAATATTTTGCGTATTAATCTATTTTACGGGATTTTGGCTTCCAATCTAACTGTATGAACTCGTACATACAGTTAGATTGGAAATAATAATAACACATTACAATGTATGCTGCGCAGGCTAATTTGGCGCCTGCGTGCGATATATATATTGAGTTCAATATGTAATATTTTTAGTGAACAATAAACACTCGTTACATAAACATAATCTATCTTTTTCTACATAACATTCCATATTGGGAAGACTACAGCCCCAACACTAACGAACTCACAACAACACAACTGTGCACAAATGTTTGCGCAAATACAAATGGTACCTGACTCAATAGGCCAATAGAATAGCAATCAAATTTGACTAGTGAGAGATCATGCGTAGGACCAACAACGGCTTTACGTCCTCTTTGAGGCTTGGAGACGAACTATCGTCAACGACTGTTACATCCTAACACCTTATATATAATCGGCAGCTACTAAACCAACCAATTGGCGTAAGACTAATCTAGGGATGGTGAAACTTAATGTGCCGTTTTTTATAAAAAAATATATAATGTGTCTTTAATTATAATTGATAAAAAATAATTTATTTCAAAATTTTTAACAATATTATTATTAATAAAATTGGATATAAAAAATTAATAGAAGCGATAAATTGAGTTAAAAAATGTTTTAAAGATGATAGAGGCGAGGCTTATGTTGTCTGTCTGCCATATTTCCAGACTCCATTCTCTTCTAATGCTGCGAATTTTTTGTCACAAAAGTCCAATATCCCCTTGGTCCATCCTAAAAATCGCGATCGGTGCAAACATAAGCACATCTGAACATTTAAAAGACAAAATAACCAAGCAAATATTTAATTAAACGTAAAACAAAACTGTGTCTGTTTAAATTTAACTTAAACTCGACTACGAAAAAAAATACAGCAAAATATTAATAATTTCTCCAAAACTTTTTTGGAGCTCAAACTCGCCGAGCTTCTTTTAAAAATATTTTAACAATTCTGTGCTCAGGACTATATTAAAGGGCTTGACTCAATTAAGTTGTGGACGGCTTAGTCGTAAGCCGCAGTCTAGTGGTGTACCATCCCGGGCTTTTACGGGATTCTGTTTTATTTTTGTTTCCAAATTACACGGGTAAAACAACTCACTTCTAGATAGTGAGATGGTTTTATATTTTACTTTTAAATACCTTTTCGATTGGGCAGCGGTAGTTTCTGCTGTGGATGAGGTCCCGGGTTCGATGCCCAAGTCAGGCAAAATAATTCTTTACTGGAAGTTTTCAGTAATAATACGGCGTTTGGAACTGTGACTAGTAAACGGCAATAATAGAACTTATTATAAATGAGATCCAAGACCTTAGCTGGCGAAATGTGGGAGTAAAACAAGTCTACGTACTACGTAGCCCTTTGACTACTAACATTCTAACAGAAAAAACTAATCATACAATGCCCAACCCGGGAAAGAAGCCCTTACGATTACACGAAATAATAGTTATGCCACGGGACCAAGCGATCATCCATCTTCATACTTACAGTATCTAAGATTACTTAACCTGCATTAGCAGATGATTACATTAAATTGAAACTTGATCCGAAATATTATTATGTTATACCGTTTTTACTCTCTTATAAATTGCGAATATGAGTTTCTTTGTTTCTTCGTTACTCTTTCACGCTTAAACTACTCAACCGATCATGATGAAATTTCGCTTAAACACGGTGTCAGCAATACAGAAAAGGGCATCGGGTACTTTTCATCCAGAAAAAAGTACTATTTGTCGAGGGTTTGAAAATTAATTGCAAAATTTTACCTTGAATAGACTGTCTAATTACATATTCTGGGATATCCCAGATGTGACACTAAGAATGTTGGTTATTAACCTTTTGAGCGACACGGTCTTGTAAAAATGACAAACGTTTCTGTGCCCTCCACACCTCGACTTTATTAGAAGTTGTCTTTTAATAAAGTCGTCGCGTGAAGGGCACGGAGTCTCTAATCGTAAAATTTATTAAAAAGCATATATAAAATAAATAGTTTGTTTTGTTTTATGCGTAATTTTACTATTGCATAAAACTACTACTACCAACTTTTACATATTTATTTCAATATAGGCCTTTGTTTATTTTAAAAACAGGAACATTGAAGTAGCCAAAATGTATTAACTGTTATAGATTTATAGCTTGGTACTGGAGGATACATCGCGTCCGGCATAGGTTGGCGCTCAAAAGATTTAATAAATTTTAACCGTGTACCGATCACTAGTATAATTGAATAGGCTAATACCATGTCAAAAATAACCTTATACAAAGCAAAATGGGGAAAACCATAAGTGATTGTGTCAAAAGTTTTGCGTAATTACATATAGGTAACATGTTTATTGTCACGTTGTGGTTATACCCTATGAGTGACAATACAGGTAGGTATAACCTATACAATATAAATAAATAATGGCTATCTTACGTTTATGCGAAGATCATGACTCGGATTTATTTATTTACAATGTATTTTTTTTTATACAACTAAGGTGGCAAACAAGCATACGGCCCACCTGATGAAAGGAAGTGGGAAGGAGAAAGAGCGGGATCGGGGAAAGGGGGTGATTGGGCCTCCGGCACTCTCACTCACCGAACGAAACACAACAGTAGGAATACTGCTATTTCACGTCGATATTCTATGAGAGAGTAGTCCTTCCCCGGTCGAGCCATTGCCATTCATGCTGAAATTAGCGAGGCTATACTACTCTTTTTCATTATTAATAATTACTACACTAATTAAGCTTATACATTTACACAAGTATTAAAAAAACATGATAAAATATAAATACTAATAATTAAAACCCTAACAGCATTGCCAGATTGAACAGCAATGCTGGTTCTTTGAACCAAAAAAAGACCTGCTTTCTGGTCACGAAAACCGTCGATCAGGCGTTTTGCTAGCCTTCTATACAAGATATGAGCGAATGCTTTTGATTGCAATTAAACTTAACTGAAAAGGAGTATTAAAAGGCAGTCATGCTCGGTATTTTGGACAAGCAGTCTGCTCGTGACGACGTCCAAAACCTAGCCAAAACGTCAAACCTTCAACAAAGGTATGTAAATACCAAGCATGATCGCCTTATACCCGTTTTTAGTTATAGGTATAAATCATGCAACGTGAAGGTATGAAAGGTATTATTGTAATTAAACAAGGTAACGGAAAGAATCTCAATTACTCTTTGAGCTAATCAGTAAAAAATAATAAAGGTTTATTATATAATACCGTTTTTATCTTCTAGCTATCTACAATAAACTGCCTAAGAGGCGCAGCGGTGGTTTATCCAACTGTTAGTAAAAGTCAAAGTCAAAAATAATTTATTCATTTAGGTCACAAAGTAACATTTATGAACGTCAAAGTATATAGGCTAGTAAGTTTACTAAGTTACTGGAGGTACATTTAGGTTAGTTGCTAGGTTCAGGCAAAGAGTTGAGCCTATGAGAAGAAACCTGCAAGAAACTCACTTATGCAAGGGGTATCCAGGTTTGACGCCTGGGAAAGGATTTTCTGTCAAGAAATTTTCGGTAGCAGAACGGAGCCTGAAATTAAAACGGCAATAAGCTCGGCCTCTATTACATGAGACCTATAACATTGGTCGCAGTGTGAGTTTAATACATCTCTTCTTACCCCATCAGGAATATAGGCGTGACTTTATGTGTATTTATGTATGTACATACATATACAATGTTGCTATGATCCATGGACACACGAACTGATTAAACAGATGCCGACTTGTAACGGACTACGGCTACGAAATGACTACTGGTACGGTCTGACCAGCTGACCTAAGATTCCATACTATCACTTAATTCTACCTTACTTCAAATAGTACCTGGCCCTCGGGCATTCCACTCAACCTGTCATGTGCATACTTGTAAGTACGCTTAGAGAAATGGACAGAGTTAATTCGAATTGGTTAAAAACACGATAATGATTAAAATAGAAAATCACTTTTTTCAAACAAATGAAATCAATTTAATACGCAAACACCATATTTTATAAACATCTGTGTCTGTGTTGACTTTCTTTCATTGTTTCATTGTTGTCACGGGTTTATTTATGACTTCCTTGTTTGTGTTACAAACTAATGTTATGCTTGTGTTTTCGTTCTTATTGCGCTAAGATTAAGACTCACTTTGGCGTGATTGTCGGCTACTGTAATAATGTATACTAGGGATCAGAGGGACAACGTCTTCTATTTTAGTGTCGCTTTAAGGTGCATGACCTTAGATACCTATGCTTAGACTCTCGGTCAGCTGTTAGGGCAGATAAAGTTAGCAAAAACTAAAATTCTATCCTGTGGCTAAACTACTGCTCCTATTGAACTGAAATTTGGTGTGGAGCTTGTATGTGGTACATACTATATATACATCAGGATGTGTATCAGGATCGTAGCAAATGGAAATCCGTAGTCTCTGCCTACCCCTCTGGGAAACAGGCGTGAATCTATGTATGTATGTATATATAGATAGAAATAAAGCCTCACTGTTTAATCAACCTTGTATACAATAAAGGGGAAAGTAGGGTTGAACGCGGAATAACTGTATGCAACCACCGTTTAGTCTCCGGGATTTATGATGATTTGTATAGTAGTGATGTTATATTCATATTATTTTCATATTTATTTATTCAATAACAATTTTACATTGTGTGTGAACATACAACAATAATTATAATACTAATATAATCAAATAATTATTTCAATAAAATTAACATTACATCAAATAACTAATTCAATTGTGATCAAAATTACATATTTATCTAATTAAAAATAAATTAATAAATTAATTGCCATGTCAAAATAAAATATAAATAAGAATGTCAGAATCAGTCCATAATATATCATGTCAAGTTAAAAATAAATTATAATTTTTACATGTCATTTATGGAGTAATAGCATTCTTTTAACAGGTGCCGCTTGAGCTCAGTTTCAAAGTCCCAAAGATGTGACTCGATACCGGGATTTTTTTATTATGCAGCTGTAAAATAAATATAAACTTAAATTAACGCTTATATTTGAACTTCCTCGTTGGTCCTCTGATATAAGTTTGCGCTTATGTTCCTAATCGCAAGCACCCGGGTTCGATTTTTAGTTACATACTTAAATACAGCTGACTTTGCGTACGCATAAACGCTTGTATATTATAAGAAGAGAAGAGCCGTGTCCGTAGTCTTATCTATACTAATATTATAAAGCTGAAGAGTTTGTTTGTTTGAACGCGCTAATCTTAGGAACTGCTGGTTCGATTTGAAAATTTATTTTAGTGTTGGATAGCCTATTTATCGAGGAAGCTCTACATCTCGCTACGACCCACAGGGGCAGCGCAGTAACGACAAACGCGAGTGAAACTGCGGGAACATCTAGTATTTTATATAATTATACAAGGCTGATATTTTCTATATACAAATAGGCCAACAACTAAACATTTTTATCCCTTTTTGTCCTCTGTTTGCCAACCGATTTTCTTTTTTTTCTGTAGAAGCTATTAACAAGCTTTTATCTCATCAATAAAAACTTTTCTATTATAAGAAAGAGGGTTCTTTTTAATTTTTATTTTGCTCGTCAAAATGACCACACTCCACCTGATGGTAAGCAGTCATGTGGTCTAAGAGCAGTGGCCTCCACACCGCCCCTTATTACAGCCGAGTCTATTCTCAAATATACAATGCACGAATGTAAAAGAGTAGACTAAAATGTTGACAAATTTAAATTTATATATGTTTCTCTCAAATTTTAAATAAAGATTATGCTCGAATTTCGACCATTGCTTGAACACTAGTTGTTATAAACAAACCATAATTCTTAACTAACAGTTATATTAAGATAAATTACTGTACCCAGATCATAATATTATACCCAACACTCTAGGACATGGCTTATATGACATCATATACATACGTGACACTTGTCCCTTCTATGACGTCATAACAGCCTCTTGTATTACGTCACTATTCCTCATAATTTGTTCGTAATTAAGTTGAATTGAACCCGCTACGGACTTGCTTAATGAGAAGATATTATAGCGGACTTAAGAGCAGCGATACCTCAGTGGGGAGACCAACAGACTGCAATGCAGAGGGTCTCGGATTCGAACCCACGTCGCGCACCTCTAACTTTCGGAAGTTATATGACTTTTCGAAATTATGTGCGTATTGATTGACAAATTTATCGCCTGCTCCGTGCCTCGGAAAGCACGTTAAGCCGTTGGTCCCAGCTGCCATGAACATCTTTGGCAGTCGTTATTGGGAGAGTGTCGACACAAAAGATTCCACTGGGTCGAAGTGTCGCCGGTCTGCACTGACTGGCCCCCGCATAAGATAAGATAAGATAGCGGACTTATAGAGGCTCACCCTTGTTTAGTTGCGAAGGTGTAGGCAGAAATACAATAATAACATCAGCCCTGTATTAAACTGTCCCATAGCTGGGCACGGACCTCTTCTCAGAACGAGAAGGGTTAGGGCATAGTCCACTACGCTGGCTTAGTATGGATGCGTAGACTTCACATATCTTCGAGAACAACAATTTGCTATAATTACATGATGCAGCTGTGCCTATTGTATAAGGCACAAGTGCGCCCTTGCGTGGAGTACTGTTCTCATCTTTGGGATGGCTCCGCGCAGTACTTGCTGGACGCTCTCTACAGGTTACAGCGGCGGGCTGTCCGTATCATCGGAGATCCAGAGGTCACGAGTTCACTGCAACCTCTGCAACTCCGTAGGGACATTGTCTCATTGGCATGTTTCTACAGAATATACCACGGGGAGTGCTCTGAAGAGTTATTCCACCTTATCCCACCCTCCCCTTTCCTATCCAGAACAAAGCGAGCTGGGCTCAGATGCCATCCCTACACAGTAGAGTCGACTAGAGCGCGTACCAACAAGTTTGGGTCCTCATACCTCTGCCGAACGACCAAGGCATGGAATTCTCTGCCAAGGCACGTGTTTCCTTCTTCCTTCAATCCTGGGTCCTTTAAGCGGGGCGTGAAAAAGCACCTTCTCAGGCCGTCAAAGTAGAGACCTCAACATCGCCTTGGCTGCTATGAGGGCGGTGTGAAGGCCACTGCTCTTAGACCACACGACTGCTTACCACCAGGTGGAGTGTGGTCATTTTGACGAGCAAAATAAAAAAGAAATATGTTTGCTGTTTTTATTCGATTTACATGAACAATAGTAGCCTAAGTACAAGCAATTATGCATTAAAAAAATCAACGTGTTGCACTCCGGGAGTGCGGGCAGAAGTGAAAACTTGAATATTAACGTTGTGCATTTTTGATATTTTGGAATGGTTAGGAAATAACTTTGCACGAATTGCTTTAATTATCAGTATAAAAGTACTATCATTTATGTGGTAAAATACAATATTCATTTATTGCGCTATCGTACACAAACATGACAATTCGCCCTCCGTCTAACGAATTTTCGATCAGGTCACGTGTCCTGACGCGAGTTTGACAATTCTCCTTCCTTCTTATGAATTTTCGATCAGGTCACGTGTCCTGACGCGAGTTTAACATTATTTACCCATCACAAAAGAAGTGCACAACGCCGCTAAAGAAGTTTTCACTTCAAAAACTTCATATTTAAGTCTCTATTATTAATCAAGTAACAAGCGTAAGGCAGTGGTCCGACCGCCGACGATGAACGAGAAACGAGTAAAACTAGAAACTATAAACGAGTTGACGATCAGCGGGCAGCGAGTGTGTAGTTTCGATAGTTTTGTCGCCGGGCTATAAGCGAGTGTGCAAGTGCGACGAGCGATTACTCGCGCCACTCGCCCGCGGTCGCTCAGTCCTGTGCAAACCTGCGCGCGGCGACGAGCGAGCATCGCTGAACGAGTATCGCTGAGCGAGTTTATTTTTGAAAGCTCTTATCGCTCAGCGATAAAACTAGTAAAGCGAGTCGTCGCCGGCAGTGTGAACAGTCAGCGAGCAACTTTTAATATATTATGCATCTCTTTCGTTTACACGGAATGTATATTATTTGTGCGTTTCTTGAGAGAGAAAATCGCCGATAGTTAGTCGTTTTCTCGCCGGCGGTCGGACCACTGCATAACGTATTGAATCATTCACCCGCTTAGTATTCGAGTTTCATTCATTATTAAGGATAATGCATCAAGGCTTAATATTAGTCACCGGTTTGAAATATTCTCACATAAAAATTAACTCGCTGTAATGAGTCACTAATGTCAGGTGTCAAGAGTTGCTCTTAATAAGGACAATTATTGTGACAAAGATGGTATTAGGGTGTCAACATAATAGGCTAATCGTATGCGCCTGATTTTAGCAGAGGTGGACTAGTTAGACGTCGTTAAATTGCCACGCATTTCTGTCTTTGGTTTTAATCTCGATCCCAAAGCACGCACTTCTGTCTTTTAGAAATGATTTGTTTATTTACTAGCATTTGCGCGCGGCTCCGCCCGCGTGGTACTTACTTCAATAAAAAGTAGCCTATGTCCTTCTCCAGGTTTTAAACTATATCTGTACCAAATTTCATCTAAATCGGTTGAGTGGTTTAGCCGTGAAAAGGTAACAGACAGACAGACAGACAAACAGACAGATAGACAGACAGAGTTACTTTCGAATTTATAATATTAGTAAGGATTTACATCAAATAGAACGACTTGCACCAATTACATACACTATTTAATAATATCTTCTTCGCCCTAGCCTTTATTATTCCCAAGTCACTTGGGGTCGGCTTTCTAGTCTAACCGGATTTGACTGGATATCAGTTTTTACACGGAGCGACTGCCATCTGACCTCCGCAACCCGAAGGCTAACGACACCCTAAGGCTACACCAGTGTCAGGATATTATAGGACACTGACTTCCCAATTACTGACTGACTGCCATATATGTTCATGGCAGCCGGGACCGACGGCTTAACGTGCTCTCCGAGGCACGGAGCAGGCGATAAATTGTTAATCGATACGCACATAGTTTCGAAAAGTCATATAACTTCCTAAAGTCAGAAGTACGCGACGTGGGTTCGAACCCGAGACCCTCTGCATTGCAGTCTGTTGGTCTCCCCACTGAGCTATCGCTGCTATTACACTATTTAATAATATCTATACAAATAAATAAAATTGAAGTGTCTGTTTGTAACGTCAAAATAACAGCTTTTTACCTAATGCATATGAAAGTATATAATATATACGAAAACATCTGTTTTTAAAATTTTTGTCTGTCTGTCTGTTTGTTCCGGGTAATCTCCGAAACGGCTAAACCGATTTTGACGGGACTTTCACTAGCAGATAGCTGATGTTATAAGGAGTAACTTAGGCTACTTCGATTTTAGAAAAAAAATTGGTTTCCGCGGAGACAAACACTTTTTATGTAGTTAAAATCTACGCGGACGAAGTCGCAGGTAACAGCTAGTATTATATAAAATTAAAATTTAGCATTCATGCATTCTGCTCACAGTACGTACATATGTACGTAAGTATTAAATAAATAGGTAAATACCGCTCGCTTTAACGGGGAAGGAAAACATCGTGACGAAACCTGCATTCTAAAAGTTCTCAATAATGTTTTCGAAGATATGTAAAGTCTGCCAACCCGCTCTGGGCTTCCATGGTTGACTATGGCTTAACCCTTTTTACGCTCACAAGAGGCCCGTGCCCAGCAGAGAGACAATTTATATACAAGGCTGGAAGGGCTACAGGTCTTTAATTAACTATTTAACACGCACATAAATCTTCTAAAAGTCAGAGGTGCCTTCCTTGGGATAAATCTCGGGACCTTTGCGTGACAGTTCAACCGCTAAACATCTCAATAAAATTTGCTACCTAACAAAATGTTAGCCGCAAACTATTTGCCTACTTATGAAAATTCTCTTATCGTGTGTGACTATAAGTGTCAACGTGTAAACATTCAAAGAGAACGTTAAAAATATGAGGAAGCGTGTGTTTCTCACGATCATTTAAAGTTAAATACCGCATTTGTGAAGGTTGAGTAAATTATATGAGTTGTTGTTACAATAATAATTGTTGTTATTGAACCTGCATTGTTGTTAATAATAACAATTTTATGCAAATTATTTCAAACTAGATTTTGCCTGCGGCTTGGCTCGCGTAAATGTTGGTTAGGTTCGTAACAGTACGTGTTTCAAGATGAAAGGGACTCTATGTCCTTTTCTGTTCCCTTGACAATGTGTACGCGAAATTTCATGACGATCAGTCGAGTAGTTAAAGCGTGAAAGCGTAACAAACAAACAAACAAACACACTTTCTCATTTATAATATTAGTTAGGAAGTTAGGATTAGAATAGTTAGGATTAGGATTTGGATTCAATTACGTGTCACGTTATTTGTCCGCTATGGACTCCTAAACTACTGAACTGATTTTGATCAAACTTCGTAACCATCTGTAATTTGGTCCAACTTAAAAGATAGGATATTTTTACTGGTAATAATTATCTAATGTGTAGCAGAGGAAGTTGCCCGAGACAGCTAGTAAATAATAATAATAATATTCTACCACATACACACAACACCATCTAGCTCAAACTAAGCAGAGCTTGTACTATGGGTACTAGACAAATGTTTGACTTGTGTGGGAATCGAACCCATCGAAAAAATTGTGGCAGTCGGTTACACTAACCAGTACGCCATCGAGGCCATAATTAAAGCACACATAGTCTTACTCCTGTATAGCAGAATGGGTAAGCAGAGGATATGGATTTTACCCCCACGTGCAACAAGTAGCTGTAAATATTGTAGAAAGGACAGTTGAGTAGTAGAGCCTCGCTGATTTCAGCTTGAATGTGCTGGCCCGACCGGTCCGACCGGGGAAGGACTACCCTCTCACAGAATATCGACGTGAAATAGCAGCATTCCTACTGTTGTGTTTCGTTCGGTGAGTGAGTGCTGGAGGCCCAATCGCTCCCTTTCCCTCATTCCCGCTCCTCCTTCCCACTTCCTTTCCTAAAGGGTCGGTAACGCGCAAGTGATGCCTCTGGTGTTGCATGCGTCTATAGGCTACGGTGACCACTTATCATCAGGTGAGCCGTATGCTTGTTTGCCACTTTAGTTGTATATAAAAAAAGGACCTAAAACATTTATAAATATTATCCCATAGCTAAGGTATAAGGTATACCTATGTCGCGAAGGCCTTCACATACTTTGATAATAGATGCCTAGTCTTAGGACAACCATTTGTAGGTCACACAAAATTTTGTCCTATTTGGGAATCAAAACACAACTCGCTCTTACTAATAGTGAGAGGCTAATCTCCGGCACCATTGCGCCATCCATGCTGTGAATACACTAAATAATCTATTTTCCTTGACCTGGTAACCTGGCTCGCCGTTCTTAATAGGTTAATGGGTAATTAGTGGAGACTCGTTTGCCACCTTAATCCTATTTAATACTATAAAGATATAAAGAGCAGCGATAGCTCAGTGGGGAGACCAACAGACTGCGACGCAGAGGGTCTCGGGTTCGAACCCACGTCGCGCACCTCTGACTTTCGGAAGTTATATGACTTTTCAAAATTATGTGCGTATTGATTGACAACTATCGCCTGCTCTGTGCCTCGTAGAGCATGTTAAGCCGTCGGTCTTGGCTGCCATGAACATCTATGGCAGTCGTTATTGGAAGAGTATCGACACAAAAGATCCCACTGGGTCGAAGTGTCACCGGTCTGCACTGAATGGCCCCCACATAAAATAAGATAAGATAATACTATAAATGTGAATATGACTATATCTGTAACGCTTGGTCGAGTAGTTAAGTCGTGAAGCCTTAATCATGAAATTTCACATACACGTTGCCTGAAAACGTGTACAAAAATGACATTCTTTTTTAGGATGAAAGGTTCACTAAGTTTCATCGTGAAAAAACTACTGTTCCGGGATAGAAAATTGACAAGACCTAGATTTACGCAAGCGAAGCCGCGGGCAAAATCTAATCCATTACAAATGCCAAACTGTCTTTGCTGATTAGTCTTTCTTTAACGAAGCAATAGTGCAATGCATTGTCAAGACTTTATGCATACACTAGATGTGCCCGCGGTTTCACCCGCGTTTATCATTACTGCGCCACCCCCATGGGTCGTAGCGTGATGTTATAGCCTATAACCATCCTCCATAAATAGGCTATCCAACACTAAAAGAATCAAACCAGTAGTTCCTGAGATTAGCGCGTTCAAACAAACAAACTCTTCAGCTTTATAATATTAACTAGAGGATGCCCGCAGCTACGCCCGCACATGTTTTTTTATTTATCCATTTCTTCCCAATCCCGTGGGAATTTCTGGAAATCCCTTCTTAGTGCACCCCTACAGTACCCAAGGAACATACATGCCAAATTTCAGCTTCTTGCGTTCAGTAGTTTCGGCTGTGCGTTGTCTGTCAGTCACTCAGTAACGGAAGAGTTTTATATATATTGATATAGATATGGAAATAGTTTCAAGCCTCTATCCCCGACGGGGCAGGCAGATTTGTATTACATACCTATTTCGCCAACTATAGTTTTAGGTCACACGTAATAAGCAGCAAGCTGATAATATCATCCAGTCAGCACAGTTCCAGAATGCATGCAGTATGAAGTCTGGAATTGTGACCAGTACAGAAAAATTGCATGCAAATGTTTGCATTTTCAAATGTGTCTATTTATATACTTTTATGCTGAAGTTCCGGATGACATAGTGTTTTAAGTGGTCGCGTCACCAGTGCCACTGTCGCGAGTATTGTGGGTTCGATTCCCACGCGGGAAGAAAACTTTAGTGATCCCAAACATTTGCGGAGTCCTTTGTTGGTCTTTGTGTCCTTCTCACAGGTGACAAAATGTCTTTTACAAAATATTGTTCCGAGTCTAGGTGTTCGAATTTTTGTCCGTCTAGTCCGGCAAAACCGCACAACAAAATCTAAATCTAACCGTTTTATAAATTACATTAAAGATCCTGTTGTCGGGAAAGTACTAAACACCCCTACAGTATTCAAATGAGCCAAATCAGCGGCTCATCAAATATTTACAACAATAGTAGCTACTGTTTATAGTACCACATATACATGTTAAACGTGTCATGAGTCAGATCATGAATCATGAGTTAATAGCAATACACCGACGTGCGACAAAACGCCAGTGGTTTGCATGTGACCAAACATGGATATAGATGTACTAGAATGTGCAATAGAAACTATAGTCTGCAAAACATACGTGACCGCTGCTTATATGCAGGCGTTCGAGGAAAACAATAATATATTCCCGCTGATCACATTTTTTCCCATTCCGAATGATTCTTTCTTCTCCCTAGCCTTTATTATTCTCAAGTCACTTGGGGTCGGCTTTCAAGTCTAACCAGATTTGACTGGATATCAGTTTTTAAACGGAGCGGCTGCCACCTGACCTCCGAAACCCGAAGGCTAACGATACCCTAAGGCTAGACCAGTGTCAGGATATTAGAGGGCACTGACTTCCCAATAACAACTGCCATAGAAGTTCATGGCAGCCGGGACCGACGGCTTAACCTGCTCTCCGAGGCACGGAGCAGGCGATAATTGTCAATCCCCAATCCGAATAATAAAATACTATATTTTGCCTGCGGCTTTGCTCGTGTTTATTTAGATCGATTCAAAGGCACGCACCGTTGACATTTCGAAGTTATGTGCCTACAAAGGAATCCTACATGTCTGAGAATTCTACATAACGTTCTCGAAGATATATGAAGTCTGTCAACATGCCCTGGTCCAGCGTGGTCGTCAACCTTATCCTTTTTCATACTGAGAAGAAACCCTTGCCCAGCAGTGCGACAGCTTAATGCAGGGATGATATATTATTATTATACATATATTTTAATACTGATTTTGTTACAGATATTAGGTATAATAGATTTTGCTCGCAGCTTCGCCCGAGTAAATGTAGATTAAATTAGTAACTAATTCGTACTCTTAAAACTTTTTCTGGCTGAAAGGGTACCCTATATCCTTTTCTATTGCTCTGGCAACGTGTATGCGAAATTTCATCATGATCGGTCGAGTAGTTAAGCATTTAATGCGTAATATACAAACAAACTCACATAATATTAGGATAACGACTTGATAATGTGTTTAAATATTGTTTTTGTTGTCTATTGTAAGCATCAGGATATGGGTCACGCGTTGAGTCACTTATTGATGACAAACCAGTCCTTGATGCTGTAGTAGAATCATAATTTTATTTACTTTGACGAATCAATATTGTACTTTGATGTATCATATACTTAATAGTTGCGTCACAACTCACAATGCCGTAACATGTTTTACTTTTGATAAAATACTTTAAGGGTTTAAGTTGACATTAGTGTTTTACAGATAAACAACAATCATTTGTGTATTACGTCACGCAGACCTTAGCTAATACTGTTCGTAATGTTTATTTTAGCAAAGCGCCATCTGTGTCGCTCAAAGTAAAAATCCAGGACCCGCTCCTATATAGATTCTATTTTTATATAAAAACATAGTATTTTTTTCTAATGCTTTTTGATATGCGAAAAGTTTTGTCACTTTGCCTAAGAATAGGTGATTTAAAAAATGTATAATATAACTTATTGTAGATAATAACTTTAAACTTTCGCGTTGCTTTATATATAATTATTATATAGTATAGTATATAGTTTACATTTTTTAGGCTTGACGTTTCGACCAGGTTACAAGCTGACTTGTGACCACGACCGGTGTAACCTGGTCGAAACGTCAAGCCTAAAAAATGTAAACACTATGCATAATCGAGTTAATACCCGTTACATATTATACTTATTGTAGACTAGCTTTTGCGCGTGGCTCTGCCCGCGTGGCACCTACGCCAGTAAAAAGCCTATGTCCTTCCCCAGGTTTTAAACTATATCTGTACCAAATTTAATCTAAATCGGTTGAGTGGTTTAGCCGTGAAAAAGTAACAGACAGACAGACAAACAGATAGACAGACAGAGTTACTTTCGAATTTATAATATTAGTAAGGATTACGCATACTGTCAACTACGAGTATAAATGAATACTTGTAACACATAATAGCCTAAGTCAATGTTAACCTAAATTGAAGCTGATGAGTTTGTTAGTTTGTTTGAACGCGTCAATCTCATGAACTAGGAGTTCGAATTGAAAAATTATTTTAGTGTTGGATACCCCATTTATCGAGGAAGGCTACAGGCTATATAACATCACGCTACGACTAATAGGCGCAGAGCAGTAATGAAAAATGTTGCAAAAACGGGCAAAATTGTCTTATGTGAAGCAGACGAAGTTGCGCGGGTCAGCTAGTAATTATACAGTATGTATACAAAACCCTGTCCGAGCCATTAAGGCCTCTTTTCTCTCTTAAAAAACATGCTAAGAAAAATAAACTATTATATATGGATTTTATCGCGTTGTTTATTTGACACTACTACAAAATTTTGAAAAACTGTTACACTACTATAATACTATTAAACTTTACTAATTTTAAGCTAATTACCACCAGCTTGGGATCCAGTAATTCAAATAGTCAAACCCAAGAAGAAGCAAACCACAGCTAGACTTCATGATACTTTGAGCTCATTCTGCGTAAATAGAAACACCCATGATTAAATTATGTTCGGGTACTTTGAAATAACTACACTGGAACATTGAGACAACTACCATCTTAGTCTCCCCGTGACCATGGCTGCTAAAAGCAACCGAAACGTCGGGGAAAGTGTAAACATAAATATAAATAGTATAATAGTATAGTAATAGTATAAATAGTTTTAATAGTTTCAATAATTTAATTAGCTTAAAAATTAGTAAAGTTTAATAGTATTATAGTAGTGTAACAGTTTTTCTAAATTTTGTAATAAAGTGTCAAATAAACAACGCGATAAAATCCGTATGCAGTAGTTTAATTTCAATGAATAACATTCGCGTAAACAGAAGACAATATTATGCTAAGAAAAATAATAAAAAAGTCTATGTCACCGTAAAACGTCTACATAATATTTTTAAGTACAGGATTGATCAGCATTTTTACCCTCATATTTCGGAAATTTCGCACAGACTAGCAATTCTCCACTAAACGGCGGCTTCTTTGATACACCGGCGGCGGTCAAACTTTATGGACTTTAGTGATACCTAGATATTCAAATTTATAAATTGTCGGTGATGTCATGGATAAAATTTTATTAAGATATTATTTTAAATAAATAAAATTTACCGGGGTAATTTTTTGATTAATATTTATAAAAGCATGACACCTACATACTCATAATAAGCTACTGTTTATTATACACAGGGTTTATTATACACACTGTATATTGTGGATGCCATATCGATACGTGGCAAAGATTTGTGTTATCCAGAACTCACAAGACACAAAGAACACGTAAACTTTCAGGTTTACGTGTTCTTTGTGTCTTGTGAGTTGTTTTAAACTTATGTGTGTATTATAAACATATTTTTACGAAAATAACTATTCTCTTTATTATATTTTAATGATTATTCATAAAAATAATAAATTATTTTAATAGAGCTTTCAGTTTTTATGAGCAAAGATAACCTGTTAAATTTACGTAGGGTGATCAAAAGAAAAATAATCTTGATGATTTCAACTTTGTAATTAATATGATATGTAAAATTTCTCAAATATGTATCATAGAACAAGATATAATATTAAAATTCAAAATTCATTCAACATGTGAAAAAATCCAAACAAATTCATTTACACGTTTGCATAATGTTAGAGAAATAAATATATTAAACCATAAGTACCGCACAAAACAACTACGCCACATCCAGTCACCGTATATCTGCGTCACGTGACTCACGCGCACGTGACCTGCGCGGGCGCAATAACACACGCGAATAACAATCACAGGTGCTGAATAACAACGTGCTCGTGTCTGTCCATCATCGGGCGATAGTGAAAGCCTTCGGAACCCATTGTTTGTGTATGATAAATAAGAAAGGTATTTTTGACCACCTAAACACAGACTATTAGGGCACTTTTTGTTGACTCGTTATATCCAACTAGCTTTTGCACGCGGCTTCGCTCGTGCAAAAGTAGGTTAAGTTATGTTAGTAACAGTACTTTCTTTTTTAAAACATAATATAGCCTTTGTTGCTCAGTGATATAGATTTCTAATAGCGAATTAATTTTTATATCAGTTAAGTCGTTTTTGTGTTAAATCCTTACAAACAAACATACAAACAAACAAAAAATAAAATTTTTCTTTTCAATGTGAATGGTGAGTACATCTCACACCTACGGTTCGCTGATGACATCGTCACTATAGCAGAGTCGCTGGAACAACTTAGCGGGATGCTGCACAGCCTAAATGGAGCCTCGCGACGATTTGGTCTCGGCATGAACTTGAATAAAACCAAGATCATGTTTAATAGACATGTTATGCCGAGGCCGATTTACGTCGATGGGTCGATGCTCGAAGTTGTTCAAGAGTATGTCTACCTTGGACAAGTGATTCGACTTGGTAGGAACAATTACGCGAAAAAAATTGACCGGAGAATCCAGTTGGGGTGGGCAGCGTTTCATAAGCTTCGTCAGGTTTTCTCATCGGCTTTACCGCAATGCCTGAAGACCAAAGTCTTTGACCAGTGCGTCCTACCTGTTATGACGTACGGTGCCGAAACGTGGACACTCACGGTAGGTCTCCAAAAAATTAAATTTACCTAGCGGGCTATGGAGCGAGCTATGCTAGGAGTTTCTTTGAGGGATAAACTTAGAAATGAGGTTATCCGTCAAAGAACCAAGGTTACCGACATAGCTCGCAGAATAAGCAAGCTGAAGTGGCATAGGGCTAGCCATATCTGTAGAAGGACCGATGGCCGTTGGAGCAAGCGAGCCCTAGAGTGGAGAACGCGACTTGGTAAACGTAAGGTAGGATGCCTTCCGGCCAGGTGGACCGATGACCTGAAAAATGTAGCTGGGTCAGACTGGATGCGGAAGGCGGAAGACCGGATGTTATGGCGTAAAATAGGAGAGGCCTATGTCCAGCAGTGGACTGCGGTGGGCTGATTGATTGACTATCCATACGATCTCGATAATGCCTAAGATTTGATCCCGAGACTTTTCAATCGCCAGTTTTCGTATACTAATTAGGCAGTCTCAAGGTCGCACCATTACCAACAAAATATTTAGTTACTTAGCTATTTTATCTGTATATTTATCTATAATTAAATAATTTCAATAGTGATTAGCATATTATCGATAGATTACGATAAAACGAATATTATGTAGGGCAGTTATCGCTTGCGCGTGCGACTGTAAAGCAGGTTTTTATCATTTACTGTGATATTATACTCTAAATATGTGTAAGTAAATATATTTCTTTATAGCTTTGTAATAATAAAGTCAGCCCAGTAAGAATAGTGTGGGGTTAAAAGTGTTCGTCGCCGTAAGAGTCTTAGAGTTCGATCTTAGTTATGCCCAGATATAGGCACGCTATTAAATGCAACCTTAAAATATATTTTTTTTAACGTGGGGAAATGTGCAATTCACATTCCTCATCGCCGGTTTTGGGGCGGGCGATGGAGATATGTCGGGATCCAGCCCAAGATGGAAATTTGGACTGAACCGACTAAAACCACCGGGGTGTTCCTCACACCTTTATGGCGGGACCGCGAGGATCGCTCTCGCATTCAAATCGCGACCCCGCCAAAGGTTCGACCCGCCGATGGACGTGGCGGGTCCCACACAAAAAGTATGTTCTAACCTAATTTAAACTATTTTTATAATAGTAAACTAGCCATGGGATTAATTTTGATCGACAACGATGTAGTTTTTTTTTTTTATACGACTGAGGTGGCAAACAAGCATCCGGCCCACCTAATGGTAAGTGATCACCGTAGCCTATGGACGCCTGCAACACCAGAGGCATCACTTGCGCGTTGCCGACCCTTTAGGAAAGGAAGCAGGAAGAAGAAGGAGCGGGAAAATAGGGTAATTGGGCCTCAGGCACTCTCACTCACAGAACGAAACACAACAGTAGGAATACTGCTATTTCACGTCGATATTCTGTGAGAGGGTAGTTCGAACTAGGCTACTGCTACTTCATCATCTCAGCCGTTTTCCATAGTTTGCCTGCGGATGTCCTTATTTCTGATTAGATCCCGCAAGTAAACCCCGAGCATAGCCCTATTGCTTCTTAAAAAATTAAATATAATAATGTCAACCCTATAATAGAATATTTATTAGGTAACTGTAATATTGTCTTCTGTTCACGCGAATGTTATTCATTGAAATTAAACTACTATATACGGATTTTATCGCGTTGTTTATTTGACACTGTTACAAAATTTTTTGAAAACTGTTACACTACTATAATCACTTTTATTAAACTTTACAAATTTTTAAGCTAATTAAATTATTGAAACTATTAAAACTATTTATACTATTACTGTACTATTATACTATTTAGATTTATTTTTATTTTTACACTTTCCCCGACGTTTCGGTTGCTTTTCAGCAGCCATGGTCACGGGGAGACTAAGATGGTAGTTGTCTCAATGTTCCAGTGTAGTTATTTCAAAGTACCCGAACATAATTTAATCATGGGTGTTTCTATTTACGCAGAATGAGCTCAAAGTATCACGAAGTCTAGCTGTGGTTTGCTTCTTCTTGGGTTTGACTATTTGAATTACTGGATCTCAGTGATTATAGTAGTGTAACAGTTTTTCAAAAAAATTTGTAACAGTGTCAAATAAACAACGCGATAAAATCCGTATATAGTAGTTTAATTTAAAAAAAAAGGTAACTGTAAGTCTATCAAAGGGCGGTCCTTAAGGTAAGCCATTCTTTGCCTTTCCTATACCCTACTAAGGATCTGTACCAACTATCTGATGTCCTGACGGTGCGTCAATTGTTTATCCTAAATAATATATTAAGACAACATTCCCTTCTCCCTTATGACCCTATGCGCCCTTAAAAACGGCTGCAACACAAAGTTTGCTCATTGCTAGGTAGCCATTGGTCAACTGCTTTTTCTGGTAGATTTTTTGGATTCCTGGGTAGATTCCTATATAATAAGGTGAATGTGAAATTACACATCTATTCACTACCCAAACACCTTTGCAAAAAGAACACAACTTTTTGGCTAAAATCCCTTAGCTACGAGGAAACAGAAAGTTTAATACTTGTTCCTACCTAAAAATCCTAACTACACTGCTAACAGAGTTATTAGCTTACGAGCTGTCTCTGATCCCAAGATAACTATAGTGCATTGTCGTAAGGTTAGCACACACAGCACATACACACACGCACTCTCATCCACACACGCACTCTCATTCACACACACACACACGCATTCACACACACACAGACACACACATGTACACATACTCACGCACACTCACATATCCACACTAACATTCATACATACACGCTCACACACATAAGCATACATACTCATCGCATTCTAACATGATTAGAATTATATCTTTTTTATTTAGTCTCTCGTTATACATCTCGCTTATCTAGAGTTAGGAGAGGCTGGTAATCTATCATACAGGTCCTCCTAGTGCAGATACCAGTCTCTCACACAGACTCACCAAATCGAACATGTAAAACATAGTTTATGACCTGATTTTATTGTTTGTAACCATTGTGTGAGAGAGAAATAAATAAATTATTATTATTATTATTATTATCATAGCAAAGCACTTATTATGAACCAAAAACAGAATTAAAAACCAAATAATAATTTTCGAAGCCGGTTATCTAACGCAAGACCTTATAGAGTCAGCTATCGAATTGGCTGCTGTTGTGCCACCGAAGTAGACCTCCAATATATTAGACATCTGTTTGGCCAGTCTCCGTTAAGATTGGTCACCGTGAAAAAAATACGGTCTAGAAGACATTATTATACATATATATATAATATGTGGAGTACTGTTCTCATCTTTGGGATGGCTCCGCGCAGTACTTGCTGGACGCTCTCGACCGGTTACAGCGGCGGGCTGTCCGTATCATCGGAGATCCAGAGGTCACGAGTTCACTGGAACCTCTGCAACTCCGTAGGGACATTGCCTCATTGGCATGTTTCTACAGAATATACCACGGGGAGTGCTCTGAAGAGTTATTCCACCTTATCCCGCCCTCCCCTTTCCTATCCAGAACAACGCGTGCTGGGCTCAGATGCCATCCTTATACGGTTGAGTCGATTAGAGCGCGTACCAAAAAGTTTGGGTCCTCATATCTCTGCCGAACGACCAAGGCATGGAATTCTCTGCCAAGGCACGTGTTTCCTTCTTCCTTCAATCCTGGGTTCTTTAAGCGGGGCGTGAAAAAACATCTTCTCAGGCCGTCAAAGTAGAGACCTCAACATCGCCTCGGCTACTGTGGGGGCGATGTGGAGGCCACTGCT
The DNA here is from genome assembly GCA_963564715.1 of Catocala sponsa. Taxonomy (NCBI): domain Eukaryota; kingdom Metazoa; phylum Arthropoda; class Insecta; order Lepidoptera; family Erebidae; genus Catocala; species Catocala sponsa. Next base: position 17,046,116 of record OY751351.1, on the reverse strand, counting down.
CTTAGACCACACGACTGCTTACCATCAGGTGGAGTGTGGTCATTTTGACGAGCAAAATAAAAAAAAAATAAAAAAAATATGTAACGGATATTAACGCGATCATGCATAATGTTTACCTTTTATACGCTTGATGTTTTGACCAGGTTACACCGGCCGTGGTCACAAGCTGACTGGTGCTGCGATGTCATGTCTCCGTTTTGAGGCCGAAGACATGACATCGCAGCACCAGTCAGCTTGTGACCACGGCCGGTGTAACCTGGTCAAAACGTCAAGCCTATAAAAGGTAAACATTATGAATGATCGCGTTAATACCCGTTACATATTATATATATATCATGCAACGCGAAAGTTTTAAAGTTATTATGACATTATTATACCTTAACCATATGCTCCTACAGGGCTCCAAGCTGCATCAGTACTCCTGCTCCTGTCACCATGCTTGGCACTACACACGAAGGAACCTCCACCACCCTTGCAGGTCTCCCGTAACACCCCTGTAGAAGGATGGGTCAACGTCAGACTGAATCACTTCATGGCGTATGATACACAAACCTTCCCGATGGTAAGAGTGTAGCACATTATTTAATAGTTCAAGTAAGTGCTCGTATCGTATGAGCAATTATTTGTGATGCTCAATTAAGCATTTACTTGTCTTGTGACATAAGATTGCGCTTCTGTTTGCGGCCGATCGACAGGTCCCAGGCTCGACTTCGGGGTCAGGCAAAGTTAAATTGAATGTTCTACCAGGAAATTCCCTTTAGCACCATAGCACATGTCCAGACATGGAGATCATCATGAAATTTATAAAATTTTGCATACAAGCACAGAGTAACATTCATCTAAAAAAATCAACGGGTTGCACTCCGGGAGTGCCGGCAGAAGTGAAAACTTGAATATTAACGTTGTGCATTTTTGATATTTTGGAATGGTTAGGGAATAATTTTGCACGAATTGCTTTAATTATCAGTATAAAAGTACTTTCACTTATGTGGTAAAATACAATATTCATTTATTGCGCTATCGTACACAAACATGACAATTCTCCCTCCGTCTTACGAATTTTCGATCAGGTCACGTGTCCTGGCGCGAGTTTAACATTTTTTACCCATCACAAAAAAGTGCACAACGCCGCTAAAGAAGTTTTCACTTAAAAAAAACTGTTCCCAAGTGAAGCCGCGGGCATAAGCTAGTTATTCATTATAACTTTACGTTTACCCACGTATTTATTTATTTCAGCGTTACTATTACAACAATGAGTTTGCTGGCTCAAACATTGTGATATTTGTGGGAGGTGAGTGGGCAATCTCCCCTGGCTGGACCACCGGTGGGCTTGCGTATGAGCTCGCTGAGAAACTGGAAGCAGGATTGTTCTATACCGAACATAGGTTTTATGGAAATACTAGACCTTTTGCGTAAGTACTTGACTTTATTACATTTATATACTTAAGTTTATTACATTTATATACTTAAGTACATATTTTACTTTTATACTCAAGCAGCTAGTAGGAGATCGCTGGACTGTCTCGCAGTCGTCTACCCGATACCTATATTTAATTTAGAACTAGCTGTTACCTGCAACTTCGTCCGCGTAGATTTTAACTAAAAAGTGTTTGTCTCCGCGGAACCCTATTTTTTTCTAAAATCAAAGTAACCTTAGTTACTCCTTATCACCTATCTGCCAGTGAAAGTCTCGTCAAAATCGGTTCAACCGTTTCGGAGATTATCTGGAACAAACAGAGAGACAAAAAATTTTAAAAATATATATTTTAGTATAGGTAGTTTGTATACTTTCATATGCATTAGATAAAAAACTGTTATTTTGACATTACTAACAGACACTTCAATTTTATTTATTTGTACAGATTAGCCGCGTGAACTAAACTTATTCTTGACGTAATAAACTGAGTCAGGAGGCTCTATTACGTAGAATAACGTTTATTCTTATTGTAACGTTTCTGAAGCTTATCTAATAGCTATTTTGTTAGTAGAATTGGTTCCTGAGAGTGTCTGATAAGGATTGGACTTGCTATGGCGCAGTGTTTTTAGAAGTCACTAGATGTGCCCGCGGTTTCACTCGCGTTTATGGTTACTGCGCCACTCCCGTGCGTCGTAGCGTGATGTAATATAGCCTATAGCCTTCCTCGATAAATAGGCTATCCAACACCAACATAATTTTTCAATTCGAATTAGGAGTTCCTGAGATTAGCGCGTTCAAACAAACAAACAAGCTCTTCAACTTTATAATATTTGTATAGATTTGGCGTGCGATAACATCGATCTATAGACAGTTGCTTTAGTTCTAGGGGTTTTATTTTGTCTGTATATAAACGCAAGACAGTATTATTTCTATACAGGCTGATTGGTAAAAGACTGGACATATTGAAGGAGGGTATTCAGTACTCGATCCTGGACCCGAATATCTAAAAAAAATTGGTAATTAAAATTTGACCTAGTTATCCAATAAAAACTTAATGAGCGGACACTCTTGCGCATATACCAAAGCTAAACAAAACTTCCGCCCCCGACCCCAGCTACCGCACCCCGCACTCTCCCGAATTTGCACCCCCGCCCGTCCTTTTCATACCAAAGGTCATTAGCCTCGACAGCTGTGTGCGCAGTGTCCACATTTAATGGATATTTCATACAAATTTTCATAAAGGTTTTCTTTGCAGGTTATACAGATTTTATTTTTATTTCTTTTTTATACGTTACGTCTGACCATAAATGATCATGTCCTTAAGTATGTACAATGTTTAACCAGTCACACTGTATATTTATTTAAAAAAGGCAACTTCCGCTCTAGGAATAATTCCTGTGTCGCGGGAGACTTTACAAACATTCAAACAACGGACACATAGAGCACCTAGACTCGGAACAACCATTTATGAATCACGCAATTTTTTTTCCCGTGTGGGGATCGAACCCACAACACTTGGCGCCACAACCAGTGGCGAGGCGACCACTTAAATCTCTACGCCATCCTTACTTTACAAGAACTGTAAAGTTTTTGTTTACACACTTAAGATAGCACTGCCTCTTTGGCGCAACGATAGTGACTATGGCTGCTAAGCATGAGGTCTCGGACTCGATTCCCGCGTCATACAGTGTTATTAGGTTTTCAATTAAGAAATTATTAAAAATAGCACGAAATCTGGCACTATGCTATGATTGCAAAAAGTTTGCCATTTTTTACGCGGCACCTAAAACTACAGCTCGCGAAAAGTGAGTGTAATACACTTGCTTAAGGGATAAAGACGTGAAATCTATACAAATAAATAAAATTGAAGTGTCTATTTGTAATATCAAAATAACAGCTTTTTATCTAATGCATATGAAAGTATATAAGGTCCAATACGAAAAACTATTTTTAAAAATTTTGTCTGTCTGTCTGTCTGTTTGTTCCAGCTAATCTCCGAAACGGCTGAACCGATTTTGACGAGACTTTCACTGGCAGATAGCTGGTGTTATAAGGAGTAACTTAGGCTACATTGATTTTAGAAAAAAAAATAGGGTTCCGCGGAGACAAACACTGTTTAGTTAAAATCTACGCGGACGAAGTCGCAGGTAACAGCTAGTATAAATATGTAACATGAGTGCATGAGTGTGGGAGAGTCACGCTTTGGCACGTATGGGCCGGCTCGGCCGGAGGTAGGTATACCACAGCCTCACAGAAAACCTGCGTGAAATAGCGCGTGCGTTATGTTTCATCGAGTGAGTGAGGGTACCGAAAGCCCAACCTACCCTCCCCTCCTAGGAGAGATCGTGGCCAATTTAAAAGGCTGGCAACGCATTGGTAACTCTGGTTTTGCGGATGTCCATGGGCGGCGGTAATCGCTTACCAACAGGCGATCCGTCTGCACGTATGCCTCCTATAACATAAAAAAAACACATTTTAATAACGATCACCCATCCAAAACATGACCACAAAAACAGTATTTAACGTAACTGATTGATAAAACAGCGCTATTATTATTTCCATCACGAATTTCTGATAAAGGAAATTAAATTCATACATTATAATTAAAGTTTATTGGGGAACTTAGTTTTCATGGCGTTTATCTCTGAGATACCTAGAGTAGGATCTTTAGAAATTTTGCACGTATTTTCAGCCATTTTAAACCGAGGTACGGTTGTACACAAGCTTATCTTATTTTCTTATCTTATGTGGGGGCCAGTCAGTGCAGACCGACGATACTTCGACCCAGTGCGATCTTTTGTGTGGACACTCTCCCAATAACGACTGCCAAAGATGTTCATGGCAGCCGGGACCAACGGCTTAACGTGCTCTCCGAGGCACGGAGCAGGCGATAATTGTCAATCAATACGCACATCATTTCGAAAAGTCATATAAGTCAGAGGTGCGCGACGTGGGTTCGAACCCGAGACCCTCTGCATTGCAGCCTGTTGGTCTCCCCACTGAGCTATCGCTGCTCTTGTACACAAGCTTAATGAGTAGAATAGAAAAGAATAGAATAGTATAGAGGTTTATTGTTTTCAGTATAATAACTAGAGAATAGTTGTTATAATAATTGTTTTATGTTTACGTGAATGCTATACATTGAAATTAAAAAACTTTATAGAAATTTTATCGCATTGTTTATTTTTTAAAACACTATTATTACATAATTTTGAAACTTTAAGCTACTATTGTTAAGACTGCGCCGAGCAAAATGTGTCAAAACAGGCGGTCACAGTTAAGTGAATAAAATCAATACTTTTTGTTTAATACAAATATAAAATATACATTTACCATAACAATGAATGTGTTTATAATTACTCCGTGTAAAAAACATAAAATAATTAATATTTTCGCCTACAAAATTACGTAAATTTGCGAAACGTAAACTCGTGTTACGTGATTTTTAGATTATAACAGTGAAACCTATCCTATTTTACAACTTAAACGAAACATAAATAGTTATATTACAATTTGTCCGTCCCAAATATTTAAATTATTAGTTGACAATAAAGATACATACCAATTTATCAAAAAAGCACTTTAAATCCTCCATACAATTTTACTATGGCGGCCGCGCGCCGATTTCTATATGCGCCGCACGAGCTCTCTCATTATCTGTCTTACGCTCGGCGCAGTCTTAAACACTTTAACTAGTTACTGTTTACTTATATTTAAGCTATTTAAATTACAATACTATTTAGATTTAAGTTTACACTTTCCCCGACATTTCGGTTGCTTTTCAGCAGCCATGGTCACGAGGAGACCCTCCCTGTGAACATGGCTTTTGAAAGTTTCAAAATTATATAATAATAGTGAAAAATAAACAACGTGATATTCGATTCAATGATTTCAATTTGTACGTTATTTTAGGTACTCACAAGAAATATCAATCAAAATAAATATTTTCGAGAAAACAGTATCACAAATACGAGTTATTAATATTTTTTATTTAGTATGAAATAGTAGGGATTTAGTGGGTTTATCTCGCTATTTTCTTTGGACAACTGCATTTGAATAGCAGTTCATCTATTTTATTATTTTATTTATTTAAAGTTACACCATCGACACATCAATACAATTATAATTTAAAACAGGGAATGGTATAAGGTGAAATGCCTTTACAGGTGTATACAAAACTTACGATTAAAAACAAACATACACGATAAATCAAAAAAGAAATTAAAAACGGAATATAAATAGTTCTATTAAGAAAGTAGAAATAATGTTTTTGTTAAAAAAAATATTGTAAAAATCCAATAGGTACATTATGATTCTAAAACACAGTACATGATACATTAGGAACGTACACACACAGTACATAATATATCTAATGTTGAAAAAAATGTTGGGCAGTTTTTGAGTTAAATCCTTACAAACAAACAAACAAAAAATCTAATCTTTTCTCTTTATAATATCTATATATTAATACGTGAAGAGAAAACTTTGAATTCCTTTTTACGAAAATTGGGCGGACGGAGGAGTATGAAATTTCGCACACTTATAGTTTATACAGAGAAGAAGTGACGAATGCTAATATTTATATAAAATATGTATAATAAATACATTAAATTAATGAAAAAACACTACACGCACACAACCATGCATTTGACACACGCAGTCGAATCGCGTAACTATGGTTACATATATCAATTACGAGTACAATGACATGACATAATATATATCAGTTGGTCGAATTTCGAGCACTAGGCGACCGCTAGTTAGTATAGATAAGCTGTTTTCTCATGTGTTTTGCAATTTACTATTTTTAAATTTATCACGCTATGCTATTAATAAAAATTTTCTGGTTTTGAATCCCTTCTTTATAATATGAAAATGTATTGAGGACGGGATTCAAACAATAGTACAATAACTTAAACTAACGTATCCAAATTTATTTAATCCCAACTAAGCAGATAGCGCAGTATATAGGAGTGACACAGGATCGAACCTGCTACCATAAACGTTATGTTACTTAATCGCTTGGAGCTGTGACTGTGCCAACTAGTCCGCGTGTTACACCGAAGTGTAACGAGAGTTGAGTTTAATAATTTATTCATGTAAGGCACTAACTTCTGCTCGCGGATTCGACTGCGTGAATCCAATGGGAGATCGAGATAAAACGTATCGCATTGTTTAGACTAGGACATGGTCTTATCTTATCTTATCTTATGTGGGGGCCAGTAAGTGCAGACCGGCGACACTTCGACCCAGTAGGATCTTTTGTGTCGACACTCTCCCAGTAACGACTGCCATAGATGTTCATGGCAGCCGGGACCGACGGCTTAACGTGCTCTCCGAGGCACGGAGCAGGCGATAATTGTCAATGAATACGCACATAATTTCGAAAAGTCATATAAGTTTCGAAAGTCAGGGATGCGCGACGTGGGTTCGAACCCGAGACCATCTGCATTGCAGTCTGTTGGTGTCCCCACTGAGCTATCGCTTTACCTAATCATGTATCTTAAATTCTTACGCGTCGTAGTGTTCTGAAACCAAAGTGGAATGTTGCATTTTGGATACCACCAAATTAATAGATGTTTATGCTAGTGTCATGTCCATCTGGACATGACACTAGCATAAACATATATTAATTTGGTGGTAACGTTTGTCTTATATTTATTTAAATATAAGACAAACGTTTCTATTTCCTGAGGGGCTGGCAGAGGGGTGTTGCGCGCAAAGTTCGCATCTGGGTACAGTATCAGATTACGTGCTGTTTTCGACCTAGGTATCTAAAACGAAATCGCGGACTTCAATGGCATTTACTACTATTGCTGTCAACGTAATAATAATAAATCCATGAATATATACTTATTACATAAAATAATGCTATCTTCAATTTATCAAAACTTATAAAATGAAACGACTCTGAACAGTTTTTATCGCGATTTCTATTTGACCATCCCGTGATTATGGTAGGTGTAACGCTACCAAATCATCAGCCAAAATGTTTAAATATAAATAATTTTCAATGTTATCCACAGGATTCCACAGTTGTTCCGTAGTACCATAGTTGTTTCGAATCGGGGTGTGTGTTTAAATGTTTTTAATGTCCCGCGCGACACAAGATTTATTGTTGTATAAATCTAAAAACATAACAATAGTTCTTAACAAAATAAACCGCAATAAAATTTATTTTGAGCTTTGAGCTCAATTTTAATGTACATATAGCATTTGCGTAAACGTACGAAATACTATCATCAAAACTATAATCCATGTCCGGCACACCTAAACGATCCTAATAATCAAAAACATATCCCGAACACACCAAATTATTCACAAATCACTGATAAATGATAATAGCTATCACTTCAGTGTGACACAAACCCGATAACTACACGGCCTAGTAGTTAATTACCCCTGAATTCCAACTCCACGTATTCCAACTACGAGCACAGTGTTCATATCCCTTTGTGTGTAACTACACTGTGTTTGGTGTAAATGAGGTTATGACACGATTTCATGTGTGTGCCGCCGTTCAAATCGCTGTTAGTTGAGCTTTGATACTGGTACTATAAAAGGTATTTAGTTAGTGATATGTACTTAATGCTTTTTTGAAGTGAATGACTTTGTTTTAGATTGTGCATACGTAATTTTGAAGTGTTAATTAATGGGGAAAGGTAAGTCATGTTTAAATTGAAATGTGGGCACCGTTTTGTCTGTACAAAGGTATTTCTCTGTTTTCTACATCATAAAAACTAGAGAAAATAAAATTACAATGCTATTTATGTTGAAATTATTATAAGAAACTATTAAATAATAATTATTATAAGTAACTATCGAAAACTATAAACTTTGCTCGATTTTCTGCTTTATTCAGGCATCCAGCAAATGTATTTAACAAAACTACTAGGATAAACAAATTTATATAGACAACCAAAATGCTTTTCATGGTCCAGGTGGACCCCCAGGGGTCCACGGGAGACTTGACGGAGGTCTATGTTGGCCTGACAAAAAATGGGGGTGCACAATTCGTAAGCGGAGGTCCACGAAATCGAGAAGCTCAGAGACTGTTACTTGTAAAATCTTACATATACCATATCCAGTACCAGTGGTTTTTCGACTTTACGGTAGAGTATTACTAATAAAAAAAGCTCAGCCCGCCTACCGTGGCAGGTTCAGATCCGAGAATTAAAACAAAAATTATAAAATTTTTCACTTGCATGAACTTGTTTAGCTGCAGGGGGTCCACCGTCCTAAATTTTGAAAGTGGTCTATGAGAAAAAAGTCTGGGAACCTCTGGTGTAGTGGTTTAAGTGGTCGCCTCGCCTGTAATAGGTAGTTCGACACAGGACAAAAATTGTGTGTAGGAATAATTCCTGTATCCTGTATTTTACAAATATTTAAAACAACGGACACAAAGTACATCTTGACTCGGCACAGCCATTTGTGGATCACACAAATGTTTGTCTCATGTGGGATTCGAACCTACAACTACGCATAGTAGGTAACAGTGGCGTGACGACCACCTATCTTATCTTATCTTATGTGGGGGCCAGTCAGTGCAGACCGGCGACACTTCGATCCAGTGGGATCTTTTGTGTCGACACTCTCTCAATAACGACTGCCATAAATGTTCATGGCAGCCGGGGCCGACGGCTTAACGTGCTCTCCGAGGCACGGAGTAGGCGATAATTGTCAATCAATACGCACATAATTTCGAAAAGTCATATAACTTCCGAAAGTCAGAGGTGCGCGATGTGGGTTCGAACCCGAGACCCTCTGCATTGCAGTCTGTTGGTCTCCCCACTGAGCTATCGCTGCTCATCGACGACCACCTAACTTAAACCTCTACCGAACCCAAACCAATTTTTTTAGGATTAGGAATATTTCCTGAACCGCTGGGGATTTTACAAACATTCAAACATCGGACACAAAAGACACCCAGACTTGGAACAACCATTTGTGGATCACACAAATAGCGTACCGAGAGGGATTTGATCCCATAATACTCGGCGTAGTAGCAGTGGAAATACGACCATCTAACACCTCTACCAAACCCAAATCTATTATTTTTAGCAGACCTCTCCCAAGGCAGGCCTATTCAAACCTGAGCGGTATTCGCTGCTGCTGTGGGTAGAGGTATATACCGCGCGGGTTTCGCTCAGGTATTTAGTATCAACTCTACCCACAAGGATAGCGAAATCCGCTTTGGTGTGAACAGTAATATTACCGCATACCCACGCGGTTTTCTCTACCGCAGTCGGTAGCGAATACCGCTTAGGTTTGAATAGGCCTTAACAGAGCATAGCCGGGTGCCGAGTGTGAGTTTGTTTTACTTTAACGCGATCGACATGTTTATTTATGACGTTTGGCGCTCCAACTGGCCCACTCGAAGTTCTAAACCAATCAGAGAGCCAAACGAGGTAAACGTTTCGATCGCGTTAAGAGGAGTACTGAAAAAATGCACTAACTTTCATCGAATAGTATAGGACTATGAGAAGACCAATTAATCTAGAATTTTGATATAGGTAAATTTATGTCTTTAACTAAAATTTCATAGCTCAAAAACACGATATTGTGATTTTGGCTCGATCATAATTATTATAGTCGAAAACACCTCTAAAAAATTACAATTTTTGAAATTACAAGGAAGTTACACTATCATTATGCTTAGGAATTATTCAAATATATTCGTAACATCAATATTAGTAATTTGCTAGCTCATTATTTCCATAACTAAAACCAATCATTTTTAAATAATATTTTATGTTTTTAACAAACAATTTCTAAGCGCTCTCGATCATTGCGGACGCATCGCAATTTTAGACCTTATGACCGCTCTTTAACGATTGATACACAATGAGTGTCAATGAGTACAGGCGTCGCGTTTCACGGTGTCCCCTTAATGTAAAAACAATTCGCACTCGGCACCCAGCAGAGGCAAGACCACCAAACACCTCGACCAAACCTAAACACAACTGCAATATCACATATTTTCCCAACTTTTAACAGCAACAAGACACAACTTAAATGCACCATAACGTTATGATTTATATCGCTTGTAATGTACTGAGGACTGGCAGAATGCCAAACCACGTGCAGTTGTCGGTTATATATCATCACACCATTGTTCTACATACAGGGCATCTACGATAGCGGGGTCACGGATGGCTGTGAGTCAGACGTGGACGTCAAAACTGGATGTCTGCTACTTTTAAGTAATATTTGTGGTTTTACTTTGTGTTTTGTTATAGCAGTAATATTAACATTTATTTGTCAGAACATTGTCAGATTGGTTGAAGTTACATAATATATTGCACATAATATTCTACTGAATTAACAGTGTACAAATATTCGTGACACAAATAAATTTAAATCATATGGACAGAAATATAATTCCTACAAGTCTTTACAATTTCATTATGATTGAAAACTAAATAAGATTATTATTGATATGAATTTTATCCTAATCCTATCCTAACTAATATTATAAAAGCGAATATGAGTTTGTTTGTTTGTTACCTTTTCATGCCTAAACCACTGAACCGATCATCCTTAAATTTTGCATATACGTTGTCAGGTGTACAGAAACGGACATAGGCTACCTTTCATCCCGAAAAAAATACTGTTTCCGAGGAAAACAATAATAACGTTCTTATGATAATAGATGGCGCCACGTGTCTTTCGAATCATGATTGAATTATATTATCACAAGCAGAGTACAACCCGAATTGATTGTCAAATTCTAAATTAATGCGAGCGAAACCGCGGGGTAAATCTAGTAAGTTATAAATTTTATTATTAATGTCAGACACAAAAATAACATCTATCATCTATTAAATTAGTATTAACAAACAGTAATATTTTTGTAGCAATATTCAAGCTATGCCTTTGAAAGAGAAATTTTGAAAAAAAAACTGTCTGGTATGCGTTTTACCACGCATTATGAGGCTGCCGTAGTTGGACAAACGTTCACAAATAAAACAACATTTTTATGAGCTTAGATGTATAGGTACAGCATGTAACAGAAACGTGTGCCCATATTTTAGGACCGTAATGTATGTATATCTGATAAATAACCTATGCATCTAGAATCAAAATTGAATATTTGACATTTTAATAATTATTATCATGTTCTTTATTTATTATTTAAACACTGCAACAAACGCATTAAATTACTATCAAAACCACGCCCTTTCATTTTGGAATCACAAAGGTCACCAAATCAGCTGTTAGTGTTGTTTAAGTATCGACTAGAATGTGCTGATATTGATGAAATATAAAAACCTAAATACCGTAACGTCGTATGACTTTAGCCCTGAGGGGTGACATTGGCCCTTAATTGGAAAAGTTTGAAGTTCCCACCAGACCACTATCATACTTTTTGCCGAAAAAATACACTTGAAAATCAATAGATAGCACTATAAACTGTTAGTAAAACAGCTTCTGCCAATTAAACAGCTTTTCCCAATTAAGGGCCAATGTCACCGCTCAGGGCTAAAGTCATACAAAGTTACCGGTATACAAATGGTTTGCTTAACCTCTTAAATTCATTTACTAGCCCGAGTGCCTTCCATAAGCCCCTTAAACCAGTAGGTAAATAACTTAATTTCTTATTTAAACACAAAAAATTTAACTAACATTTAATTAATATGCTAATCACCATCCTAGTTAATACGTAATGATTACAAAAATCTTCAAGAAAATATGCTAAATTCCTTCGACTCTGTCGACCCCAATATTTGTTTTAACAGTAATCCTTACTAATTATCTCCTTATTTTTTCACAAACATATCCTAATCACGACACAAGAGAAAAACAACCTTATATTCAAATACATAAAGATGCTACCCTCCGCAGATTTAAATTGGTAATGGCACATTCAGTATGCATGAAGAAGCCAACTCCGAGCAATATTTTTCTCAAATTAAAGTCAGTTTTGCGTGAAAAGAAAACGGTTTGTTCCTCCTTAAGGAGGCTTAGGAGAGCTGTTCTCTCTGACCCATTTTGGAGACTGATCCTTATTTAATATTCACAGAAAAACCTATGTTGACGATGAAGGGTATTTAAGACCTTGTTGTATTTTTATGTTAGTTAAAGTGCCTTTCAACAACTTTCATGGTCTTTTACTCTTCTATTTTTCGCTTTTTATACGACAGCAAGCAAGCAGATAGCAAGCAGCGATAGCCTAGTGGGAAACCGTTGGACTGCCACGCAGAGGTCTCGAGTTCGATCCCAAGGCGCGCATCTCTGACCTTTCGAAGTTATGTGCTTATTAAATAGTTAATTATCGCTTGCTTTAACGGTGAAGGAAAACATCGTGAGGAAACCTGCTTGTCTAAGAGTTCTCAATAATGTTCCCAGAAATAAGTGAAGTCTGCCAAGCCGCACTAGGCGAGCGGAGTGGAGAAGTGGCCCGTACCCAGCAGTGGGACAGTTTAATACAGGGCTGATTTTATTATTTATTATATACGACGACAGCGTAGTGTTATGAATTCCAACCTCCCACGGGACAAATTTTGTAATCTACAAATAGTTGTACCAAGCCGGGTTTTCGTGTCCGTTGTTTAAATGTTGGTAAAGTCCCCCGCGACATAGGATATATTCATAAGGCTATTTTGTAAATAAAATAAAATAAGCCCTCCTGGTGCTTACTCCGACATGACCGGAGAGAGATCAGGCGCAGGACCAATGGCATTACGTGCTTTCTGAGGCACGGGGTTGTCTAACACCGCCAACTTCCTAAATCCGGGCTCGTATTGAGATTCCATAACAGAAAAACCCAATACGTTTATGTTGCCCCAACCCGGGATTCGAACCCGAGACCTCATGCAAAGCAGTCGCATTCACTACCGCTGCACCACGGAGTAAATAACAGTTATACATATACGTAACTGGTGACCTATACGTTTCACACTTGCCCCTTAATTCAATTGAGCGCATAAGAGTAAATCCAGAGTGAACGCCCAGGACGTGACAAATTCAAAGGTCAATTGTTCATTGTGCTTATGACCTTACGGTCAGATATGAGCTGGCCGGTGTCAGTGACGTCATATGTGAGAGATTTCTTGCACGGAATTAAAACTTGGATGCAGTACTTTCATACTAACCATAGTTTATTATTGCCACCACAGTTACTTACTCAACAAGAGCAGCGATAGCTCAGTGGGGAGACCAACAGACTGCAATACAGAGGGTCTCGGGTTCGAACCCACGTCGCGCACCTCTGACTTTCGGAAGTTATATGACTTTTCAAAATTATCTGCGTATTGATTGACAATTATCGCCTGCTCCGTGCCTCGGAGAGCACGTTAAGCCGTCGGTCCCGGCTGCCATGAACATCTATGGCAGTCGTTATTGGGAGAGTTTCGACACAAAAGATCCCACTGGGTCGAACTGTCGCCGGTCTGCACTGACTGGCCCCTACATAAGATAAGATAAGATACTTACTCAACTCTATTACTCAAAAATTGACGTTACTATTAACGGAGCAAGATTCTGGATTATAGTTTTACGACTAGCAATATTAAGAACTGAAACCTATTGATATAATTTGACTGCACAGATGGCGTAATGGTTTATGTGGTTGCCTAGCCATTGCTACTGGGCCATGGGTTGTGGGTTCGATCCCCACACGAGACGAAACTTAGTGTGGTCTACAAATAGTTGCTTTGAGTCTGGGTGTTCCGTATATCCGTTGTTTGAATGTTTTTAAAATGGAATTAAATATAATGACCACTAAAAATAGTAATTGCGCAGCAAAATATGCTTACTAAAATATATCATAACGAGCACCTACCGGCCTCGGTGGCGTAGTGGTTAGTGTGACCGACTGCCACGCCTGAGGTCGCGGGTTCGATTCCCGCACAAGTCAAACATTCGTGTGCATGAACATGGATGTTTGTCTTGGTCTGGGTGTTTCTATGTATAATATGTATGTATTTACAAAAAAAAAGTATATATTATGTATGTTTATCCATTGTCTAGTACCCATAGTACAAGCTCTGCTTAGTTTGGGCTAGATGGTGTTGTGTGTATGTGGTAGAATATTATTATTATTATTATTACCTATACGCCTCAAATCACTGCATTCCATCTCGGAAGGGTTAGGTTATGTTAGGTTCCTTCTTAAACCCACCCAAAAAGCAGCCCCGCGAAGTGACTTATTTTGATCTCTTTAAATATATTTTGCTGTGTAATTTGGTGATCATTTACTATTTTTGACTGTTATATTTTACTATATCTGGTGATAAGTTAAACATAAGCCTTTTAAAATCCCCACATAGCACACGAGAAATATTTCTAGGGCATTGGTCTCTTAAAAAAAAAACGTGAATATAGCTTATACTTTGTGTAGATTCCGTGGTGCAATTTTTTACTCGGTTAGAATGCTTCCATGTTTCATTTCCGTTTATAATTCCAAGATGTTTACATCTGTTTATAAGTAGGAACATTACTGTATGTTCTTAATATTATCTTCTCCCTAGCCTTTATTACTCCCAAGTCACTTAGGCTCGGCTTTCTAGTCTAACCGGATTTGACTGGATATCAGTTTTTACACGGAGCGACTGCCATCTGGCCTCCGTAACCCAAAGGCTAACGATACCCTAAGGCTAGACCAGTGTCAGGGTATTACAGAGCACTGACTTCCCAATAACGACTGCCATAGATGTTCATGGCAGCCGGGACTGACGGCTTAACGTGAAAACGTGAAATGATTATTATACAAACTATAACACTAATAACAATAATAATATATACAACTACGCCACTGCTTACCGCTAACTGATGTCCTCTGGACCGGATTCGGTCATGGCCAATCTAAATAAAGACTGGACATCTGAGGAGATATATGATAGTGTAAATTTTTACACAAACACAAGTGCACTCTCTGTTGCCTAACTTTTTTAATTCGATGGGATAGCAATACCTACGACCCCACCAGAGAGAGAACTTCACGAACTTTCCGAGATACGGGGTTTTTGAATATTCCCATATTTCTAACTCCGAGTTACTACAACTGCTGTGCATGCGGTCTTGGATTCGAATACCGGCTCAACAAAAAGTCATTGGGTTTTTCTGTCAGAAAATTCTTACTAACAACTCAAAATCTGGGACTTCCCGGTACGGCAATTACAGGTTCGCTCTCTATTACGGGGTTGCTAAAAACTATAGTTGACAAAAATGAGTATTATACACCACTGCTTACCCCATCCAGGATATAAGCGTGAGACAGTTAATGTGTATGTAAATTAATAGTTTACAAGGGCAATATCTTTCTCTTCATGCTCACACTATAAGATGAATGTGCAGAGTCTATTGTTGTAAGTTTTCATATAATCCTTTACGAGGGTGTTGTTCTAAGTCTTGCCGGTATATTGTTGTGTTATACATTTAATACTATTTAATATAATAAGAAGTTGATTAAATTTGTATTAGTTGATATTAAATAAAATGTTATAAAGTACTTTTTTGAAGTGAAAGCTTCGTTAGGCGCGTTGAGCACTTCTTGGGTGAACAAAAATCATAGAACTCGCGTCATCGTCACGCTTCGTCGCGCTTCCACGCTTTCCATTTTTGAATTATTTTAGAATATTAATAATATCTCAGAAATGGTGCGTCCTACGCAAAAAATAACGAAATTGTGACCCCCTTGATAACCACTAAGAGAGTATCAGGAATCCGACCCACCCAATTTTTTGTTTGTTTATAAAGAAGTGTTTTTGATCAAGGATTAAAAATTTTACTTCTATCGGAGGTCCCCAAAGACAGCCCCAATTGTTTTTTATAACTAAAACATGTTCATTACAAAACATTTTTTTTTAAACTGCTTAATTCTTTCTAAAATAGTTTGCACTTACGAGACAGACTATTGCTCGATATAGAGTTTGACTTTAGGCTCAGGAGTAGTGATATTGCGGTTTTCGTTATACATTATCAGTGTACCGGGTATATTTACAGAATTGAATCAATAAATGTGTAGACGGAAAGAATCTGGCGTTGTATTATCTTATTCTCCCTAGCCTTTATTATTCCCAAGTCACTTGGGATCGGCTTTCTAGTCTAACCGGATTTGACTGGATATCAGTTTGTTCATGTAGCGACTGCCATCTGACCTCCGCAACCCGAAGGCTAACGATACCCTAAAGCTAAACCAGTGTCAGGATATTAGCGGGCACTGACTTACCAATAACGACTGCCATAGATGTTCATGGCAGCCGGGACCGACGGCTTAACGTACTCTTCGAGGCACGGAGCAGGCGATAATTGTCAATCAATACGCACATAATTTCGAAAAGTCATATAATTTCCGAAAGTCAGAGGTGCGCGACGTGGGTTCGAATCCGAGACCCTCTGCATTGCAGTCTGTTGGTCTCCCCACTGAGCTATCGCTGTATATATATAATCATGCGATCATCATATAATATACAATCAATGCATTGTATTATATGGAACCTAAATCATTTTTGGCGAAATGTGTTAAGCAATTTAAATGTATTGTCGTTTTTAAAATAAATAAGTAAAAAGGGATCTGATACTAGCAATATGTTTTCAAAAGGGTTATGAGATATAGCGCCTTATTGTGCAGCTAATCCAAAAGCCACTAAAGCCTTTTTTTACAGAGTTTAATGGTTATAACCAATTAACTTCTAATGTACACAAATTGAGATTCAATGACGCTAGTAAATAAAAAATTAGAAGCTTGAATTCCAATCCGGGAATAGTATCTGTAATTGGCCTCAAACATAACTGTAAATTGCTAGGCTACTAATGTTTACTAGTCCCAATATTTTGCCAAGAAAATTTTTTTTAGACCCTACGTTTTTTTTGGCTTGAACTTATTGACGTAAACCGTACAATTGTCCAGACTCCACGCAGCAACAAAAAAAACTAACAAAAACTAACAAAAAAACTAACAAAAACTAACTCTAGACCTGCACAACCTTTGGCCGCAGATCTAAATGTCATCTTTTAACACAGAATCAAGCATATAGCCACAAAGTAGAGTTAAGATAATCTTCTTCTTCTCTTCGTGTAGTTAGTGGTCAACCTGTTGTCAAGAGTTGTTCAAGCCACCTGTAGGCAGTTAAGATATTAATACACTATCTTTTTTGATTCCAGAGACACAAGCGTCCCAGGTCTTCGGTTCCTGACGGTAGACCAGGCGCTGGCAGATCTTGCTCAGTTCATACAGTACGTCAAGAGCGATGACTTCAACAATGGACAGTTCAAGTAAGTCTTCCACTTTCTTGTCCTTAAAGAAGACGGTTTGCACGTTCAATCAGATATCGTCAAATATCAGAATATATTTATGTATTTAGATTTCGGAAACCGGAAGTATTGAAAATCTTAGCTAATAATATAAATCCGAATGTGAGACAAACCGTCTGACAAAATGATGATGATGAATTAATTTTGATCAATCTTCTTTTGTTTGATAGCTCATACTTTGGAAGTAGTTTCATGTAAATTCAATCAAAATTAACTTAGCGCTTTTTGAAAAAAAACACAATAGCAAAAGAATTATACTTTGATGACCTTTTGGATTTCTTGGGGTTCCCTTCAGCAAAAGGTTTGGGATTTCAACCTTTTAGTTTAAATAAATAATAAATAAATAAAAATGCATTTATTACCAAAAAAAGAATACAATTTGTCGATATCCATCGGCCCCACACTAGGCAAAGCATTGTGCTTCATGAGGCAATGCTATATACTTACTTAACTGTTACTTAAATAGCCCGTCGACATTATAAGCAACTACTCTTTAATATAATATTTTAAGCTTGTTCGGTTACGTTTCGATTATTTATACAAAAACAGAAGACAATGTGCTTAAAGTGTTTGTAGTTAAGTTTGTTCATGTAGATATAGCCTTTATTTGATTTTTTATTCAATAAAATTACCTTTTTGTTGCGTTTTGACGCCTCTACCACTGGATAATTATAAAATTTTGCATAAATTTCATCCAGAAGAAAGTAGGTAGGTACTGTGTGTGTGTGTGTGTGTGTGTGTGTGTGTGTGTGTGTGTGTGTGTGTGTGTGTGTGTGTGTGTGTGTGTGTGTGTGTGTGTGTGTATGTGCGTGTGCGTGTGCGTGTGCGTGTTCGTGTGCGTGTGCGTGTGCGTGTGCGTGCGCGTGTGCGTGTGCGTGTGCGTGTGTGTGTGTGTGTGTGTGTGACAATAAATATGTTGTTGTATGTGGCTTCGATGATCACACAGGACAAAAAATTATATTTGTTGTACTTTTTCTATAGACATCTGTATAAATATGTATCTTTATTGTCAACCAATAACTTAAATATTTGGGACGGACAAACTATAATATAACTATTTATGTTTCGTTTAAGCTGTAAAATAGGATAGATTTCTACTTTTATAATCTAAGAAATCACTTAATACGAGCTTACGTTTTTGCATTTTTCGTGCAAATTTGCGTAATTTTGTAGGCGAAAATATTAATTTTGTTACTTAAATGTATATTTTGTATTTGTATGAAACAAAAAGTGTTGATTTTATCAACTTTACTGTGACCGCCTGTTTTGGCACATTTCGCTCTGCGCTGTCTTAAGATATAATCATTCTGTAATTATTACACGTAACTTATTATATACCTAATGAACTAATATAAAATCTTCCTACATAGTCACAACCACATCACTGTTCAAGGAAAACATTACTCATAAAATAATTAATTAACAATTTATTATTTAATAACAATTAACAATATGCCTATAAACAGAAATTTCGATTTGCAACCAAATGGTTTTCTAGTTAATATAATTTTAGTTAGTTTTGCGAATTAAGTCAATGTTTAAATAGTTACGTCGGAACTCGTAATCTGTGGGGTTAAGTCCACTGTTGGGCAATTAGTGGTATAGTATGAGTCTGAAATAGGTAATGATAAATCTCAATTATGAATGAGTGAAGTAATGTTTTGCTCGAAAGATGACTGATGATTTCTGACTGTACGTCGGAAGGTTTCCTACAGACTCATTGATAAATACATAGTCTTACGCCCATATTCCTGAACGCGTACGCAAACGAATATACAGTAAGTAAAATAACAAAAGGCGTTCCCTTAACGTGACTATTATACATCATTAATATATGCAAATGAACATATTAGCATAGAAAAATAAGCATGAAAATGCAAGCATGAAAAATAAATTAAATGTAAAACTAATTAAAAAGTAATTTTAATTAAAAATTCATAACTATGTAAAAAGCGAAGTTGCCGTTTTGCATTGGTACTTTTGTGCGTATGCAAAGAGTGTTTCTTTTTCGTGTCTGTTTATAATTTTTTAATGAATATTTTTGAAGTTATCAAAATAAAATATGTGTTGTTTTTTATGGGAACATTTTTTTTAGGATCTACGCACGCCATAATATTGCCAGTTTAAGGGAACGCCTTTCGTTAGTTAACGTACTGTATAAGCAACATTTTACCAACTACCAACAACGAGAGTATTGCTTGTTGCTGGACCAGTTCCAGACGCCGCGCTGCTACTTAGAATTTCTTGTCAAAAAATCTAATAACACTTTGCTCCACCCGAGGATCAGACCCAAGACCTCATGCACAACAGTATGAGTTATAGTTGCGCCACTGAGTCAGGTCTTATAAAGTAAATTACCGAAATTTACTGAGTTTACATTTATGCTACTTGATACGATTATGCAAAAGGTTCGCGCGCCACACGCACTCACGCACTCAATCAATATGTATGTACTTACTACGCACAGAACATTGTACTACGGAATGTGATTGATAGATTGTTTAAATAGTAGTAAACTTTAATAATAATAGTAGTTTCAAATAAACAGGGATTTCATTCTCACACCGTACAAACTAATTAGTGCTGCACCAAGCGGTCCCAAATAAATTTTCTCCCGCAGACGCTTAGGTTGTGGAATGAACTCCCGAGTTATTCCCATAAGACTACAATATGGAGACCTTCAAAAGGGTGTTAAAAGGTTTTTACAGGCTCGGCAACGCGCAAGTGATGCCTCTAGTGTGGCGTCCGTAAGCTATGACCACTTACCAGCAGGTGGGCCGTACGCCTGTCTGTCACTTTAGTAGCATAAAAAAACAACGTGGTAAAATCCGTATTAAGTAATTTAAATTCAATTAAAAATATACCCAAAAAAAAGGTAAAATATAAGTTCTTTAAAAAACTAAAAAGAATTGAAAAGCCAGTAATTAAACAGTTTACGACAATTTTCTTTGTCAAATATATTTCCATTAGAGACAATAAAATAAATTTCACTTTAATTAGAGTACGTTCTAGTACTTAAGCTTCATTAATAGTAATTTGTCCCTTTTTTGCGTTCAATTCTTTTCTTTGGGTATATTCTTTTATATTTTGCTACAAGATCTAGGTTTCGTAACAAAACTTTTGAAACCGCAGCACTATTAATTTATACGAATAAGGAGTTTAATTCAATAAGAATAATAAATGAATAAATAAGAGTAATTATAAGACGACTCGATGGCGTAGTGGTTAGTGTAACCGACTGCCACGCCTGAGGAAGCGAGTAAAACATTTGTGTGCATGAACATGGATGTTTGTCTTGGTCTGGGTGTTTCTATATATAATATGTATGTATTTACAAAAATAATTTATATATGTATGTTTATCCATAGTACAAGCTCTGCTTAGTTTGGGCTAGATAGTGTTGTGTGTATGTGATAGAATATTATATATATTATTATACATAACAAAGCCACGCAGAGGGCTTGGGTTCGATCCCAAGGCACGCACTTCTGAATTTTTAAGGTTATTCGCTCGCTTTAACGGTGAAGGAAAACATGGTGTGTTAACCTGCATGTCTGAGAGTTCTCCATGATGTTCTCGAAGATATGTAAAGTCTACCAATCCACACTGGGCCAGTACGGTGGTCTATATTCTTATCCTTCTCACATTGAAATAAGCCCGCCCCCAGCAGTGGGAAAGCTTATAAACAGAGCTGATATCTCCGTGTCTTGAGATCGAATTAGAGACCTCTGTGTGGTGGTCCAACGGTCTCCCACTTGTAGTAATCCTAATCCTAATCCTAACTAATATTATAAAAGCGAAAATCTGTTTGTTTGTTTGTTAACTTTTCACGCCTAAACCACTCAACCCATCATCCTGAAATTTTGCATATACGTTGTCAGGTGTACAGGAACGGACATAGGCTAACTTTCATTCCGAAAAAAATTACTGTTCCCGAGGAAAACAACAATAACGTTCTTATGATAATAGATGGCGCCACATGTCTTTCGAATCATGATTGAATTATATGTATTATTACAAGCAGAGTACAACCCGAATTGATTGTCAAATTCTAAATTAACGCGAGCGAAGCCGCGGGCGAAAGCTAGTTATTAAATAACTGCTAGTTTATAGCTCTTGGTCTGACCGCACTCTAAAAAGAACTCTATTTGCAACAATTTCTATAACGAGAATTGACTTTCTGAATAAAGTTCAGTCGTACTAAAATTGCACTTAATTATGAAATAGTTTATTCCTGGAAATGTATTATTACGGTTTTAGTTCATAGGTAATAATCATTATCACAGGATGGACATGCAATGGATTACTCATAGTATTGAATCATTTATTATTTATATTTACACCTAGTACAGTACATGTAATCGATTTGTGTGGTCAAGCATCGCCTACACGGTTAAACTTTGGATTAATGACTAATAATACAAGGTGTTTCAAAATAAATTATCGAATATTTATAATAACTAGCGGACGCCTAGTGGTCAAAATTCGACCAAAATTCCTAAGCTTGCTACTTTGTTTTCTGTTTTTCTCTATTACATATAAATAAGGTGTAGGTAACCATAGTTACAAAGAATTGTACGTCGTCAGACGAACAATGTCGAACGAACAAACAACAACGCGATTCGACTGTATGTGTCAAATGCATGGTTGTGTGCATGTAGTGTTTTTACATTACTTTAATGTATTTCTAATGCATATTTTATAAAAATACTAGTTGGTACCTGCAACTTCGTCCGCGTAGATTTTAGTGTTTGTCTCCGTGGAACCCTATTTGTTTTCTAAAATCAAAGTAGCCTAAATTACTAATTATAACTCAGCTATCTGCCAGTGGAAGTCCCGTCAAAATCGGTTCAGCCGTTTCGGAGATTAGCCGGCCCAAACAGACAGACAGACAGACAAAAATTTTAAAAATAGATGATTTCGTATAGGTACCTTATATACTTTCATATGCATTACATAAAAACAGTTATTTTGACATTACAAACAGACACTTCAATTTTATTTATTTGTATAGATGTATAGATTATGATTCGCCCCTCCTTCTCCATATAAACTTTAACTGTGCCAAATTTCATACTCCTCCGTCCGCGCAATTTTCGTAAATGGGTACAAAGTTTTTGCTTCACGTATTAATATAGGTATAGATAATATCCTTCAGACCGAACTTCAGGCTCGGTGGCCAATCTTAACGGAGACTGCCAATCTGCGCAGGAGATATTATAGTGCACAAGTAGGTGCGCAAACACAATGGCACTCTCTGTTCCCGAACTCGTATGACCCAAAGGTACAGCAGTCCAACAATAGGAAATTTAAAAAGAAATTATATTTGAAACTAGCTGTCCCCGCGGTTTTACTGCCATTTATGACTACTGCTCCGCTGTCGTGACTCGTACCGTGATTTAATATAGCACTAGATGTGCCCGCGGTTTCACCCGTGTTTATAGTTACTGCGCCACTCCCGTGGGTCGTAGCGTGATGTTATATAGCCTATAGCCTTCCTTGATAAATAGGCTATCCAATACTAAAATAATTTTTCAGTACGAACCAGTAGTTCCTGAGATTAGCGCGTTCAAACAAACAAACTCTCTAGAATTGGCCTATCAAATCTTTAAAATCCATGTGGTAGTTTCATAAATTAATACGTTCAAACAAAAATATAAGCAGAATCTTAAACTTAATATCTTTATTTGTAAATCTTCCGTACGTGTGTACGTCACGCCACGCCTTCTAAACAGCTGGACCGATTTATTATTTTGTGTATTTGATTGAGAGATTTATAAACTTGTACAGCAATGCAACTTTGCTCGTAAAATTATCATAGGCGTTGGTAGAAAATCCTGTCTTATACGGGAATAATACCTGTTTCTCCATGAGACTGCTGTTGTGACCCAGCGTGTATGCGATTGCTGCCCATCAGTGCCGGATTAAGCAAGCGCGGGGACCGTAGCAAATTCTTTCGGGTAAGAGTGCTTGCATACGTCAGACTTTTTGTAGAGCTGATTATTGGGCCGACTGATATTCTATAATAATAATAATAATAATTTATTTAATTCAGACCATTGATCCATATAATGTTAGTAAAATCTTAACCTATTGTTAGTACATAAAAAGCTTAAATTAATTGGCGACATGTACGCCAGTACGCACATGCCTAGCTGCCCAGTGCCTAATGAAAGGCCCATCAATTTTGTCCGCCAGTGTAGCCAGTATGTTGTTGGGGCTACCCCTGAATCGCTTCAGCATACTCGCACATCGCTTGCGCATAACGGCATAAAAATCATCTAATCTCGCTTCAGCGAACATGCCAGACGCGCTACAAAACCGAGGTAGCCCCAACAATATCCTCAACGCATTGTTATACTGAACGCGCAGAGCGTTGTAAGCCTTCTGCGTATACCTTACCCACAGGCTGCACGTGTAAAACGATTGACAAAACGCTCGAAAAAGAATCAGTTTCACCTCCTTAGTACAACGTGCAAACCTGCGAGCCAGCATATTGCATCTGGCTGCCAACGCTCTGCGCTCCCTATCTAAATCTTGGTCATCCATGAGAAAGTCCGTGACAACATGACCTAGGTATTTAAACTGCGTAACGAACTCCAACGGAGTTCCTCGTAAGTTAATAGATGGAATATTAACAGGTGTATTGTTGCGCACTCTAAAAACAATTACCTTGCTCTTGGAGGCATTATACCTCAAGCCATGAGCCTCCGCGTACCTCTCACAGATGGCCAACAATTTCCTCAGACCACAGATTGATGGACTGAGCAGCACCATATCATCAGCGTAACTTATGTTGTTGATCATAGTTCCATCAACAGAGCATCCGATCTTGGTGCCGCTCAGCTCACCAATCAGCCAATCCATATATACATTAAAAAGACTCGGTGAAGTCAATCCCCCCTGCCTTACCCCACAATCTAATCCATATGACTCAGATTGAGCATCCGCCCACCTAACATAATTATTCTGATGCTTATACCAATATTTAAATAAATCTATGAATTCAGTAGGTAGTTCAGTATCATCCAACAGTTTTTGCCACAAAACATCATAATCTACTAAGTCAAAAGCTTTTGACAGGTCAAGGAAACATCCATACACTGGTGTTCTCCTGTCTGTGTAGTACTGCACAGTCTGCTTGAGACACAGGATTGCACTTTCAGTGCGCATCGTGCAATTTAATGTGTTTATTCAACTGCCTCTCAAGCAGACTGTCCAACATCTTGCCAATGACTGTTGCTAATGATATAGGTCTATAATTAGATTTGTCGGATGAGTCACCTGTCTTACTTTTAATTATGGGAACTACAACTGTTTTTACCAGATTCTCAGGCAGGTAGGAATGACTCACACAAAAATTAACATCATGGTAAGCAATCTGGTCAAGTGTACACCGGCGAACCTTAAGTGCTCAACACTCAGACCATCATACCCCGGTGACTTACCCCGCTTCATACTTAAACATTTATACGAGCGACTTTTTGTAGAACTTGTGCGTTTACCGTATGAAATCCGGTGTTTTATTTACGCCAAGGAAATAGTCGGTTAGCGATTGTCTGACGTGGATTGTCTTAGTAGCAAAAGTTATAACATTTCACGTTTTTGTGCCATCAAGTAAATTCAATATACCACATCTTAGGTAATAAGTTTCACTCAAAAAATTACGCGCAGGCAGAGATGTGTGGGCTTATATATGCGGGGCCCCCTTTCACGCGGGGCCCGTAGCAATTGCTACTCTTGCTACGTGGTTAATCCGGCACTGCTGCCCATAGTCTCAAGTTCGATTTTCGGGTCATTCATAGAGTTATTGTGTTATTCTGTCTAGAATTTCACAGCTGTAATAGCAGGGGGCCTTGTATTGTGTTTGGGTAATGCCATGGACGGTTTTGTACACTTGATAGTTGTTGTGATTTGATGAGTGCGGAGAGAAGAAAACGACACAAGTTGCACTAAATAGTCACGTATAATCACATACAGCTTACGATAGCACAAGTTAGGCTTTAGCAATTCGTCTCTCTAATGTCTGTAAAATAGTAAGCACTGAGTTACTTTATAATCTATACTAATACTAGTTTTCACCCGCGGCTTCGCTCGCGTAAATGTAGGTTAGCTTAGGTTAGGTTTACAACAGTTATTTTTTTTGGATGAGAGGTACCCTAAGGTACCCTGTACCCCTGACATCGTGAATGCAAAATTTCATGTTGATCGGTTGAGTAGTTAAGGCGTGAAAGCGTAACAAACAAACAAACTCATTTTCGCATTTATAATATTAGTTAGGATAGGATTACAATATAAAGCTGAAGAGTTTGTTTGTTTGTTTGTTTGAACGCGCTAATCTCGGGAACTACTAGTTCGAACTTATTTATAGAGGAAGGCTATAGGCTATATATATAACATCACGCTACGTCCCACGGAAGCGGTGCAGCAATCATAAACGCGGGTTAAACCGCGGTCACGCTAGTTTCCGTATTTAGTTCATGTCAACTACTTGTTTAGTGTACAAATATCCTTACGAAATTATAGAGTTTTACAGCAATACAACATTGCTCGTAGGATACTCACAGGCGTTAGTTTCCATTTGTCTATACAATCTATATCTTTACAAATAAATAAAATTGAAGTGTCTGTTTGTAATGTCAAAATAACAGCTTTTTATCTAATGCATATAAGGTACCTATACGAAAACATCTATTTTTAAAATTTTTGTCTGTCTGTCTGTCTATTTGTTCCGGGTAATCTCCGCAACGGCTAAACCGATTTTGACGGGACTTTCACTGGCAGATAGCTGATGTTATAAGGAGTAACATAGGCTACTTTGATTTTAGAAAAAAATATGGTTCCGTGGCGACAAACACTTTTTAGTAAAATTCTACGCGGACGAAGTCGCAGGTAACAGCTAGTAATGTAAATAAATATAAGG
Source organism: Catocala sponsa (assembly GCA_963564715.1). Taxonomy (NCBI): domain Eukaryota; kingdom Metazoa; phylum Arthropoda; class Insecta; order Lepidoptera; family Erebidae; genus Catocala; species Catocala sponsa. The sequence continues at coordinate 17,019,519 of OY751351.1, read as the reverse complement.
TAGAATGAAAATTATTAGACAAGTTATAGACACTCCATGAAACAGAACTTAAACTTGCGCCATCGAAAACCCTATTGTCGTTCTGCCAACTATTCACATCGTTTCATTGTCTTAGATCAGGGTTTACCTTAAGCCTGTGTGTTTTGTATCTAAGACGATGCTATGCATCATAATTATCTTTATATGTAACTAGATATACCCTTTTCTTCTTTTCTTTTTTTCGTGTGGTTAGTGATCAACCTGTTGTCAAGAATTGTTCAAGCCGCCCGTAGGCCTCCGACATGGCTTAACGACTGCTGTCAATTTGACAGCAACCGGATCGATTTTTTACGTGCCCTCCGAAGCACGGAGACGCTCAGATGAAATACCACTAAGCGGTCACCCATCTATAGACTGACCGCACCCAACGTTGCTTAACCTCGCTAATCGTTTACCGATCAGTGAGTGCAACTGGCTATGAGCGCAACAGTAATTTTTACTGGAAGATAGTACCCTTTCTCCTTTTCTGCACCCCTGAGAACGTGTTAGCAAAATTGTATGGTGATTGGTCGAGTAGTTAAGGCGTGAAAGCGTAACAAACAAACAAACTGACATTAGCATTTATAGTATAATTTAGGTTAGTTAGGATTCATAATAATTTTAATTCATTTTAATTAAATAACTATAATTTATCCGTGGAATAATAAACATATTTTTTCATGTGTTATTGGCTTGGCTTTGCGATTGGTTCGTTCGGGCAGTACGACATCTGTTGAATCCGCTAGTATGATATATTTTATTTTTCAATTTCTCTTTTACGTATAAATTATTACTTTTTGTCTTTCCAGAGATGCAAAGGTGGCTCTAGTAGGTTGTTCGTACGCTGGTAGTATGGCGACCTGGATGAGATTGGCGTACCCTCACCTGATCGACGCCGCCTTCTCAGACAGTGGTCCTCTATATGCGCAGGAGGACTTTCCTGGTAAAAAATTAAAATCTTAATCTCCTATTACGATTTTTGTAGTCAGAGAATATATGATCAACCCTTTCCCCTTTCCAATCACCCCTTTCCCCTTTCCCGTTCTTTCTCCTTCCCACTTCCTTTCCTAAAGGGTCGGCAAAGCGCAAGTGATGCCTCTGGTGTCGCAGGCGTCTATAGGCTACGGTGACCACTTACCATCAGGTGGGCCGTATGCTTGTTGGCTAATCTAGTTGTATAAAAAAAAAATGGTATAATGGCTGCAACATCTTTTTGACATGCCTTATAAAATACTGAAATTATATGTATAATCGGCAATTTAAAAGAGTGGCCGACAGTTTCCTGCAGGTTTATTCTTATAGGGTCAACCCTTTGCCCGAACCACGCAACTAACCTAAATGTAGCTTCATTAACTTAGTAAACTCACTAACCAATATATTTTGAGATTCATAAGCGTTACTTTGCGACCAAAATGAATAATAAATAAATAAATATAAATATAAATGATTTTTGTTTTGAACTTTATAAAAGTTTGATAATATTATCTTCAAAAAGAAATAATAATAATAATAATATTTAAAACAAAATTATATTACACGGATGACCCAGTGGCTTTAATGATCACTTTAATACTTCCACTACGCCAAATGTTGGAGGTTCGAATCCACGGGACAAACATCTGTGTGATCCGTAAATGATTTAACTAAAGTCTTATGTTAGGAGTGTCACACCTCGCAACTTTAGTGCAAATATCAATTATTTATTCAGATCATAAAGTAACATTTATGAACGTCAAAATCTATAGGAGTACAAAATCTATTATTAAGAGTTTACTAAGTTACTCGAATATAATTTTCGAATTAAATCGATTATTTTTGGTTATAATCACGTATCAATATCTTAAAATGAAACTATTCGTGTACAGAATACCTGGAAGTTATCGCTGAGGCTATCAGATCGCAGGGCGGTGAGCAGTGCCTGACCAGCATCGAGGAAGGCATGCAAGGATTGGTGGAACTTCTCGCCACACAAGCTGGTCCTGCGACTGTCTCCCAAATGTTCAAGTTAGTAGTCTTTTTAACTGTAACTCGGCAAATATATTTGGGTTCCTATAGCCATCTGAAATTGTCGATCGGATTTATGTTTTTAATTCATGCTAAATTTTAACTTATTTGTTTTATTTTATAACCTCACGCAGATTAAAGTCATCTAAATTTAGTCGGGCGCATTTGACTGTACGAATGCTGAAGTTTCTGACCTATTGTTGGTATTAGTACCATGACTAGATTGTCAATTATCGCCTGCTCCGTGCTTCGGAGAGCACGTTAAGCCGTCGGTTCCGGCTGCCATGAACATCTATGGCAGTCGTTATTGGGAAGTCAGTGCCCTCTAATATCCTGACACTGGTCTACCCTTAGGGTATCGTTAGCCTTCGGGTTGCGGAGGTCAGATGGCAGTCGCTCCGTGTAAAAACTGATATCCAGTCAAATCCGGTTAGACTAGAAAGTCGACCCTAAGTCACTTGGGAATAATAAAGGCTAGGGAGAGTAGCATGACATATAAAGTAACGCTTTGATCATCTTAAACCCTACAGTAAAGTGGTTCAAACAACGAAGTATAAAAAGTAAATCCTTAGAAACTTGATCGTGAGTGTATTTGTAATATTTCATTCGCCCGAAGATACGGATAGACATTTTCATGGTAGACCTACAGATAAGCTCGTTATATTGTTGTTTGTATATAAATCTAATATAATATCTTTCTTTCTCTCAGCACTTGCTCCACAATAGCAGCAACTGAACCGCTAGACCTGGCTACATTCTTCTGGTTCGGCATCACGGAGACATTCGCGTACCTGGTGCAGTATGCTCAACCTGGAGATATTCCTGGAGCCTGCGAGGTGTTGACTAATGATGCAGTCAGTAAGTACAGAAGGCTTTTCCTTTTTTTTAAGAGCTTTACGATGCACGGTGCTGTGTCAGATACATCATACCCTATATTTTAATTATTCATTAAATAAACCTTATCTATGATCTGTGGCTGTCTTTACATCAAATAATAACAGCTTCGTTTGAAACTTGTCCTACTAGGCATCACCCTCTCCTCAGTATGAGAAGGGCTAATCTTTTTTCGGAAGAGGATCATGATATAGACCCCGCTGGAACAGTGTGGTTCGAAATCTTTTTTATTTTTTTATTCAACTAAGGTGGCAAACAATCATACGGCCCACCTGATGGTAAGTGGTTACCGTAGCCTATGGATGCATGCAACACCAGAGGCATCACTAGCGCGTTGCCGACCCTTTAGGAAAGGAAGTGGGAAGGAGAAGGAGCGGGAAAGGGGTAAGGGGGTGATTGGGCCTCCGGCCCTCTCACTCACCGGACGAAACACAACAGTAGGAATACTAGTATTTCATGTCGATATATCTTTACATACCTTCGAGAATTTTATGTAGAACTGTCAGACAAGTAGTTTTCCTCATGATTGCCTTTCAAAGCAAGCGATACTTAGCTATTTAATATGTATATAATTTTCTAGCACTAGTACGACTTGCTTCGCATAAATTATAATTATATCAGCCGTCTTTATGAACTGTCCAACTGCTGGTCTCGACCTCCTTCTCAGTATTTCAGAGAAGAATTAAGCCATAGTTCACCACGCCGCTCTCGATCGGGCATGCAAAAATAATATACATCTTCAAGAACTGATTGCACTGATGGTGGAGTGGTTTAAGTGATCGCCCCGCAATTGCCACTGCGTCGAGTGTTGTAGGTTCGATCCCCACACGAAACAAAAATTTGTGTGATCCATAAATAGTTGTTTCTATTCTGTGTTTTGTGTCCGTTGTTTGAATAAAACAGATCCCGGCGACACAGGATATATTATTATGCCTGGTGAGGGAGGAGTCGTTAAAAAATAAATAAAAAGAACATAGTCTCATGCTTATCCACGAAGCGTAGGGAGGTAGACAGGAGAATTGCACTCACCCACATTTCCAATAGATTTTTGATTTTATATCCGACTCAATAGGGAGCGAGCATATTGCGAGTGTAAAAGCCAATAACACGTTACCTAGTCCGGCAATAGAACCTAAGATATCATGCTTAACAGTCGCATTCAATATCGCAGCGCCATCAATGCTATCACTCATACATTCAAGGTTATGTTGTACATTTTCAGCGAATCCCGTCCAGCGCCTAGCCAACTGGATTACCTCCCAATCGTGGACCCAGCCTTGCATTGAGAGCAGGTACAGCGAGGTGGTAGCTGCTCATACCAACACCAGTTTTGACTCCGCCGATGCCACTAGTGAGTACCTTCATACATAGAGCCTTACACCTGATTCTCCAATGGGAGCAGAGAGAACAAGCATGTGTTGAAGTATATTTTTATTGGATATACATATACTTGTGACCCCAGGACGCGGCTGTCCTATATCAGAAAACTGCAGTATTGTATTTTTGAAGTGAAAACTTCTTTAGGCGCGTTGAGCACTTCTTGGGTGAACAAAAAATATAGAACTCGCGTCATCGTCACCGAACGCTTTCGATTTTTGAATTAATTTTGGTTTATAAAGAAGTGTTTATCATCAAGGATTAAAGTTTTCACTTTATATCGGCAGTCCCCAAAGACTGCCCAAATTTTTTTTATTGTTGTAGTGGCGAGGTGTGCTCTCGTCCAAATTATTTATTATATGGTGTTTTGCAGAGTAACGCCTCATTTTAAATTCAATAAACCACTATAATCTTATTAATATTTATTTTCAAATTATATACTTTGTAGACAGATTACATATATCGGTTCTTAAATAAGTATAGTTTGGGACCAATAGCGCCACTGTTACTAAATTAAATTGGTAGTTTACAACTTAACATGTTAATAAAGAACTTTAAAAACATACAATATAATCTATATATTAATACGTGAAGCAAAAACTTAATACCCCTTTTTACGAAAATTGCGCGGACGGAGGAGTATGAAATTTGGCACAGTTAAAGTTTATATGGAGAAGGAGGGGCGAATCCGAATATTTATATAAAATATTCATTAGAAATACATTAAGTTAATGAAAAAACACTACACGTACACAACTATGCATTTGACAAGCGCGTAACTATGGTTACATATATCAATATATAATGACATATTATATCAGCAATATCTTACAGGCAAACTTTGGTTGAATTTCGAGCACTAGGCTGTGCACTAGGCGACCGCTAGTCAATATAATTTTAGTAAAACATAAAATAAACTAGAAAGGCAGTAATATTAACACTAACAAATTAATACGAATAATCTGTGTAACAAAACTTGTGTATGTTCTGCATGTCTTTTTGCGTGCGATCGTGTGTGTATGTTTAGTTTTGTATTATTTAAATGTTTTTTATAATTTAGGATCATAGTAAAAAGTACTGTCTCCCAATAAATATAATTTTTATTATCTATTTTGTATTTACGAATGATTGTCTACTTTGTGTAAAATGCTACAGGTTTTCCAAAGAGAATAAATAAAAATTAGAAATATGAATAAAATATATCACGACCTGGTAAGGGTCGCGGGTAGTGGTCGGATACAGGTGGCACAAAACCGATCTGTAAAGCAGTCCGTGAGTGTGCCTTTGTCCAGCAGTGGACGTCCTTCAGCTGAGATTATAGCTATTATAATCTTAGCTGAAGATGATGATGATGATGATGAGATGTTACCATCGATGAAAAAGAAGACAACAAATTCTATTATCATATTCCCTAGACTTTGCTTCCAAGAATTCAAGACAACAGCAATAAAATATCACTTTTGCATTCATAATCCGATTACAGCAAATCTGTATGAAGCTTCACGCAGAATAAAGTAAAATCAGATCTTCCTAGGAAGAGGCAATTATCTTGGCTACCTCCCCCTCTCCCCTCCCATCTTTCCCTCTCCCTTTAGTGACGAGTGGCGAGTTCTCATCATTTACATAACAAATAGATTTGTTACGACTTGCGGACTTGGAGGCCATAGAATGTTTCTAAAAACGTTTAAAACTGCTTCTTCATATTTGATAACTAGCTAAATATTGTCAAAATATTTAGGCGAGCATAATTATTACCCTATACCGGAGACATTTTCAGACTACCTCCTGCAATTTCCTGACAGAAAATCTTAGTACATTTGGCCTGGCTCGGGAATCACGCCCTCATTAATAACAGTCGCATTTAATAGCTGATCCATCAAGGCAATCAGATTGTCACTAAGGATTTTAAAACCGAAAAATCAAAGTTAGTTTGTTTTGTCCGGAATCAAGCCCGAGAACCCTTGATCTGGCCTAAAAAGAGCAAACACAGCAATACAACAATAAGCTATAATGTATGTATTATTTATAAATTATACTCCACGTTTTATAAAATCAATAATTTAACATAAACAAACTCACTAAGGCGACCGACGCGTCGACGCCTCAGACAAACTTCGAAAAAAATTCAATATTTTTTATATTTGTGAATATATTTTTCTTATAAAAAAAATCCTCATCAGTCTAGCTGTTTCCAAGGTAGGTAAAAATATTGCAATCACAAAAATCTGAAGCATGTTTCGGTAGCGACATCTAGTTTGGAATAATTGAAACTTCAACGTCTCAAACCCACACTTTTACTGACTCGGTTGTTTTTTCCTCTTCTATATTAAAATATTTCCAATATAAATCTACAGATGGCGCTATGAGCTATGAAGTAAGTTATAGATAGGAAAGTTATATACATTATTTTGAACTCTTTACCTATAAATATTATTTTATGCAGTCTCATGCTTATATGTCTGTAGTCAGAGAAATATTACACACCCATTATTCACCTGCTGTGGTTTTTGGTCTACGTAATATTGGGCGTGTCTAGTGCCGTTATACGATCACAGTTCCAGGCTCCGTATTTATTATGTGACTGTATTATTGATGTATTTGTTAGAAAGCCGAAAACGCTCAAACGGCGAAAATACAAAAGCCTGGCAGGGGATTATGTTTTCGAGCCGTTTGGGGTCGAAACGCTAGGGTCATGAGATCCCAGTGCTCGTGCTCTCTATAGAGACATAGTAAAAAGTTTATTCGACGCTTCCCGTGACCAGAGGGCTGGCCTATATTGCGCGGACAGAATAAGCATTGCCATTCAACGCGGCAATGCTGCCAGTCTTCTGGGCACACTACCAGTCGACTGTGATGCGCAGTCATTCTATGACGCCTATTAGAGGGTTTAAGTTTTCTTTTTATTTCTGTTTTATATTTTAGACATAAGTTAGTTTTAGAAATTTGTGTTTAAATATGTACATGGTTAATAATTTAAATAAACAACTACCTACCTAAGCCGAAAATAAATAAATTACCATTTTGTCCGAACCAGGAATTGAAACTGACACCTTGTGCAGGTACATTAAAATAAAGTAGTTTTGTCCGTGAATTTAATAAAGTGCTTTTGCCCGTGACTTCGCTCGCGAAAAGTGTAAAGTCGCGTAAAAATTAAAAGTAGTTTGAGTAGTAGAGCCTCGCTGACTTCAGCATGAATGGGCCGGCTCGACCGGGGAAGGACTAACCTCTCATAGAATATCGACGTGAAATAGCAGTATTCCTACCGTTGTGTTTCGTTCGATGAGTGAGAGTGCTGGAGGCCCAATTACTCTCTTTTCCCCTTTAGTAAAGGGTCCTTCCTAAAGCGTCGACAATGCTCAAAGGGCGCGCAACCGTAGCCTATGGTCGCCTGCAACACTAGAGGCATCACTTGCGCGTTAGTAAACTTGTTTTTAGTAACTTTGTATATTCATTTATTATTAATATTGTGATAAAATTTTAATATAGCAAATTTTTGCATGCTTGACGGCTGAATATGGCGATACTATTATTAATGTTGTAATATCTATTATTAAACCCATATTATGCAAATAAATAAATTTTATTGAATTGAAAAGTTACCGACCTTGTAAAAACCTTTTAACGCCCTTTTTGAAGAACCCCATACTGTAGTCTTGTGGGTAAACCTCGGCAGGGAGTTCATTCTACAACCTGAGCGTCCGCGGGAGAAAATTTCTTTGGAACCGCTTGGTGCGGCACCAATTAAGTTTAAAGTATGAGAATGAAATACCTGCCGATATGTGTGAGTAGAAGTCCAATAATCTTCCAGTAGGCTATCGCTGCTATTCAATATAATGTTTCAATAAAATAAACGCTACCGGTACCGCTCCGCCGCCGCTATCACTGTGTGGTAGGGTTTAAAGTTCACCGCATATTTCATGGCCCTACAGGAGCTATGAATAGGTTATTGTTGTAAGATGCAGTCGCATCTGCAATGTAGATAGGATGCTAATTGTCAGGCACCAAGATTATGCGTCAGACAGACTATACATACGAGCCAGAAGCCTAACACGCTTCAGTTTATAGATGGCAGCTTGTGTATTGCTAAAAGCGTAGGCAAAATGGTATTATATACACATTTTAATAATAATAATAATATTCTATCACATACACACAACACCATCTAGCCCAAACTAAGCAGAGCTTGTACTATGGGTACTAGACAATGGATAAACATACTTATATACTTTTTTTTGTAAATACACACATATTATATATAGAAACACCCAGACCAAGACAAACATCCATGTTCATGCACATAAATGTTTGAGTTGTGCGGGAATCGAACCCGCGACCTCAAGGGTGGCAGTCGGTTACACTAACCACTACGGACACACGGCTCCTATTTCTGATTTCTGGGTGGGTTTACGAAAGAGAACCTAACACAACCTACCGCTTTCGAGTCGGAATCTTCGGGATTTTAAACTTCGGGATATGGATCTTCGGGATTTTAACCTTTCGGGCAAATGAACTTTCGGGATTTAAAACTTTCGACCAAACAATCATTCGGCGTTTAATATTTCGGGATTTCTTCCATAGGTATTTTAAAATACGGTCTTTTAAATTTCGGTATTGTAATACATACCCATCTCTGCCTACTCTTTGGAGATTATTACTAAATGTACAGAGTAATATTTCCAGTTCCGTACACCAGTCGTCCGTGTGTCGTCGACCTGTCGTCGCCTCGTCGCGACGTTTGATTTGCAGATGTCCCAAGCGGCATGTCGCAGCCGGATGCATTATTAAACATCCTCCTAAAACTACCCACCATTAAATATGGAAGCAATTTTTTTAAATACCGCAGTAACTACTGAATTTTGCATTGTTTTTATTTCGTTCAAAGTTTTATTCACAACTTTGTTCGTGGGAATGAGTCTTGTGAGCAAATCACTGGATCAGTTTTGATTTTCATTTCCTCTATTCATCTTTCTTTACTTGCCCGCTCGCGGTAATGTAAGTTAGATATACTGGGTGTAAGGGACGGTGTACCGAAAACTGAAATAGTAGATTCAAACCATTATTCTGAGTTAAAAATCATTGGAATTACAACAATCACAATTCCCTTCCTGCAATTTTTCATTTTTCTGACTGTCACATTTTTCTACAATACAGCAATGTAATTAAATGGTCGTGATTTAAATAGATCAGCTGTTTTTATGCGCGCGGAACGCAGAGTTCATTCGTCGAGTGCGATGTATTGGTAGCAATCCATTGCGTACCGCGTAATAATGTTAATCTACATTACATTTAAATCTTGCGTTTTTTTATTAATTGAAGTTTGCGTCGTGATAAGTACTTATAGAAAGACGTCTTGCTAAAGTTTTCAGGACGCCATCCCTTACACCCAGTATAATAGGTAAAGCTGAAGTCAGCTTGTGACCACGGCCGGTGTAACCTGGTCAAAACGTCAAGCCTATAAAAGGTAAACATTATGCATGATCGCGTTAATACCCGTTACCTATTATATATATATATATATATATATATATATATATATATATATATATATATATAATATAATATATCATGCAACGCGAAAGTTTAAAAGTTATTAATGTAAGTTACATCAGTAACAGTGCTTTTTTTTCTGAGTTTAAGGTACTCTTTATGTCCTTTTCTGCACCCCTGACAACGTATACAAAATGGCTATTCCCCTTTGCACACGTTCTTGATATGAGTTGTAAAATACTGAGATTAATTGGTGATTTAAAAGAGTGGCCATGAGTTTCTTACAGGTTTCTTCTCATAGGCTCAACCCTTTGCCTGAACCTAGCAACTAACCTAAATGTAGCTTCAGTTACTTAGTAAACTCACTAACCTATATACTTTGACGTTCATAAGTGTTACTTTGCGACCTAAATGAATAAATGATTTTGACTTTGACTTTGACTTAGATAACCAGCAAAACAATATCCAACAGCCACGCCGCTACATTGTCAGATCATCTAAACCACCATCCATGCAGAAAAGCGTACAATAGTTTCAATCACTAAGGTATTGTCTGTACCACACTTTCTGAATCAAAGTTTGTTTTTACAAATATATTTTTCACATATATTTGTATTTTTTTTAATATATATTTTATGTGCTGTAGAAATGAGAGCGTTGAGAAGCATATGTGGTGTGACTCTGAAAGATAGAATAAGAAATAGTGTGATTAGAGAGAGATGCGGCATGAAAGTGGATATAGTTACAAGAATAGAAAAGTGTATGTTAAGCTGGTTTGGACATGTAGAAAGAATGGACGAGGAAAGACTGACTAAGAAAGTTTATAAGGCTAGTGTGAATGGAACAGTCGCAAGAGGAAAACCTAGGCGAACGTTTCTCGACCAGATCGGAGGCGTTCTGGACAAAGGCCAGGTTAAGAGCTCCTTGAACCGACGGGCGTGTATGAGGAATGTTATGAATGTAAATGAAGCCAGAGTCTCAGGATCGTAGCAAATGGAAATCCGTAGTCTCTGCCTAGCCCTCTGGGAAACAGGCGTGAATCTATGTATGTATGTATGTATTTTTCACATTCTTAGAGCCTTTTCTTTATAACAAGATAAATAAACAAACAGCTATATATAACCTAAGATATGTAAGATCTAAGCGGATAGTCTGTCGGTACTTACAAACTTTAAATTATGAGGATACTGAAGATTTGTTGATTGTTGTTACATAAGTTCCGAAAGCAGCGATAGCTCAGTGGGGAGACCAACAGTCTGCAATGCAGAAGGTCTCGGGTTCGAACCCACGTCTCGCACCTCTGATTTTCGGAAGTTATATGAATTTTCGAAATGATGTGCGTATTGATTGACAATTATCGCCTGCTCCGTGCCTCGGAGAGCACGTTAAGCCGTCGGTCCCGGCTGCCATGAACATCTATGGCAATCGATATTGGGAGAGTGTCGACACAAAAGATCCCACTGGGTCGAAGTGTCGCCGGTCTGCACTGACTGGCCCCCACATAAGATAAGATAAGATAAGATACATAAGTTCCATGATAATAATTATTATATTATATTTGCATATATTTATATAATAAGTATGGCTAATTGTATGTAACTTAGTTCCTAGTAGTATATTGTAAGTGCCCTTAACGCCTGTGGCACAGGTTTACCCTAGTACAGGCAGCCATATTGTATTACCTATATTAAGTACTTTATGGACTGTATTCTAAAACATGAATCACTGTAATCAATAAATAAATAATTATTATTATTAACCAATATGACTAATCGGTACCTATCTTCTGATTCCAGTGCGTCTATGGACCTACCAGACCTGCGTAGAATACGGCTGGTACCAGACCACCACCAGCAACTATCAGCCTTTCCTCTCGACTGTTCCTCTGGAGTACTTCCATCAGATGTGCAAGGACTTTTTCTCTACATAGTTAGTATTTTAATTTTGTCCTGACGATCTCCAACAAATAAAATATACAGAACTTTGACAGGGTATCAATTATAGGAGACCACAGAATCTATATATTAATATGTGAAGCAAAATCTTTGTACCCCTTTTTAAGAAAATTGCGCGGACGTAGGAGTATGAAATTTGGCTCAGTTAAAGTTTATATGGAGAAGGAGGGGCGAATACTAATATTTATATAAAATATGCATTAGAAATATATTAAATTAATGAAAAAACACTACACGCACACAACCATGCATTTGACACACGCAGTCGTACTATTCTTCGTAATTATGGTTACACATATCAATATAATAATTTGTTTGACAAAGTAAATTAGAAATCTAAATGACAGGGTATAGTTCTAAACGATAAAACCTTAATAACTATCAAACTTAAAATTTAAATCGATTATGGTTGAATTTCGACCACTAGGCGACCGCTAGTACACTTGAAAAGTCTTGTCTTACTTGTCGGCCTCGATGGCGTAGTGGTTAGTGTAACCGACAGCCACGCCTGAGGTCGCGGGTTCGATTTCCGCACAAGTCAAAAATTTGTGTGCATAAACATGGATATTTGTCTTGGTCTGGATGTTTCTATGTAGAATATATATGTATTTACAAAATAATAATAATAAGTTTATTACTTCATAAGAAAACCACTTAATCTAAGTACAAAACTAGGGCTTAAGGAATACACGACAAACTGGAGACCCTGACTTCTAAACTAGGTATGGACCTGTATCTTAGAAGCCAGTGCTACCTTCTGATAGTAACATTAATATAAGCCTCACAAATGGTTACAATAATTGATATTCTCATAAATAGTGAGGAAATACTAAGTACAAAATAGGGTTAGGTTAGGTTTATAAAAGTATATATGTATGTTTATCCATTGTGTAGTACCCATAGTACAAGCTCTGCTTGGTTTGGGCTAGATGGTGTTGTGTGTATGTCGTAGAATATTCTATTATTATACAAGTAGTCCTAAATTTATTTATTGTTGCACAAAACACAACAGTGTTTCACTGCTGTGTTTCGTGCGGTGAATGAGAGCGCCGGAGGCCTAAGCATGAGGTGACGATTCTCGCAGCTTATGAGGGACCTGCAGAGTATCCGTAGAGTCATTGTGTGGGTGGCGCGAGTCGACCCGGCGGCCAGGGAGAGCCGTAGAAACGGTGCTCTGCTGGCCGCCCGCGGTATAGTCCAGAGGCCCAACCGAGTCTAACCAACTAGGTTGGCTGCCTTATCATGCCGCGCATAATCTCGAGGTGGCTCGTCGTGCCGAATGGTGACCGGAGGGTGGGTCCCGGCGACCACTTTCGGGAGGGTACGGGGGTCCTTCCGTCCGTCGGATCGGCTATCGCCATACCATACAGTTATATGACAAAACTTGCTCTGCGCCTTGCCCCACTTTGCTGCGAGAATAGCCGCCTCTTTTTTTTCACGCTTCCCCTTCCTTTCACTCTATGGCAGTACGAACAAAGCATTGTCGTTCAACAGCAGCCAATCGCCGTAACCCCACTGCTGCTTCCTGTGTCGTGGAGTTTATTAACATCAGAGGACTCCACGCTAATCTTAATGCCGTCCATCACCACCTGGAGACGGCTCGGCCGGCAATGCTTTTTCTAACGGAGACACAAATACGCCGTCCTGCAGACACGAACTACCTGCAATATCCCGGCTACGTGCTAGAGGAGTGTTTCCTCGCGAAAGCCGGGGTATGCTTGTTTGTTAGGGCGGATATTTGCTGTCGCCGTCTACAATGCCTAGAAGACCCTTCCTTCTCTGTCCTTTGGGTACACGTAGATCATGGCTCTTTCAGCCAAATCTACATGTGCCTCTACCGATCCCATTCAGGAGACGCTGAGACAACTCGACTCTTCAATTACCTGAGTCAGGCGGCAGACGACGCGCAGGAGCGGTTTCCGAACGCTGAGTTGGTGTTCTTGGGAGATTTCAATGCCCACTATGAGACCTGGTTGGGTTCTCCTAAAACAGACCACGCGGGACGAACTGCGCATGCGTTCGCTCTCACGCATGACCTGTCTCAACTGGTACTCCAGCCCACCCGGATACCAGATATTGCAGGTCAGGCGCCCTCTCTGCTCGATCTGCTGCTGACAAGTAACCCGAACCGGTACAGTATGTCGATTCGTGCTCCTTTGGGCACCTCAGACCACTGTCTGGTTTGTGCCACAGCTGTTGTTGTTACGCCCCCACGACCCGAGGAAGCAAGACGACGACTGTGGCACTACTCGTCAGCAGACTGGGATGGAATGCGGGAATACTTCGCATCCATCCCTTGGGCTCAACGCTGCTTTGAGAACAGGGATCCATCAGAGAGCGCTACTGCTGTCGCTGGTGAAATCATCCTGGGTATGGAATATTATATTCCATACAGTGATGTCACGAGCGGCGGCAGGAAAAGGCCCTGGTTCGGGCGTGAATGCGCCGATGCTGTTGAACGCAAACAGACGGCGTATCGCGCTTGAACCAGGGCTCGCACTCTCCACGACCCTAACGTGGATCACCTGAAGGCAGCGTTCAACCAAGCCACAAAGGTCTGCAAGAGGGCATACTTAAGAGCGGATGCCCAGCGCGTCGCACGGTTCGGCCAGGAACTAATGGCGCATCCTACGGGCAGTCGTAGATATTAGCGCCTGGCCAAAGCCGTGCAGTCCAACTTCTGCCAGACCATGCTGCCCCCTCTGAGGTATCCGAATGGATCACTGGCTCATCGGCCGCAGGAGAAAGCAGATCTGCTTGCAAATCTCTTTGCGGACAACCCCCGAATCGATGACTGCGGTTCGCAGCCGCCTAACATTGCCAACTGCGGCTACACTATGCCTGATATATGTATCAGGCAACGAACCGTTCGTGCGATACTGCAGTCTCTCGATGTTCGGAAAGCCAGTGGACCTGACGGCATCCGAGCTGTGGTTCTTAAAAAATGTGCAGCGGAGTTGTCTCCCACACTTACGCGCCTATACCGGACGTCTTACGTCGCAGGCATTGTGCCTGAGGCTTGGAAGGAAGCGAACGTTCAACCGATTCCCAAAAAGGGGGACCGTTCCGAGCCAAGCAACTATCGACCCATAGCTATCACCTCGGTACTTTCCAAGGTGTTCGAGCGGATTATAAACACCCAAATTGTCCGCTACCTGGAGGATCAATCGTTGATCAATGATCGCCAATACGGCTTTCGGTCTAAACGATCAACGGGTGATCTTCTAGCGTTCGTCACGCACCTCTGGGGTGAGGCTATGGACAAGCACGGCGAGTCTTTGGCTATCAGCCTTGACATAGCCAAAGCTTTCGACAGAGTCTGGCACCGGTCTCTTCTTTCCAAGCTTCCGGCCTATGGCTTGCCCCCTCAACTGTGCACCTGGATTGCAAGTTTCCTGCAGAAGCGTCGTATTCGGGTCCTTTGCGACGGTCGCGCTTCCAAATTTATGCAGGTCAATGCAGGAGTGCCTCAGGGTTCTGTCTTATCCCCTACGCTCTTTCTTCTGCATATCAATGATATGTTGAATCTCGGCAACATACATTGTTATGCGGACGACAGTACCGTGCATGGGCGATATCTCGGACATCCTGGGGCCAAACAGGCTGAGGTTGAGGGGAAAAGGCAGAATCTTGTCGTTGAACTTGACCGGATCTTGGACCGCATCTATGAATGGGGTGCCAAGAACTTGGTCGAGTTCAACGCCAAGAAGACCCAGGCATGCGCGTTCTCTACAAAAAAGTCTCCGTTCCTTCCCCTCCCTTCTCTGAAGAACACTCCACTGGTGATACGTGACAGTCTCTCCATCTTAGGTATAGATCTTTGCCGCTCCCTTAATCAGAAAACCTATATCGAGAGCGTCATTAAGCAAGCTTCGCGAAAACTCAGAGTTCTGAACAGGGTGAGGCGGTTCTTCACGCCTGGGCAACTGTGCCTATTGTATAAGGCACAAGTGCGCCCTTGCGTGGAGTACTGTTCTCATCTTTCGGATGGCTCCGCGCAGTACTTGCTGGACGCTCTCGACCGGTTACAGCGGCGGGCTGTCCGTATCATCGGAGATCCAGAGGTCACGAGTTCACTGGAATCTCTGCAACTCCGTAGAGACATTGCCTCATTGGCATGTTTCTACAGAATATACCACGGGGAGTGCTCGTGAAGAGTTATTCCACCTTATCCCGCCCTCCCCTTTCCTATCCAGAACAACGCGTGCTGGGCTCAGAGGCCATCCTTACACGGTAGAGTCGATTAGAGCGCGTACCAAAAAGTTTGGGTCCTCATATCTCTGCCGAACGACCAAGGCATGGAATTCTCTGCCAAGGCACGTGTTTCCTTCTTCCTTCAATCCTGGGTTCTTTAAGCGGGGCGTGAAAAAGCATCTTCTCAGGCCGTCAAAGTAGAGACCTCAACATCGCCTCGGCTACTGTGGGGGCGATGCGGAGGCCACTGCTCTTAGACCACACGACTGCTTACCATCAGGTGGAGTGTGGTCATTTTGACAAGCAAAATAAAAAAAAAATTTAAAAGTTATACCAGTGGCTTCCTCCTTTCTTCTCTTCTATCTATGTTGCCGTGCCCGACAGGGTCCATATTTGGTCTTCTATATTATTTTTTGTAACAACGTAATTACATATGGAGAGCAATAAAGCATTGAAATTGAAATTGAAATTAACTAATATTATAAATGCGAATGTAAGTCATTTGTGTGTCACTTTGACGATTTCATTTTGTAGCGCTAGCTAATTGACAATAACTCAATCAAAATTGGGGAAAATCAGTTTTGTCAGTTATAACTCTTCTATAGAAAATTATGGTTACGTATCTTATATTTTACTAGATTTTACCCGCGGCTTGGCTCGGGTTAGCGTAGATTATAACAAAAATACTATCCCTCAGAAACAATATCTTTTCCCTAGATAAAAGTAACCTATGTCCTTTTCTGAACCCCTGACAACGTGTATGCAAAATTTTATGATGATCGGTAAATAAGTTAAGGCATGAAAGCATAACAAATACCTGAAATACTTGACCGATCATCATGAAATGTTATGTATGATAATGATAATATAATAATATTCTATCACATGTACACAACACCATCTAGCCTAAACTAAGCAGAGCTTGTACTATGGGTACTAGACAATAGATAAATACTTTTTTTTTGTAAATTCATACAAAGTAATATTATACATACAAACACCCAGACCAAGACAAACATCCATGTTCATGCACACAAATGTTTGACTCGTGCGGGAATCGAACCCGCGACCTCAGGCGTGGCAGTCGGTTACACTAACCAATACGTGTTTATGTATTTTAAATAAATAAACAAAACTCACATTCGCATATTTTACAATATTAGTTTGGAGATACGCCGTTTGTTAGTTAGTTGGACATGTTATCCGCACTTAGCCCCACAATTGGGCCATTGTGCGTAAATAACCGACGCGAAAATTGTTCGGTTACTCATACCACCTCAGCTCCGTCCAGAAAGATAATAGGGGACCGATGTTGCGCAGTACCTCCTGCATCGTTTCTGGACTGTTTAGAAATTTCACCCGTTGGTTGCTCACGCTTTTACAATGTAGGAGCACGTGAGCCGGTGTCTCCTCGGTCTCCATGCAGCCTCTACATAAGGGACTGTCAGTGATGCCGATGTTGAATAGGTGCCTGTTGAGTGAGCAGTGGCCTGTTATTAGATGGAGACACGCCGTATATAAAGGAAAAATAATCAGTAATTTATAAAAATTACCTTATTTACGCCACATTTACAAACAACAGTATTTTTATCTATAGCTATTGTTATATATTTATATACGCAACTATTTACAATATTGCTTTATCAAAACAATTGTGATTTATTCGCTTGACATCAATGTGGTTAGAATTACGTAGTTTGATCACGTTTATCCCCGTTAAACAAACCGTGGCGTAAAACACTCACATTTTGATAGATTTATGATTTTTTTGAAGTGAAACTTCTTTAGGCGCGTTGAGAACTTCTTGGGTGAACAAAAATCATGGAACTCGCGTCATCGTCACCGAACGCTTTTCATTTTTGAATTATTTTTGGTTTATAAAGAAGTGTTTATGATCAAGGATTAAAGTTTTTACTTCTATCGGCAGTCCCCAAAGACTGCCAATTTTTTTTATACTACTAAGGTGACAAACAAGCCTACGGCCCACCTGATGGTAAGTGGTCACCGTAGCCTATGGACGCCTGCAACACCAGAGGCATCACTTGCGCGTTGCCAACCGTTTAGGAAAGGAAGTGCGAAGGAGGAGCGGGAAGGGAAAAAGAGGGTAATTGGGCCTCCGGCACTCACTCACCGAACAAAACACAACAGTAGGAATACTGCTATTTCACGTCGATATTCTGTGAGAGGGTAGTCCTTCCCCGGTCGAGCCAGGCCATTCATGCTGAAATCAGCAAGGCTCTACTACTAGGCAGAGACAATTGCGAGGGCATAACTTACATCGCTACACCATCCATGTAGTCAATATAATTTATCTTTTGGTGACGAAACAACTAAAAAAACACTTTCTAAATTTCAGTTTTGATGAAAATCTTCTGCGTTCGGGCATCGAACGCACAAACCTCTTCTTCGGTGGTGGACACTTGCCAGACCGCGTCGTGACTGTACTTGGGGGTCACGATCCCTGGACTCCCATGGGTCCTAATGCCACCCATGCACATTCCTTGGCGCCCCTACACCTTGTCCCGGGCATTTCACACTGCAGGGCTATTCAGTAAGTAACTAACTTAATATGTATATGGGGGTAGTAACTCAGACCTTTTCAAGCATAATATCAAAAGATAACTTGTTTGATATTAATAGTAATAATATCAGATCGTAGGCGTTCTGGACAAAGGCCAGGTTAAGAGCTCCTTGAACCGACGGGCGTGCATGAGGAATGTGATGAAAGCGAATGAAGCCAGAGAAGTGTGTCAGGATCGTAGCAAATGGAAATCCGTAGTCTCTGCCTACCCCTCTGGGAAACAGGCGTGAATCTATGTATCTATGTATGTATGTAATATCAGCCCTGAATAGGGTTGCCACCCTACTTTATAATAAAGTATTATACGTTATTTCGGGTAAACGTACTTTATACTTAATTAGGAAAACTAGCTGTTACCTGCGACTTCGTCCGCATAGATTTTAACTAAAAAGTGTTTGTCTCCGCGGAACCCTATTTTTTCTAAAATCAAAGTAGCCTAAGTTACTTCTTATAACATCAGCTATCTGCCAGTGAAAGTTCCGTCAAAATCGGTTCAGCCGTTTCGGAGATTAGCCGGAACAAACAGACAGACAGACAGACGACAATTTTAAAAATAGACGTTTTCGTATAGGTACCTTATATACTTTCATATGCATTAGATAAAAAGCTGTTATTTTGACATTGCAAACAGACACTTCAATTATATTTATTTGTATAGATAAAGTACGCGAAAATACTTTATTTTACCTATGCCGACATTTACAGGTTTTATTTAATTGTTTACTAAAAGCAACGCTATAGGTTCCGTAAATTGAATTAAAACAATTGTTTATCTATCTTAATATAGACATATATTGTAAAGATCCGGTTAAGACGTTCCTTGATAATAAATATTTCTTAGATGTTACTAGCATCAACAAAACTATGGCAACTAATAAGGTAGTTAAATTAATAATACTTTATTTTCTGATCTTGTGCTTTCTTTTTTTACCTCAGATAGTAAATATACTCTATTCGTTCAAAATAAAGTTGGCAACCCTAGCCCTGAATTTAAGCTGAACCATTACTGGGCACGGACCTCAATGCGAGAAGGGTTAGCCCGTAGTGCACTATGCTGTCCCAATGCGGGTCGGCAGTCACTTATCTTCGAGAACATTACGTGGAACTCTTAGACATGCAGATTCCCTCACGATGTTATCCTTCACCAAGCTTAAATCAAGGGATAAAGGCGTGAGATTATATTAGTATTAAAGTTTAAAAAACAAAAAAACCGAATAACATTTTGTTTTACCACGTAATCGAACTCGTGTCCACAATCGTAAGAAGCGCAATCGCTGACTTATACCATTGATATTTTAGTTTCTCATAGTACCCAGGGTATTATTCAATTCAATTCAATTCAAAACATTTAGGCCGGGACTCCACCAAAGCGGAGACGAGACGAGCGGAGAGGAGATGTTTTTTAAACAACCAATAGAATTGTGTTATTGACACCTCTCCGCTCAGCTTCAGTGAAGTTCGCTGTGCGGAGATGTGTAATATTTGTATGGCGCGATGGAAGCGGAGAAGTGAGCGGCGTGCAGTGAGCGATGTCACTCAACGCCTCGCACCCGAGCTGAAGAACATCTCTTCTCGCACAGCACACAGCACACCGTAGACATCTCCGCTTTGGTGGAGTCCCGGCCTTATAAGACTATTCGGTCCAGAGAGTGTTTGTAGTACAACAGGATATGATAACTTAAAACTATGTTAGTAATTTACACACACATACAACAGAAAAATAAAAAGATAGAATACAATAGAAACAATAAAAATAAAATTATTAGACACTGAAAAAGTACTTTATTTATCTACTAGATGTTCCCGCGGTTTCACCCGCGTTTATCGTTACTGCGCCGCCCCCGTGGGTCGTAGCGTGATGTTATATAGCCTATAGCCTTCCTCGATAAATAGGCTATCCAACACTAAAAGAATTTTTCAAATCGAACCAGTAGTAATCACGCAGAATAAACCAGGAGAAACATCGTTTGTACTATGTCTGTAATGGGTAATTATTTTGCTGCGATGTTATTTTAAAACTGCTATATCTCCTAAGATATTCATTGAAATCGAATGATGTAAAGGGCAATTTTGTTTTAAATTAAATACTTGTGATGAATAACGTATTTATTTGGATAAGGATTAATATCATGTTTATAAAAATACCTTCGCAAATAATGCATTATTTTAGAACAAATTTCGTTAGCATAAAAATGGTTATAGTGAGCCAACCTTAAAAGATAGACATATGCTGTCGCGGCCTTTTTTTTAGAACTTTTAAAGGGGAACAATTCTGTCATACATGATTTTTGCGAAACTTTAACTGTTTACGCAGCGCACGCAGCGGAAGCTCTCAAAAGGAAAAAATACTCTCAGATTTTGAAACATTCTTCATTGGTGATCCGCTCCTATTGATCTTAGCGTGATGATATATAGCCTATAGCCTTCCTCAATAAATAGGCTATCTAACACTGAAAGAATTTTTCAAATCGGACCAGTAGTTCCTGAGATTAGCGCGTTCAAGTAAACAAACAAACAAACAAACTCTTCAGCTTTATAATATTAGTATAGCTGATGAAGTCGCAGCAGCACACTGGCAGCTGAACACAATAGGTTTTCAATTATGTCTGTCATTCCAACAATTGACAGGTTATGAGTTAATTTTCTTTTATTTATTGCAGGGCAACTGGCACGACCGACATTGAAGAGTTAGAAGCCGCAAAGAAGCAAGTTCTGGCAGAAATGGAGTTCTTTGTCACCGGGCAAATAGTCGCCACGCAGCCTTCGGGAGCAACCAGTATACAAACTTCCATTGCACTTTTAGTAGCCATCATCGGTCATACTTTGATGTAAATACTGTACTTAACAAAGATTTATTTCATAGATACGTACAACATTAACACATGGTCACTTTTCTGGGCATAAAGTTGTCATCTAACACACAATGTAATCGTAGCGACTCTATACAGATGAAGAAGTTTCGACACTTGCCAAAAGATGGCGCTGTATGCAAAACACGCCTTGCCGCACATTCCTGAATAACGCAAGTGCAGTTTACACAGCGAATTATTATATGATATACAATTTTTCGACATCAAAGGTCGGCCCAAGGCCGGTTGGCTCGGTTAACTAGCCTGGTCAGAGGATTCCCTTTGTGTTGGATGGACAAGTTACTTCGTTCCAGAACAGTATTATCACGATTATTCATAATGAAAATTGAATACTATCGTTTTCTATCATCAAAATGTAATGTGTGGGCTAATACTTCTTAATATGGATACTTTATGAATGTACTTGCCTCAGTAAGGCCACTTTTCCTCGCGATGTTAGTACTTTGAGAGCACATCTATGTTTTGAATCTTTGATTTAGTTTACATAATTGTGCAGTTGTAGAATTATCTGTTAAAACTGTAAAAAAGTTATGTTTGTATAAAAAGATAATAAAAATATCAGATCACCAACTTTTTTTTCTGAGTGTTAGACTGTTTTCCTTCACGTCTGTTTGATAGACTTAAACCTAACATCAACAAAGCACTGAACAGATTTAGGACATAATATAATATCATTCGCGTAAATGACGTTGCGAATAAACACTTAACGAACGACGTCACAAGAGTAATCTATACTATTAGACTGTGCTAATATTATAAAGCTGACGAGTTTGTTTGTTTGTTTGTTTGAACGCGCTAATCTCAGTAACTACTGATCCAAATTGAAAAATTATTTTAGTGTTGGATAGCCCATTTATCGAGGAAGGCTATAGGCTATATAACATCACGCTACGACCAATAGAAGCGGAGTAGCAATGAAAAAAATTTCAGACGAAGTTGCGCGGGTCAGCCAGTCTTGTACATAATCGCAATCATATAACGTAATCGCAAAGCGTCATGTAATTCAGGTTATATGATAATTCATAAAATTTAGGGCCGAGTTTTCAATCGTCAGATAACTTTTATTAGAAGAATGAATGTAGTGGTCTAGCAGAGGTAAAGAAAAGAACATCAATTATATTACAAGCTACATTTTACTCAGAAAAATAATTCACTGCTGCTTCGCTGGAGAATTATTTTTCAAAAGCTTGTCAGGAATATAACCGACTTGTTTTTATCTTTTGTTTATAAAATCCTTGCTCGCAGTAGGTAGATATAACTCCTTAGTTGCAGACGACTTAATTAACATTCATACAACGAACAACCAGATTCTAAACCATTATTTATTTATCATACAACTTTTTGTCCCGTGTGTGAATCGAACCTATTACAACCGGCGTAGTGACAAACCCTTCCTCTATACGCTACTCAAGTTTATGATATAGCGTTCCCACTCACTTACCTTTCGGTATATCTTCCAGTGCCCGAAAGCACCTTCAGGGACCAATAAAATTATAGACAGGTCTTGTCCCCAAATCTCTCTCCATCCTAACCTCAGAGATCCGGTTCTCGTAAGCGAGCTACCTCGTGCCCAAGTGACACTACCTATTCTCCAGATAGGTACCGGAGCAATAAAGCCGGCATAGTGACAGTAGCGATCGAACTTAAACCACTCTCTAGTAGTTTCCTTATTCTTAATTAATTAAGATGAAAACAATGGAATGTGTTTGTATAGAATTACCGCAGACCGCATTTTTCTTAATAAGTTATTATTAAAACTAGCGGTCGCCTAGTGTTCGAAATTCGACCAAAATTTGCCTGTAAGATATTGCTGATATAATATGTCATTTGTATATTGATATATGTAACCATAGTTACGCGCTTTGACTGCGTGTGTCAAATGCATGGTTGTGTGCGTGTAGTGTTTTTTGATTAATTTAATGTATTTCTAATGCATATTTTATATAAATATTAAGATTCGCCCCTCCTTCTCCATATAAACTTTAACTGTGCCAAATTTCATACTCCTCCGTCCGCGCAATTTTCCTAAAAAGGGGTACAAAGTTTTTGCTTCACGTATTAATATATAGATAACCCACAACTAACTTAATATGAAATAGACTAATTTCAATGTGTGACATTCACTTAAACGTAAGAAAAAACTACAGAAGGAAATATTAAAGAAAGAATATTAGCAAAACGTCATCGTAAAATCGTAATTTGTAGAGAAGATTCTTAGATTCCTTTACAAATATATGTACTTATCTTGAGAATTGATAACAAAAAATAAGCTTCACAAGAAATATGACTCAAGATACACACACCTATATAATACACAATGATAATATTCGAAAATGTTTGCACAATATCAGTTCCTAAGAATTTTATCTGTGTAAGTGAATGTTGTAAATTTTGCGATTACGGAAAATTATCGAATACTTGTTCAAACAAGGGAAAACATAATTTTAAATTTTGAAGTGGAAACTTCTTTAGGCGCGTTGAGCACTTCTTGGATGAAAAAGCTCATGGAACACGCGTCGTGGTCACCGAACACTTTTAATTTTTGAATTATTTTTGGTTTATAATTTGGTTTATAAAGAAGTGTTTATGATCAAGGATTAAAGTTTTCACTTCTATCGGCAGTCCTCAAAGACTGCCCCAATTTCTTTTTTGTTTGATTCGTTTCCCGCCCTTGGAAGGTAATTCCTGTATAGCAAAAGTTCAAACGATGTATCGTTTGAATTTTTGCTATACAGGAATTGTGTGTACACAAAAAGCACCCACACTCGAAAAAATCTCGACTCGGGACTTGAACCCACAACACTCGGCGCGACGGTAGTCCAGGCAGCCAGCGGCGGCAGCGGCAGCGGGTAGGCGACACTGCGCCATGTAGGTATACTTCTATCTTATTTGTTTCTAAGTATATCCTAATCCTAACTAATATTTTAAAAGCGAAAATGAGTTTGTTTGTTTTTTTGTTTGTTACCTTTTCACGCCTAAACCACTAAACCGAAATTCTGAAATTTTGCATATACGTTGTCAGGTGTACAGAAACGGACATATGCTAGAACAGTAATTTTTTCATCACAAAAAAATTACTGTTCTCGAGAAAAACAACAATAACGTTCTTATGATAATAGATGGCGCCACGTGTCTTTCGAATCATGATTGAATTATATTATTATAAGTACAACTCGAATTGATGGTCAAATTCTAAATTAACGTGAGCGAAGCCGCGGGCAAAAGCTAGTAACTATATAATTATATTAATAAAAAGATATATTTTGGCTTGGAGGTGCCGCAGTGGCAGTACATGCGACTTCTAAGCATGAGATTTCAGGTTTGATACAATACGGTTTCGCTCGTTCGGAAACAATATAATAATAATAATAATAAATTCATTTATTTCTCTCAAAAGGTGCACACATAGTTTTAAACACAAAAGGAGTATAGTAACAGTTACATAATCAACCTTTTTGAGAGCTGGAGTCTGTAATAGGTTCGAAACCTGTGTGACAAATCTCCAGGCTCTTTCTCTATCGAGATCACATACATATATGGTAAAATTATAAGTATGTACCTACTGTAAAGTCTAGAGATGAACCTAAATTAAATAATGAACAAATTAAGCATACAACATACAACATAAGTATATATAAAATATAATAACAATACATAAATATAACATGTGTGTGCATGTGTCTGTGTGTGTGCGTCTGCGTGTGTGCGTCTGTGTATGTGTGTGTGAGGGTGTGTGTATGTGTGTGTGTATATGTGCATGGTTTGGGTGCGAATACCATTTAATCCGTTTATTTTAAAGTAACAATGAGACTTTCAGTCTCGTCATAATCAAGATTATGCAACCAGTCAGTAACAGCATTTTTACATTCCTGTCTACACATAGAATAAATATTTATAAGTTTATTGATTTTATTATAAATATAAGTGCTGAGAAAACAATAACATCGCTGCGCCAAGCTCGTATTAAACGACATTGTTAGACATACAGTGTGTTTGCGGCGAATATTAATAAATTTGGTTGGCTCGTAAGGAATTTTTGAATGTGTATTTTAAATTTTTGTATATTTTCTGGATGAAAGGTAGCCTCATCATCAGGCTATAATAGTCCACTGCTGGACATAGCCCTCCCCCAAAGAGCGCCATAGCGCCCTGTCTTCAGCTTGCCGCATCGAGCATCTGCCTGGAAGAAGAAGGTAGCCTATGTATGTCCTTTTCTATACCTCTGACAACTTGTATACAAAATTCAATGATGATCGGTCGAGTAATTAAGGCGTGAAAGCGTAACATATAAACTCACTATCGCACTTAGTTGGGTTTCAGCAAATATTTTCAACTAGATTTTGCCCGCGGCTTCGCTCGTATGTAGGATATGTCAATTTTCTATCCTTCAGAAATATAGATGAAAGTTACCCTATGTCGTTGCCTGTACTCCTGTGAACGTGTATGCGTAATTTCATGATAATCGGTCGAGTAGTTAATGCGTAAAAGTGTTACGAACAAACAAACAAAGACAAACACAATCTTTCTTTTGCTATTTATTCTTTTACTAGCCGTTACCTGCGACTTCGTCCGCGTAGATTTTAACTGAAAAGTATTTGTCTCCGCGGTCCCTATTTTTTTCTAAAATCAAAGTAGCCTAAGTTACTCCTTATAACATCAGCTATCTGCCAGTGAAAGTTCCTTCAAAATCGGTTCAGCCGTTTCGGAGATTAGCCGGAACAAACAGACAAACAGTCAAAAATTTAAAAAATAGAAGTTTTCGCATCGGTACCTTATATAGTTTCATATGCATTAGATAAAAAGCTGTTATTTTGACATTACAAACAGACACTTCAATTTTATAGAGTATAGATGGTATAGAGTATAGATGTATAGATAAAAAGACAATACCCGCACTAGAAATAATACCTATGTCGCGGAGAACTATACCAATATTTAAATAACGGACACAAAAACATCCAGACTCATAACAATCATTTGTGGATCACACAAATTTTTGTCTCGTGTGAGATTCGAACCCACAACACTAATATCTTCGCATTTATCACTGTGCCCAGTAGAATGCAAGTTTTGCTCCCAATTACGAGCACCTACATTTTTATTTTTTACTAGTTGTGCCCGCGGTTTCACCCGCGTTTATCATTACTGCGCCGGCCCCATGGGTCGTAGTATGATATTATGTAGCCTATAACCTTCCTCGGTAAATAAGCTATCCAACACTAAAAGAATTTTTAAATCGAACCAGTAGGTTTTGAGATTAGCGCGTTCAACCAAACAAACAAACTCTTCAGCTTTATAATATTAGTAGTTTATTTTGTTAGTAATTCTCACCTGATGTTAAGTGACGATGCAGTCGACGATGGAGCACGCTTGCCTAGAAGATACCTAGTCACTCTCGACTTGAAGACACCCAGATTGGGACATCAGGAATCTGTTGTGGGTTGTTGGTGATATACACCTATGCCTCCCAGTAGCGTAGCGTAATGGGGGCGGCAGGAGCGGCCCGCTCCGGGCGGCACGTTTAGGAGGCGGCAAAATTTCACAATATTCAATAATAATACCTTCTTCTTCTCCCTAGCCTTTATTATTCCCAAGTCACTTGGGGTCGGCTTTCTAGTCTAACCGGATTTGACTGGATATCAGTTTTTACACGGAGCGACTGCCATCTGACCTCCGCAACCCGAAGGCTAACGATACCCTAAGGCTAGACTAGTGTCAGGATATTAGAGGGCACTGACTTTCCAATAACGATTGCCATAGATGTTCATGGCAGCCGGGACCGACGGCTTAACCTGCTCTCCGAGGCACGGAGCAGGCGATAATTGTCAATCAATACGCACATAATTTCGAAAAGTCATATAACTTCCGAAAGTCAGAGGTGCGCGACGTGGGTTCAAACCCGAGACCCTCTGCATTGCAGTCTGTTGGTCTCCTCACTGAGCTATCGCTGCTATATAATAATAATACCTAAATTATAATACATAATATAATACTTAAATATTTACAAGGTATAATAATAATACCTTGTAAATATTTAATTTCATGACGAACGAGAGGAATGGGCAAATGTACAATACACAATAATGATGACTGTTCTTGCCGAAAAGATTTTTAGAATTTCTGTATATTGTAAGTAAGTAAGTAAGTATGTTTGAGCAGCGATAGCTCAGTGGGGAGACC
The DNA here is from genome assembly GCA_963564715.1 of Catocala sponsa. Lineage (NCBI taxonomy): Eukaryota > Metazoa > Arthropoda > Insecta > Lepidoptera > Erebidae > Catocala > Catocala sponsa. Next base: position 16,991,959 of record OY751351.1, on the reverse strand, counting down.
AACAGACTGCAATGCAGAGGGTCTCGGGTTCGAACCCACGTCGCGCACCTCTGACTTTCGGAAGTTATATGACTTTTCGAAATTATGTGCGTATTCATTGACAATTATCGCCTGCTCCGTGCCTCAGAAAGCACGTTAAGCCGTTGGTCCCGGCTGCCATGAATATCTATGGCAGTCGTTATTGGGAGAGTGTCAACACAAAAGATCCCACTGGGTCGAAGTATCGCCGGTCTGCACTGACTGGCCCCCACATAAGATAAAATAAGATAAGTATGTAAGTAAGTAAGATAAGTATGTAAGTAAGTAAGATAAGTATGTAAGTAAGTAAGTAAGTATTTATTTTCAAAACATAAGTACACATTATTACACGAATATTTTACAGTACACAGGAAAACAGAAAAGTAGGTACACATGTAATGAAAATGAGGTTACCACTCAGGATTATTGTTGGTTTGCGGCTTATGAGTCAAACCAACCTTTGCAGTCTTTTTAATTGAAACTTCCGCCCTAGGATACACGTGTACGACTATCAATGTCTATTATTAATAATAGATCCGCTTCAAAATGGCGTCATCACGTCGATTCTATTAAAACCGATTATAATAATACTATATTATTAAGAGCTAGATTTTGCCCGTGGCTTCGCTCTCGCCAATGTCGGTTATGCCAATTTTCTATTCAACAAAACTTTTTTCTGGATGATAGGTACCCTGTCCTTTATGTCTAACGTGTATGTGAAATTGTATGATGTTCGGTTGAGTAGTTAAGGCTTGAAAACGAAACAAACAAACTCACATTCGCATTTATAAAATACTAGCTTTTGCGCGCGACTCCACCTGCGTGGTACCTACATAATTAAAAAGTAACCTTTGTCCGTCCCCTGGTTTTAAACTATATATGTACCAAATTTCATCTAAATCTGTTGAGTGGTTTAGCCGTGAAAAGGTAACAGACAGACAGACAGATAGACAGACAGAGTTACTTTCGAATTTATAATATTAAGTAAGGATAAGGATTAGTTAGGACTAGGTTTTGCCCACGGATTCGCTCGCATAAATATAGGTTAGGTTAGTATCTGAACTTTTTTCTGGATGGAAGGTACTCTATGTCCTTATCTGTTCTCCTAATAACCTGTATGCGCAATTTCATAATGATCGGTCGACTACTTAAAGCGTGGAAGCGTAACAAACGAACTAACATATGCATTTATAATATTAAAAGTTAATAATGTACATATTATCCGTTTCTGAGTAGTTCATACATAGTGCATCTAACCATAACAAATCGATAAAATATGGTTGATGAACTGCACATAGACCTCGTGTTTATGATAATAATAATAATAATAATAATATTCTACCACGTACACACAACACCATCTAGCCCAAACTAAGCAGAGCTTGTACTATGGGTACTAGACAATGGATAAACATACATATATACCTTTTTTTTTTGTAAATACATACATATTATACATAGAAACACCCAGACCAAGACAAACATCCATGTTCATGCACACAAATGTTTGACTTGTGCGGGAATCGAACCCGCGACCTCAGGCGTGGCAGTCGGTTACACTAACCGCTACGCCATCTAGGCCGACGTGATGCAGTCAAAGATGTCATTGTCATAAGCAGCTGAATCCTAATCGTAATTAATATTATATGGATATAACTAAAGTTGCCGACATAGCTCTCCGGAGAACCAAGATGAAGAGGCAGTGGGCAGGGCACATGGCACGCAGAACCGATGGCCGTTGGGGCAAAAAGGTTCTAGAGTGGCGACCACGCACCGGAACACGCAGCAGGGGTAGGCCTCCCACCAGGTGGACCGACGACCTGGTAAAGGTCGCGGGAAGCGGTTGGATGCGGATGGCCCAAGACCGGTCTGTGTGGAAAACCTTGGGGGAAGCCTATGTCCAGCAGTGGACGTCTTTTGGCTGACATGACGATGATTACATTTACGCGAATGTTATATATTGAAATTAAATTACTTTATATGGATTTTGTCACGTCATTTTTAAAAACCTATATTACACTAGAGGATGCCCGCAGCTACGCCCGCACATGTTTTTTTATTTATCCATTTCTTCTTAATCCCGTCGGAATTTCGGGAAATCACTTGTTAGTGCACCCCTACAGTACCCAAGGAACATACATGTCAAATTTCAGCTTCTTGCGTTCAGTAGATTCGGCTGTGCGTTGTCTGTCAGTCACTCAGTAACGGAAGCGTTTTATATATATATAGATAACTAGATGTGTCCGCGGTTTCACCCGCGTTTATGATTACTGCGCCGCCCGCATGGGTCGTAGTGTGATGTTATATAGCCTATAGCCTTCCTCAATAAATAAGCTTTCCAACCCTAAAAGAATTCTTCAATTCGGACCAGTAGTTCCTGAGATTAGCTCGTTCAAACAAACAAACTCTTCAGCTTTATAATATTAGTATAAATAGATATAAATTTTGAAACTCTAACACTACTATTAGTGAACTTTGCTACTATTTAAATTAATTAAAATTATTTATATTTCAGTTTACACTTGCCCCGCCGTTTTGGTTGCTTTACAGCACTCATGTTCACGGGGAGACTAAGATGGTAGTTGTCTCAATGTTCAGAAGTGTAATTATTTCAAAGTACCCGAACATAATATTTAATCTTTGATGTTTCTATTTACACACATGGGACAAAATGTAAACTTAAATATAAATATTTTTAATTAATTTAAATAGCTTAAATTGTAGTAAAGTTCAATAAAAGTAGTATTAGAGTTTCAAAATTATGTAATACTAGCTTCTGCCCGCGGATACGCTCGCGTTAATTTAGAATTTGACAATCAATTCGGGTTGTACTCTGCTTGTAATAATATAATTCAATCATGATTCGAAAGACACGTGGCGCCATCTATTATCATAAGATCGTTATTCTTGTTTTTCTCGGGAACAGTAATTTTTTTCGGGATGAAAGGTAGCCTATGTCCGTTTCTATACACCTGACAACGTATATGCAAAATTTCAGGATGATCGGTTCAGTGGTTTAGGCGTGAAAAGGTAACAAACAAACAAACTCATTTTCGCTTTTATAATATTAGTTAGGATAAGTGTTTTAAAATAAACAACGCGACTAAATCCGTAAGTCTAATTTCAAAATAAGTAGTTGTTTGTTTTTCACGCGTTCACATCTTCACTACTCAATCAATCATCATGAAATTTCGCATACTCGCTGTCATAGAAACAGAAAAGGACATAGGATACCATTCATCCAAATAATTTATGCAAGCGAAGCCGCGGACATAATCTAATTCATAGTATTATTCAGGATAAGATAACCTCTTCTATAATATAAAAAAACCGATAGCATTAAGAACCGGTATCGCTTTTGCCGTAATCAGAAAAACCCAAAGCCTATCGCTTAAAGTATATACTCGCAGTTAAATAACCGCGATAACGTTTTAGTTTGTGTACATAATTAGATATAATGTTTTCGTCGTGGGAAGTCCAATATGACTTCACTGCACGTCCGTAATGATTTCTGCTTATTTCTTTATTGTGTTTCAGCATGAATGGGCCGGCTCGACCGGGGAAGGACAATCCTCTCACAGAATATCGACGTGAAATAGCAGTAGTCCTACTGTTGTGTTTCGTTCGGTGAGTGAGAGTACAGGAGGCCCAATCACCCCCTTTCCCCCATCCCGCTCCCTTTCCTTCCCACGTCCTTTCCTAAAGGGTCGGCAACGCGCAAGTGATGCCTCTGGTGTTGCAGGCGTTCATAGGCTACAGTGACCACTTACCATCAGGTGGGCCATATGCTTGTTTGCCACTTTAGTTGAATAAAAAAAAATAGGACTTATAGGCGATGACCAACTGGTCAATACATGACTCCAAAGCTTGGAGCATCATCGTAGGATTGCCAGTCTTTCCGTTTTCTATCGGATACATTTCGGAGAGTGTGCAGAGAAAATGATTAATTTGATTCCTCCTTCCCCATTCTACTTCGGACGACCAGATAATCAGACCAGCGACACAGGCACATGGTGGATATACCACATATACGCACGAAGCGCTTTGCTTCCACTTTTATAATACACAAGTGTATTCTTATCATGGGTATCAGAGTTCAACCTAACACTTATGTATAATAATTTTAGTTGTATCTGATTATTTTTACTTTAGTTTTAGTCTTATGACTTTAGTGTTATTGTACAACACCTCTTTTTTTTTTTTATAATGCGTACTGCAAAGGAGTGGACCTCATTACCTATACTCAGGTATTTTAGGCTTTTAAATAAAGGTAAACAATCTTGATGTGACTCTTTACACAAACACATATTAAACAAATAAACTACTACTTAAACTAACAGTTCAATTGATTAAGTAATCGTTATTGTTGTATTTACATTGATAATAATAATATTCTATCTTATACACATAACACCATCTAGTCCAAACTAAGCAGACAGTTACTGGACAATAGATAATGTTTTTTTTTGTAAATACATACATACATAATTATTATACATATAAACACCCAGACCAAGACAAATATCCATGCCCATGCGCACAAATGTTTTACTTGTGCTCGATCGAACCCGCGACCCCAGGCATGGCAGTCGGTTACACTAACCACTACGGCATCGAGGCCGCCGTATTAAAACTAGTAGGTATGCTTTAGTTTTAGTCACGCTCCATACTCTGTCAGCTACAATAATAATTGTGTACTTTATAAATTTTTCAGAAAATACATATACCTATCATTAATCAGTGTTTCCGTATTTCAATCATTATCCAATAACCCATACACTATATACCATACATCTATACTAATATTATAAAGCTGAAGAGTTTGTTTGTTTGTTAGTTTGAACGCGATAATCTCAGGAACTACTGGTCCGATTTGAAAAATATTTTAGTATTGGATAGCCTATTTATCGAGGAAGGCTATAGGCTATATAACATCACGCTACGTACCACGGGGGCGGCACAGTAACGATAAACGCGGGTGAAACCGCGGGAACATCTAGTTTACAAATAAAAGGTAAAATCTTTTAATAAATAGTAAAAGCGTAAGAAACGAACTCACATTCGCATTTATAATATTAGTTCGTATGTCTATTAATACCAGAATTCCCGACCTGTAATATCTAATTATGTACAAGGTCAGCTATTCAAATAACAGGAACATAAATCGATACTGGGTTTTTACGACGGGAATACTCGGCTACATAATGAATTTGGCGTTGTGCCCGATCCATGAAAACACCTCTTTGTAAATATATGTACTAGATTTTGCCTACGGCTTTGCTGGCGTCAATGTAGCTTATGTCAATTTTCTGCCCCTTGGACACAGTACTTTTCCTGGATTAAAGGTACCCTATGTCCTTTTCTGTACCCCTGACAAAGTATGCATAATTTCATGATGATCTGTTCAGTCAATAAAGCGTTAAAGCGTAATGACACTAATGACAAGCGTAGAAAATTGACATTACCTACATTTACGCAAACGAAGCCGCGGGCAAAATATTTTTTTTAAATAACTGACCCGCGCAACTTCGTCTGCTTCACATAAGAGCAACATGTTTCATTTATGCTCCGCTCCTATTGGTCGCAGCGTGATGTTATATAGCCTAGTTATATAGCCTTCCTCGATAAATGGACTATCCAACACTGAAAGAATTTTTCAATGTAGAAATAAAATAAAGATAGGAATATATTTATTTTGACACACAAGGAATCACGCAAAACACGAAGAAATAAAAAAAACAAAAAGTATTCAAATTACAAAATTAAAAAAATAAAAAACAACAATAATAAAACTAGAACTTTGAACCAGTAGTTCCTGAGATAAGCGCGCTCAACCAACCAAACAAATAAACAATTAAACAAACTCTTCAGCTTTGTAATATTAGTATAGATTAGCTACTTTAACAAGACAACTCCCGCACTAACACTGCGCGCGCAGGCACTTGCCTGCGCGCGCGGTGTTTTTTTTGCCCTAAAAAAGTGTCATCCGCCTTTTATTGAATTTTCCTAATTAATGGTTCATTATAAATGCATGAGTAGAACTGCCAAGTGACAAATTCGTTTGCTTGATTTTTAAAAAAATCTTAACGTTTTCGTGACCTTAAAGTTCAAAACACACAAAATAATTCGTAAAAAATACCTATATATATTTGAGTTTTGTTTGCATTGAGGATTTATGAAGTATTTTTAGGAGCATATTATCCCGTTTTTATTTAATCAAAAATGTTCATAGAATCTACAAAACAAAATGTTTTCCTGAAATCAGTATTTATTTTTTATTATTTTTTCTAGGTCGAAGTAGAACCTCTATCTGGTACAAATAGATTCCTTATAAAAAGGTTTATCACCCACAAAAATATGGTTTTCTAATTAGGCATAGGTTTTGAGAAAATGAATTTCAAAAATATGTGTTAGGGTTGTCAGTGTTTTGACCTTTTGTGACGTAGATTTTATTATGTAACGTCAGTAGCTTTTTTATCTTCAATATTCGATATAAGACAAACAATTTACATTAAAACAATTTTGACGTGAAATTAAAAAAATTGGTTGGTCGCACACCTACCTATTTTCATCACGAGTTTCCCTGAAAGAGCGTTTTAAAGAAATTGGTATACTCACCGTTGCGTCGCAATATATATTAACGAATATTATGTTTATAAAACATAATATAAAACATAACATAATATATTATGTTTATAAAACATAATATTCACTTATATAATAAGAATAGTGATATTGACAACTTAAACACTAGAAATAAGCATAAGTTAGTAGGTCCGTATCATCGTATAGGTACATAAAGTTCACAATTCATTTGCGGGACTCAGTATACGCTTTTTTAATAAACTACCGATTGATATTATAAATTTACTATTGTTATTTGATATTATTAATGTTAAAGTATCTTTCTTTTCTTTTAACAAACTTTATAAGTAATAACGTAAAATTTTGTTTTAACTACATTTAGTCACGAACTACCTTTTAATATGTCACAAAGTGTAAGTGTATGCGTCCTCATGCCATACTACTGTTTATTACAAATGACATCAGATAAATATTATTTCAAACCTGATATCTCGGAAACTATGCGTCCTATAAAAAATTCGTAAAAACATAATTTGTAGCAAATCGCTTTGCCTACAAATATGTTCATATAACTTTTTGCCCTAAATTTAAAATTAAAGAAGTTATAAGCAAAAAAGTGAGAAAATTTCTATAAAAAAATTATTTTTTGCTCTATAACTTTTTTTCTACCTTTTACAAAAAAAATACCTCAGACCAATCTTGTAGATGGTCATTTGAGGAAAATTTTTCTCTATAATTTTTTTTAATTTCATTCATTTAAAACGCTGTTACAGCGGAAATATTTAATTTAATTTTGATCTTTTTTTGTTGTAAATATACTCTTAAAAAATTTTTGCTAAATCCGTACAACTTTACTTATTCATTGCTAACTCTTTTCCCGCCACCTATGACGTAGTGTGCGTAGGCGCGTTTTTTTTTACGTGGTATCCCTAGTAGGCCTACTCCATAGACATCTTGCCGATGAGGTAATCCTCGACATAATCATATTTTCAATCAGTTATTAGCTAGCTATTCTATTCTACTTTTCTTCGATGGTCCAGGCTGTGGCTCAGAATGTAATTCAACGTTGAATGTGAAGGTTTGGGGATTGACAGGAGTTAAAATTGGAGTCATAGTTGGAAGTTCATCTTCATTCCCCAAACCTTCACATTCAACGTTCAATTACATTCTACATCGTAAAAAAAAACGCGCCTACACACTCTACGTCATAGGTGGTGGGGAAAAGAGTTAGCAATGAATAAGTAAAGTTGTAGGTAGGGAATTAACAAAAAAATATTAAGAATGTATTTACAATAAAAAAAAAGATCAAAACTAAGTTAAACATTTCGTTTTGACCGGATTTTGAGCATTGACGAAACCGGTTAACTTTGGAGCGCTGTAACAGCGTTTTAAATGTATAAAATTTAAAAAAAATATAGAGAAAATTTTCCTCAAAAGACCATCTACAAGATTGGTCGGAGGTAATTTTTTTGTAAAATATAGAAAAAAAGAGTAATAGAGCAAAAAATAAAATTTTATAGAAATTTTCTCACTTTTTTGCTTATAACTTATTTAATTTTAAATTTAGGGCAAAAAGTTATATGAACATATTTGTAGGCAAAGCGATTTGCTACAAATTATGTCTCACCGAATTTTTTGTAGGACGCATAGTTGCCGAGATATCGCGAAAAAGGTGTTTGCACCCCTTTTTCCAAGATGGCGGCCAGGGGACAAGGGCGGCAACCCCACAAACTTAGGGTTAAGCTTCTATTGACCCCCCACACATGTCCCAAAAATAAAATTGTGTCCTCTAAAAAATGCAATATTAGGTCCTTAAATTGTAACATTTCAATGGACTACATTGATAGCTAAACATTTTTAATAAGTAAATCAGCTATTTCCGTAGTAGGTTGAGCCAAAATGATTAAATATGGTGCTATATCAAATTTATTTGCTGTATACTTAACCATCAATGACTCTCTCTCCTTATTTTTCGCACCAATTTTTCATGTATTGTAGGAGTGTTTACGAACATATAAACTCACATACACAAACTACCGGATCTAATACCTATACGCCAAACAAATATTTTTGCCTTGCGGGAATCTAACCCGTGACACGCAGTGCAGCAGCCAATCACTCAACCAGTGCGTCAACCATACCGTCGTATTGATTTTATGCAGCTACATAATTATACATTAGTTGATTGACCTTCTTGTGATAACCCTAATTTTGAAAATTTGACCTCAGTACATTAAAATCATTTTCTCAAAACCTACGCCTAATTAGAAAACCATATTTTTGTGGGTGATAAACCTTATTGTAAGGAATCTATTCGTACCAGATAGAGGTTCTACTTCGAGAAAAAATAATAAAAAATAAATACTGATTTCAGTAAAACATTTTTTTTTGTGGACTCTATGATCATTTTTGATTAAATAATAACGGGATAATATGCTCTTAGAAATGCTTCATAAATCCTCAATGCAAACAAAACTCAATTACATATAGGTATTTTTCTACGAATTATTTTGTGTGTTAAGGCCACGAAAACTTTAAGATTTTTTTAAAAATCAAGCAAACGAATTTGTCTCTTGGGAGTTCTACTCTTGCATTTATAATGAACTATTAATTAGGAAAATTCAATAAAAGGTGGATGTCACTTTTTTAGGGCAAATAAAAACACTGCCTGCGTCACGGGAGACTTTACAATCAAAGGACACAAAGAATACTCAGACTCTGAACAACCATTTGTGGATCACACAAAGGGGAACGTCCATCTGAGGCCACGAGTGGACAAGAGGCTAGAGAAAAAAATACTTTCCAGTTGATATTGTCGTAAAAAAATTACAGAAAAACTTGTTAACATGGACTTATGATGATACAGAAAACTTTTTAAAAAGGCAACAATAAAATAAAACGTTACATTACGTTACGTTACGTTTTTTTACAGTTAGGTATTTTTCAATCTATTCTGTCAAGACCTTACAGCAAAGAGGCTATCACAATTTATAAATTTATTGTTAATTTGAACAGAACTCAACTCTGAAGTTAATATTTCTCTTTCTTTGACGCTTGTATTTTATTTAGGTTATGATGGGGCTAGCATAATAATTGTATACATAATTCACTTACTGAGAAACAATGTTTAAAACTAAGATTAATATTTTTAGAGCGCACATGGGTACGCAAATAAAATAAAAACAAAGCGAGAAAAAATAATAATAACGATGTGGGTAAACAAATAGCATTAACAGTATGACACTCGGTCCTAGCCAAGCACAATATGGATACTTGAATTGATATTTATAGATGTGGCAAAGTCTGTCATCATTAACAATGTTTGTAATATTTGCGTTTTACTATTATAAGACTACTTTATTTTTATTCTATTATTCTATTTATATGTTTTAAGTATATATGTGGTTTATGAACCATTTTAAATATTGGATTTATTTGTTTGCGTTTAGTTTAGTTAGAGGTACATACTTAATCTATATATTCTATGTGTATTTTGTATATGTGTTATTGTATAGATATAATATATAGATATATATATATATATATATATATTTACTATTATTTGCATGTATTAATTGTATGAATTTTGAGTAGCTTTTTGAATCGGAATGGTTATTAAAAATATCGCATAAATAAATTATATGTATTTTATGATATTAGGCTTAATTATTGGTATAACTTAAAAAAGCATGCTAATTATGAAGATTGTTTTAATTATATATCGTCACTATTATAGATATTGGTAATTTGTATTTAAAAACTTCTCACAGGACAGGCTTAGCCTAGTGTGGGAGGTTTTTGGAAACATAAAAGCGAGTTCTAGTATTGTATAGTATTATTTCATCCAAATTATGTTATTGTGTTATGAACTGTAATCTGTTATTGGTAAATAAATAAATAAATTAAAAATATGTATTTACTTTCATTCAAATTGACGCCACTGCAATTTACAAAAAATAGTTAAAAAGAGTAAGTCTATTGGGCAAAATATGAGTCCAATATATGCTCTCCCGCGCCTTTTCTAGATGATTTGTTAATAGTATATGACAATGAAGAGAATATAGACGTTTAAAATAACAAATGTGTTTTTTTTTTCATATCCTATTAAGTATAACTGGATAAAAATATATTATAAACACACCTCCTATCATAATCCTAACTAATATTATAAAAGCGAAAATGAGTTTGTTTGTTTGTTACCTTTTCACGCCTAAACCACTGAACCGATCATCCTGAAATTTTGCATATACGTTGTCAGGTGTACAAAAACAGACAGGCTACTTCTCATCTCGAAAAAAATTACTGTTCCCGAGGAAAACAATAATAACGTTCTTATGATAATAGATGGCGTCACGTGTCTTTCGAATTATGATTGAATTATATTATTACAAGCAGAGTACAACCCGAATTGATTGTCAAATTCTAAATTAACTCGAGGGAAGCCGCGGCCAAAAGCTAGTTAAATAATAAAGCATTGAGAAAAATGTTTTTGAATTATCTCACAGCCCACATTTTCGTATAGAAAAATAACCTGAATACATCTTCTTTTTGTAGACATTTATAAAATAGTGGCGTCAATTTGAATAAATTTTTTATATGTAATACTGTTAAGATCGCATGCCAAGGACCGGCATGCTCATTCAAATGTAATTGCTTGCGGTGGCGTCATGGACCGGGTCGTTCCCTTCCCTTCAATATGGCGAGGGGGGCGATGGCTGGCCCATGCGTCGTACTCGTGAACGGGTGCTACTTGTGGTGACTGGTCGACCTTGGTTTTGGAATTCGATAATTTAAACTGTAATTTACTAAAAATGTAGTTTATTTAAACAGTTAGATTAAACTACGGACTACAATCATGCCTTGTCTTGATTATTTATGTACATGTAAGTGGATGCTCCTGTTTACCATACTGCTGCTTTATAGGCTACCATCAAATTTTATTAAATGCTTGAGTATGTTCATGGAGAAATGGTTGCAGCACCTTACAGTTATGATTTGTAAGCAAAATTTTATTGTAAACTTGGCGATTAAAAAGAGTGGCCATGAGTTTCTTGCCCGTTCTTCTCATGAGCCCTACACCCTTGCTTTGCTGAACGTGGCAGTAAACGTAAATTCACAGAAACATTTAGTGTAACTTTGACATTCATAAGTGTTACCTTGTAACCTAACTTGAATAAATTTATTTTTGATTCTGATTTTTTTTTTGATCTTAAGACACTCAATATTTATAGTAATTTTTTATGTCTATCTTTGGCCTGAGACACTATGGAGACTAGGCATTCCCATTTTTGTCCCGTGTGGAATCCACAACACTCAGCGCAGAGGCAGCGGCGAGGCGACCACTTTAACCACTACGCCATCCATGCCGTCACACACACGCACGCATGAACACATGCAAGCAAACATTACTGTATAAGTTATAACAAAATGACGTATGTCTAACAGTTCAGATACACACATACGTCATTTTGAAATAACTTGTACCATATAAGACGTTTTATTTACAAATAGTTTAATGAACTAAGCGACGCGGCTTTTCTGACCTTAGACACACGTAAATGACTAATAAGTGTTAACCATATGTATTAATAATAAACCGGGACTATATTTACTGAGCCAAGTTTAAAATTGTCTCAGTGGCGCAGCGGTAGTGTGTGTGACTGCTGTGTATGAGATCTCAAGTTCAAATCCCGGCCCAAAAAACACTATTGGGTTTTTCTGTTAAGAATTCTCAATAGCAGCCCAGTTAGGAAGTTCAGGTTATGAGACATACCCGTACCTCGTAGGTAGGGTATGTTTGATTCACGAGTCGGGCAAAAGATTTTATTAAAATTTTATCTTCTTTTTATTTTGAAAAAGTCTTTTGAAATTATTCCTTTATCGCTGGAGACTTTATAAACATTTAAATAACGTACACAAAACAGCCAGATATTCATCCAGTTGGATAATGTAACTTAAATAACAATACATTGTGATGAAAGTGAATGAAGCCAGAGAAGTGTGTCAGGATCGTAGCAAATGGAAATCCGTAGTCTCTGCCTACCCCTCTGGGAAACAGGCGTGAATCTATGTATGTATGTACATTGCGAGACAACATTCTTTTTTTTGTGTTACCTGGGTCGTGCATTGACTCACACCCCTCCGCGGGGACGGGCGGAGGGGCTATGTCGGGCTCACCGTGGTAAAATATCTATTTTTATCATCATTACCATCTGGTAATGATGATAAAAATGGACCTCCCGGTAATACCGACTAAACCTACCACGGTGTTCCTCGACAAAACCGCAATCGGCGGGGCCGCGGGAATCATTTTCACATGCAGTCGCGACCCCGCCGAGGTTTCGGCCCCCCATATGAAACGGCAGGCCACTACACGATAAAACCTACCCTCTGGTCACCACTACTTTTAAAATCCCTACTGTCCCCCCTGTACGCTTACGAGAACCGAATCTCTGAGGATAGGGTGGAGAGTCGAGATTTGGGGACAAGACCTGACTATAACTGGTCCCGGAAGGTGCTTTCGGGCGCTGGAAGGTACAGCGGCTCTGCTTAATAAACCGAAAGGTAGGTGTAGGCGGAACGCTATATCATAAACTGGACTAGTCGTAGAGGAAGGGTGGTGTCCCCCCCTAGAGGAGAGACGGACACGAAACAGAGGCGCGCGTGGGAACACGCACGCCGCTTCTCGGACCTGGTGCTGGTCGGAGGGCGGGCAGGCCCACGAAGCCCACCACTCCCAGGTCAAACCTCAGGGTGGCTGGAGGTCATCTAGCGCCCTCCGGTGCCCGGTTCTGCGGTTGGGGAGAGGGTTTGAGCGCTCCCTCTCCCGCTCCGCCGCCTCATTGTGAGACAACTAGGTTTACCTCAACTCAACACAAAACGGGCCAAACTAACAAAAAAATACGTAATTCCGACGGAAACAAAACACATAGGTGATAATAGTTCAAACTTTTCTAGGTTGCTACTGAACTGTGCTAGGTTATACCTGTATCACAGAAGATAATTATGTGCTATTTAATTGTAGGATAATAGGAAGAGCATTCTTAACAATATTTATCAAATATAGATTGTTCTATAATAAGTTACTATTATAATGAAAATAATATTACGTATTTATATAATTTTATATTTATATATTAGCAGACATATAATTATAATGTTTATGAAATAAATATAGGATATATCTAACAAATAATTTATTAACTAACTGTTACCTCAATTATAATAAGTACTTTAATTAACAAAAAATGCATATTTATTCATTTATTACTAATAGGTATATAAAAAAAATCAAATCAAGGGTAACACTACTTAAAGTCGACCTCGAAAGTAACTGGGTGAAATGTATTAACTGTGAACACTGACGTCAATATCATGTAAAAGCCAGTCTGTACTGCAACAAAGAGATGACTCGTGTCTAACGTCTCAAATCAATTTGGTAATACCAGCCTCCTCCATTCGCAAAGTGTGTCTGTGTGTGTAAGAATGAGGCAGTACAAAACGTACAACTACTATAAAATGAAACATTATTATTGTCTATTACTAACTTTTGCCCGCGACTTAGCTCGCGTAAAAATAGGTTAGATTATAACAGTATTTTCTTTAAAAATAAAGACAACTTTTTTTAAACAAAATATTGCCTATGTTACTCGGTGACATAGATTTCTAATGGTGAAAGAATTTTAAAATCGGTCGAGTAGTTTTGAATTGAACCCTTACAAACAAACAAAAAAACAGACTAATCTTTTTCTTTATAATAATAGTATAGATAACATGATACTATAAATGCGAATGTGAGTTTGTTTGTTACGCTCACGCCTTAACTACTCGACCGATCATCATGAAATTTCGCAAACATGTCAAGGTTACATAAATGGACATAGGGTATTTTTCATCCAGGAAAAAGAACTGTATCAGAGGGACAGCCATGGGCAAAATCCTAACTAATATTATAAAAGTGAAAGTAAGTTTGTTGATTTCTTCGTTACGCTTTCACCCCTAAACTACTTGGCCGATCATCATGAAATTTCGTATACACGCCAAGGTTGCAGAAAAGGACATAGGGTACCTTTCATCCAGGAAAAAGAACTGTATCAGAGGGACACTAATATTACAAATGTGAAGGTGAGTTTGTTTATTGTTTGTTACGCTTTCACCCCTTAACTACTCGGCCGATCAGCATGTAATTTTAGCATACATGTTGCCAGGGGTACACAAAAGGACATATGGTACCTTTCAACCAGAAAAAGTACCCACTGTTCTATAAATTCAGAAATTTCAAGATGATATTATTAAGGCATGAGAGCGTAACAAATACATTAATTATAATATTAAGCTACGATATTAGGATGACTCACCAAGAAACCCGCTATTTACCATTCAGTAATAACTTATTTGAAACACGTTAGGAATACCGCAGTCTTTTAGAGCCTCGCTGATTTCAGCATGAATGGGCCGGCTCGACCGGGGACTACACTCTCACAGAATATCGACGTGAGATACCAGTATTCCTACTGTTGTGTTTCGTTCGGTGAGTAAGAGTGCCGGGGGCCCAATCACCCTCTTTCTCCGCTCCCGTTCCTTCTCCTTCCCACTTCCTTTTATTCCTTAAAGGGTCGGCAACGCGCAAGTGATGCCTCTAGTGTTGCAGGCGTCTATAGGCTACGGTGACCACTTACCATCAGGTGAGCCGCATGCTTGTTTGCCACCTTAGTAGTATAAAAAAAGTCTGTGTTACACGAACCCACGTAACATCTGACTTACTTTACCCTACTTAATTTCGCTCTATGACTCAACGGTGGTAAATACAACTGTTTTGCAATAGAAGGGCTTCGATCTTGATCGAGTCCAATCCTTATCCATTCACGTTAATCATATTGGCGTTTGTCAACAATGTTTTTAGTTATCAATCTGCCTTTACGTAGAGTAAATATAAAGGGCATTGCCCAATACAGTTTCTTGGTTAATATTTAAAAGCAGTGGAGTATGGTCATGATAAATTATGTATAAATCATGACGCATTTTTATACTTGCTATTAGTAAAATTGATCAAAATCATATTATGTAGGATACTTATTCTGTATATAATTAAGCATAAGCATAATAAGCATAATAAGCATTTTTATTTCAGTTAAGGTTACACAGATGTTACATTTACTATGATAGCCACACTAGGCGCAGCCTGTGTCGTGGCTATCAATGAATACGATTGACTTACGCCTAGAATTTAACTATTATAAAAATATGGAAATAAATAATAAATAGAAGTACACTGAATATGAGTGTGTGTGTGTGTGTGTGTGTGTGTGTGTCTTAGTGTGTGTGTGTGTGTGTCTTAATGTGTGTGTGTGTGTGTGTGTGTGAGTGAGTGTCAGAGTGTGAGTGATTGTGTATGTGTGTAATTTGTGTATGTAAGAAGAGCTCAAGTAATGGTATTGACAACTGTAGGATACTCAAAGCGATTCATCAAGCAATAGTTTTTAGGAGTTGTTCCGTGTCATAATAATTTAATTTAAATTAATTACTTATTCGACTTCTTATTCAATTTTAAAATGTCGTTACGGTGTTACCAACGTACGACTTTTACCCAGTCCATATTGATGAATTAAAGATAAGGTCAGCGACTGATACAATCGTTAAATATACGTCATATTACGTGGATCAATAAAGCATTACAAAATATATCAAGCATTTTTATTTGTATACTAGCTTTTGCCCGCGGCTTCGTTCGCGTTAATTTAGAATTTGATAATCAATTCTGGTTGTACTCTGCTTGTAATAATTCAATCATGATTCGAAAGACACGTGGCGCCATCTATTATCATATCTTATCTTATCTGGGGGCCAGTCAGTGCAGACCGGCGGCACTTCGACCCAGTGGGATCTTTTGTGTCGACACTCTCCCAATAACGACTGCCATAGATGTTCATGGCAGCCGGGACCAACGGCTTAACGTGCTCTCCGAGGCACGGAGCAGGCGATAATTGTCAATCAATACGCACATCATTTCGAAAAGTCATATAACTTCCGAAAGTCAGAGGTGCGCGACGTGGGTTCGAACCCGAGACCCTCTGCATTGCAGTCTGTTGGTCTCCCCACTGAGCTATCGCTGCACATCTATTATCATAAGAACGTTATTGTTGTTTTTGTCGGGAATAGTATTTTTTTTTTCGGGATGAAAGCCTTTGTCCGTTTCTATACACTTGACAACTTATGTGCAAAATTTCAGGATGATCGGTTCAGTGGTTTAGGCGAATTACGTTTACTGCAGCCGAAGGTTCGAAAAAAAACCAAAGTAACTTATAAAATAACTAATTTATTATAAAAGAAATTACAATTAATTTATGTGAAACCTATTCGATGCTAGAATATGGAATGACAATTTATTATTATAAAATACATAAAATTGGTTCGCGGCGTAGGCAATAATGCAGGTGCAGTTTTGCTGAGTCGGCGATCGAAGTTTCTACGGCGTCGCAGCGCGGCCGCATGTTGGCTGCGTCGGCGTTTCCGTCCTGTCTTCTATATTTATTATAAAGTTCCAGTAATTGCTGCGTCGTCAATATCGGTTAGGGTTCCGTACTTAACAGGCGTGAAAAGGTAACAAACAAACCAACTCATTTTCGCATTTATAATATTAGTTAGGATTAAGATAGGATTAGTGTTAGGATACCTATAAACATTTGGCTCTATAATGTCAACATTATTCATTTATTTTATTTTGGGTCATGTAAGGGTCTACTAGAACCCTATATTGCAGCTAATTCACATATACTGGATGTCTGTATTGTTTCTCAAACCTAACTTCAAAGCTGAAAAGTAAATTACAAAACAAAAATGAATCCCACAAAATAAAAGGTTTGTTTTTATTTGTTTTAAAAGTACATTATAGCACTTCTTATATATCTATATTTTTTTTACCTGGGTGAATGTTTTATCGCATACCCCACCGCGGGGGCGAGCGAGGGGTTGTCAGACTCACCTGAGGAAAGATGGCTGTATCCCGGTTATACTGACTAAACCTACCGCGGTGTTTCGCAACATAACCAGAGGCGCTGGGACCGCGCGATTCACTTTCACATGCAATCGCGACCCCTCTGAGGTTTCGGTCTGGCTTGTGAAACGGGGCCTCTACACGAAACTACCCTACCCATTTTCAAACTCTAATTTTTACCCTACTGTCCCCTTGTGGAGTTCCCCCTAAGACAACACGTTACACGACTCAGAGTCGCGCGTGGGATCACGCACGCTCTCGATCTCGGATCTGGAACTGATCGGGTGGTGGGCAGGCCTAGGGTTAATATTATTACTTTAACATTGTCATTTATTCAAATTGGAAATTTGTAATTTAAAGCATGCCTGCGTGACAGGCTTTGCCTAGTGCAGGACGCTTTGCAAAATCTGACATAACATGTCCTTTCACAACAACGTTTAATTTTTGATAAGCTGTCACTTACTATAAGAACTTGTATATTATTACGTACTTATTAATAAATTATAATTATTTATTATTAATTTATGAGCATGCTGAACGAAGATTAACCTTGGAGATAAATCAGGAACTACAGTCATCATCAAGTCATAGGCCAGTAATTAAATAACATAATGACTTAAATTACTAAGAACGTAATCATTTATGGAAATAATATTTTCCTCTATACGTAGGCGTACAGTCAGGGGCCAAAGTACCACTACAGTCCACAAAGTCTAAAAGATCAACTTGAACATAATTATAATACGGTTGACTCACATTTGTTTATTATTTTAGGCAAATAGTTACATAATCCAAAAGAGCAGCGATAGCTTAGTGGGGAGACCAACAGACTGCAATGCAGAGGGTCTCGGGTTCGAACCCACGTCGCGCACCTCTGACTTTCTGAAGTCATATGACTTTTCGAAATTATGTGCGTATTGATTGACAATTATCGCCTGCTCCGTGCCTCGGAAAGCATGTTAAGCCGTTGGTCCCGGCTGCCATGAACATCTATGCAACTCGTTATTGGGAGAGTGACAAACGATCCCACTGGGTCGAAGTGTCGCAAGTCTGCATTGACTGGCCCCCACATAAGATAAGATACATTATCCAAACTCTAATCACGAAAATGTTTGATATCTGCTCGAAAATTAATAAGATACAAGCATTTTACATCTTTTTCTTTTATACAATCAAAGTGGCAAACAAACTTACGGCCCACCCGATGGTAAGTGGTCACCGTAGCCTATGGACGCCTGCAACATCAGAGGTATCACTTGCGCGTTGCCGATCTTGTAAAAACCTTTTCTCTAGTTTAACCTTGTTGTAGGAGTAAATGTCAAATAACAAAAAGGATGCACGATACAAACTGAGATTGAAGATCTAGTGTCAAAGTCGAATATCATCGGGGAAATAAAAGCTACCCGACTTCGCTGGCTCGGACATGTGGAACGAATGGAAGAGGATCCAGCTGCTAAAAGATCATATCTCGGGTGACCCAACGAGCACCGTCCGGTGGGTCGTCCAAGGTACCGCTGGAAAGACGAAAGAGACCTGAAAGAGATGAATGTGCTCGATTAGTCTGACTTGGCACAAAATAGGAAAGAATGGTGCACTTTATTGTCGAAGGCCAAGATCCACTTTAGATCGCTGAGCCAGCAAAGTAAGTAAGGATTTAAATCAAAAATACTCAACCGATTTAAAAATGATTTCACCATTAGATAACTATAACTATCACCAAGTAACACAAGTTACATTTTATTTAAGACTGCGCCGAGCGAAATGTGCCAAAACAGGCGGTCACAGTTATGTTGATAAAATCAACAGTTTTTGTTTAATACAAATATAAAATATATATTTACCATAACAATGAATGTGTTTACAATTACTTCGTGTTAAAAACTTTAAATAATTAATATTTTCACCTACAAAATTACGCAAATTTGCACGAAAAATACAAAAACATAAGCTCGTGTTAAGTGATTTTTAAGATTATAAAAATAGAAATCTATCCTATTTTACAGATTAAAAGAAAAATAAATAGTTATATTACAATTTGTCCGTCCCAAATATTTAAGTTATTGGTTGACAATAAAGATACATATTTATCAAAAAAGCACTTCAAATCCTCCATACAATTTTACTATGGCGGCCGCGCGCCGATTTGAATATCGAGCTCTTTCATTCAGTCTGTGGGTGTCTTGTATTTACACATACAACACATTACAAATTAGACAATTACACAACGACTGAACACTACACAAACCTACACTTCACCCTACAAACAGCGCACCGCCTGCCAAGCACCATTGCTTAAAGGCGCGTGATTCTACACACACACACACACACACAACGCGTATGCGCGCGCGCACACCTTCGGCTCGCGTTCGGAAGTTTCCGGTCGCCAGTCACGACCTATGCCCGACGCTGAACGTACGTTCCTTTTGTATCGCGCCCGCGCCTATAACATTACGTGTGTACAAATATAAACTAGTAAGACGTAATAGTGTTTATATTATACCCAAAAGTCCAACCGCGTCTTACGCTCGGCGCAGTCATAAAAAGAAGGCATCTTAGTATTACATCAATTTTATTGACGTAAGTTGTAAGAGAGGGAAACCGCGAAAGCTATCGTATTTCATGACATCACGATGTTGCCTCTCTGTCTCTGCTCCGATTAATTCTATTAAAAGGGGCTTTCTTGCTTTCTTTTAACCGAATAGTTCACTGACCGAAAGGTTAGTGACCTTAGCATAACACAGGATGTTAAAACAAGACGAATAATGATTTATGACCCTACTAGTTTTTGCCCGCGCCTTTGCTCACGTAAATAGAAGTTAGGTTACGTTAGATTTGTAACCCTTATGTGCTGAGGCCCGGTTACCATCAGCCGAGTCAACCGCCCGCCAGGGCAGGATGGTGATTGCCAACGCGACCCCGTCCCGCCCCACCCCGTCGGCGGAGAGACTGCTCACCCCAGGTTTTTAGTGTGTATACCGACCCCCTTCAGGGGTGGAGAGTCTCACATAACCACACTCCCCTCCGCGGGAGAGGGGGTGATAAAGTGATAAAGGACTTTCCTGAGTCAAAAAAAAAAGGTTAGATTTGTAACAGTTTTTTGGAAGAAAGGTACCTTATGCCCTATAAGCTGTTAACATATCCATTACCCACGGATATTGGTGGTAGTATATGCGACAGCTCTGTTTATGGCCTCGGATTCGATCCCGAGTCGAGCAAAAAAGTCTTGTTGGGTTTTCAAGAAAATCTGAGTAGCAGGTGTGCGTTGGCGGTGTTACAAGCCCCTGTGTTTCGGAAAGCACGTAAGGGTTTGTCCACAACACCGCGTCACGATGTCGTTAACATGGAACGATGCGGTGTCGCGGCGCGGCACGTTGACGTGACGTGTTAACGCACGGTATGACAATGTCGCCGCGGAACGACGCGTCGGACGGTGTCGCAAGCTGCACGTGGCGACTATGCAAAAGAGGTGTATTATAGAAATTATTGATTCGGATTTATTGATATTACTTGTTGAGGAACGTCCAGTGCTCCAGGACAGGACAATAGATGATTTTAAGGAAAACCGAAGGCTGGAAGGACGTTGCGTCATCGTGACGTGTGTTTTTACGACATAGTAACGTAAATTTTGCACGCCACGTCAACGTGTCGCGCCGCGACACCGCACCGTTCTACGTTAACGACATCGTGACGCAGTGTTGTGGACAAGCCCTAAGGCTGTTGATCCTGCGCCTGATCTCTCTCCAGTCGTGTCGAATTGTCGCCCGATTGGATTATCAGAGTTAGGGAACAGAGAGAGCACTTGTGTTTGCACACATCTGCGTACTAATATCACCAACGAGATTGGCCGCTTGAATTGAAATTCGGTTTGAAGGTCATTATCATAAGAGTCGTATTCATTATCACTACTTCACAATAATAATAATAGTTTTTTGTGGCCTTCATCCTGTATACGTAGCCAGTCGGCGAGTGCGCAGACGCAAAACAAATTTTCTAGCTAACATTCAAAAGCGTATTGTGCATTGAAACTTATTGTAATCTAAAAAAGGCCCGACTATATTCAGAAATATTACATATTTTATGGACTTTATTACAATACTATTAAGCTTTAAAATTGCTTGCGTGGCATTTTCTACCTTGTGCAGAGGTTAAAGATAACATTACCCGTATGTTTGGCGACAAACAGTCTTTTTTATACCATTAAGTTGGCAAACAATGGGTCTGCTTGATCTCAAGCTGATATGTGTTCAATGACGCTTGCAATGCTGTCAGCCTATTAGGTGCGAGCTACACATGCAGATACCTACATTATTAAAAGGAAACACGAGGGCCGTTTTTCTATACAAACGTAGTCCCCTGTTTCTTCTCTGGATAATGCCAGTAGAACAATAATTTTTTCCAATATATCTACGGGCCCTATTGGCATGTCCCTATGTTTTCCTTTTTTCATAATTTAATTATTAAAAGAGACATGAGCCTTCAAAAACCTCAAATATTGACCAGATTTTCCGCTGTGTTCAAACATCCAGAATACAAATTTGACTAGATCATATAAAATAAAGGAAAACACAGGAACACGGCCAAAGTCTTTCATTAATTTTTATTGAAAAAAGTAGTTAAATCGGCCAAGTTTTGGAGAAGGAATCAGGGGACTACGAAACGTTCATTTTGTGTACTTTTAATAGGTACTTTCGGTCCAAGCTGCAGTTGTCTCTATCGCGCTCATGATACTATACATGGCACTGCGCGACAGCAATAGATTTTACAAATAACTATTTTTCAATTCTCTCGTCCTTGATGTTTCCTCTTAAATCAAACGTAATTTTGATTGCACGGATGGCGTAGTGGTTTAAGGCGCTGTCATACGTATTTGAAGGATTTTTAACGAAATTCAAGTGATAATCACGCCTAAATGAATCATGTCACCAATTTGAAAAAAATATATGTCAAACTAGAACATTTTCTTAATAATTTGATATGCGAATATTTTCGATTTTGTTTTTAAAAGATAGTGAAATAAATATGCAAAGTGATGTCTAACGTAGACCTCGTCACTGCCACCGCGCCGAGTGTTGTGGGTTCGATCCCAAAACGGGACAAAACTTTGTGGGATCAACAAATAGTTGTTTCGAATCAGGCTGCTCTTTGTGTCAGTTGTTTGAACGTTTGTAAAGTCCCGCGGCGACAGGCGACACAGGACATGCCTAGTCCAGCAGTTGTCTATTTAAGAACGAAGAAGAACAGCAAGCAAAATCCGTACCAAAAAAAGGTTATAAGGTAAATCCACCATAAAATCACCCGCAACTGTATCCAAAGGTAAATGAAAGCAATAAATATATGATGGGATATATAAGAGGGATTCCACTAAATTGAGAATGGAAAGATGAAAAGCATTATTACAATTTACAACCACATACCTAAAAAGATAAGAAAGCTCCCTTTACATACATTTAACATTATCTCAACTCATGACTTCTAGAAAATAGTTTTTTCAATATTACCGAACTTATCACTACATAGTATAAAACAAAGTTGCTTCCCGCTGTCTGTCTGTACCTATTTATGCTTAGATTTTTAAAACTACGCAACGGATTTTGATGCGGTTTTTTTTAATAGATAGAGAGATTCAAGAGGAAGGTTTATATGTATAATACATGCATAATATAGTAGAGAAACACTGATAATTTTAGAGGTTTCTAATGTGATGTCGTAAATAAAAACATTTTTTTGCGCTTACATTGCAAACGCTGCCTGAACCGTATGAGATAGATCAAAATAATGTACTACAGTATTGTACACCTTAAAAAGGTCTAGAAAAAAGTCCGCGATGGTATATGTTTATCTCTTAGGGATAACCCACAATAACCATTTTTATCCTTTACTTTTTACGAGAATTAATGGCTTATTTACGAAGCGGTTTTAAGCAATACAGCACTAAACCTTATCCTATTAAGTACCTTAAATACATTGTGCATTTAATATAGATCAATATAGCCCTTTACAGCATGTAATTTAAATGAATATTTTCGAAGATATTACACATTTCAAATGCAGGGACATAGCGGTTGCGTCGATATCGGCCGGGGGGCCGGCGGCGCGTGTCTAAGAAAACATGTTTGTATTGTCTAATGAGTAATAATGAGTCTAATGACAAAAAAGCTGTGAACGTTGTATATAAAGACATTCTGTAGTATATTTAGTATCAGCATTGCACCCGTGCGAAGCCGCGGCGGGTCGTTAGTAAGCTATAAAAGAAAATATGCATGAAGTTATTGATATTTTAATTTTTGTTATATTTAGAAATGAGCATAAGCAAAAACTTTGTACCCCTTTTTACTAAAATTGCGCGGACGGAGGAGTATGAAATTTCGCACACTTATAGTTTATACAGAGAAGAAGTGACGAATGCTAATATTTTTTTAAAATATGCATTAGAAATACATTAAATTAATGAAAAAACACTACACGCACACAACCATGCATTTGACACACGCAGTCGACGCGCGTAACTATGGTTACATATATCAATATACGAGTATAATGACATGCATTATATATTAGAATATGACATGCATTATACATTAGAATATGACATGCATTATACATTAGAATAGACATTATTCATTTGAGGCATGGTATACAATCGAGATCAATCATGGTACACATCTCGAACTCAGTGGGCATACAAAAATTTTACTTTTACATAATTAGGTACTACTAGCGGTTGCCTAGTGCTCGAAATTCGACCAACTAATATATATATATATATTAGTTGGTCGAATTTCGAAAACTGTTTAGGATGGTGGTGAGATTCACCGTTTAAGTACCTATTTGTATGGGTCTTTTTCCTAAACAGTTAGCTACCGTGGGAATGTCTTTGTTTCAGAAAGCCCACGGGATCTGTGACAAGAAACACCTGGACGCCGAGCTTCAATATGTCAAGCAAGTACTGCAAGACAACAAGCTCCAACAGCCGCGCCGCTGTCACAGATCCCGAGAAAAGCCAGCCACAGTCGAGCGCCAGCCTGCTATACTACCTTATGTGAAGGGTGTCACTGACAAGATTGGCTACATCTTGAAGCGAGCTTCAATCAATACATACTTCAAGCCGCCAACGAAGATAAGTCAATTTTTACCATCTGTCAAGTGCCAACTACCTTTACAAGATGCAGGGTTCTATAAAATAGATTGTGACTGCGGACTCTCATACGTTGGTCAAACCAAGAGAAGCATAGGCACCCGCATAAAAGAACACATAGCTGATGTAAAACACCAACGCTCGTTGAAGTCTGCTGTGTGTGAACATGTGCACCAGGGGACCAACCACTGCCTGAGATTTGACAAACCACAGATGCTCGCTAAAGAACACCGATTCCTACCAAGGATGCTTCGCGACGCTATTGAAATCAAGAAACATCCTAATTTCAATAGAGAAGATGGTTGGAGTGTACCACCAGCTTGGGATCCAGTAATTCAAATAGTCAAACCCAAGAAGAAGCAAACCACAGCTAGACTTCATGATACTTTGAGCTCATTCTGCGTAAATAGAAACACCCATGATTAAATTATGTTCGGGTACTTTGAAATAACTACACTGGAACATTGAGACAACTACCATCTTAGTCTCCCCGTGACCATGGCTGCTGAAAAGCAACCGAAACGTCGGGGAAAGTGTAAAAATAAATCTAAATAGTATAATAGTATAATAATAGTATAAATAGTTTTAATAGTTTCAATAATTTAATTAGCTTAAAAATTTGTAAAGTTTAATAGTGATTATAGTAGTGTAACAGTTATTCAAAAAATTTTGTAACAGTGTCAAATAAACAACGCGATAAAATCCGTATATAGTAGTTTAATTTCAATGAATAACATTCGCGTAAACAGAAGACAATATTATGTCTGTTTGTAATGTTAAAATAACAGGTTTTTACCTAATGCATATGAAAGTAAAAGAAAAAGATTTTTAAGACACCTAGCTTTTTCGTATAGATTGCACACACAGTTAACATCATATGTTGACAAATTGAGGCATTTTAGGATGCACAGTTTGTTAACTCGCAGACAGCTACTTGATTTGACTTTTCTCTACAAATTGGTTAGATATGAGTTCCACTGCCCACCACTTCTGAAAACTATCTCCTTACGGGTCCCTAGCCGTGTGCCTAGATAAGCTGTTCTCAAATCTGGGCTATTTTATCGTCCATATGCGAGGACTAACTTAAAGATGTTTTCAGCTATTTCCCGAATATCAAAAACATATAACACAATTTGCGGAGAAGTTGATATTTTTGCTGACACACTGTCGAAATTCAAAAAAGTTGTGTTAAGTTTGTTGAAGGGCTGACAGTGCTCATGTTTAAAATATTTAAAATGTTTATAATGTCTTGTGTTTTTGTTTTTTTTCTTACTTATGTTTTTGTTTACTTGATTATTAATAGTGTGGCCTTCTTTTGTTTTGCATTGACGTTTTAATATTTTAATGTTTGGTATATTGTTTGTTTTTTTAATGTTATTTCTTTTGTTATTTTAACTTTTAACGCTATAATATGGTGCGTGGTGTGACACCTTAAAATGTTGTGCATTTATTCTTATTACTGTAAAATTTTTAATGTATAAGCACTAATGTAACAACTATTGGTTGTCCAAATAAATAAATAAATAAAGTATATAAGGTACCTATACCATAACATTTATTTTTTAAATTTTTGTCTGTCTGTTTGTTCCGGCTAATCTCCGAAACAGCTGAACCGATTTTGACGGGACTTTCACTGGCAGATAGCTGGTGTTATAAGGAGTAACTTAGGCTACTTTGATTTTAGAAAAATAATAGATTTCCGCGAAGACAAACACTTTTTAGTTAAAATCTACGCGGACAAAGTCGCGGGTAACAGCTAGTACATACCTATTTTTTTATTCAGATCATTTCAAAACGGCTCCATTTTTTACTTTGATTAACTACATATTACGCAGTTACTGTAAAAATACAGCTTCGAAAATAACGTATGATTGGAGACTCAAGGATTTCAATCTGCAACTGTGCAGTGTCAATCAAAATCACATGAGCCGTATGTCCAAGGTCAAGTGGCAAGGTCATCGCTCGGCATAAATACATATGAATGAACAGTGATGTCATTGTTTAAATAGGTAGCTCGCTTATATACAGCTTCAGTCTGTAATAATATAAAAATAACTATGTTTAAGAGAAGCTCTCACGTCACCACGTTTTCGAAGAACCCTGGTAACTTGGGATACCGGAATCCTTAGGTAAATCTGGTATTTTGCTATCACATCGTCACCACGCTTTCCACCTTGAGAATACAGAAACATATTAGGCTGTTTCCCTGCAATCTACAGAAAGGTGTTCCCAGGACATCATGTCTCCACGCTCGCTAAAGCAAAGAAGTCTGGAAACCGAATAGGTCGAATTCAAAATAAAAAAATAATTTATTAATTTAAGTTACAAACACTTATGAATCTCAAAGTTTATGAGTTAAAGTGTTTAGTGAGTCAGTAGCTGTGTTTCCAGACACTACTGGAACATCATGCAAAGCTGTTTGCCTTTCCCAAAGGTCTTTTAAATGGAAGTCTAGTCTATTGCCAATTTTTATGAAGTTAAGATAAGTAAGCTTTGTTTTTTTTTTATACAACTAAGGTGGCAAACAAGCATACGGCGCACCTGATGGTAAGTGGTCACCGTAGCCTATGGACGCCTGCGACATCAGAGGCATCACTTGCGCGTTGCCGACCCTTTAGGGAAGGAAGTGGGAAGGAGAAGAAGCGGGATGGGGGAAAAGGGGTGATTGGGCCTCCGGCACTCTCACTCACCGAACGAAACACAATAATCTGTGAGATGGTAGTCCTTCCCCGGTCGAGCCGGCCCATTCATACTGAAATCTGAAAAGTAAATTAAACAATCAGTAGACTGCAGATGGCGTAGGGATTTAAGTGATTGCCTCGGCAATGTCAGTGCGTCGAGTATTGCGGGTTATGAGACAAAACTTATGTCATCAACAAATAATAATTATTATTCTGAATCCGGGTGCTCATTGTATCCATTATTTAAAAGTGCCCCACTTCACAGAATTTATTACTAATGGTAGTATTCACTTTACTGTCGCGCAAAGACCATAGATGGATCGACGGCAGTGACACTAGAATCCTTACTCAAACCTGGTATTTTGGCTTCACATCACGTCACCACTATTTCCAACATCCCAGAAACCTTTGACCGATATACAAGACTGTTTTCCTAAAAAGTAGACGGGTATTTTCCCAGTTCTAATGAGCAGAAGACGTCGTTGTCAATTTTAATAAAAGCATTCAAAAGCAAATTGAACATACCATTAATTCAAATTGGCGTCGCTCATTGATATGATGATAATTTATTATTTACGATGCTGACTAATGGTGCACTCCATACTCAGACAAAGGCATTGGATACATCGCAATAATTACGTCCTACTTTTACACTGAATCTTAAAGCCACCATCTACGTTGCCTGCTGGCTCATTAATACACTAGCCTTTGCCCGCAGCTTCGCTCGCGTTAATTTACAATTTGACAATCAATTGTACTCTACTTGTAATAATATAATTCAATCATGATTCGAAAGACACGTGGCGCTATCTATTATCATAAGTTATTGTTGTTTTCCTCGGGAACAGTAAGTTTTTTCGGGATGAAAGGTAGCCTATGTCCGTTTCTGTACACCTGACAACGTATATGCAAAATTTCAGGATGATCGTTTTAGTGATTTAGGCGTGAAAAGGTAACAAACAAACAAACAAATAAACTCATTTTTGCTTTTATAATATTAGTTAGGAAGTTAGGATTAGGATTAGGATAATATCAGCCCTGTATTAAACTGTCCCACTGCTGAGCACGGCCCTCTTTTCAGTATAAGAAGAATCCATAGTCCACTACGCTGAGCCCAATGCAGGTTGGCAGGCTTCACATATCTTCGACAATAGTCGGCCTCTATGGCGTAGTGGTTAGTGTAACCGACTGCCACGCCTGAGGTCGCGGGTTCGATTCCCGCACAAGTCAAACATTTGTGTGCATGAACATGAATGTTTGTCTTGGTCTGGGTGTTTCTATGTATAATATGTATGTATTTACAAGAAAAAAGTATATATGTATGTTTATCCATTGTCTAGTATCCATAGTACAAGATCTGCTTAGTTTGGGCTAGATGGTGTTGTGTGTATGTGGTAGAATATTATCTTTTTTATTTTTATTATCTTTTTTTTATAATTTTATAATCTAATTATTTTGCACGTCTGCACTTAATTTATTTTGTCATCTTGTATGTATGCATTTTCTTTGTATGTATATACATGTTTATGCAAATAAAGCTTATCTTATCTTCTTATCTTAACATTATGCAAAACTCTCTGACATGCTGGTTTCCTCGCGATGTTTACCTTCACCATTATAGCGAGCAATAAACTACTATTTAATATGCACTTAACTTTGATAAGTCGGTGTGCGTGCCTTGGGATCTGGGAGGCAGTCCAACGGTTTCCGACTAAGCTATCGCTGCTGTCATTAATTAATAATATGACCTCTATGTCCCTACATACCGTACTGTTCGCAGAGCCAAATCGCCGTTACCGCGAAACTTTATTGTGCTTATCACCTGGGTTCAGACCCAACTATTGATCTGTTGATCCGTTTTTAGCATTTTTGAAATTTTGTGAGAGGGTTGTATGATCTGTTATGTCTTATTTATTTTCATTGATGTAAATATTTTCATATACTAATGTTAAATTAGTATTTTGGCCTGAAGCTGAATTAAAATCTTAATAATAAATACGTATCCTAACTAATATTATAAATGCAAATGTGAGTTTGTTTGTTAAGCTTCCACGCCTGAACCCCTCGACCGAACATTATGAAATTGCGCATCCACACTGTTAGGGGTACAGAGAAGGACATAGGATACCATTCATCCAGTAAAAAGGAACTTCCTGGAAAAAAATACAAAATCACTCATAGGCCCTTTTTCGGTTGGCACAATACAATGTGTAGATGAAAGACGATTTTATTTGTATTATCATCATCTCAACTGAAAGATGTCCACTGCTGGACATAGGCCTTCCCCAAGGTTTTTCACAGAGACCGGTCTTGGGCCATCCACATCCAACCGCATCTTGCTCCTCTTACCTTTATTTGTATACATCGACGATTTCATATGTATCACTTGACATGAGTTTGATTTCGACACGTAGATGATTAGTCTTTTATTTTTAGAAACCCGATTTTGGTATCGGGTACCTACCTTATCGGGTAAATACCTTAGATTAACTTCATTAGAACGTACATACACACGGGTTATCTTACGCCGAATTCGTCAAACATCTTATCATATTTTTTATCTTTTCCGTTTTGAGTAATAATATGATGTCGCCATATTATTCATGACTGTTTCGGTGGGGTAGCGGTAGAGGATATGACTGCTGTAAATAAGGTATGGGGCTCGATTCCAGGTTTCAGCAATGTGTTATTTCGTGTTTCTGTTAATTCATTATCCGCAGAAGCATTGCGGAATACAACACAACGTATCTAAATCTAAACGACTGCTTACCATCAGGCTCCACCTGATGGTAAGCAGTCGTTTAGATTTAGATACCATGTGCGCAGTAGATATTATATGAATGACCATGTGCGCAGTAGATATTATATGAATGACCATGTGCGCAGTAGATATTATATGAATGACCATGTGCGCAGTAGATATTATATGAATGACCATGTGCGCAGTAGATATTATATGAATGACCATGTGCGCAGTAGATATTATATGAATGACCATGTGCGCAGTAGATATTATATGAATGACCATGTGCGCAGTAGATATTATATGAATGACCATGTGCGCAGTAGATATTATATGAATGACCATGTGCGCAGTAGATATTATATGAATGACCATGTGCGCAGTAGATATTATATGAATGACCATGTGCGCAGTAGATATTATAGTAGGTACATGAGTAACAAACAACAAAAACAAGTGCACTCAGCAATCCCCATACTCTCACAATCCGATGGAAACATTATCTGACATGACTGGAGAGGCATCAGGCATAGGACCAACGGCTTGACGTGATTCCTCAGGCAAGTTTGTAACAACCAACTCCAAGTTGCTATTGAGATTTCTTGGCAGGAAAACGTAATAACTTTTTGTTGGATCGAGCAGGAACCCAAGAGTCATTCACAGCCGTTGTATTCACTACCGCTGACACGTAAAATAGTACAATCATTACTATACTATCACATTCAAACATCGATTATATTAGCGAGGTCTACTCACTAAATTATGGAAAAAAGAACATAACTTTTGAAGGTATTCAACTATATAACAGTCTACCCTCTCATATAAGAAATGTTGACATATTTAGCTCATTTAAGTCCACATTATAGAAAATCTCATTATATAAAAAGCAACCGTCCGTTTCTCACTTAACACGTTCGCGGACAGTCTCAGTTAAAATTGTGTTCTAGAGTTATTATTTGTATATGCTAATCTATTATCTGTTTTTGTACCTACTAAATAAAATAAATAAAAATTACACAATAAATTTCCATACAAATAGATTGGGTATTTTTTTTATTTTTTTTATTTTGCTTGTCAAAATGACCACACTCCACCTGATGGTAAGCAGTCGTGTGGTCTAAGAGCAGTGACATTTGCGTTTATCGTGCAAATTTGCGTAATTTTGCAGGCGAAAATATTAATTATTTAAAGTTTTTAACACGGAGTAATTGTAGACACATTCATTGTTATGGTAAATGTATATTTTATTTTGTATTAAACAAAAAGTATTGATTTTATCAACTTAACTGTGACCGCCTGTTTTGGCACATTTCGCTCGGCGCAGTCTTAAGAGTAATTATTGTCAAATCCATTGATTTGTACTGATTAAGGAACGATAGCCTAATGGGAGACCGTTGGACTACCACGCAGAGGTCTTAAATTCGATCCCTAGGTGCGCCCTCTTACTTTTCGAAGGTAAATGCGTATTAAATAGTTGATTATATTATCGCTTGCTTTAATGGTGAAGGAAAACATCGCGAGGAAACCTGCATGTCTGAGAGTTCTCCATAATGTTCTCGAAGATATGTGAAGTCTACCAACCCTCACTCGGCCAGCGCACCTGGTGGACTATAGCCTAACCCTTTTCTTATTGAGAAGAGGCCCGCGCCCAGCAGTGGGACAGTTAAATACAGGGCTAATATTATATATTATATACGATTTTATTTTTAACTACATAACGTATAGCTCCTCCATGCCCTTGATTGTTAAAATCAACCGGAACGGCGGTGAATGTGTTAATTTAAAGAAGGCTATCAAAATGGAAAAGGTTCTGTTTTTGAATACCGCGATAAAATTTGCATAATATAGTTTAATTTCAAGGTAATTTAATAGATAAAGTGTTCAATATGTAAATAAAAAGGATAATTATTGCAATGTGTTACATTTACGTAAACGTTAGTTAATCCTTAAATCTATACTATCTATACTAATATTATAAAGCTGAAGAGTTTGTTTGTTTGTTTGAACGCGCTAATCTCAGGAACTACTGGTTCGAATTGAAAAATTATTTTAGTGTTGGATAGACTATTTATTGAGGAAGGCTATAGGCTATATAACATCACACTACAACCCACGGGGGCGGCGCAGTAACTGTAAACGCGGGCGAAACCGCGGGAACATCTAGTCATATGTAAGACTAGCTTCTGCCCGCGACTTCGCCCGCGTGGAATAGGTACTATTTGGTTAGCATAAAAAAGGTTATAGTGAGCAAACCTTAAAAAATAGACATATGCAGTCGCGGACTTTTTTTTAGAATTTTTAAATGGGAACAATTCTGTCACACATGATTTTTGCGAAACTTCAACTGTTTATGCAGCGCACGCAGCGGAAGCTATCAAAAGGAAAAAAACCTGCCGATTTTGAAACATTCTTCATTGGTGCTCCGCTCCTATTGATCTTAGCGTGATGATATATAGCCTATAGCCTTTCTGGATAAATGGGCTATATAACACTGAAAGAATTTTCAAATCGGACCAGTACTTCCTAAGATAATGCAACTACGACATCTTAGCGAGTTCGCAAGAATTTCGTTCACACTAATTCGTGATCAAACATACAAGTACTTAACAGGTTTATCCAAATTGAAATGTGCGCTTAAATTGCGTAACTAAAATGTTTAATTACTAATTCGTAAAAATATTTTATATAACAACACTGACGTCGAAAGACAGGTGTTCTAGCGAATGTATTCGCGCTGATCTCATTTTGTTATTCTCTTGTGAAATCGCGCAATGAGACAGTTCAAAAATCCTATTAATAATTACTATTGACTTAACTAGACGGTGGCATAGTAGCTTAAGCAGTCTCGCCACTGCCATTGAGGCGAGTGTTGTGAGTTCGAACCCCGGAAGGAACAAAGAATTTTGTGATTAACTAATAGGTGTCCTTTGTGTCCGTTGTTTGAATGTTTCTAGTCCGCCATGTCACAGAAAATATCTAAAAACTGCACTTGCCTTTAAAAAAAATATTGTGATATAATTATATTCGCCTCTCGTGTGCACTGAATAATAATATATTCTATTCTAATATTCTATCACATACACACAACACCGTCTAGCCCGAACTAAGCAGAGCTTGTATTATGGGTACTAGACAATGGATAAACATACATATATACATTTTTTTTGTAAATACATACATATTATACATAGAATAAATTCTTCAAGAAGAAACGGGAGCGGTATATTTTATATTCCTTACGCATATGATACTACGCACATGTATTCCGCAACCATTTTGACGCAAGAATATAAAGATGTCAGATGTTTTGAAACTATTTAAAATCCATATCACATAAACAAAATTTAAAAAAAAAAGAAAACCGACTTCAAGAAAGAATATTCTAAAACTTAAAATGCAATAAAAAGTAATTAAATAATTGCATATTCTTGTGAATAATTCAATTATTGTTATTTTTGGAGTCGGTGTCAGCCGCCTGCGCCGCGTGCTACGTCTATGTGTGTACTTGTGCATGACTATGTTATGATTATAGTAAGACATCTCATGTTTAATTAGTTACAAACCTACCTTGGCTGACACCGACTCCAATAATAACAATAATTTAATTATTCACAAGAATATGCAATTATTTATTAACTTTTTAGAGCATTTTAAGTTTTAGAATATTCTTTCTTGAAGTCGGTTTTCTTTTTTGTTAAAATTTTATTTATTTCTGGGTTTTTAGTGAACCTTTCCAAATATGAGAACATCATCAATGTAGCCAAATACGCATTATTAAGGATAACTCGAAAACGAATGGTCAAATCTTGATCAAAATTATATGGGACCACACGGGAAGCACCATCTTTCAAATAAAAAAAGAATCATCGAAATCGGTTCACCCAGTTGAAAGTTACGAGGTAACAAACATAAAAAAAAACAGACGGATTGAGTACCTCCTCCTTTTTTTGAAGTCGGTTAAAAATTTTTTAAGAATCAATGAATAGACTAAATTTACATTATCCATATCAAGAAATATCGTTATTAATATTATAAATGCAAATAAATGCGTTTGTTTGTCATGCTTTCACGCATGAATTACTGGACCAATCTTCGTGAAATTTCGCATATGCGTCATGAAAACTGGTCAGGGGTACAATAATAAAATAAGATACTTAGCATCCAGAAAAAAGTGATGTTCCGAGGAAAACAGTTTTAAATTAACAAATGTAGGATAACTGCCAAGCAGAGTTTTCGAGTTCGAACCCAAGGCGCGCATCTCTGACTTTTCGAAGTTATGGGCGTATTAAATAGTTAATTATTGCTTGCTTTAACGGTGAAGGAAAACATCGCGAGGAAACCTGCATGTCTAAGATTTCTCCGTGACGTTCTCGAAGAAGAAGGTACAGTATGCCCAGCGCTGGTTATCAACTGGATCCTAGTATTTGCATAAGTAGAAATGAAGTAGTTGTATACAAACAAAAATACAACATTACAACATTTTAAAAAAGAAATAAAATATAAGTTGTAAAATACTAAACATCAATACCTAGGGTTTGAAAAAGAGTGGTCGTAAGTTTCTTGCTGATATCATCTCATAGGTAAACCTAGCAACTCACCTAATTTCAGTGTATTAGGTAAACTTTCTAACCACAAAGCTTTGACGTCCATAAATGTCACTTTTTTAAGCTCGACGTTTGGTTTGGCCCTCTAAAATGACTAACAAAAATCTATTCCACGAAACATAATTGGTGGCTATGAGTCAGAATACTGTACAATGTACATTGTTCATAAGCAATTATGGAAAAACGTATTGTCATGGTATAGGCATGGCATGGCAGTAACTCTAATGCGATATTATCTAATTTTAAGGAATAATAAAACTTTATGTCTACTGCCGATGATAAGCGCTGACAGCTACTGATGGAAATGGCTGTTTTTCTGCAAGCCAGCAGCTCTTCTAACGGGAAGCAGTGACCACCACTCATGAACATGATTATGTTTTCTTGCTATCACAGGCGCAATGCCACAGAAACACAACCAAGCCTTTGTGTATGGTAAACCACATAGCTAACAATCTAAACTCGGTATGTCTGCTGGTACACAGTTACAGTAGATTATATGAATGTAGGATAAGAAAGGGACCGAAGATGTGAGTGAGCCTTCAGCAATCTCACTCGCAGCACGAAATGCAATAGTAAATATCTCAATTTATACAGGCTGTTTGGTAAAAGACTGGACGGTATTCAGTACTCAATTCTGGACGCGACTATCTAAAAAAAATTGGTACTTAAAATTTGACACAGTTATCCAATAAAAACTTAATATGCGGACACTCTTGCGCATATATCAAAGCACCCAACTACCGCACCCCGCACTCTCCCGAATTTGTACCTCCGCCCGTCCTTTTCTTATCAAAGGTCATTAGCCTCGACAGCTGTGTGTCCACATTTTATGGATATTTCATACAAATTTTCATAAAGGTTATCTTTGCAGGTTATACAGATTTTATTTTTATTTATTTTTTATACGTTACGTCTGACTATAAATTATCATGTCCTTAAATATGTACAATGTTTAACCAGTCACACTGTATAGACGGCTGATATAGTAATATCAGCTGTCTATATAAATTGTTCTACTGCTAGCCACGGGCCTTTTCTCAGTGCGAGAAAGGTCAGGCCATAACCCAACACACTGCCCCAGTGCGGGTTAGCAGACTTGACATATCTTCGACAACATTATGGAGGACTCTCAAATATGCAGGTTTTCTCACGATTCCTTTACCATTAAAGCAAGCGAAATTAACTTCGAAAAGTCAGAAGTGTGTGCCTTGGGATCGAACTCGAGACCTCTGCATGGCAATCCAACGGTTTCCCACTTGGCTATCGCTGCCGTTACGTTAACACTCTGTAGAGGTTATTACTGCCTCAGTCGATTCAGTCTCTTAGATCAGGCAGGCACTTCCAATCAAACCAAAGCTGCCCAGGACTTTATAGTGCACAAGTGTGTGCGTAACATAAGTACACACTCTATTAATGAGGACAGCTGAATAATCCGATTCGACTCGTGTTTAAAAAAAATTACTTGAGATGTCTCCTCTAAATAACTCAATGAAAGAGCAATGACAGAACCCGATACATTGTTTGAGCTGAGATTAAATTCCTGCGTCTTGAAATAAAAAATATCTGGTTAAGCTTCGCGTCATCTTCTGAATTAGTTTGTGCAAACATTTTTGTTCGAGAAGGCCGAGAATAATAGATATTTAGTCATGAACTTTTGTAGGTTATGTCTGCAGATAACTTTCAATAACATGTTTAATATATAATATTATTGAAATTAAACTACTATATACGGATTTTATCGCGTTGTTTATTTGACACTTTATTACAAAATTTTGAACTGTTACACTACTATAATCACTATTAAACTTTACTAATTTTTAAGCTAATTAAATTATTGAAACTATTAAAATTATTTATACTATTATTATACTATTATACTATTTATATTTATGTTTACACTTTCCTCGACGTTTCGGTTGCTTTTCAGCAGCCATGGTCACGGGGAGACTAAGATGGTAGTTGTCTCAATGTTCCAGTGTAGTTATTTCAAAGTACCCGAACATAATTTAATCATGGGTGTTTCTATTTACGCAGAATGAGCTCAAAGTATCAATATCGCATTAGTATTTCCCTTACCTAGTTATTTTAGGATAAAATGTCTTGTAAAATATTTTAGAAGTAGGCCTGTAGGTAAGTCCAGTGATAACACGACAACAACTTATTACGATAACAGACGCTCAAATTTACGTTAGCCAAGATTTCGCCATTGTTCTTTGGTCATATCTATCTTATTCGCACGGATAGTGAAGACTTTTCTGAGTCTTCACTTGCTGTGCAATAGTAATATCAGTTTCTTTTCTGATCATAATATGAATGTTGCTCAATCAGCTGTGATAAAATGACGTAGGTTTGGCTCTGTCATCTTGTACCATAATACCAAGTGCTAATACGGAGAACGAATGCATGGGGTATCCCGCTGTATTTTACGATTCCCGCTTTAGTGGCGGGGAACTAATTGAAGTCATGACTATTACGTGCATAAAATTTATGACGTCATTCGACACGAATACCAAGAATTATGGCTTCAAATATATTTGCCAAACTAAATATTAATACTTGGAATTCCCTGCCGACACACGTGTTTCCTGCTGCCTTTGATTCTAAGTCCGTCAAGCAGGTAAAAGTATAGAACTCGACATACCGTTAGCTGCAATGAGGACGTGGTGTGGAGGGCTCTGCTCTTCGACTACACGCTAGCTAAGGCGATTATCACACAGCACCGCCCCTCCGCGCGGACGACGGTGGCGGTAAAATGAAAGAGCACTGCTCGACCGCGCGGTCGGGCGGTGTGTTAGGCATCAACAGATTTAGTAGAGGCCAATGCGGCATGAGTTCCGCTTCACCGCCCACCGCGGCGGTGCGCGGTGCCGTGTGGTAATCGCCTAACCCATCAGAAGTGCCTACCATTTTGACAGGCTACAAAAAATGAAAAATAAAACGAAGCCAGTAAAGTAGTTTATGGAGCATTTTAAATGTGTAAGCAGTGTAAGTTTGTGAGGATAGACAGATAGATTCGACGGACTCTTTCACGCAAAAACTACTGAACCGATTGCAATGAAAATTGATAATAATATGTACTATCGACTTCAGCGACAGATGAGCACTCCTAAGGTTAAAATCGCATAGCAGGCCAACACTTGGTACCCGTACCCGTAACACGATCCTTTCTTTGTTTGAGTTTTTTTACACTTTACATTTGTTTACTGATTCTAAGGCGATACAAACTCAACTGGTCAACATGTGCAAGCGAATTTTTTTCTGAAATAGTCATCTGTCGCTCAAGCTGATAGTACATACAGTTGGAGACCTAGATTTAACACGTAAGCTACTTCGTATTCCGATATTCCCACAGCATCACAACTTATGCGGGTGAAACAGCGGGGCACGGCTAGTATTATAAACGCAAATGTGAGTTTGTTACGCTTTCACACCTTAACTGCTCGACCGATCATCAAAAATGTTGCATTCACCTTGTCAAAAAAGGACATAGATTACCTTTCATCCAGAAAGAAGTAGGTACCGTTTCCGAGGGATAGAAATTTATTGAAAAATCAACAGTAACGCGAGTGAAGCGGCATGCAAAAGTGATAGTTCTGTACAAAAGGCAATACCATTTGTATAGCCTAACGGAAAAACATGTCTCATCTATTGTATTTGACATTTTTAACCTTGTATACATATGTCTGCATACTCATGTTAAAACAAATAAAATG
Organism: Catocala sponsa; assembly: GCA_963564715.1. Classification (NCBI taxonomy): domain Eukaryota; kingdom Metazoa; phylum Arthropoda; class Insecta; order Lepidoptera; family Erebidae; genus Catocala; species Catocala sponsa. Next base: position 16,953,487 of record OY751351.1, on the reverse strand, counting down.
ATATTTATATTTGAATAATTATGTAGATATTAATGATACCCGGTGATGTTTACTCACTTTGCTTAAACAAAAAAGATGCGTTTGCGCACCTGTATAAATTTAGCCACGTAAGTTCATGTATTTGCTAGATTTTAGTGTTTTATTATACAGAACTATTATAATTTTCAATGTCTAATAGTAGCGGTTTAAGAAATATAATTTTTTCACAGTTTACTAGTCATAAAAATATTTACAGGAATATACCATAGCTGCTGAGAAGCAACCAAAACGTCGGAAGAAGTGTAAATTTGAAGAGTCTAATTTAAAAAAATATGTACATACAAATAATAGTAATAGTACTCTAATTTTCCCAATAAAATGTGCGGGGGTTGCCCGGGTTGCTGCGGCGGCGGCTGCTGCGGCGGGTGATGTTGCCCTTGCGTAACGATATACACTTGCTGCACCAAGATTTGCTAATGCAGGCGTCGTGGCGCTCTTGTGCGCAGGAAGACTTTATGAAGCAGGCGTCTTGGTGCTCGTCGGCGCACGGGCCGTGCTCATCGTCGCTGATATGCCATGGTGTTGGTGAAGATAAGCACGCCTGCTCCGCCTTTGTGTGGTCTTTCCCCGTGACGTTTTGTGGAGATATACTTCTATAAATAAATAAGCGTAATAAATAATGTTTTAGAATAAATCGCCATAAAAATTAAAATCCATATATATACTAGTTTTTATTATAATTATTTTTAATGTTCGATGACTTATGTCGCTAGCAGTACCATAACCGTGAATATTCTGGTCAAATGATATCATAGTGCTGACGCGTTGTTGTTGTGCGACGATGCATGCGCCGCTGTATCCACCGTCGACGATCGGCGCGTGCGCCTACACTGCTTCCCGCATTAACGCTAACCACGTAGAGTATAAATAATAGTTTAAAAAATAAAAAACACGCTTTATTAAAAAAAAATTAAAAATAATGTAATAATTTTATTGTAAAAAGGTTATCAAAATATCTTAGAAAGCATCTTAGAAATTATTTTCTACTTTTTTTATAAAGCGTGTTTTGTAGTTTCTGTAACTATTTTTTTTTAAGCTATTACTTATTTTTATATTTTTTTTATATTTTTTACTAAATTATTGTATTGTCTACGGTCCTCGATAAGTGTACAAAGTTTCAAATCAATCCGACGATTTGAAACGGGTGACAATCACGTTCAAAAATTCTGTTACATATATTCATAGATACATTAGATACATACCAAGCTAATAAAAACGTGTTAAAAACGATAGTTAAGTCGATATAAAAATAATCTTTTTTTCATCTAAGTCACAAAATGACATTTATGAACGTACATAACAATTAATATTATAAATGCGAATATTAGTTTGTTCGTTTGTTACGCTTGTATGCCTTAACTACTCGACTGAACATCATGAAATTTCGCATACACGTTGTCAGGGGAACTGAAAAACACATTGAGGACTTTTCATCAAGAAAAAAAGTATTGCCGAGCAGGCTAAGCCGCGGGTTAAAAGTAGTAAATTTTAATAATAGTAGTGTCATAGTTAAAATGTTTTAAAATAAACAACGCGACAAAATCCGTATAAATTAGTTTAATTTCAATGCGCAACATTGGCGTAAGCGCATGACAATATTAGAAAAGATGTGTGAACCCTGGCCTGCGTGGACTATGGCCATTGGTTCTAAAAGGGGGTATGTCCATTAGTGGTACTGTTAATAAATATGGCTGAAATATTGTAATACTTGTACCATTTTTTCCTTCTTTAATCAACATACTTATTTGTGTTTTAGGTTTGTTTTAATTTTAGATTTATTTCCTACTTTTGCAATTTTGTTAATATTATTATGATTGTTTTTTATTATTTACTAATTTAGCCCGCGGCTTCGCTCCCGTAAATGTAATCTAGTTTACGTTAGGTTAGTAACAGTATTTTTTTCTGGATGAAAATCCCTATCCTACTCTATAACCTTTTCTGTTTCCTTAAACAGAAAAGGTTATAGAGAAAAAAAAAAACACTTACTTAGCGATTCGATTTCAACGTTTGTAAAATATGGCTGTTATGGCGAGGGTTGGGTCGATGTTGATAATATTTGAATATAAATTACCGATCATGAAGCAATTTCGCACACTCCTTGTCCCCTGACAAGGAGTGTGCGAAAATGCATCATGATCGGTAATTTATATTCAAATATTATCAACATCGACCCAACCTCGCCATATTTTACAAACGTTGAAATCGAATCTCTAAAAGCATATTTCCTGTTTTATTTTATTATTTTAATCTCGAGATATCCAAGAATTATTGCAACATTTTTATGGATATAAATAACAAGCTGCGTCTCACGATTACACCCGCGTAAGTCCGAATGCCGTGGGAATATTCAAATAAAAAGTAGCCTATGTGTTAATCCAGGTCTTCAGCTATCTACATGCCAAATTTCATCGCAATTGGTTCAGTAGTTTTTGCTTGAAAGAGTAACAAACATCCATCTGTCCATCCTCACAAACATTCACATTTACTTAATAATAATAATAATAATCTTTATTTGCCAGAATATGGTTCAGGTATACAGGTGGTCATTTTAAATTTTGTACTGCATATTCGGCCAGATGTGGCGTGCAAAATTTAAGCAATTACATTAATACAATTTTAACATGCAAACTATTGAAATAACATATTGATATCAATCAATTAGTAATATATGCCCATTGTTTGTTTATATTTTTTGCTAAATAATTTATTCTTATTCACTATTTAAAATACATATTCAATTTATTATCTTATAATTTATCAATTTCATAAAATAAGAATTTAATAATTGTATTATTAATCATGTCATAGGATAATCGGCAGCTTATAAAGTCATATTTTTTTCATTGAAATAGTCATTTATATGATACAGACATTTATTTGTGAGTAGTGCTTGCAACTGTTTCTTGAATTTTGTCATGGGGAGATTCTTAAATATGTCTGCTAATTTATTATATATGTGGATCGCCATACAGTAAGAATTTTTGCTGAATACATTAATTCTTTGTTTGGGTACATTTAGCTTGTATATATGGCGGCTTGAGCGCACAACCACATCATTGTGTTTTTCGAATAGCTTGTTATATTTATGTACAAACTAGGTAGAGGCAGTATATTAAATTGTTTAAATAACGGTTTGCAACTATCTAGGGGTTGTGCTCCAGCTAATGCACGCATACATTTCTTTTGAGATCTAAATGCTCTAATTAAGTCAACGGAATTACCCCATAGGATAATTCCATACCGAAGAAGTGATGATACATAGCCGTGGTAGGCACATAAACTTGCATTTATTGTTGTCACCTGTCGTAAGCGATTCAATGCATACAGGAATCTTTCCAGTTTTGTACATAGCAAGTCAATATGCTGTTTCCAGTTGCAATATTTGTCAATAGTTATGCCAAGGAATTTAGTAGAGTCAACTTCTGTTATTTGTTTATTATCATATTTAATGTCAAGTTGTAATGGTGTCTTATTGTATGTCATAAATTGGATCATTTTTGTTTTATCTATGTTAATGCAAAGATTATTATTATTCAGCCAGTTAACTAAAGATACCAGAGCGTGATTAATATTGTCCTCTAGCTCAATTTTATTTTTATTTTCTATTATTACGGTTGTATCATCAGCATATAAAACATATTTATCTTTAGAGATATTAGGCAAATCATTTATGTATAACAGAAACAATAAAGGGCCTAATATGCTTCCCTGAGGTACAGCAAAGGGCTTATTTAGAGAGTAATCAGAACAATGTGTTATCTTATGTTTACCTCTGAAGCCAGATATTTTTACACACTGAAGCTGATTATCTAGATAGCTTTTGATCCACTCTAGTGCTTTGCCTCTGATACCGTATTTTTCTAATTTGTAAAGAAGTAAATTATGTTTTACAAAATCAAAAGCCTTCGACATATCTAGCAGTATCACTACTACATGTTTCTTTTCATTAAGGCTATTTGTTATATGTTTCATTAATTCGAAACAGGCAAGAGTAGTTGAGCAATCTTTTCTAAAGCCGTATTGCTCAGTCTTTAATATTAGATTTTTTATAATGAAACTGTAGATTTTGTCATGCATTATTTTCTCAAAGATCTTTGATAAGACAGGAATAAGAGTAATTGGACGATAATTATTTATGTCACTGGTATCTCCACCTTTGTGTATCGGTTTAACAATAGATTTTTTCAGCTTAAATGGAAACTTGCCCTGTGAGAATGATAGATTAATGATGTAACTGACAGGAGCCGATATTACTTTAATTTTAAAATATTAGTGTCAATTTGGTCATAGCCAGTAGATTTTGTAGAATTAAGCAATTGAATAGTTTTATATACGTCAGTGCTATCAATAGGCGTCAAAAAAATTGTATTAATATTATTAGGTATCTTATATGCATATTGAGATGAACTATTCTTTTGAGGAATTATGAAATTATTAGTTATATTTATAAAGTAGCTATTAAAGACTGAAGCGATTTCGGCCTTGTCAGTATATTTTGAACCATTATAGTTCAGACAGATTATGTCGTTGGACACAGCGTTGTCCTTTGTGATTTTTTTTATAGTTTTCCAAACAGCTTTGCACTTATTGCTAGAGTTTTGTATATACCGCGAGTTACCAATCTTTTGTGCGTGACATATGCATCGCTTTAGAATACTACTATATTTTAGATAATGGTTTTTCTTTAAACTTTTGTTAACCGCCTGAAGTCGGTAATTCAAATAAAGTCGTCGTTTATTTGTGCATGATCGTTTCAGTCCTTTAGTTAGCCATTTATTATTTTGTGATTTACTAGTCATTTTAACGTAGACGATTGGGAAGCATAAGTTGTAGAACAGTACTATTTCAGCATGAAAGCTGTTAAATGCTTCGTCGGTTTCATTATGATTATATACTTCACTAAAGGACAAAGCACTCATATAGTTTAAAAATTTACTAATATTATCTTGGCCAAAGTCTCGCCGAGCCTCAACCAGTGATGCATTTTAGTATCTAGTGTTTTATTAGTTACCTCAAATGATATGACTTGGCCAGTTTCATGGTCAGAGAGGGCTAAATGTGGTAATGTTGGGCTAACATTACTCAGGTTACTAGCTATTAAATCAATACAAGACTCTTTGCGCGTCGGTGTAATAACATGGTTTGTGAGGTTATGATTATGTAATATAGAGACTAATTCTTTTGAAGTGTCATTATTTTTAAGTAAGTCTATGTTCCAGTCCCCGCATATAATAATATTTTTATTTATTTGCCTTCGGTTTATATTTATTAGGAGCAGATCTAGATTTTTTTAGAAAAATAACTGCATTCGAGTTTGGTATTCTATATATACATATGACTACTAGCTTCAGTGATGTAATTTCAACAGCACAGTATTCAAATTGGTATTCTATGGGCTGAACCGAGATATTTAAAAGTTGACAGGTTAGGTCACGTTTAACTAAAATACATGACCCACCTCTTTTTTGGTTTTTTCTACTAAATACAGCTTATAATATTACATAATAGGATATTAATTTAGACTAGTAATTATTGATTCTTAAAATATTTTGTGATGCAGTCCATTTCTTCTGACATCTTTATATAGTCTTGCGTCATAACGATTGCGAGATAAGTTTGCGTAGTGTATTAGTTATATTTTAATGAAGATCGGTTCTGGAGTTAATGCGTGAAAGCGTAACAAAATGTACATTTACATATAATATTAGCAAGGTTATTTATGGATACTAGCGGTCGCCTAGTGCTCGAAATTCGACCAAAGTTTGCCTGTAAGATATTGCTGATATATGTCATTATATATTGATATATGTAACCGTAGTTACGCGCTTCGACTGCGTGTGTCAAATGCATGGTTGTGTGCGTGTAGTATTATTATATTCATTTAATGTATTTCTAATGCATATTTTATATAAATATTAGGATTCGCCCCTCCTTCTCCATATAAACTTTAACTGTGCCAAATTTCATACTCCTCCGTCCGCGCAATTTTCGTAACAAGGGGTACAAAGTTTTTGCTTCACGTATTAAAAATATTAATTTAGTCTAGTCATTTATTCTTAATATATTTTGTGATGTTTTATGTGGATTTCAGATAGTCCATTACAGCTGACATGTTTACAGTGCTGCCGTTTCCTCTTTCATAATTTATTTAGTGCATGAATGAGGCAAATATATTTTTTTTCAATGTCAAAGTCAAAGTCAAAAATCTTTATTTCTATAAAAATGTGCAAACAATTCTTGGACTCGTCAATTCACTATTAAATAAATAAAAAAATATATAAAATAAATAGAAGGAAATAAAAATTTTGCATTGATAAAAAGCTTATTCGAGGAGTAGAGCTTTCATGAGAAGAAGCAAGCAAGAAACTCATGGCCACTCTTTCCAATCGTTGCATTCCAATAACATTTTAAAATTGTACGATGACGTACGCGACGCTGAAATTATATCAAACGCAGGTGTTTTGCTTCTTTAAATTAATATTGTTATTTAATTATTAAATAGTTTACCTTATGAAAATCGGAGTATACAAAGATATTTTTCTATAATTGTTTGTATAAATAAAAAATTATGTGGTGTCGTGGGACACCAGGTAGGAACGAAGTTCCTTCGGCTAATGTAGAATCGACACAAATTGCAAAAAAAATCGTGCTCAATTTTATGTAGGTTGTCGCGCCTGCGCACGTCTAATTTAACGGTTTTATTCCACGCACTTTTTTCCACGGATTTTTTCTTACGGTTTTACTATCACATTTTTTTCAGTTCGGTCGCGCAGCAAAATCCCTATCCCCTCCAAGCCTGCCGTAAGGAACTTCGTTCCAAAAATATTTATGTTTTTGTTTAATTGAACGAAAACACATTAGTAACTACAAATGAATCAAGAAAACAAAATAACATAAATATAAACAGTTGTAACTCTTAAGCGACTCATACTGTTCCGTAAATATCAGTCATGAAGGTATCAACAATGAATGCAATAAATAAAACCAAGTTCCTAAAGAATTTCTGTCACGGCGGCCAAGCTTTACGAAGACTGGCCAACGGTGCACCAGATATTATAGTGCATAAGTGTGTGCGCAAACAATTGCACTATCTGTTCCCTAACTCTCATAATCCGGTGGGACGACCATTCGACACGACCGGAGAGAGATTAGGCGCAGGACCAACGGCTTTATGTGCTTTCCGAGACACGGGGCTGTGCAACACTGCCAACTATCTCCTGGCTGCTACTGGTATTTCTTATATAGAGCACGAACTCTGAAACCTCATGCACCTAGCGCTTAACCCCAGGCCACACAAAAATAATTAAAAAACGAATGTGTTAAACAAGTCTCATATCTACCAAAACATCGAAGATTTTGATATTATTTTCATATTTTATTTGAATATTATATTATTATTTATTTATTTATTTATTTATAAAACAAATCACATATGTCATTACAGGAAAGCCTAATGCGACATAGTGGACATTAATACATTATAATAGTAACTATACATTTTGTGACAGATATTATAACGTCACCCTCTCAAATTCCGCCAACGTACAGCAAAATATATCTAGACGTTGTGCAACTACATTCAGCATCCTAGCAGCACGGACCACCGGTGCGTATTTTAAGATGTCTGTGCGAATAACTGACAGATCTAACAGCCTTCCCCGTGGCCCCTGTCGTAACCTGGACTTAGGTACAAGAAACTGGAGCGATGCTAATATTGTTGGGTTGTTCAATTTGCCTGTTATGATAAGGTAAATGTATTTAAGCAAAGCATAGTTCCGTCTCACCTCGAGTTTATAATATCCTACCATTCCTAACTATTCTATTCCTAATTATATTTTTATTTAGGTATATATTTTCTATATTTTATTATTATATTTCCATTTTTTTTTTATCCTGTTACAATGCACTATGCTACCTTAGCACAGTTACCTTCCATTCCAAAAAGTTGTGTGAAATGGGCCTAGATAGTCAATGTGCAAATGAGAAGGATATGTACAAACTCAGTAAGAAAAAAACTAAGACAAAATATCGTGTGCGTTACCGCAGCAAAATGTTGAAAATTTTGTGCTTTAGAGAGGTGAGAGTATAGCAAATATTCATCGTGAAGAGTAATATGTTTACTAATAGCAAAATTTGTTCAAGTGGTAGTTTTAAAATTATTCAAGAAAAACAGATTTTGCTGCAGTAACGTTAAAGTTATTCAAGAAAAACAATTTTTCTCTTTCAAAGAAGAGAAATTTTTGTTCACCCAAGAAGTGCTCAACGCGCCTAAAGAAGTTTTCACTTCAGGAAGACTTACCTGTCCGTAGCTAAAGAGCTCATCAGTATACTCGCGTCATCGTAGACGCTTTCGTCTAGTTTCTTGATGTAGCCATCAGGTCTTAATTACATGAAGTACGGCACGATTACTAAAGTAAATAATAAATAAATAAAAGTGAATCTCGCTTCGTATATAAGAATCGCTAGAGCGCGCACACATCAGTATTCCCACACAAGTGCTCCAACGAGGTACGCGCGTCTAACTGATAATAAAAGATAACAACATTTCAAAATGTATTTTCGAATAAATTTACTAACAGTAGTGTTGCTGTTCATTATTGCGGCGCTGTTTCAATCAAGGCAGTCGAGTAATTGCCCTCGGGGGACAGTTTATGATTATACCATGCGGTCATGTGTACCGTAAGTATTTTATTTTATTTTATTCACGACAGCCACGCCTGAGATTGCGGGTTCGATTCCCGCACAAGTCAAACATTCTGTGATGTTTGTCTTGGCCTGGATGTTTCTATGTATAATATGTAGAAATGTATTTACAAAAAAAATATTTATGTATGTTTATCCATTGTCTAGTACCCATAGTACAAGCTCTGCTTAGTTCGGACTAGATGGTGTTGTGTGTATGTGATAGAATATTATTATTATTATTCAAGTTACTTAGTATTTTTAAAATTTGTGAGAATATCAATAATCGATAAATATAATATTGTCTTACGTTTAAGCGAGTATACATTGAAATTAAACTAATTTATATGGATTTTATCGCGTTTGTATTTTTAAAATACTGCTGTTACATATTTTTTATCTCTAAACTACTATTGTTAAATGGTGTTACTTCTATTCAAGCTATTTAAATTATAAAAACTATTCTGATTTAATTTGAATTCAACACTTTTTTCGACGTTTCGGTTGCTTTTCAGCAGCCATATTCACGGGGAGTACGTGAAAAAATCCATATAAAATACTTTAATTTTAATATATAACATTATTTGTAAAATATCTTTAGATCAATAATCCATAGATATAATTTTAAACTAGAATTGTTCACTGTTAGGAGGCGCTATCTCCTGTGATACAATATTCTCAATAGTACAGGTGTCAACAACACAATTTGTGATACATTTTCCTAATATTATATCTCTTTTGTATGATATACTTAATTAAATCGTAATAATACAAAACAAAGTTATTATAAATAAATAAAGCCTTGTAGATGTTGATAAATAAACTTTTGATTTGATATCTATACTAATAATATCTTCTTAATATATATAAATTACGTGTCATGTTGTTTGTCCGAGACTCCTAAACCACTGAACCGATTTTGATCAAACTTCGTAACCATCTGTAATTTGGTCCAACTTAAAAAAAAGATAGTTTTTTTTTTAAAACGAGCAAAGATTATCTAATGTGAAGCAGACGAAGTTGCGCGGGACAGCTAGTAATATCATAAAGAGGAAATATTTGATTTAACTCAAAAACTACACAAACGACTTAAAAATTATTTTTAATATTTAAAAATTATAAAGCTATATTATCACATAATGTTTTGTTTAAAAAAGTAGCGGTCCTCCGCGGCTGGCTGCCTGTTCGCGATAAACTCAAAAACTACTGAACGGATTTTAATGCAGTTTTTAATGAGAAAGGTTTAGGTGTATAATTTGTTAAGGTTTTGTATTACCGTTGTAGTACCGTCCAGGGCGGATCGCTAGTAGCCTGTAAAATTCAGTAGATGTTGTCCTAATCTGAGTAGTAATTCTAAAGACTAACTATTTCAAACAAACACACAATTTCTTTAACGTCATATCCAATCCTCAATATTATTATAAATGCAAATGTGTGTTTGTTTGTTTGTTACGCTTTCACGCGCGTGCAGTACGCGACGTATAATACAAGACCTAATCATAATGGCGGAATGTGACTGAAATATACCACTTTTCAAGAACTGGATTGAACAGTTTTCTGACTTTGTTTTTTAGCTAATATGTAGTGATGGATATAATTATGAAATTATATCTTTTACAGTATTTGTGTCGAGTTGAAGTATTATTTACTTACAGCATGATGTTTTAAATCTAAGTGTTTATACTGCGATATTTAATAATATCAGCCCTGTATTAAACTGACCCACTGCTGGGACACGCACACCTGGTGTTTATAAGCGCCAAAGACATTCCTTTCACTTTTTTGCCGATACCACAGGTCGATATAGCTCGAAAAACTAAATATGGTTATGTCAATATCTAATTTTCGCCATATTATAAGATTGTACAAGTGGATGGCCCAAGACCGGTCTGTATGGACATCCTTGGGTTAGGTCTATGTCGAGCAGCGATAGCTCAGTGGGGAGACCAACAGACTGCAATGCAGAGGGTCTCGGGTTCGAATCCACGTCGCGCACCTCTGACTTTCGGAAGTTATAATAACTTTTCGAAATTATGTGCGTATTGATTGACAATTATCGCCTGCTCCGTGCCTCGGAGAGCACGTTAAGCTGTCGGTCCCGACTGCCATGAACATCTATGGCAGTCGTTATTGGGAGAGTGTTGACACAAAAGATCCCACTGGGTCGAAGTGTCGCCGGTGTGCACTAACTGGCCCCCACATAAGATAAGATAAGATAAGAGGTCTATGTCCAGCAGTGGACGTATTTCGGCTGAGATGATGAAGCTTCCCAATATTTCGCCCTCGAAGGATTAGTATTGCCAATGATTAAGCATAACTGTTTGTTTATTTATCTTGTTATAAACGAAAGGCCCTAAGAATGCGAAAAATATATTTGTAAAAAAAAATTTTGTTTGTTTGTTTGAACGCGCTAACCTCAGGAACTATTGGTTCGATTTGAAAAATTTTTTTAGTGTTGGATAGCGCATTTATCGAGAAAGGTATAAGCTATATAACATCACGCTACGACCCACGGGGGCGGCGCAGTAACGATAAACGCGAGTGAAACCGCGGGAACATCTAATAATGTATACAGTAAACTGTCCCACTGAAAAGGCAAGGCCCGAGCCTCTTCTCTTTGTGAGAAGGGTGAGACCACAACGCTGGCCCAGTGCGCATTGGCGGGCTTTACATATCGTGGAGAACATTATGGAGAACTTTCAGACATGTAAGGTGCCTCGCGTAAAAGCAACCGATAATTAAATATTTAATACGCACACTCGAAAAGTCAGGGGTTTACCTTGAGATCGAACTCGAGACTTCAGCGTGGCAGTCCGACGGTCTCGCTATCGCTGCTCTAGCTGGCTGCCATTGACTAAAGAATTAATAAATTCGGTTCAGTAGTTTGTTAGTTTATTTATTACAAACAAAATACAAACACTTTCTGTGTGATTCACAAATGGTTGTACCGAGTCTAGGTGTTCTTTGAGTCCGTTTGAATGTCTGTAAAAGTCCCCCGCGACACAGGAATTATTACCTACTGCGAGAGTAGTAGTAGTAGTAATTTTTGAGCCTGTATTTACTTATGGGGCAAGTAAATGTCCCAAAGAATGACGACGTGATAAAACGTTGTTTTCTTATACAATATAGCAGTACGCCTTGTTGAAGAGGCAACGTTTAAGAACGTTGACGGGAACAGACGTTCTGCCCAAATGTCTGCAGATTTATTTTTCGTATTCGATACAACGCGACGTTACTTGAAGTCGACCTCTACCGACTTAGTGTCCTAATCTTGTAACAATGTGAGGTTACTTTAAGAACAGAACGTTTACCAGCGTATGCCCATTTTGTATGGGAAAACATTGTGTCACATTATGCGCACATGACGCGAGGGGCGCTGGACCGCACGTGTTAAACAAAAATAAGTTATATCCACACCCGCTGCGTCACTTAGACAATAAACAGTCTATTATATGAATTGTTTACACATCTCTAGACATTACGTTTTCTTGAAATATTTGTAAAACTAATATTTACGATTTAAGTAAACAGACGCATCCGGCTTCGTGAGCGCTATGGCTAAATGATGATGTTACCTAGAAAACATTTTGGGCTTTTCGCCCATCGTCTGTCATTTTATAGACACAATAAAAAATGTATTGTTATGTATCTCCTGGAGATTGAGTAACGGTTAAGCTAATAAGGAAATTCTGGCTAATTGTCCGTTGCACGAATTTAAAACGATGTTATAAAAGAAAACATTTTAGGATTTAAAAATAAAATTATAGTAGTCGTCACTTTAAAAAAAAAAATTTTGGGGTGTCGATTGCCACATCTTTTGTAAATCGCTTCATTTCGATCTTCTCATTCATTCTTCTCAAATTATATGGATGTATCGGAATCGACACAAAAAATATATGTATATTATTTTTGAAAAGTGACGTCTCACACAATTTGTGCTAACAGATTCGTGCGATACGACCAATAAGCTGAAAATTTCAGTAGCAACACAATGTTGCATGCATCACTAAAAAGAGGTGTATTACTCCCAAATTCCACCGGCTGTGTTTAGGTCTTGTGCTATAAACGGTAAGCCCTGCTCGGGCACTTCCTGACTCCGGGTTGCTAGGAATTTCCGAATAGAAATACAGAATCGAACCCATAATCACACGATTAACCGTGACCTATTAGCCATGGGAACAACGAGGAAATATAGTAATTTTTAAATATTTTTATTTCTTTTTTTCAGTATTGCCTACGATACGGAAAAGGATAATTTCGACTATGATTACTAATAAAGAAGAAAATCGCTGTACTTCTACTAGAGCCAGCAGTGGATCAGCCATGGTCTCATAAGACCAAAAGAAGACCTACACTATCTTGGAGTTAATACAACCATTTTCTTCCATTCAATCATCGGTAGCAGCCAAATAATGAATGCCTAATTGGATTTTAATATATATATATATATATTTTTTTTTCATTTTAATGCCTTGATGACACAGTGATAGTGAACGCGACTGTTGTGCAAGAGGTGTCGGATTCAATTCTCCGGTCGGGCAAAATGCATTATTGGGGTTCAAGATTTTTTTAGTAGCTGCTCTTAGACGATAATATAAATAATAAAATAGGGGCCTATTACACGAGACCTAAAGCAAACTTGGCTAAAGTAGGTGTGTGGCACATCTGCCTATCCCTTCGAAGGTATAACGTTTAACTTGGTTTGATTCCTAAACTGCTGGCAACTGTGACAAAAAACCACTGAATTGCGTACCTGCGTTTATGAAGGGTTAAGCAAGAATCAAAACTGCAAGAATGTAGTTCCTGAAACCTGAAGTTTTAATGGAAAAACAACCTGGACAAACTGATGAGAGGAAGGGGAATGGGGAGATCATGGCCATGGAGAACATGGTCTAGCTGTGTGCCAAGTTTCATCCAAATCTGTTCAGCGGTTTACATAATTTAGTAACAAATATCCGAATATCTTTACAACATTCTTATTTATTATATCAATCTGTTGAGTCGCAGTGGCACACCGGCGGCCTAGCACAATAAGTTTTTAATTATGTTTGGCATGCCAAGGTGTGAATGTTGTGGGTTCGAATCCCAAAAATTGTGAGATCCACAAATAGGTGGTCCAAGTCGGGGTATACTTTGTACCCGTTGTTTGAATGTTTGCAAAGTCTTAGTATCAGTATTATTTACAGATATTTTTTAGGTTTGGATTTTTGTTTAAATTTAAAGTTAAGCTTATTGTTTTGCTTTTGTAATTTTACTGTAAAGTGAGGAAAAGGATCTCACTAAGGTCTAACACAGGTAAATTTTACTTAAAACGAGTACCGCAGCTATAGAATGTATAGAGTGTTTCTATGTATAATATGTATGTATTTACAAAAAAAAAAAGTATATATGTATGTTTATCCATTGTCTAGTACCCATAGTACAAGCTCTGCTTAGTTTGGGCTAGATGGTGTTGTGTGTATGTGGTAGAATATGTGGTAGAATATATAGAATGTAAGAAAATTATAATAAACTATTTTTATAATTATATTATCAATCAACAATAGTATTTGTAATTCATTCGAATATTTCGATTTGATACCCGAATTCGATAGATCAATCAGGCAGAACAATTTTTTTTTCTTTATTTGAGGAGCTTTGTCACAATGTGACTATGTCGCTCCATCATAGCCATCTGATGTATTATTACAGACTATTCATTTTCCTTTTCTTTCTTTCTTTTTTTTGTTTTTCTGGCTAGAAATTGTTAGTCGTAGCACGAAACCTAGAATTAGTAATTATGACTTAATAAGTGAAATATAGATGTTATACATCTTTTTCTTCTTTTGGTGATACTTTTGTATGCAGATATTAATTAATTTTAATTAGCTTTAAATAAACTCCGCTGTTATTTTTTCCTTCCTCCTTTAATTTTGTTAATCCATAATCGAGACCTTATCTTAAAGTATGATTACAACATGTGCGAGAAAGAGATAGTAACTTAGAAAATGTATAACGTTGTCTCATTCTCGCACATGCGATAACATTGTTATAATCCTAACTAATATTATAAATGCGAAAATAAGTTTGTTTGTTACGCTTTCACGCCTTAACTACTCAACCGAACAACATGAAATTTTGCATTCACGTTGTCAGGGGTACAGAATAGGACATAGGGTACCTTTCATCCAGAAAAAATAACTGTTGCAAACCTAACCTAACCTACATTTACGCGAGCGAAGCCGCGGGTGAAAACTAGTTTATAATAAAAGTAGAGTAGGTAATATTAAAACATAACATTAGTAACTTGAATGTTTCGTTAAAGAAAATAATACCGAAGATTGTTTTATTATTATGTATCTATGTACAATTTGTTAATAAATTATTATAATTAATTAATAACTACAAAGAATATTTAAGGTTGTTATAAAATATATTTTAAACTAATTTGAGTGTTTATTTTTCCCTGAAATGTTTCTTTTTAACTGACTTCAAAAAAAGGAGAAGGCACTCAATTCGTCTGTATTTTTTTTTAAAGTTTGTTACCTCGTAACTTTCGACTGGTTGAACCGATTTTGATAATTTTTTTTTTTTTTGAAAGCTCCATTAATAACAATAATTTTACTATTCACAAGAATATGCAAATATTTATTAACTTTTTAGTGCATTTTAAGTTCTAGAATATTCTTTTCGAAGTCGGTTTTCTTTTTTGTAAAAAATTTGTTTATATACATTGCAAGATGGCGGGGCGCCAGCCTGAACTTTTCATTTCTTTTCTTTCTTTTAAATGACAGCTCCCGCAGCACTAATAATCCTATGTCACGGAGGACCTGAAAAACAGTCCTTAGTACATAATAAGATGTAAAGTCTGAGGGGTGGAGACCTGGCAGTCTGAAACACAGACCTCGAGTCTAGTTTAGGTACCAGTTTCCCCACAATATCTAATTTAAATAATTATGTAACCTACTAAATGTAAAAAATGTGTATATTGTCGTGAGAAAATTAATTATTATTCAAACTACGGACACAAAGAACTAGGGTTGCCAACCGTACTATAATATATAGTATTTTACTATATTTCGAGTCTGTACGCAGATCTATACTGTTGAAGAAATATATAGTATGCTATAATACTATATTTCAACAACGAAAAATAAGAAACCAAAATCTTTATTAAAAAAAACTATCGACGCTCCTTTACTACTGATGAGAAAGCATATATCCGTACATAATCCGTTTCGAACTTGTCCGTTGATGTCCAGACGTCAGATTAACAAGGTCGAACATATTTAAAAAACAGTAGATAACAAATAAATGTTTTCCCATAAAATACTATATTTTTATAAATGTAATATATTTTGTTATAGTTTATTTAAAATAATACTATATTTCGTCGAAAATATGTTGGCAACCCTACAAAGAACACGCAGCCTCGGAACAAATATCAGTGGATCACACAAATTTTTGTCCCTTGTGGGGATCGAACCCACAACACTTGGTCCATGTCAAGCTGCGACACATACATACCTACTGCTAAGCTCTGGAATGACCTACTTGTGTTATTTCCTAAGCGCTATGATTAGTATTTCTTTACACGAAGTTTAAAGAGAGGACTACTATCACGGTAGGCAGTGGCTAACTGACTCCATGGTGCAGCGGTAGTGAATGCGACTGCTGTGCATGCGGTCTCGGGTTCGAATCCCGGGTCGGGCCAACCAAAGGTTATTGGGTTTTCCTATTAAGAGATCTTAATAACGGGCGTATTTTTTTAAACTACTAGGAAAAATTCCTTCGTCGCGCGGGATTTAACAAACATTCAAACAACGGACACAAAGAACACGCAGACTCGGAATAACCATTTGTGGATCACACAAAGTTTTGCCCCGTATGGGATTCGAACCCACAACACTCGGCGCAATAGCAGTGGCGAGGCGACCACTTAAACCACTACCAACGACATCCGTGCAGACCTAAAGCCAACGTCGTAACTCCAGGCGAGTTACGAAGTTAGCGGAGTTAGTTACTCCCGTGCCTCGGAAAGCACGTAAAGCCGTTGGTTCTGCGCCCGATCTGAGAGTGCACTTGTGTTTGCGCACACTTTTACGCACTATAATATCTCCTGCGCAGATGGCCAGTCTCCGTTAAGATTGGCCGCCGTGACCGAAATTCGGTCTGGAGGACATCATAGGCATGTCCAAATATTAAATAGACTTGGTAGCTTGCATAAAGAATCTTTTCACACGCACATACAATCAGCTATACGGCACACACGCACACATTCAATACAGTCCACTTGTTTGTCTAATTTTTACTTAATATATTTTTTAGTACAAATAAAATCATCAAAGAGTACGTATTACAGTGTTTTATTTCACCCAACTATAGTTGAAGACCTTATTACATTAAACAAGATAGTAGTTTGGCTATGTGTCTTGACACTGCCGATATCCATGAGCGGAGTCTGCTGAGGAGTCCAACCGCTTTACGCGGTTTCATCGCGGTTGGCCGCCGAAGCGGTCAACCGCGATGGCAACCGCGTCGGGTGGCGGGCCGCTCAGACGACGCGTCGGGTGGCGGGCCGCTCAGACGACGCGTCGGGTGGCGGGCCGCTCAGACGAACCGCCCCGCGGTTAACCGCTAATGCGTTTAAGCCCTTAGTCTGTGATTTTTTGGTTCATTGTTTGAATGGTTGTAAAGTCCTGCATTACAGAAAAAAGAAAGGTAAAGATGTTTTATTTGAATGTCCATATATACATGATTTTAAAAGATATAATAATAAACGCAACTATACAGAAGGCGGTACATGGAGATCAAATTAGGCAACTGCGTCGGCTATTGTTGCAGTATAGACTGCAACGCTGGTATTCTCGCAGGCCTATCTATACTAACTAGCGGTCACCTAGTGCTCGAAATCCGACCAAAGTTTGCCTGTAAGATATTGCTGACATATTATGTCATTATATATTGATATATGTAACCATAGTTACGCGCTTCGACTGCGTGTGTCAAATGCATGGTTGTGTGCGTGTAGTGTTTTTTTCATTAATTTAATGTATTTCTAAAGCATATTTTAAAAAAATATTAGCATTCATCACTTCTTCTCTGTATAAACTATAAGTGTGCGAAATTTCATACTCCTCCGTCCGCCCAATTTTCATAAAAAGGGATCCAAAGTTTTCGCTTCACGTATAAAGATATTATAAAGCTGCAGAGTTTGTTTGTTTGTTTGGTTGAGCGCGCTAATCTTAGCAACTACTGGTTCGAATTGAAAAACATTTTATTGTTGGATAGCCCATTTATCGAGGAAGGCTATTATAGGCTATATAATATCACGCTACGACCAATAGGAGCGGAGCATCAATGAACAATGTTGTAAAAACGGGGATTTTTTAATGAGAGGCAGACAAAGTTGCGCGGGTTAGCTAGTGAATATAAAGGGGCATAAAAAAAAGGATATCTTTCATCCAGAAATAAAGTATTGTTTCTGAGCGAGTGAAGCCGCAGGCAAGATCTAGTCGCTATATACTATTAGATGTGACTGCCTCAGCGGCGTAGCGGTAATAAATACGACTGCTGTGCATAAGGTCTCCAGTTCAATTCCCGGTAAGCAATAACACTGTCTGACTCAGGAATTGTAACTGTCGTGCTACCTAGTAATACATATATTATAAGAAATTTCTAGAATTTTCATACAATTTCCAAGATTTTATTGAAGTGAAACTTCTTTATCGACGTATGGGAGAAATTTTGTAGCAGTGTAAAAAAAAAAATCGTCACGTTTTTCGTTTACGCGCCATGTTGCTTTTTTATCAAAGTTTAGTATAGTGACGTAAAAAATATAATGTAATTTATTATAATAATAACAACAATATATTAGTTTTGAAGTTTGGTTTGAAATAAGAATAACAATATATTAATTTGAAAGTGATAAAATAAAAAGACTTATTAAAATTTAAGTGAATTTATAAGAAAAGTGAGAGTGATTATATATTTCGTTTTATAAATTCAACACGTATGAGCATGATTTTAATATTTATTTGAGGTTAACCTCACTTTTTGATTGTAAGTATCAGTTTGTAAGTAATTGTAAGTATATAAATCTGTTAAAATTAGCAAGTATTAATAAATATGACTGTAAATCTAGTGAACATTATTAATTCTAAAAACAATAAAAAATATAAATTAAATAATAAATTTAAAAATAAAACAAAACTCGATTAGAAAATAAAAATATGTATACGTACATCTTTTTTAATTATTCGTTTTTAATGATTTATTTATTCAGTTTTTACAAGACTACTAGAATCCGTAGAATGTAAAACATATATTTCATATTTTAGCTACCACAAGCCATTAATTACAAAAATATTTAATAATGACAACAATAGTAATAATGATGCTATCATTATTGATGAAATACAACAATAGCAATGATATTATAATAAGAACAATGATAAAATAAATTACTCATTAATTGTATGCATGTCTATAATAATAAAATAGCTTTAATTTAATACGGAAAAAATTGTTTTTCTTAAGGCTTAAGCCTTATCTACCCCATTTTCGTGAAGTTGCAAATAGTAGAATAATGATATGTCGTAAAGAAGTTTCACTTCTTACCTGTGTACTCTGGTACACACACACATTTTTTTTATTCATGGTATATACTAACCTATATGACCTTTGACTATGACCTATGTTACAAACTTTACGTTTCCTAGTAAGGTCAATGGGAATAAATTATTTTTACATTTAGCAATTGCGCAGATGTACTGAAATAAATGCTGAAATATGCGTCATAAGTATGACTAAACTATAGGTTACTAGCAAACCCGACAGATGTTGCTCTATCCAAAAGAAACGATCGCAGTGACACCTACCGGGTCCAATTGTAAATCTAAATTATCCAGGGACACACTAAAATACAAAATAATATCATCAAAATCGGTCCCGCAGTTTAAGACCTGAACAGACTTTTTTTTATACATCTAATGTGGCGAACGAGCATACGGCTCACCTGATAGTAAGTGGTCACCGTAGCCTATGGACGCCTGCAATACCAGAGGCATCACTTACGCGTTGCCGACCCTTTAGGAAAGGAAGTGGGAAGGAGAAGCAGCGGGAAGGGGGAAAAGGGTGAGTGGGCCCCCGGTACTCTCACTCACCGAACGAAACACAACAGTAGGAATACTGGTATTTCACGTCGATATTCTGTGGGAGGGTAGTCCTTCCCCGGTCGAGCCGGCCCATTCATGCTGAAATCAGCGAGGCTTTATTACTACTCTCTTTTGACCACTTAAACCATGAGTCCATCCGTGCGATGGCGTAGTGGTTAAGTTGTCGCGTCGCCCCTGCCATATTATGCCGAGTGTTTTGGATTCGAATCCCAAACGCGACAAAAATTTGTGTGGTTATTCCGAGTCTGCGTATTCTTTGTGTCCGTTGATGGAATAATTCCTTTGTCGCACCCCATGTTTGTAAAGCGGGGGCTTAACAAACATGGGGGGGGACAAAGGAACTATGCCTAGTGCGGGAGTATTCTTTTAAATTAAAAAAATATCTATATATAATTTATGTAATCACTTACTAGGTTCTATAGAACCACCGACTAACTAATTATCGTATATGAGCTCATCAAGCAGAACAATGACACCGCTATATGTAAGCAATATTTAAACATAGATATGACAGACGTATAATTAGAAACAGACCTAACATGCCAGCAAAAACACGTGCCAAATACACACACATACAAAAGTCACAGACATATAAGTCATAAATCAAAATAAGGACGGATGACGTAGCGGTTTAAGTGTCGCCACTGCCAATGCGCTGAGTGTTGTGCTTTCGAATACCACACGGGACACAACTTTGTGTGATCCACAAATGTTCCGAATATAAATGTTCTTTGTGTCCGTCGTTTGAATGTTTGTAAAGTCCCCGCGACACTAGAATTATTCCTAGTGCGAAAGTCTTTTTAAAAAGAAAAGAAAATAAAAAGAATCTATCATGTATTTATACTGTCGCACTGCTAGGCACGGGCCTCACCTCAGTGTGAGAATGCTGCTTCAGTGCGAAGTGTGAAACGCGTGTCATTTTGAGCGACGCATTCCGTTTGCCGCATGCGTCTTATGCACTCCATTTGCCGCATGCGTCTTACGCACCGCATGATGCATAAATAAACTAAGAGCGACTTGCACGGCAACTCACAAAATACGTTTAGCACTAAATAAATTTAAAACATCGTGGCATCTCAGTCACCTTCACACGGATGACTGACGACAGCACGATGTTGTAAATGAGTTTAGCGCTAAACGTATTTTGTGAGTTGTCGTGCAAGTCGTCCTTAGTTTATTTAGCCCTTAGTGTCTAGCAACCATGGTCACAAAGAGACTGAAGTTGGCTGCTAAAAAGCCACCGAAACGTCGGGGAAAGTGTACATTTAAATATGTAGTTTGATAATTTAAATAGTAGTTTAATAGTATAAACGTTTTTCCAAATAAACGTAGCGATAAAATCCGTATAAAGTAGTTTAATTTCAATGTTTATCATTCGCGTAACAGTAAGAAAATATTATTGAATAAATTTGTTACATCATTATATAGAAACTAGCTTTTGCCCGCGGTTTCACTCGCGTTAATTTTCAATTTGACAATCAATTCGGATTGTACTCTGCTTGTAATAATATAATTCAATCATGATTCGAAAGACACGTGGCACATCTATTATCATAAGAACGTTATTGTTGTTTTCCTCGGGAGCAGTAATTTTTTTCGGGATGAAAGGTAGCCTATGTCCGTTTCTGTACACCTTACAATATATATATGCAAAATTTCAGGATGATCGGTTCAGTGGTTTAGGCGTGAAAAGGTAACAAACAAACAAACAAACTCATTTTCGCTTTTATAATATTAAGTTAGGATTAGGATTAAATCCAAATTATTTCTCTGTGTTGCGCTATTGTACATCGACATAAATGTTTCTAATTGTACCTACTCTGTTTAACGTTTGTATTGAACAATGACTTGCCTGTCTCACTGCATGGCATAAGCTTAAAGGTATGCGGAACTGTCTAGTTCCTATAGCCCCTATAGATACCGTATTCCAATGTATTTGACCTTCCACGACGTCAGGTCAGTATGGTTTATGCCAAATCGTTGTCCGTATCCATCGCACTATGAGAGTGAGGGAATGGAAAGTTCACTTGATTTTGTCAGACTTTTTTAGTAGGTAGTTTAGTAGTCTTTACAACTATTCAAATCTTATAAGATCCTTGTCACTAACCTTCATAAATGAAATTCCCAAATGAAAGTGCGTGACGTCTGCCAAAGCACTTTTGTTGGGTATTGCTAGGAATGGTACTTACCCCTTTTTAGTAGTAATTTTTTTTGTCGGCCTCGATGGCGTAGTGGTTAGTGTAACCGACTGCCACGCCTGAGGTTGCGGGTTCGATTCCCGCACAAGTCAAACATTTGTGTGCATGAACATGGATGTTTGTCTTGGTCTGGGTGTTTCTATGTATAATATGTAAGTATTTACAAAAAAAAAGGAATATATGTATGTTTATCCATTGTCTAGTATCCATAGTACAAGCTCTGCTTAGTTTGGGCTAGATGGTGTTGTGTGTATGTGGTAGAATATTATTATTATTAACTAAGGAAATAGGCAACTGTTTTATTGAAGTGCACTAAGTGGGAAAGTGGTGTTGGGAATTGCCTGTTGGGAAATAGTGTTAGACAGCACTCTCATGATCTCCCGTGAAGAATGGATAATCCTGAAGCACTTCATGTTAGAACTATAGGAAACCTAAAATTAATCAGTTTCCAGGTAGAATTTCCAGGTAATAATTATGAATATGAAATTGATTCCTTCTGTATATTAATAATAATAATATGGTGTTATTCCCAAACACATCCACCACAGACTGAAAGTCATTGATCTACAACCTAACACTTACACACAACTCCAAAAAGCCGCCATATTGAACACCTGTAGAATCGTGAGAAAATTCTTACAAATAGACGAACAAGATTACGACAAGAGCCCACAGACTCTTTTTTTTTTTTTTTTTTAACGTGTGGGAATGCTATGACGCATACCCCTCCGCGGGGGCGGGCGGAGGGGTTATGTCGGACTCGCCGGGGTAAATGAAAGATGTTAAACGATAAAATGAACCTCCCAGAATACCGACTAAACCTACCACGGTGTTCCTCGACAAACCACTATCGGCGGGGCCGCGCGAATCACTTTCACATGCAGTCGCGACCCCGCCGAGGTTACGGCCCGCCGTATGAAACGGCAGGCCACTACACGAAAGATCTACCCGCTGGTACCTCTAAATATTCCCTACTGTCCCCCCCCTAGGGGGGAGACGGACTCGACACAGAGGCGCGCGTGGGAACACGCACGCCGCCTCTCGGACCTGGTGCTGAACGGATGGCGGGCAGGCCCACAAAGCCCGCCACCCCCAGGTCAAACCTCAGGGTGGCTGGAGGTCATCTCGCACCCTCCGGCGCCCGGCTCTGCGGTTGGGGAGAGGGTTTAAACGCTCCCTCTCCCGCTCCGCCGCCTCCTTGATGGAAATGACTTCCTCACAAAAGGAGGCGACGGCGTTCCACGACCTCTCACTCCGGACCATAGACAGAACTACAGCCGGGAGCGAGAGGGCAACCGATCCGACTGCCGCGATCAACTCACGGCGCCGCGATGCCCAGGCGGGGCAAACCGCCAGTGTGTGCAGCGCCGTGTCCTCAACAACGTCGCGGCAAGAGCCCACAGACTTGATTCTTTCTCAAATATGTGGCCTTTACTTGACGTAAGTCCATAAATATCACTAAAACTACCAGCGCAAGCTGAGAAAAAAAACACCTAAAATAATAATAATATTGATTGAAAACCTTGTTACATTTTCACAATAATTAAACGATAATGACTACAGTAGTATAAACTGTGTCGTAGCCATTAAGACTGTGCCGAGCGAAATGTGCCAAAACAGGCGGTCACAGTTAAGTGAATAAAATCAACACTTTTTGTTTAATACAAATATAAAATATACATTTACCATAACAATGAATGTGTTTACAATTACTCCGTGTAAAATAATTAAAATAATTAATATTTTCGCCTACAAAATTACGTAAATTTGCACGAAATATGCAAAAACATAAGCTCGTGTTACGTGATTTTTAGATTATAACAGTAGAAATCTATCCTATTTTACAGCCATAAATAGTTATATTACAATTTGCCCGTCCCAAATATTTAAGTTATTTGTTGACAATAAAGATACATATTTATCAAAAAAGCACTTCAAATCCTCCCTACAATTTTACTATGGCGGCCGCGCGCCGATTTGAATATGCGCCGCACGAGCTCTGTCATTATCTGTCTTACGCTCGGCGCAGTCTTAACGCCCACATCCGGATATATTTTAAATTTTTTTTTTTTTTCGAAATAATATGTGCATAAAATATGTAGTTATTTATCGCTTGTTTTAACGGTGAAGAAAAAACATCGTGAGGAAACCTCCATGTCTGAGAGTTCTCCATAATGTTCTCGAAGATATGTCAAGTCCGCCAACCTACACTTGGCTTATATTTACACGAGATAAAATAATATATTATAATATTCTGAAATCTGTACTCATTTTTTTAAATGTTTTTTATGTATTTGTGTTCATGGTATACAGAAAGGCAAAACAATATGAAAAATTGTATTTAACAGGTTGCCTGTCCGATGAATCACATATTATGATACATAACAATTGATTTTCAATTGTGTCTATCACGGGACAGCGAAAGGGTTAAAAATGACATTTTAAGTACATACTACGAGTAAAACATTTTTTTATTTTGGACTCTCTACGACTCTACTATAGGCTGTTTCAGGATAATCCATTCTTTACTGGACACAGTCATGTAGGTACCTATACTAATATCATAAAGCTGAAGAGTTTATTTGTTTGTTTGGTTGAGCGTACTAATCTCAGGAACTACTGTTCGAATTAAAGTATTATTTTAGTGAGGATAGCCCATTTATCGAGGACGGCTATAGGCTATATAACATCACGCTATGATCATCTATGAAAAATTTTGAAAAACGGAGGAAATTCTCTTATGCTACTTGTATATATTTAGTAATATTATAAAGTTATATTTTATTGGAAATAAGGTTATGGGCCAGCTATTTTTTGAATTCCACGTAACCGAAGCAGGCTATTCAAAATATTTTAGAAGAGAGGCATTTTCAACTACTACGTGATTACCTATTATGTGGGATCTAAATCTATTTCTACTAAGAACTTACGGACAGAAAACCTTAATAGTGGGTTCGATTTTTAAATCTCACCCAAGAATGGAACCTATCATATAAAAATTCTTTTTTTTGTTTATTATTTGTTATTTGTTTCATACTATAAAAATCTGGGAAACAGGCGTGAATCTATGTATGTATGTATGTATCTTCTTCTCTTCTCCCTAGCCTTTATTATTCCCAGTCACTTGCTTGCTAGCTGCTTGCTTTCTAGTCTAACCGGATTTAACTGGATATCAGTTTTTACACGGAGCGACTGCCATCTGACCTCCGCAACCCGAAGGCTAATGATACCTAAGGCTAGACTAGTGTCAGTATATTAGAGGGCACTGACTTCCCAATAACGACTGCCCTAGATGTTTACTATAAAAATATGATTGTTATTTGTGCGACCTTCATTCCCTTCAATTCCAGGGTTGAACAAAGTGTAATTAAGTATTTCTGTATAGAAATACAATTATCAGTAACAGCAGCTACCGAGAATAGAATTGTACCCAGTACAGCAGACTCGTAACAAAGATGGCGAAATTTAATTGTAATACCTTCCTGTCCCTTCAGGGATAGAGTGTATGCATTTATTTCTTACTAGCTTTTGCCCGCGGCTTCGGTCGCGTTAATTTAGAATTTGACAATCAATTCGGGTTGTACTCTGCTTCATCATCATCATCATCAGGCTATGATAGTCCACTGCTGGACATAGCCCTCCCCCAAAGAGCGCCATAGCGCCCTGTCTTCAGCTTGCCGCATCCAGCATCTGCCTGCAGTCTTTCGCAAATCGTCATCCCACCTGGTCGGAGGGCGTCCTACACTACGTTTGCCGAGTCGCGGTCTCCACTCAAGAACACGCTTACCCCAGCGGTTGTCTGTTCTTCGCGCGATATGGCCAGCCCACTGCCACTTCAGCTTGCTAATTCTCTGGGCTACTCTGCTTGTAATAATATAATTCAATCATGATTCGAAAGACACGTGGCGCCATCTATTTTCATAAAAACGTTATTGTTGTTTTCCTCGGGAACAGTAATTCTTTTCGGGATGAAAGGTAGCCTATGTTCGTGTCTGTACACCTGTTAACGTATATGCAAAATTTCAGGCCGATCGGTTTGGTGGTTTAGGTGTGAAAAGGTAACAAACAAACAAACTCATTTTCGCTTTTACAATATTATAGTTAGGGTAACCGCAATAATTTGTTTGTTTTACATATAAGTTAGGTTTGTTAATATTAGTTTAGTTGTATGTAATGATTGTTTCCTTTGTACATTACTTAATTGCCTATTAATAAAAGTTACCTACATATTACACACTAGATTTTGCCCGCGGCTTCGCTCGGGTATATGTAGGTTACGTTAATTTTCTATTTTTGGGGAACAGTGCTTTTTCTGGATGACAGTACCCTATGTAATTTTTGGTACCCCTGACAACGTATATATAAATTTTATGATGATCGATCGAGTAGTTAAGGCGTGAAAGCGTAACAAACAAACAAACTCACATTCGAATTTACAATATTAGTTAGGATATTCATACGATTCTGGATGAAAGTCACCTTATGTCATTTTCTAGATGAAAGTCAACTTATGTCATTTTCTGGATGAAAGTCACCTTATGTCATTTTCTGGATGAAAGTCACCCTATGTCATTTTCTGGATGAAAGTCACCTTATGTCATTTTCTGGATGAAAGTTACCACGTTTCGTACGGATGCGCATTTCGGAAGCTTTATTGGGAAGTAAAGTCTAAATCCGTACAAATTCATTAGAACCAGAAATTATCAAGAATGGTACCAACAACCTTTTTAAAAACTGCTTCATTGGAACAAGTACCTACCGAAAATAAACCACGTTTCGTACGGATGCGCATTTCGGAAGCTTTATTGGGAAGTAAAGTCCAAATCCGTACAAATTCATTAGAACCAGAAATTATCAAAAATGGTACCAACAACCTTTTCAAAAACCGCTTCATTGGAACAAGTACCTACCGAAAATAAACCATAGCGAATAGGAGAACTTTTTTAAAAACCGTTTCATTGCAACAGAGTCCGTACCGAAAAGAATAATAATTTAAAAAACCGTTTCTTTAAAACCACAACCATGAACCGATAAGAAGAACCCTTTTAAAAACCAATATTTAGTACCAGAACCCGTATTTGTACCGGTTTTGAATCACTGCAAGATATCCTTATGACATGGGTTGCAAAACATAGAGCTGACTTAATGTCAATGTGATTCATTAGCTGTTAGGGTGATACAGGCTGTGAGTCAATATAATTACAATTATAATTTTAAATATACTGTGATATGCACACACGTTTATGGGTAAATAATACTCAACACACAGCACACAGTGGTCACAACGTCCGCTCTGCTCGAGAGATCACACAATAATGATAATTGTAAGGAGCGAGGCGTTGCCCCCACCAGTTACCGTGCATACGTTTATTTCCAATCAATACAAAAACTATTAATATTATTCATATCATAAATATAATCAAATTAATACATGAATATTTATATTTTATATAATATAATATTCTTATTTAAACCAAATATCACATATACAATATAATTGTATAATAGATAATAATAAATATTTAATGTATAATAATGTACAAAGATGACATAATTTAATTATTATTAACAATTTTCCATCTTAGTCATTCTAATTTCATAATTTGTATTTATATAAGGGTTTAAATATAATGACCACCAAAAATTGTAATTGCGCAGAAAAATATGCTTACTAAAATAACGAGCTTCAAATCACTGCATTCCATCTCGGAACGGTTAGGTTAAGTTAGGATCCTTTCTAAACCCACCCAAAAATAGGACTACGTCGTCTTATTTTGATCTCTTTAAATATATTTTGCTGTGCAATTTGGTGATCATTTACTATTTTTGACTGTTATATTTTACTATATCTAGTGATAAGTTAAACATAAGCCTTTATATAATAAAATAACTTAAATCCTTACTAATATTATAAATTCGAAAGTAACTCTGTCTGTCTATCTGTCTGTCTGTTACCTTTTCACGGCTAAACCAATCAACCGATTTAGATGAAATTTGGTAAAACCTGGGGAAGGACATAGGCTACTTTTTATTGATGTAGGTACCACGCGGGCGGAGCCGCACGCAAAAGCTAGTAATAATATAATTCTCCTAGAATAGACAGTAAATTATAAAATTATATAATAAGACGTTTTTGCACACCATTGTTATGGTAGAATGTACAGAACCATTATTGTAATTATTGACATCTTTTGTATGTACTACATTCTGGCAAATAAATGAATCTGGATCTGAATATGTATTTTAATTTAACTTGATAGACAAGGTACGTTGTACTTATTCTACGTAGTACGACCAATTGAACATCAACTTGTAGATATGTATGTGACGTCACGCGCGAATCTCTAGACGATGTGACACAATTTCTTATGTTTCTCTTCGCTTTAGGTATAATACCTGATTCGGGACTATAAAATCTAGATGTGCCCGCGGTTTCTCCCGCGTTTATGATTACTGCGCCGCCCCCGTGGGTCGTAGCATGATATTATATAGCCTACAGCCTTCCTCGATAAATGAGCTATCCAACACTAAAAAAAAATTCCAATTCGGACCAGTAGTTCCTGAGATTGATGATTTTTTACTTACTTTGCTTTTACTTTTGCTTACGCTCTTACTACGTCACTATTTTGGTTGTAAATTCCTAAATTATGACGTCACCTCTGTATTTTGTTTTTCCTTGTATTAAATAGCTACGTCATAAGGCCAAGAGAATTTACCACATGACATAGTTCAAAGGAAGTCTGTACGCTTAATAATGTACTAAAAGGAGACCGTCCATATTCGGCTTGTATGGGGACAATCGTTTTACATACAAAGTAAAATATTCAAAGTTTTGTTTTAATATATAATAAATATTGGTTACCATCCAGTAGTATGAAATTGACATATTTTATTTATATATTCTATCAAAATAATACACACAGCCTGGAAGCAATAAGGCAGTATTACTGCAACTGCATAGTCGGCCGAAGGACTGTTGGTTGCTGTGCTCACATTATGTCTGTAATATGGTACCTAAGCTGGGCAAGATATGAAAATGTCACTCCACCAGCCCAGTTTTTGGAAAATAATTTAATAAATTACGAAGGCGATGTAAATTAATATTTATTTTAAACAATGTGTTTTAGATTATTATTTAACGAACTTGATACTAAACTTCAAAGAATAATGTTTTCTACTTAGTTTAGGCTACTCAAAATTAATATTTTTATTACAATATAAAATTGTTCACGCCCAGGCCAGGGTCCCATACAAGGTGGTCGGTCTCCTTTACATACGCACTACATTGACTCATGGTTCTAGGTGTATCCCCAAAAGCAAATGTATCATACAGACATATTGTCGGTTATGTTTTGGATCATATAGAAACAAGAACGTCGGGTTCGATTCCATTCAGGCCGAAAATTGTTATTCGGCACAAAAGTTCGTGTGATCCACAAATGGTTGTCCCGAGTCTGCGTGTTCTTTGTGTCCGTTTGAATGTTTGTAAAGTCCCTCGCGATACAAGAATTATTGCTACAGCAGGACTTGTCTTTTTTAAAACAAAACAAACAAAATATTTTTGGATGGGAGGCTGTTAAGACCGTTAACGCCGATTTTGGTCTCTTGGCACAAAATACGTACTTTTCAAAGCATGCCATCTCTGTAACAATATACCTTACGAAACTGTGAATTACATATTATTATAGGAAATATTTTTTTCTATACTTATAAGAGAGGATTTTGTATATTATGAAAGTATTAGTGACATATGGCCATATAAACAAACAGTGTTTTCTATTTTGTCCTCACTGAGCTAATTTTAAAGCTTCACATATTCGAAATTACTTGTAAATTTTATAAACAAACTATTTTATATGTCTGATGAACCACATATGGTACATAACAATTGATTTTCTATTATGTCTATCACGGGACTGTGAATGGGTTAAGTATAAGATTGGATTCGATTCCAGTCAGGCCAAAAATTTTTATTCGGAATTTTCAAGAAATATAGGGGATTAAATATGAAGGTAGGCTTTGTATGAAGAAAATCGCTAGTTGTCGTTTACATAATAAATATTTAAATATTATTTGAATTCTTTGTTTTGTTTTCATGTTTATTTGCTTGTGTTTAGGCCACTATGGATTGTTCCCAAATGGTTGTACCGAGTCTCTTTGTGTCTGTTGTTTGAATGTTTTTAAAGCCCCCCGCGTCACAGGATTTATTCCTAGTGTAGTTTTTAACAAAAAATAACAATTAATAATAATTACCGCTCTTGGACAGTCGTTATCTCAACATGAGACTAGCGCGATATTGGAGGACACAGTACACTAGCTTTTAAAATACCACCTTCGCCTTGTGATATAAAGAAAAATTATATCACCACGTTAAATAAAAGCGCACAAACCGCAGGGCAGCTTGTGGCGAGCTGAATATGGGTGGCGACACTGCGTTCCTGAATGCCTCAGAGAGTAAGTTAGGGTCTCGTCCAGAAGACAATTAAAATGTTGTTTATGTGTACGTCACGAAAAATAACGGTGATGCGCTCAGCATAATGCTGTGGCACTTGCATTGCTGCAAGCACTACCCAGCGCTGATTTTCAGCGAACACCACAATTATTGCCGTTTGGTCCGCCAATTGTACATATTATACTAAAAATAAAGAGATAAATAATACATAAGCATTAAATAAATAGAGTTTTTCATCTATAGTTACCAATATACCGATCCATCAAACCATACAATATTAGAATTCATACGTAGCAATAGTCCTACGCCTGCTGCCGGTAGTGCCGCTGCATGTGTTCCACCTGTAATAAAACTCTCGAATGGCCTCTTTACGTTGGACCTAGTCTCCGTGTAAGCCTTCCAAAGGGCCTGGTATTTTCCTATCATAATATGTTAGAAAATACCTGTAATAAGAGAAACATATTAATAATAAATAACCTTAGGGTAGCTTTTAACGAGCTTAATGTGAGTGGCGGCACTGCGGTCCTGAATGCCTCAGAGATTCGGTTTAGGGCCTCGTCCCCGGCTTGCCGTTACTGGTTGACTGGGGTGGAACTTCAAGACGCACCGCTCGACACCGCTAGCCACTCGCTCCGGTGTTGCCCTCTGCTGCTGGCTTGTATGCCTATGGTGGCTATTCAGGGGGCCCATCTAATGAGTTAGCGAGTCACCGTCTACCCATCCAATTGATTCTAATAGAGTATTCGGGGCAGACGCCGCTTTTCATTCATAGTTACCAATATACCGGTCCATCAAACACTTATTCCCATAGCCTATATATATATGTATATCAGAATCCATACGTAGCAATAGCTCTACGCTTGCTGCGGCTAGTGCAGCGGTAAGTGTTCCATCCCACCTTAGAAGATTAAATCTCTCGAAGGGCCTCTGCGCGTTGGACCTATGTCAGCCTCCCAAAGGGCCTGGTATTTTTTTCATATAGGTAATATTAGAAAATACCTGTGATAAGAGAAACATAAATAATAATAAAGGTTTAATATTTTTTATTACTAACTAGCTGTTACCTGCGACTTCGTCCGCGTAGAATTTAACTAAAAAGTGTTTGTCTCTGCGGAAACCAATCTTTTTCTAAAATCAAATTAGCCTATGTTACTCCTTATAACATCAGCTATCTGCCAGTGAAAGTCCCATCAAAATCGGTTCTGCCGTTTCGGAGATTAGCCGGCACAAACAGACAGACAGACGGACAGACAAAAATTTAAAATTTTGATGTTTTCGTATAGGTACCTTATATACTTTCATATGCATCAGGTAAAAAGCTGTTATTTTGACATTACAAACAGACACTTCAATTTTATTTATTTGTATAGATACATGTTATTAATAATATATAGTCTACTAGTTTTCACCAGCGGCTTCGCTCGCGTAAATGTAGGTTACGTTAGACAGTTCTTTTTTCTGGATGAAAAGTACCCTATGTCCTATTCTGTACCCCTGACAACGTGTATGCAAAATTTCATGTTGATCGGTCGAGTAATTAAGGCGTGAAAGCGTAACAAACAAACAAACTCATTTTCGCATTTATAATATTAGTAAGGAAGTAAGGATTCTCGCAATAATATAAAATAAGAATTTTTAAATTAACCATTGTATTTTGAACAGAATCTCCGATATTAGGCGTAAGACAGAAACGGCAATTTCATAATTAAAGTCCTAATGCTACCTAAATATCTGTTCTACTACTAAGTTACGAAGTTGTATATGTTGCACAAACCGTGTTTCAAGCATGTAAAGCAGTTGGTCCTTTGCCTGATCTACCTCCGGTCATGCTGGTATGCCATCCTTTTGGACTATCATATTTAGGGGTTTGGAGACCTCTTTTATTTTTCATTTTTGGACAACTCCCGCACTACGTGTCGACCTCGATGGCGTAGTGGTTAGTGTAACCGACTGCCACGCCTAAGGTCTCGGGTTCGATTCCCGCACAAGTCAAACATTTGTGTGCATGAACATGGATGTTTGTCTTGGTCTGGGTGTTTCTATGTATAATATGTATGTATTTACAACAAAAGTATATATGTATATTTATCCATTGTCTAGTACCCATATTACAAGCTCTGCTTAGTTTGGGCTAGATGGTGTTATGTGTATGTGGTAGAATATTATTATTATTATTATTAACCCGTCAAGTGTCGAGCGGACATACGCTGTCCGCAAAATGAGTCATCAAAATTAAAAATTAAAAAAACTACTAATGCATGTCCGCTGCACACTTGACTCGTTAATGAGTCAAGTTTCGCGGGGACTTTACAAACACTCAAATAACGGACATAAAGTATACTCAGACGTGGAACAGCTATTTATGGACCACAAAAATCTTTCTCCGTAGTTGAGATTGCGCCCACAACACTCGGCGCAGTGTCGGTGGCGAAGCAACCCCTTGAACATCCATCCATACAGACAGACTTGAATTTGCACCTACACTTAATAATATCAGCCCTGTATTTAAATTTCCCCACTGCTGGGCACGAGCCTCTTCTCAGTTTGAGAAGGGTAAGGTCAGTGCGGGTTGGCAGACTTCACATAATATCTTCGAGAACATTATTGAAAACTCTCAGACATGCAGGTTTCCTCACGATGTTTTCCTTTCCAGATAAATCGAGCGATAAGCGCTTAGCTAAATATCGATTGCCGTGCCCCTAGCGCCCGGCTACAAATCGATAAAATAATACCTACAATAATTAGGGAGGTGCAGAAATACAGAATTTTAAGTAAATGTTGAAAATCATATCTCAAATTCAAACCATTATTCAATAATAGTTTTAGTTGTACCACGCAGTTAATAGAACGAAAATAAAACAAAAGTATCGTGCATGTTCTCTGTCGCAGAAATACGACACGGGCGGTAGAGGACATACGTGTCGCATAAATGCGACACAAGCGGTAAAGAGGTTAACTATTTAATAAGCACATAACCTCGAAAAGTCAGGGATCGAACTCACGATCTCTGCATAGCAGTCCCACGGTTTCCTATTAGACTATCACGTGCTATATTATTGATAATGATTACATTAGATGATAACATTGAAATAATGAAAGAAAGATGCCAAGGCCGATGGGACAGCCATATTATGACGGCAGACCATTGCTTGATTTTAATAAAGGATGGTCCTGAATATAAACACAATAGAAAAGCTTACAGATAAAGTTTTTTCTAATATATTTTAATGTTTTTTTTTAAGGGATTAAATATAATGATCATCAAAAATACTAATTGGTCAGCAAATATTGCACAGCATAACGAGCATCTATACGCCTCAAATCACTGCATTCCGTCTCGGAAGTGTTAGGTTATGTTAGGTTCCTTTTTTAAACCCACCCAAAAATAGACCGTCGACTTAGTTTGATCTCTTTAAAGTTTGCTGGCCATGAGCTGCTGATCAATTAGCTATTTCTGCTCAGAGATTATATTTTTCTGCTCACAAAAATACTAATACTATGCTAACCATTTAAATAACACCCTTTTTTAATACGATTCTAAGTTACTTTTTGATGATCATATTGATAGTACAGTTACTAAGGCTTTGCGAGCATTAGGGTTTGTGATGCGAGCATCTAATAGTTTTAAGGAGGCTAAAACTTTTAAAATCTTGTATTATACTCTTGTGCGTAGTATATTGAAATACGGAAGTCAGGTCTGGAACTCGAGAATAATACATACGCAACTCGAATTGAAAATATACAACGCAAATTTATAACATTTATATGCATTTTTGATATATTTTAAAATATAAGTCCGATAATTACTTCAAACTATGTGCTAAATTTCATATCTTGCCCTTAGCCAACCGCCGTATGATAGCAGATGTAGTGTCTAATGAATTTGTTATCTGGCAAAATTGATTGTCCAGGCCTACTTTCCAAAATAAATTTTAACGTACCTACAAAAAGCACGAGACGATATAAGCCTATTCACATGCCTTTAGTACCCACAAATTACAGACAGAATACATTTCTTTGGCGAGCGGGTGATACTTTAAATGAACAAGCAAGAAAGTTCGACATTGACGTTTTTAATACTCAACCGGATGCAGTGAAGCGCATGCTCAGTCTTGATTTTTTTACAAGGTTTATAATATCAGCCTGTCCCACTGCTGGGCACGGGCCTCTTCTCACTATGAGAAGGTTTAGGCCATAGTCCACCACGCTGGCCTAGTGCGGGTTGGCAGACTTCACATATCTTCGAGAACATTATCGAGAACTCTCAGATATGCAGGTTTCCTCACGATGTTTTCCTTCACCGTTAAAGCAAGCGATAATCGACTATTTAATACGCATATAACTTCGAAAAGTCAGAGATGCTCGCCTTGGGTTCGAGCTCGAGACATCTGCGTGGCAGTCCAACGGTTTCCCACTAGGCTATCGCTGCTTACAAGGTTTAATGCTGATTAATTTTACTTTATTTGTTATATGTTAGATGTTTAAGTAATAAAATAATTGCTGTCCACGCATTATTATTTAAGAGTTAGTCGTGGAGACCTATCATTGGGCTCTCTGTTGCATATTTATTTTCACTACTATGTATTTCAAAGCTGTTGGTCTTCCTAATACATAAATAAATAGCATATGTATTAAGTTTTCTTGTCGTTATTATATAGCCGCTTCTAAAATACATATTTAATATGTAATTGTATTTTTATTTCGACTTTCGTTCAGTCATATAGTTATAAAATCTTATCTCATAAACTAGAGTTAATTTAACAAATCTGATATTTTCTCGTATTTAACATACTGAACTTACACAAAATTAACTTCAACTTACCATGCCGCAAAATGACTGTTCCCCAGTGTAATAGGTATAAGTAAGAATATTCCTGTTTCATAACGGCACGCGTGCGTCAGTCGATCAATCCAGAATCGTCACAGTGATCGCGTCGTGACGGTATATGTATACGTTATATAAAATTTAGTATATAAACTCCATCGTTTACAGAATTAGTCAGTATTCAAACAGAACTGCCACGTGCTGTATTAAATAATTTATTTATCCTGTAAATATTTACAAGAATAATGAGTTTTATAATAAAGCTTAATGTGTTAATAGTCTGCTTGATAGCGGCTACTTTTAGATTAATAGTGTCAAGTAACTGTCCAAGAGGTTTAATTTACACGAACAGGCATTGTGTGTCTGCACCAGATTATAATTCGAAGTAAGTGGTATTATTTATTTAAAGACTTATCTCTCTTAAACACAGTCTTGACGTGTCGATGACACAAAAACTGTGTTGTCATTCCCACAGAGTGTATTCTTATTTTTTTTTGTTTTTGACTTTTCTCGCACTACGAATAATTCCTGTATCACGGGCGACTTTACAATGGGGTAAACCTCGATGGCGTAGTGGTTAGTGTAACCGACTGCCACGCCTGAGGTCGCGGGTTCGATTCCCGCACAAGTCAAACATTTGTGGGCATGAACATGGATGTTTGTCTTGGTCTGGGTGTTTCTATGTATAATATGTATGTATTTACAAAAAAAAGGTATATATGTATGTTTATCCATTGTCTAGTACCCATAGCACAAGCTCTGCTGTGTGTATGTGATAGAATATTATTATATTGTAGAATATTATATTATATTATTTATATATTATATTATATTATTCAAAGAACGGACACAAAGAACACCTAGATTCGGAACAACCATATTTTGTGGATCACACAAATTTTTGTCCCGTATGGGATTCGAACCTACAATACGCGACGCAGTGTCAGTGGCGAGGCAACCATTTTAACCATTTCGCCATCCGTGCAGTAACATTTCTCCCTCAATCATACACTTGGCGTTTCAATCAAATATAAAAAAACAACGGGTTGCACTCCGGGACTGCCGGCAGAAGTGAAAACTTGAATATGTGCATACGTTGTGCACTTTTGATTTTTTTTTTCTTTTTATTTCTCACCACAATACAATTGAAGTTTGATTTGATATCAGACATAAATTTAGTTGACTTAGAAGTACCGTGGGAGACTGGTGCCTAAGGTAGACGGAGAGTCTGTGTTTCAGGACACCAGGTCCCCACCTCACCGACAAGATACATTAAAAAATAATAATCAAAAAATACGAACAAATACAAGTTATTGTTGCGGTATCCATATTTTCTTTTTTTTATGTTTTACATTTTGGAATGGTTAGGGAATAATTTTGCACGAATTGCTTTAATTATTATCAGTATAAAAGTACTATCATTTATCTGGTAAAATACAATATTCATTTATTGCGCTATCGTACACAAACATGACAATTCTCCCTCCGTCTTACGAATTTTCGATCAGGTCACGTGTTCTGACGCGAGTTTAACATTTTTTACCCATCACAAAAAAAGTGCACAACGCCGCTAAAGAAGTTTTCACTTCAAAAATTGTGTCATCCACACATGTTCAGTTGTGTCCGAGTCTGAATGTTCTTTGAAGTGTCCGTTGTTTGAATGTTTGCAAAGTCCCCCGCGACACAGGATATATACCTACCTAGTGCGAGAGTAGTCTTTTTTAAGAAATTAAAGACTAAAACAGAATGATGTTGAAAACTTTTGTTTTAGCAATTTCGACTACTGACAATGAGCTCAAGCTATGGATATCGACATATCGATAGCTGTGCATACTACCATACAGAAGAGCAAGGAATTCTCAGAGAAGGGGACTGCCGAAGATAGTTTAAAGAAAAATGTATTACATAAATATTAAATAAATTTGATAACGCGGGTGTTTCAGGAATTATAATCACCAATTCGTCAGTGCAAATTAAATCAATTGCTTTATGGCAAACATTTGCGAGAAACACTAAAAGGTCACAGGCAAACTGTCAGCCATGAACTACTCCGTAATTATATAATATAGCTTTTGCCCGCGGCTTCGCTCGCGTAAAAGTAGGTTAGGTCATGTAAGTAACAGTACTTTTTTAAATAAAGTATAGCATATGTTACTCAATGATAATAAAGCTTTTTAATGGCGAAAGAATTTTCAAAATCAGTTGAGTAGTTTTTAAGCTAAATCCTTACAAACACAAAAAGTTGAATGTTTGCTCTTTGTAATATTAGTATAGATAATTATGTTGTTTATAAATCTGTAAATAGAATAAAACCGTTCTAAGAGAACTGATACCTCTCAAGTCTCGGAATGTTAGAAATTATTAAGAATATATTGTGTCTGGTCTCTGGTCGCCGGTATGCCGCTGCGACTCAACAAGTTAATTATTGGCCAAAGTACAGGCCTGGACTATTTTGGGATCAATGTAGTAACAACAAAACAAATGCTTCTAAATAAGTTTTATTATTGTGATGGCTTCGATGGCGTAGTGGTTAGTGTAACCGACTGCCACCCCTGAGGTCGCGGGTTCGATTCCCGCACAAGTCAAACATTTGTGTGCATGAACATGGATGTTTGACTTGGTCTGGGTGTTTCTACGTATAATATGTATGTATTTACAAAAAATAAAGGTATATATGTATGTTTATCCATTGTCTAGTACCCATAGTACAAGCTCTGCTTAGTTTGGGCTAGATGGTGTTGTGTGTATGTAATCGAATATTATTATTAATGCCGCTTTTATAAAAATTGTGTGCTAAAGTTTGTTAAATAAAATAAATATATTTATTTCGAGTTTGAGTGAAATTTTTTATTAACTTTTAAACCTCACAACCCATTGGTAAACCATTGAAAATAAACTTATTTATACGGATTTTGTCACGTTGTTTATTTTAAAGTTCTTTTATTAGGTAGATAATTTAGAAATGAAATATGGGATGCACAAACGGGATTTCGAAAGGGTATGGGATGTACGGATCAGGTCTTCCTTACGGAGCATAGTCGAAAAAGTTTTGGCCAAAGGTCAAAAGGTCTATGGCGTATTCGTGGATTTGGAAAAGGCTTATGATAAAGTGGTGAGGAATGAACTTTGGTCGGCATTGTCCATGTATGGAGTGAATAGCAACCTCACGCGAGCTCTGAAATCTCTTTATGATGATTCCAGAGCTTGTGTTAGGATAAATGGGACCTACACAGAGTGGTTTAGCATCGATAAAGGTGTTAGACAAGGATGTGTAGCGTCACCTTGGCTGTTTAACCTATACATGGACAATTGTTTGAAAGATTTAAAAGATTGTGAATGGGGATTAAGAATGAATGAGTTACTTGTCAAATGTCTTCTTTATGCCGATGACCAAGTAATACTTGCGTCATCGGCGGAAGAGTTGCAGGCGATGGTAACTATTATGCATGGTGCTTTTGAGAGTAAAGGAATGAAAATAAATGTAAGCAAGACGAAAGTAATGGTATTTGAAAAGGAAGAGTGCGTGACGATGTGTAATATTATATAATTATTGATGGAGAAAAAGTGGAGCAAGTGAAAGAGTTTGTATGTTTGGGTACTTTGTTTACAAAGGATGGTAAACATGACGGAGATATTGAAAGGAGAACGATTACTGGCAACAAAGTGAATGGAGCCCTACGCGCTTTTATGAACAGTCGAAATGTATCCGAAAAGGCACGTTTGGCTGTTCATAGAGGACTATTAGTGCCCACACTTATGTATGGAAGTGAAAGTTGGGTATGGCAAAAGAAGCATGAGAGCAGAATAAATGCTGTAGAAATGAGAGCGTTGAGAAGCATATGTGGTGTGACTCTGAAAGATAGAATAAGAAATAGTGTGATTAGAGAGAGATGCGGCATGAAAGTGGATATAGTTATAAGAATAGAAAAGGGTATGTTAAGCTGGTTTGGACATGTAGAAAGAATGGACGAGGAAAGACTGACTAAGACAGTTTATAAGGCTAGTGTGAATGGAACAGTCGCAAGAGGAAAACCTAGGCGAA
This sequence comes from Catocala sponsa, assembly GCA_963564715.1. Taxonomy (NCBI): domain Eukaryota; kingdom Metazoa; phylum Arthropoda; class Insecta; order Lepidoptera; family Erebidae; genus Catocala; species Catocala sponsa. The sequence continues at coordinate 16,914,093 of OY751351.1, read as the reverse complement.
CGTTTCTCGACCAGATCGGAGGCGTTCTGGACAAAGGCCAGGTTAAGAGCTCCTTGAACCGACGGGGGTGTATGAGGAATGTGATGAAAGTGAATGAAGCCAGAGAAGTGTGTCAGGATCGTAGCAAATGGAAATCCGTAGTCTCTGCCTACCCCTCTGGGAAACAGGCGTGAATCTATGTATGTATGTATGTATAATTTAGAAATATATCGAATTAAATTAAATAGCTTAAATTGTAGTTCAATAATAATAGTGTCATAGTTCAAAATTATATAATAAAAATGTTTTAAAATAAACAACGCGACAAAATCCATAGAAAGTAGTCTAATCCATTTGTTTGTTTGTTTGTTTGCGTTAATCTCAGGAACTACTGGTTCGATTTGAAAAAATATTTTAGTATTGGTTAGCCTATTTATCGAGAAAGGCTATAGGCTATATAACACCACGCTACGACCCAAGGGGGCGGCGCAGTAACGATAAACACGAGTGAAACTGCGGGAAAACCTATATATTATAACATATTTTGCGTAAACATAAGACAATATCAAAATTCCGCTCTCGGAGTCTGTCAAAGTGCAATGGAACGTAGTATTTTAGGAGTCAGACTTACAGACCGCATCAGAAATTCAATACTACGTTCCAAAACTCAAATTGCTGATGTAAGCCACTCAGCTGCCAAATTAAAGTGGAATTGGGCAGGCCACGTTTGTCGTATGCCAGGAGAGTTATGGGCGGGAACAATCACACAAGTAACGGGAAGCGACAACGAGGCCGGCCCTGGAGGAGATGGCGAGACGAGCTCGATGCCTTTAAAAGGGACTGGCAACTCAGAACAAGTGATCGAGATAGATGGAAGTCGGAAGGGGAGGCCTTTGCCCAGCAGTGGGACGCCAATTAGGCTTATAATAATATTATGTTTTGTAAGCATGTAATGATAGCAGCTTTTTCCTTTTATTATTACACTCTTTTTCTATGATATTGCATCAGAAATAATAATACCCTTTTGCATAAAAGTTGTTTTAAAAAAATACCTATGTTTGAACGTTATTTTACCTTAAGGTTTCCTTTTTGTATCTATAATAATAAGGAAAAATTTTATAACCATATTATTTTCCTATGTATCCGCTAATTATTTTATTAAGAGATATAATATAATGACCATCAAAAATACTAATAGCGCAGCAACTAAAATACATCATAACGAGCACCTATACGCCTCAAATCACTGCATTCCGTCTCGGCAGGGTTAGGTTATGTTAGGTTCCTTCTTAAACCCACCCAAAAATAGGAGCCCTGCGAAGCGAGGCTTCGTCGACTTATTTTGGTCTCTTTAAATATATTTTGCTGTGCAATTTGGTGATCATTTACTATTTTTGACTGTTATATTTTACTATATCTAGTGATAAGTTAAACATAAGCCTTTTATTAATGTATTACTTCTTAAACATTACTGCTATTTTATACTATTTAAATTATTAATAGAATTACATAATTGACATAATACCTATATACAGACAAATTATATACAAGAAATTCAAACTAAAGAGGAAAATCAACAAAATTAATAACGGCCTTTTTATTGTCATGCGTGTTTGCGCCGGCGTGCAGGCCAGGCGCGCATGCGCGCTGCGGGCCGCACGCAGAGCAGATATTTTTCGCACCGCGCCGCCCGTGCGCCGCGTGCGTGGTGCGCGCATGACAATAAAAACATGTATGATACGATAGGTTGCGGGCAGCACGTATGCGCGCCTGGCCTGCATGCGGGCGCAAACACGCATGACAATGAAAAGGCCAGTGATAGATAGAGTAATGGTTAAATATTTCTAAAATAATAAAAAAAGGAAAAATCTAAAGCATAGAAGTAGTCCTACTGTTTTAAAACGCCAACTAATGTTAAACTAATGTTAAAGTTTTTGTTTTTATTTTACTAAATGTAAAATTATTTTCAACACAAATTTCTTTTCGCGTATTAATTTTTCACTAACTTTTCATTTGACTTTATATTGTCACGGGGGACTATATTCAATCAACGAACACATATAATACGCAGACTTTCAACAATCATTTGCCATTTGGATCACACAAAATGTTGTATAGAATTCACTCGATGTAGTGTTAGCAGGGAGGTTAATACCTTAAACCAATAAGCCATTTGTGCATCAAACCGCATATCGCGTCCACTGAGGAAATACCTCTGCCCTGTAGATTATCGCAGCCTTTGTATTTTATTCCTCTGGTGAGTTGAACTTCCTGCCTTTGTTTCTAAATCGAACACGTGTTTGCCGATCTTATCCTTAGGTCATTGTGTGTAACGGATCATAGAGAGGTTACTTATTCATTCCAGTTTATCTGGCAAATTAATAAGGGACCCATATATTTTAGTGTTCTGCGGTAAGTTATATATTCTCCCTAGCCTTTTATTATTCCCTAGTCACTTGGGGTCAGCTTTCCATTTATGACTGGATTTGACTGGATATCAGTTTTTACAAGTAGCGACTGCCATCTGACCTCCGCAACCCGAAGGCTAACGAAGGCTAGGCTAGTATCAGGATATTAGAGGATAAATTATATATATATATATTTATATATATATATATATATATAGTATTAACATATTGGGGCATTTTAATTAATCCATGTTAAAGATAATGTCCTTCCTGTTAAATGTCGCTTAACATCATTTAGTATAAACCTATACTTATATAAAGCAGCAGTTTTTGAGTTTACCGCGAACAGACAGATAGACAGACAGACGCGGCGGAGGACTTTGTTTTATAATATGTAGTGATGTATAACTAAATAACCTATCCTTAATTAAATTGAAATAATTAACATTATTTTTGTGATAATGCTGTATTACTGCAAATTACGTATATTTTTCTAAAGAAATATTCTTAAAATATTGAACGAATTCGGGGGCTCTCGGACGATAAAATAAAACACTTTGAACGGCTCCAATAAACAAACTGTACCTATATAAATATGTAGGCAAATGCCTAGATATAATTTTTTATTTTTTTATTTAATTCTTCAAAATGACCACACTCCACCTGATGGTAAGCAGTCGTGTGGTCTAAGAGCAGTGGCCTCCACGCCGCCCTCATAGCAGCCGAGGCGATGTTGAGGTCTCTACTTTGACGGCCTGAGCAGGTGCTTTTTCACGCTCCGCTTGAAGGACCCAGGGTTGAAGGAAGAAGGAAACACGTGCCTTGGCAGAGAATTCCAGTATTTTAGTAATGGGCGTTGAATCAACGAATCAACGGTTGACCGTTTTTAAACGTGTCAACCGTTGACCTTCTAAAGACGAACTAGATAACTTTGTTAACTAATTTACGGATTTAAATAAACAAGATACTCGTTTTTATACGAAATGCAACTGTACTAATTGTCAAAGGTAAAGATAAGCCTTATTCCCAAATGTATACCAATTTTATCAAATTGTTATCAAAACTTAACGCGGTACGTCCCGTACGTAGACTCGTTAACCGTTGATGAAGTAAATAATATCCTTAACGAGTTCAAAGTGTTGTAACGCTAGTTGACATTAGTCGACATGTTAATTAGTTGACAATTTTAACTAAGTAATTAATTACGGGATTAAATATGATGGCCACCAAAAATACTAATTGTGCAGCAAAATATGCTTACTAAAATGTATCATAACGAGCATCTATACGTCTCAAATCACTGCATTCCGTCTCGGAATGGTTAGGTTATGTTAGGTTCCTTTTTAAACCCACCCAAATATAGGAGCCCCGCGAAGCGGAGCTCCGTCGACTTAGTTTGATCTCTTTAAATATATTTTGGTGTGCAGTTAGTATTTTTTTGCTGTGCAGTTAAATACTACCCAATCATTACTAGTTGATGAACTAAAATCAACGAGTACGTTACGTTAATGACAAGCTTATATAGCTTATATAATAATTATGTCCTCGGTAACGAAACCATAGCGCGATTTTAGACAGGCCTAACAACGCCCTCTATCGAGCTTACAAGTAAACTTTTACCAGTTGAGTTGTTCATAGAGAAAGAAACAATGATCGAACCTGAACAACTTTGTGCATGAAAAGATCCTCAAAGAGGTTTTGCTGTTTCTATACAAACGTACTCAAAGATTATCTTACACCCCAAATTAAAATAGGGATTCTGCGGTACAATATGCTAGAAAGTAGGCGGGCAAGGCACTTTGTTGATAATATGTCGTGAACGGATTGACGCTCTAGATTTCCACAATGAGCTGGTTCAATGCCCCTGAGGCAAGCCACGCAGGAAAGACCTAAGGACAAGATGAGACAAAAGCCATGGACACGACATGCGATTGCACGGATGGTGTAGTGGTATAAGTGTTCGCCTCGCCACTGCCACTGCTCCGAGTGTTGTGTGTTCGAATCCCGCGCGACACAAAACTTTGTGATCCACAAATGGTTGTGCCAAGTCTGGGTGTTCTTTGTGTCCGTTGTCTGAATGTTTGCAAAGTTCCTCGCGACACAAGGACTATTCCTAGAGCGGGTGATGACTTTAAAAAATACAATCAATATTCATTGATTTTATTAAAATTTTATTTAACCGACTTTTAACTAACATTACAGGTAAAAAATCTAATATTGAAATCTATGACAAAATATTTGACATATCAATACTTAATACCAAACCTAACCTAAGTTTCTATGTCCATAATAAGTAAACCAATAAGTGGATTTTGTGAACTCGTTCAACGAGCAAGAATATACGTCAATATGCTTAGGTATTACGTTGAGGGAGTGCAATGCGCACGTCGCAGGCGCATGCTGCAATGAAGTGCGTGCGGTCAGCACCATCAACAGCAGTGGAAGCAACCGCCCACATACCTAACGCCCTTGATTTGCTGAATTAAAATTAAAATTTGTTTAGTTAGTTGTAACCTGGACGTTCATGTGCTACTTAGTGACCGAAATTAATAAAGATATTTTGATTTTGACTCATCTTTAAAACTAGTTAAGGATGCTCTCAATGAGATGAGTTAGTCAAGGAATGCTTGTCTAGCTCATCTCATATATAGACGGGAAAAGACGCAGGTACTGTTAAGTTATACGTATTTAACATGGGGTAGTATTTAACGGCACAGCAAAAAAATACTAATTGCACAGCAAAATATGCTTACCAAAAATACTAATTGCACACCAAAGATATCAAACTAAGTCGACGGAGCCCTGCTTCGCGGGGCTCCTATTTTTGTGTGGGTTTAAGAAGGAACCTATATAACCCAACCCTTCCGAGACGGAATGCAGTGATTTGAGGCGTAAAGGTGCTCGTTATGCTTACTAAAATATATCATATTTTAGCAAGCATATCTTGCTGCGCAATTAGTATTTTTGGTGGTCATTATATTTAATCCCTTAAACATGTAATAATTGTAGTGAAAGCAAAGATGTGGACGTGCTGTATAGTTGACGCCAACATTACTCTTCAAGACACAACATGTCTTCTTCAGATGACGAAGATGAGCTAGCGTTCCATGTTCCATACAGTTAATTTATTTCACTGGCTGCACTCCGCGTTCTATCCGCATAACAAAACTAATGATCCTCGATGATAAATATTTGTTAGATGTTGCTAGAAGCAACAATAAATAAAACAATAAATAGCAGGTTACATTATTCATATCTACTTGGTACCAGAAAGTAAACATAATCTATTAAAAAATATTGGTTGTCTGTAAAGTCGGTTTACGAACGATAGTTTAACGTGACAACGTCTCAACGTCATAACAAAATTTCTTGCCCGAAACGTTACAATGAGCGTAACGGGACAATGAGCGTAACGGGAAAATGAGTCATCGTTTTTCGTGCGTGCAGCCGGCGTTCATAGATTTATTAGACGTTGTCACGTCAAAAATGTTTACCCACCACTGTTAAAAACTTTTACAACGAGCGTGATGTTATATAGCCCATAGCCTTCTTCGATAAAAGGGCTATCCAACACTAAAATATTTTTTCAATTAGAACCACTAATCCCTGAGATTCAATTCCGCTCATAGCCAGTTGCACTCACTGATCGGTAAACGATTAGCATGGTTAAGCAACGGTTTTTTTTTTCTTTGTTATTCTTATTTCTAGTTACTCTTAATTATTACATACACATAATATCACAGTTAATTTTAATCTTATCTTACATATAATATATTTACATCTTACTCTAATTTAAAGCTATGTATTGGTGTAGTGGGTTTGTGTTTATTATGTCTTGTTTCGAGTATTAACTTTGCTTGCTATTAACTTTGCTTGCTATTAACATACAGTAATCTATAAAAGGCTTCCTTTTTGTTTTGTCCGTTAGCCTATTGTGAAAGTTATTAACGTATGTTGCGGTCTAGGATATTTTCAAGGTCGTCCCTGGGCTTTCCGTACAAGGGACACTCAGGCAGGATATAAGGGACGGTTTCGGTCTCTCCCAACCCACAAGGACATGATGGGTCCTCTTTACACTTGAACCTGTGCAGGTATTCAGAGAACCCACCATGTCCAGTGAGTATTTGGGTGAGAAGAGAAAAGGGCTTGATATCGCGGACGACTTTATACTCCTCTACGGCATCCGGTACGTTAAGCAACGTTAGGTGCGGTCAGTCTATAGATTGGTGACCGCTTAGTGGTATTTCATCTGAGCGTCTCCGTGCTTCGGAGAGCACGTAAAAGTCGGTTCCGGTTGTTGTCAAATTCACAGCAGTCGTTAAGCCATATCAGAGGCCTACGGGCGGCTTGAACAACTCTTGACAACTGGTTGGCCACTAACCACACGAAATGTAGAAGAAGAAAAGAAGAAGATTCCGCTTTAAACCAAACAAACTCTTCAGCTTTATAATATCTACTATTTTTCATCCGTGGCTTCGCTCGCGTAAATGTAGGTTACGTTAGGTTAGGTTGCAACAGTTACTTTTTCTGGATGAAAGGTACCCTATGTCCTATTCTGTACCCCTGACAACGTGTATGCAAAATTATATAAATTAAGGCGTGAAAGCGTAACAAACAAACCAACTCTTTTTCGCATTTATAATATTAGTTAGGATTATATAGATTTCGAGTAGAGATTTAGGGATTTAAAATAACCATTTCGTTTTGTTCTAAAGAGGAAATTAGATGTAGGATATAAACAACAATGTCATGTTCTAAATATAATATAGTTTACATAAATTGATAATTATATTACTATTGAAACATTTATACAATGCTAAATTATCTAACCACAAGAGGTATTTTTATACAATACCTAAGTACTCATAATGAGCTTGCCTCATGAAGCAAACATATTTGGAATATATAAACGTAATAAATAGGTGTTTATCAATTGTTTATTATTTCTACTGCACTTGTGGTCTATGGTTCATGTAAACAACTGTGGATTATGTATGGCGTATTATGTATACAGAATAGAGAACAATATCATCGGCATATTGTAAAATTTTGCAGAAAGAGGAAACAGTAGAGTCTAGATTAGAGGTATAGATGTTGTACAGAAGGGGGCTTAGGACCGATCCTTGTGGCAGACCTATCCAGACGTTGCGCGGGGCGAGAATAATACCTCGATAGCGAACTGAGATGGAGCGGCAAGTTAACATACTGCTGATTATGTTGATCAGTCTCACAGGGATACTCAGCTCGTGCATTTTCTGCCTGAGTAAAGGAAGCTGAACACTGTCATATGCTGCAGAAATGTCAAGAAATACGCCAATAACGTGCTTGTCCTGAGTGAAAGCGAGGCGAACATCAGAGGTAAAGATACTCAGGCTATCTAGGGTACCCATACCCTTTCTAAAGCCAAACTGGTTTTTGGACAACAGGCCTCTGCTTTCTAGAATCCATTCCAGTCTGTTCTTAATCAGGTTTTCCATTATTTTGGCTAGCACGGAGGAGAGGGCAATCGGGCGATAGGCTAGAGGATCCACTGGGTCCTTGCCCGGTTTAAAAATTGGGATAATTATCTGGGTTTTCCAGGAGGTAGGGATTTTGCCAGAGGTGAAGATCGCATTAAAAATACTAAGAAGGAAGGATTTACTGGAGTTTGAGGATTTGCAGATAAAGGAGTAGGGAATACCATCAGCGCCAGGTGAGGAATCGCGAAGGTGGTCAAGAGCTAGGGTAAGTTCATGGAAAGTGAAAGGGTCATTCATTCTGTCAGAGGAAATAGAGGATTAAATAAGATCAGGTGGAGAAAAGCAGTTGAGTTCAGGAACAAAAGGAGGAGCTAGTCTACAATGGAAATCATGAAGAAAGGAGTTGGGATCGTTCTTGGTGACATTCGGGTCTTGGTAACTTCTGCGATATGCCTTAATCCTTTTCCAGACCAAAGAAAGAGGAGAGCAAGGGGAAAGAGATTCGCAGAACCTACGCCAACCAATGGATTTCTTTTTAGAGAGGAGTCTGGAAGTGCGGGCAGCAGTTTGTTTATAGGTAATGAAATCTGTCATATCCAGGGATATTGCAAATCTGTTTTCCGCCTCCCTACGCAACCGGACGCTCTCGGAACATTCAGCATCCCACCAAGGAGGAGAGGGGACCAAACTGCGGGAAGTGGGTTTTACTGGGATAGAAGATTGAGCAGATTCCAATATGGCAGAAATAAACTGATCATATAAGAGAAGGAAGTTGTATCGGTTGCATTGGGGGAATGAATCAATTTCTTTGTCTAAAAGAGCAGAGAACTGTTCCCAGTTAGCTTGTGCTAACCGATACTTAAGGAGAGGTTGATAGGGTTTAGGAAGTGGGGTTGTAGAAGGACAGAAATAAGAAATAGAAATAGGGAAGTGATCGCTGCCAAACGAATTTGGCAGAACCGACCAGGAAATAAGAGAAACTAAAGAGGGAGAAGAAAAGGAAAGGTCTGGGACACTAATATTTTGGGATGGAGATACTCTGCGAGTGGCAGATCCATCGTTCAAAATACAAAGGTTGACGTCATCCAAAAGATCCAATAACGAAGAAGAGCAAGGATCATTATAATGGGCACCCCAAAGAGTATGTCGACAATTAAAATCACCGAGAATAATTAATGGAGCAGGGACAGAAGAAAGGATGGACCGTAATTCGGAAATTATGTTAGGATTAGGATGAGGGATGTATACAGACACAAAAGACAGATTTGCAGCCCTAGCAGCTACAATGTGAAAATCAGCATTGTGATCTGGAATAGGTATTTGGGAAAACTTAATGCATCTATTAATTAGTAGAGCAGCACCTGCCCTACCGTCATCCCTGTCATCGCGGAGACACGAAAAGCCCGAAATCCTAAAATGAGATTCAGGTCTGAGCCATGTCTCCGAGACAGCAAAGATAGACGGTTTATATCGATTCACTAAATAGATAACATCTTGTTTATTACGACGGATGCTTCTACAATTCCATTGAAGGACTTGCAGCGCCATTGGATAAGTTGTTACGAGAAAGGACAGAAAGTAGTTGTTCAACAAGAACAGAGACATTGTTCGGTAGGGAATCTGAGAATTTGGATAACATGTTAATAAGGGAACAGAGTAGGAGTTCAACGAGGTTATCGTTGGGAGTAGCAAGAGGAGTGGTTTCAGTGGGGGAAGGAAGAGCGCAGCCATTAGGCTGAGAAAAAGACGGAGAAGACACAATAGCATTGTGAGAAGCCCTGTCATAGGACTTGCCTAAGACAGGCTGGGACCGGGGCGGAAGAAACACAGTCTTCCTATAAGAAGTAGTGGGTGTTGTAAAACAAGGGGACAATTGGGTTTTTTGTGGGGAAGTAGAGGGAGACTGGGTAGAAGCTGCAATTTCTGAAAAAAGACGCTTAGGCAGGGGGAATCGTGCTGAAGCATCCAGGTAACTGATGTTTTGCTCAGACATAACCATCTTGATAGATTTCTGGCGGGCATGCTCAGGGCATTTGGCATCTATAGCCTTGTGGTTACCCCCATGGCAAAGGAAGCATGTAGGATTTGAATACTGAGAAGGGCAGCTATCTCTACTGTGCTTTTGGGAACAGATGTAGCAGCGAGGCTGGGATCTGCATTGTTTGGCAATATGTCCAAACCTGCAGCAGTTGCGACACTGAATTGTTGGTAACTGGTAAGTTGTAACAGGCAGTGAGGCATTATAGCAATATACCTTTTCAGGCAGGGATTGTCCCAAAAAAGTTAAGACCACTGAATTGGACGGGACCCAATTCGCAGTATCATCCCTCCGAGACTTAATGTTAAGCCTTCTAGCCCTAATTACCTCACCGCAATTTCCAACAGTGGAAATACCATCTAAAAGGTCTGACAGAGACCAGTCCGTAGGGATATCCCTAACTACTCCCATGCGGAAAACCTGAAATTTTGGTATGTATGCCTCATAATTGTTGCTCTCCAGCAAACTTAATTCCAGAAATTCGTTGGCACTCACAGCCGTTTTAAATTCTATTGAAATCTTGTTGCGACCAAGTTTTTTTATCCCACCATCTCTAATGCCTGAAACATTGTTTTTATGTAAGAATTGGGCAAACTTCAAAATTTTAAATGTATACCCTGCAGAGGGGTCTGGTTCTGCTCTAGATACATACACAATAATTGGGCCCTTGTCAGTTGCCGAAAATTTGACTTTACTGTTAATTTCGTATCCAGGCTTCGTGAATACAGATTGTATTGATTCTGCCGGAGAACGGGCTTTTTTAGAGTCAATCTCGATCGCCAGATCTACATCAGCAGGTCTTTTTGAGGATCTAGGTTTATCAGGAGGCAAACCTCCGCCCCCGTCCGGGGGCTCCTCCATACCTACCAGACTCCCAAGGGAATCAAGCAGATGTAGACGCCCCCAAACGAAACGACAAGACAATAAACAAAGGATTACCTTATAAGATTAATCCACCACCGAGATAACACAACACACACAAGCTAACAGCCACAAATAAAAACAATACGCATAAAATAAAGATAACCTAAAAATAACTGACACTCTCAACCAAGCGTCAGCCTCTTTCTCCCAGACTAGACTTCCCTATCAAATGAGACAATTAATGTCAAACAAAAAAAAAGGCAGCCGGCGGATGTCGTGCGATTGTCAAGCCTGTAATGTCGTTCCGTTTCGTTGTTACAAGAAAAAAGTTATTTAAAACAATAATATTTCATAGCAATCGAGTGTGTTTTTTATTAAGATTACGATAATGAATAATTATAATCATTTTACGGTCCAAATAATTTTTAATGTAACTCTGATGGAACATTTATTATAGCTTTATTAATATAGCTTTACAGGGAATGGAACGTTTCTTCAAAATGGGTGCGCTATCTCGATACGCCGGAAACGCAGAACAACTATTTATGTTTAAATATTTATTCTGAAGTTGTACAAAAATATAAATAGAATTGTAATTTTCATTTTTATTTTTATTTATATATAATAAGGCGTCTATTAATGTACATGTACATGTATCCCACTGACAAGCTAGGCAGAATCTGTCCATGTCCTTTCAATAAAGAGAAAAAAAAAAATACAGAATGTGTTGTACTCTGGTACCCAACGTAAGATATAACTTGTGTTTTGGGTACCAGGTCCCTCGCAGTATAACATTTACTTTACAGTTAAATCATAATATAATATTAGATGTTCGTGTAAGCAACGGTGAAGGAAATCATCGTGAGGAAACCTGCATATCTGAATGTTTTCTTCATAATGTTCTCGATAATATCTAAAGTCTGGTAAACTGCACTGCGCCTGCGTGGTAGACTATGGCCTAGCTTCCTAACTAAGAAGAGGCCCGTGCCCAGGTGGGACAATTTATGTACTAAGCTGATATTATCCTCCTAAGACCCGGCGCTATAATATTTTTATGCAGGAAACCACAGATAACATTCACTAATAGAATAGGTCATATGACATAAGTGTAGAACTAATGCCGGAGAGCGTGCACCTCTTCGCCGATTATTAATAACGTACAACTCACATTTTATGAATTTAGACATTTTCGGTCTCACTCATTCTAAATTTTAAAAAATAGCTACTTACTGAATTTCTAGCTAATCAAAAATGATACTCTTTAGTTATCTTGTTATAATATAATTTTCCTTTTTTGTTTTTTTTTGCATACAGCACGTCCGTTATCTTTACTACTCCACATGTAATTTCGTGGACAATAGTGTGGGTTATACGTTTTTGATATTTAAATGCTAAATTATTTGTAAACACTGCAATGTATAACTGTTTTTTGTCCTAAATAAATAAATGACTTCCGCGAAAATTAAAACGAGCAAAAGTCATTTAAAGAAATATGTGCAGAAAACTGTACACTGTACACTAGGTCTCAATGACTATAAGGATAAGTTTTTGGTCGGGTACAGACAGACCTGAAAAATTTTGTACAGAAAAACGTAAGGTTATAGTAAAATATTATATTTCCCATTATTCTACATATCAGGAAATATTCATTCGCTTTAGAAATGTTATGTTAGAAAACCATGCTTAATTATTGGTACATACGGATCATTTATTCTTGGCTTAGACCACAATAATGAAACAATAATGGCTTTAGGAAAACAACATATATAACTAAAATATAAGAGGAAAACCATAGATTAATTTACAATAATTGTGCCAGCATAAGTTATCCCAATGGTATGCGGAATAAAATCAAGCACGCTATTGAAAAATCCTATCAATGCCTATTAAAATCAAAATCAAAAATAAATTTATTCAAGTTAGGTTACAAGGTAACACTTGTGAATGTCAAACTTACACTACATTTTTTCTGTGAATTTACATTTAATGTCACGTTCAGCAAAGCAAGGGTGTAGGGCTCATGAGAAGAACGGGCAAGAAACTCATGGCCACTCTTTTTAATCGCCAAGTTTACAATAAAATGGTTTTTAAAAATCATAACTGTAAGGTGCTGCAACCATTTCTCCATGAATTAATACTGAACATACTCAAGCATTTAATAAAATTTTATGGTAGTCTCTATTATTGACGGCCTCGATGGCGTAGTGGTTAGTGTAACCGACTGCCACGCCTGAGGACGCGGCTTCGATTCCCGCACAAGTCAAACATTTGTGTGCATGAACATGGATGTTTGTCTTGGTCTGGATGTTTCTATGTATAATATGTACGTATTTACAAAAAAAGTATATATGTATGTTTATCCATTGTCTAGTACTCATAGTACAAGTTCTGCTTAGTTCGGGGCTAGATGGTGTTGTGTGTATGTGATAGAATATTATTATTATTATATTACTAGCTGTTACCTGCGACTTTGTCCACGTAGATTTTAATTAAAAAGTGTTGGTCTCCGCGGAACACTATTTTTTTTTCAAAAATCAACGTAGCCTATGTTACTCCTTATAACATCAGCTATCTGCCAGTGAAAGTCCCGTCAAAATCGGTTTAGCCGTTTCGGAGATTAGCCGGAACAAACAGACAGATAGACAGACAGACAAAAAATTTAAAAATAGATGTTTTCGTATAGGTACCTTATATACTGTCAAATGCATTAGATAAAAAGCTGTTATTTTGACATTACAAACAGACACTTCAATTTTATTTATTTGTATAGATTTAGTTTGACTACACAGCTGATGGTGTAATGGTTAAAATGGTCGCCTCGACACTGCCACTGCGACTAGTGTTGTAGGTTCGATTGCCACACGAAACAAACATTTGTGTGATCCACAAATAGTTGCATCGGATCAGGGTTTACTTTGAATCTGATGTTTGAATCTTTTTTGTGATGTACCTCGCAACAGAATTAGTTGCTAGTGCGAGAGTTGTGTTTTTAGGAACAGAGAGAGAGCCGTCTCACCTAGCATCCCTTCCTTACTTGGAACCAACGTAAAATTAGTAACACTGTTACTTTGTCTCACCCGGTAAGTAGAGTTGTGGAGGCACGCATATTTTACCATTACCCAGTAGGAGCCCATGCTCAACTCAGACAGCGACAGACTCTTTATTACTCGTACCTGAAGCATGAACAGTCTCCCACGCCAACCGTTCGCCCACAATGTCTCTTTTCAAAAAAGACAATGATTACACTTCCTAAAAATCCCGTGCCGTGGAGGTCTTTGCAAATATTCAAACAACTGACACACATATAAATAAAATAATTTAATTTAAATTACACACGACAGGAAATAAAACCACATATCTTATTACAACAATAATGTATTTCTATAGTAGGAAACCTATAAATTAAATTAATGTTTGTAAGTAAATGAATGCATGAAACAATCGGCAGAGGAAACCTGGATCATTCTCTGGCTGGAGACGTTCTGGGAAAGGCCAGATGACGAAAATCTTAAACTGACGTGTTTCCTTCTTCCTTCAATCCTGGGTCCTTTAAGCGGGGCCTAAAAAAGCACCTTCTCAGGCCCTCAAAGTAGGACCTCAACATCGCCTCAGCTGCTATGAGGATTGTGAGGAGGCCACTGCTCTTGGACCACATGATCGCCACATGAGGTGGAGTATGGTCATTTTGACGTGAAAATAAAAAATATAAAAAAGGTGACAATTGAAATGAAAGTGAACGAAGCGAGAGAGGCAAGTGGATATAGAATCGTTGTCCCCATCCCTCCGGGGAATGGTGTGGGTTTATTGATATATGCTTCATCGTATAATGTTCATGTCCTAAGAGTCTTCAAAACATCATCATGTCTTCATAATAATCAAATGACCTGAAAAAAAAACATTATTTAATTTTAGACTCAATTAATCAACTTTTAGTAAGTACCTATTAATTATATTTAATCCTAACTACATATAATATTATAAAAGCGAAAATGAGTTCGTTTGTTTGTTTGTTTGTTACCTTTTCACGCCTAAACCACTAAACCGATCATCCTGAAATTTTGCATATACGTTGTCAAGTGTACAGAAACGGACATAGGCTACCTTTCATCCCGAAAAAAATTACTGTTCCCGAGGAAAACAACAATAACGTTCTTATGATAATAGATGGCAACACGTGTCTTTCGAATCATGATCAGAGTACAACCCGAATGGATTATATTATCAAATTCTAAATTAACGCGAGCGAAGCTGTGGGCAAAAGCTAGTGTTGAATAATTTTAATATCATCATCTCAGTCGAAAGACGTTCACTGCTAGACATAGGCCCTCTCCCAAGGTTTTCCACATAATTTTATTATAAAAAATAATAAATTAAGTTAATAAATCTGAGCTTCGATTTTTGGTGATACAACGCTCGCTCTTGAATGCCTGTGTCGTGGGGACTTTCAAGACATTAAACAACGGACACAAGTAAGACACAGACTTGAATCAACAATTTGCAGATCACATAATACTTTATCGCATGCGGGTTTCGAACCCACAACACTCGGCTAAGTAGCAATGGCGAGCCGACCACTCCAACAACTATACCATCCTTGCAGTCATCTCATTGGTCCGTTCGCTTCGTACCGTACCGTAATTATTGAATTACGGTAGTTCGTAAAACCTTTTGATTTGACAATTCTCAATAGCAGCACGGTATCTGGCAACATGTCCCGATGATGGGCATTAACCCTCGATTACCTAACTTAAAATATAGTTTACTAGTTTTTGCCCGCGGCTTCGCTCGCGTTAATTTAGAATTTGACAATCAATTTGAGTTGTACACTGCTTGTAATAATATACTTCAAACATGATTCGAAAGACACGTGGCGCCATCTATTATCACAAGAACGTTATTGTTGTTTTCCTCGGGAACAGAAATTTTTTTCGGGATAAATGGTAGCCTATGTCCGTTTCTTTACACCTGTCAACGTACCTATATACAAAATTTCAGGATGATCGGTTCAGTGGTTTAGGCGTGAAAAGGTAACAAACAAACTCATTTTCGCTTTTGTAATATTAAGTTAGGATAGTATCAGCCCTGTATTAAAATGTCCCACTGCTGGGCATGGGTCTCTTCTCAGTGTGAGAAGGGTTGAAAATATATTTGCTGAAGATGATATAATATATCTGCCTAACTATAGCAAAGGGGTTGAGCTGGTCACCCCGCCACTGTCAATACGCAAGTGTTCGAACATCGCACGGGATAAAACTTTGTGTGATCCACAAATGGTTGTTCCGAGTCTGCATGGTCTTTGTGTCCGTTGTCTGAACGTTTGTAAAGTCCTCCGTGAGACAGGATTTATTCCAAGAGCGGGAGTAGTCTTTTAAAATTAAAGTGTTGTAAAAGTTGACACACACGTCAAAATATCCTCAATAGCTGACACGCGTCTGAGTGTAATTATGTAAGTTTTTGCAATATGTGTAACTTGCCAAAGAACAATTATACCTAGGGCATGAATTAATTACCGGGAAAGATTGTAAAAAAAAAAAAGTAAAGACTCCTCGTGACCATGGCTGCTGAAGAGCAACCGAAACGTCGAGGAAAGTGTAAACATAAATATAAATAGTATAATAGTATAGTAATAGTATAAATAGTTTTACTAGTTTCAATAATTTAATTAGCTTAAAAATTAGTAAAGTTTAATAGTATTATAGTAGTGTAATAGTGTTTCAAAATTTTGTAATAAAGTGTCAAATAAACAACGCGATAAAATCCGTATATAGTAGTTTAATTTCAATAAAGACTGTAAGCATTAGAAATGTGGTGTTGGAGGCGCATGGAAAGAATCAGCTGGACAGAAAAAAAGCAACTTGGAAGTACTGAACCTTGTCTACGAAGAACGCAACAGTTTGACGACAATTTGAGAACAGAAGAGGAAAGATATTTGGCAAACTTATAAGACACGACGACTTCATAAAAGACATCATAGCAGGGAAAGTGGAAGGAAAGAGAAGAAGAGGACCCAGGAGGGATTCACTGACCTAATAACGTAAACGGCGATTCATCTATATTAATATTATTAAGAGGAAAGATTTGTTTTTTTGTTTGTTTGTTCGCAAGGGTTTAACTCGAAAACTAATAAACCGATTTTAAAAATTCTTTTACCATAAGAAAGCTATCTTATCACTGAGTAATATAGGCATTATTTTATTTAAAATAAATATTCCGTTACTAACATAACTTTTTTTTTTACGTGGAGGAATACCATACTCCTCCGCGGGGGCGGGCGGAGGGGTTATGTCGGACTCGCAGTGGTAAAAGAAAGATGTTAAAACAATAAAATTGACCTCCCGGAATACCGACTAAACCTACCACGGTGTTCCTCGACAAACCACTATCGGCGGGGCCGCGCGAATCACTTTCACATGCGTTACTAACATAACTTAACCTTACCTACTTTTACGAGAGCGAAGCCGAAATACTAGTCAAGAATATTATGACAATATGCGGGTACACTACAGCAAAAAAACTACCTACTATGTAAAAATTACTTAAACCACTAAGTCATACGTCCAGCCAAATACTAATACTATACGATAGATGACGTACAGCATCATCAGATGCAAAATACAAAAGTTTCCCTACGTCAGTTCTGATTTTTCAACTATGAGTAGCTTAGTTGGCAAAAAGACGACCAAGTTTCTCGATGTCGCAGATTTAAGTTCTGCTAGGGTTGTATTTTTCCTTGTTTATAATCTATATATATCAAACTGTCGTGATACGCTATTTGTGTCGCACTCCTCCGAAACGGCTGGACTTATTTTTATAAAATTTTTATGTATATTTGGTAGGTATGAGAATAGGTCGTAAAGTATTTAATAACGCTAAGAAATAATTTATATGGCAGAACAACGTTTTCCGGGTCAGCTAGTTTGATAACAACTACATTCTAACTAATATTATAAATACGTATGTATGTTTGTCTGTTAAGCTTTCAGGCCAAAACTACTCGACCGATCATCATAAAATTTTGCATACACTTTGTCTGGGGTCCAGAAAAGAATATACCTTTCATTAAAAAAAGTACTGTTTCCGAGCATACAAAAATTACCTACATTTACGCAAGCGAAGCCGCGGGGGAAATGTAGTATTATATAAGGAAACAGTCCAGAACTAATAGCGGAAAAACGCAGTCGCACACCTAGGTATCTGCGTGTTAAGGAAAGTTGCTACAGTCACGTATAGGTGGCCGACTTCGTTGAGAAAGTGATACCTCTGCGCACGTAAGCAAAAATGTAAGACTGTAGAAATACTTGTACATACGACAAGCATTTCTACCGTGATTGAAAAAAATAGAGTCCTAATTTCAAACGTTCAGGCCCCAGGTCCAATTTTCAGGTCGATCAGAATGTTATAAAAAGCCTAAACAAAATATTTTACTACTGATTCGTTGATCCCATGTAGTCGGCTTATGTTTGCAATCAATTGTCTATCCGACTGTTTATTGCAATACCACAGACAAACTGCTAAACAGAATTAAATGAGGTTTTCACAACTTAATAACTTAGAATCAAATAAAGATTAGAGCCATATTTCATTAAATTCTACGTAGCCGAAAATATGGCGCATATTGTGATCATGTACATTATTTTTCCCTTTTTTAATTAAAAAACTCACGCACTAAGATTTATTCCTATATCCCAAGGGACCTCACAAACATTGAAACAACGGACACAATGAACACCCAGACTCAAAACAACTATATGTGGATCACACAAATTTTTGTCCCATGTGGGAATCGCACCCACAATACCGGGCACACTGGCGAGGCGATCACTTTAACCATTACGTCATTCGAGCAATAACTAGTAACACAAAATACTTACGGTGATGGGACCTCTTCCGGAATACAACGGCCTTTAACTCGTACTTGATGGGCAGGACAAACATGCACCATTGCTGCTTGCGCCAGTCCGAGACAAAAGATCAAACAGAATATGTAAAATACAAATTTTGCGAACATTTTCGTAAACATACACCTAAACGTATCAGTTGCGTCTTGCAAAAATACTAAATAATTTAAATCACAGATCTCCTTTATATCCATGCCTTTGTGTGACTAATAGCAAATTGACGCAAAGGATCGCATTATCCTTATATGAACGTTGTCAATTTTAATAAACAAATGCGCAATAGGCAATAAATTATGTATCATTCGGTTATTTACAAAAGTACTGTACTTGTTACGCATTATATAAAGTGTAAAGTAGCGATAACCTAATGGGATACCGTTGGTCGGCCAGGCAGAGGTCTCGAAGGTTTTATATTTCTTTGATTTTAATAGAAATTCTTGTTACTTTTTATTAGATTTTGTCCACGACTTTGCTCACGTGAATGTAGGTTTGTTTCAGTCGTTTAGTGTAGCTGATAGTTGTTAACGCGGTAGCTAAGTCATTTGGGTGATTTTCCAGCCGTGTTTGATATCTATTCTCTGCTAGTTTTAGCTACTCCCTAACAGTTCTTATGGTCAGGGCTTTATATCTGTGTTGGTGAGGAACCAGGGTCCATTTGAAATGGTTCTTAGGATACCATTTTGCAGCCTTTGTATTAAGTTTATATTGGAGTCGCTAGTACTTCTCCAAAGCTGAGCGCCATACATCCATATTGGTTTCAGGATCATTTTGTATATCAGCAGTTTGTTGGCGATCGACAGTTTGGATTTACGTGCCATCAGCCAGTAAATGTTTCTGAACCGCATACTCAGCTCGTCTCGTTTTGATTTAATGTGTTTTTTCCAGGTCAGCCTTTTTTCCAGATGCATACCGAGGTATCGGACTGTGTCACTCTGTGGTAGAACATTGTCGCCCATTTTTACTGGAACACAGCTTCCTCTACTCAGCGTAAACGTGACATGTACGGATTTAGTTGTACTGGCTTTGATTCTCCATTTCTAGATCCATTCGTCGACCTTATCAAGGCTATTTTGTAAGACAGCGGTTGCTGCGATCGGAACCCTGCTTCTTGCGAGATTTGCAGTGTCATCAGCAAATGTAGCCGTAGTTACCCCTTGTGTTTCTAGGAGGTCAGCAGTGTAGATAGTATATAAGACAGGGCCAAGGACAGATCCCTGTGGAACTACCGGACTTATTTCTTGAATAACGGATAGTTCTCCATCCTCTCTCACCTGGAAAATTTTGTTTGTGAGGTATGAGTCCATCAACAGGTAGTAACTAAGCGGTAAAGACGTTTTTATTTTATAGAGGAGGCCTTTATACATAACTTCAAACAGTTATAGATTCGCGCCTTGGGATCGAACTTAAGAGTAGGAGCGTATAAAAGCTGGCCTGTATCACAGAATACCCCAGTGTGCCAAGCCAGAAACTAGGATATTTAGGGATCAAGGTTATCTAGGTTAGGTTTAAGGTTAGGTTCAAGGTTATATAGAATAGATATAAGGTATCGTAGTATAATGAAACTCACTCCTCTAAAATATGTGACTATATTCCCAAATTCACAGTGATTACACGGACTGTCGAGGCCGTCTTACTAAGTTGAATGCTCGTTCCTCACTGCCACAGAACACTTATATTCAGAGAAAAGAATGACAACTTCATACAAAATTTGTGAGGAAATTTTTCCTTAGCGTCTTGCGCCATCTATTTGCAGCTCGCACAAAACTATCGTAAATGTCATGTTTGTATTAGCGCGGGAAGTTCAAACTTGGTGGTGTGTAGGCTTCGATCAATAATAGACTAGATACACAATCCCATACAAAAGTCCTCTTTAAAACTGTCGCCAATTGTGAGTGTAGGTAATTCTAAGAATTCTAGTTGAAATAAATATACATTAATGCAAATTCAACCTTAAATCCAATACTTAAAGTTGCATTCACAAAGCTATGTACAAAAGTAATTTTTACGACCTTTGTTCGCTGCTCAAATCACATCAAAACAATTTTAATCTTATACGCATGTTTTAAAGTTTAAATTACAAAGTGCCAAAAATAGTAATAAAAATTTACTATAGTTGGCGCGTTGTCACAAACGTTGGTCAAACAATCATAATATTTAGTAATTGATTCATATTTACTATTTAATTAGGTTTTTACTTTATGAAAAATACTTAATGATATAATCTTACCGAAAAAAAAATTTCGTTCCAAAATCTCGGTGTTACGGTGGTTATTTGCACAAGTTTTGAACGCACACTGCGGCATTTTGACGTCTTAATGTTGGCTATGATTGGATCATACTAATTTGAAATAAGAGCACAAACGTATTTGTGCTCTTATTTTTCGGTTCGTTTATGAAGCGCTTACCGGACATCTAGTGTATTATTGATCGAAGTGTGTAGGTATACAGGGTGTGTCGTAAATAGTGGTCCAGAGTAAAGGAGTCGATACACTGTATTCTTATGTATCACATACCGAAATTTTAACCATTTTTTTTATGCCCCTAAAGTCATATGATTTGCTGAAGATGAGTATTGAAATTGGAAACAGATTAATTTCTTTAAGTACCTTCGACTTTAAAACATAAAAAAGGGTTTGGATATGATAGTACACATATTCAAGAGTAATAATTTTTTGTTAGGAGACCCTTAACTGAAAATGCTTAAAATTTCTGTATGCGATACATAAGAATACAGTGTATCGACTCCTTTACTCTGGACCACTATTTACGACACACCCTGTATATATATATGGGTATGAATATATATTTGCTTGTCATTATTATGGGTTCAAAATTGGAAGCACTGTATTTTTCGAAGAGTTCCTTGAAGTTAACGTGTATGCCAGTTAAGATTTGTTATGTTATTGTATAGAAATCTTGTTATTAATAAAATCAGCGTTCACATATTCAAGGAAAAACTTAATCGAAAAACACAGTTTAGAGAGTTCAATAAATATGTACATAACTTTATTATAAAAGGTTTATTTGTGAATAGAGCAATACATACAAATCTTACGTTACGTTTCTTATGATTTTTCGGGTACAGTCAGCTTCTTATATAAAGTGACAGATAACATATCCAGATATATAGGAACTCCTAAAGTGATCAATTATATTAATACAACCAAAGTCTTCTAAATATGCAAATCACCCATCTTGCACAAATATATCGGAACATGGACATCGTCAAATATATGAGTTCATTCAATCGCCTCGATGGCGTAGTGGTGAGTGTAACCGACTGCCACGCCTGAGGTCGCGGGTTCGATTCCCGCACAAGTCAAACATTTGTGCGCATGAACATGGATGTTTGTCTTGGTCTGGGTGTTTCTATAATAATAATAATAATAATCTTTATTTGCATAAAACATGTGTGTTCCAATAAATAGGTCTTAAACGATAGCAGTCTCAACATGTTTTGCCATTACTGGCATACAAATGTATTTTGTGAATAAAATTTTATGTGCATGCAATCATAGTAATTAATGTTGAAAATTTTAAATAAAGGTAATAAAAAATAAAGAAATTTCAAAAGGTTAATGTCATACTGAGAATGTCCGAGTAAAATATTATATAAGTCAATAGTAATAACATTATTGCAGTAATTATTACGTATCGTTTAGGTAGTCACTGATATTATAGTAGCATTTTTCTGTCAACATTTCTTTAAGTCTCCTTTTAAATGGGTTTACATTTAATGTCTTATACTCATTTGGAAGTTTATTATATATTTTAGGTGCCATACAAAATATACTGTTACCCAAATGAGCAGTTTTGGCGCCGTGTGAACGTAGGCGATCATTGTCGCGCCGGTTGCGCTTCACTGTGTCAGATAGTCTTGGAAATAGCTCTGGGTTTGTTTTACGAACACGCATACCTCTAATATATATAAGGAAGGTAGAGTTAATATTTTATGCTTTTTAAAGTGTGGTTGACAGCTGTCTGTAACTTTTAGCTCGAACATAGCACGTATACATCTTTTTTGGAGTTTAAATATTAATGTTTTATCTGTCGAATTTCCCCAAAAAATTATCTATGTATAATATGTATGCATTTACAAAAAAAAAAGGTATATATGTATGTTTATCCATTGTCTAGTACCCATATTACAAGCTCTGCTTAGTTTGGGCTAGATGGTGTTGTGTGTATGTGATAGAATATTAGAATATTATTATATTATTCAGAGTGTCATAATCATAGTAACAAACACAGCGCCAATGGTTTCTAAGCATCCAAAGTATTCAAAAATATGAAGCATTATATGAAAATGAACTTAATCGCTACATATATTCGGTGCCCTTTGGTATCACCATAGACTGATGATTTCGACCGTAAAAATACTCTGCCAAAATGAAGGAGATAAAGCATCGGTTGTTCCTTTCATTTTGAGCGTGACGTCATTCGCATGTGTTTTGTTTATTGTTCATGTCTGTAATTTAGAATTATTGTTTATATTTATTTTAATTATAATTATTTTCTATGTATAATATGTATGTATTTACAAAAAAATAAGTATATATGTATGTTTATCCATTGTCTAGTACCCATAGTACAAGCTCTGCTTAGTTTGGGCTAGATGGTGTTGTGTGAATGTGGTAGAATATTATTATTATTCTCTTTATTTGTACATTTTCCAATAATTATTACATTTTTAAATATATAAAAAAAAAAACACATTTAAAAATATAAAAACTATGAAGACCCACCGGCATCGGGAACTGGGTCCAAGCTACCGGTGGTTAGGGCTCCAACGAGAGAAACCTCCTCATGATGCGTGCCGTATCGAGGAGGACTGCCTTTTGCATCTGACCCTTGACCCAAGCACCTAACGCGAGCCTCTTAAGATGTTGGTCGAGGCTCTTGGCTATTAGACCGTTCACTGTAACGACTATCGGTACAACGATTGCCGAGTCCACATCCCACATATCGACAACCTCGTGTGCTAAATCCAAATATTTTAACTGTTTTTCTTTCTCAGCTTTCACGAGGTTGCCATCATGAGGGATGGTAATATCGACAATCATTGCACGGCGCTCTGATCGATCTATTACCACAATATCAGGCTTGTTGGCAACAACAGTCCTGTCCGTGATAATAGATCGATCCCAGTACAGTGTGATATGGCCCTTTTCGAGAACTGGTTCTTCTACATACCTATAGTAAGGCACCTCGACCTCTACAAGTTTGTATTTCAGAGCAAGTTGCTGATGGATAATTCTGGCTACCTGGTTATGTCTGTGCAAGTACTCGCCGTTAGCAAGACGAGAACAACCGGACACTATATGCCTGAGGGATTCACCGGGTTGGTGGCACGCCCGACATATGTCAATCGTACCATCCCTCAGGATATATCTCCGGTAATTATTCGTCTTGATAACTTCGTCCATAATTACACAGACAAACCCTTCGGTTTCCCCAAAGAGGTCACCGAAGCGTAGCCAGTTCACGGAAGCGAGAAGGTCTACATCGGCTCCATATAGGGCCTGGTAGAACCTACCGTGAAGCTCCTTGCTCTGCCATACACTCTTGCGGTCGTCAAAGCTCAGTACTATAGGCACGCGCCAGTTCTCTTTAGCCAGATTAAGCGGGGTGAGTCCATTATCCACTGTGACAACATCACGATGCATACCCACGTTCGCCTGAAGAAAATACTCTCTAAGGTTGCACACCTCGCGGTTATGGAGGGTTTTGGCATTTAGAAAACCTCGACCCCCACATTTCCGTGGGATGTACAACCTCATCACAGATGAACGAGGATGATGCATTCGGTATGCCGTCAACAGTGTACGGACTTTCCTGTCCAGGGCATCTAACTCAGTCTGAGTCCACTTGAGTATGCCAAAGGAGTATAAAAGAAGCGGCATGACCCAACCGTTAAAAGCGCGCACCTTGTTGCCGCTAGATAAAAGACTGTTAAGTACTTTTTTCCAGCGACCAAATAAGCGCTCTTTCAACAATTGTTTCATGTCCGTTTCATGTATACCTAAAGCTTGTGACATACCCAAGTATTTGTAGGTATCAGTAATGAGAAGCGATCTAAGGTTAATGGAACCTGAAAGTTGAATGCACTCAGATTCCACCATCCTTCCTTGCTTTACATGCATGACTGCACATTTATCCACACCAAACTCCATATTGATAGATTATTATTGTGAGGTGTACTTATTGCTAACTAGTTTTACTAGGCAAAATATACAAAATGAACCTTATTTGTCAAGAATAAAGATTAGATGTCAAAGAGTAGTATTTGTTTGCATTTAGAACGAATAACTTTTCCCCCACATAGTCCTGACCCAATAGAGAACTTGTGGGATGAAATGATTCAACTATGGGATAATAATGCGATAGGAAGTACCTACTGAACACTTATGGTGACACGTTGAAAGGAGACAGATTTTGTTATAATGCAGTGCAATCCATGCGTCAGCGACTTAGCGAGGTTATTATTGCTGAAGGTGGAATACACGATTTTGATATTTTTTTGTTATGTATAATTTTAAGATAATCAAAATCCATTTTAATTTAAGTCTTGTTATTTTACGATTTATTATTTTACCCTGAAATTATGTAATTGATACGTAGGCACAGTAATTCCTTAATATGTTAGTGTTGGCTTATAATATAATAAATTTTTTAGATCATATAATTCGTTGAATTTCATCTAATGGTAAGTGTTAATGAGATCGAAGATGTAGCTCGTTGGTCTAGTAACAGCGTATTCACTTGTGCCTAAGAGAAGGATATATATTTAACTATAGAAAAGAAAGTACTGACCTGGTATGATAATATTGTCTTATGTTTACGCGAATGTTATACTTTGAAATTAAACAAACTTTATACGGATTTTATCATTTTGTAGTCTGCTGTGTGTAAACGTTTACAACAGGGGACCAACGCCAACGACTATCTGAGATTTGACAAACCACAGATTCTCGCTAAAGAACACCGATTCCTACCAAGGATGCTTCGCGAGGCTATAGAAATAAAAAATTTCCTAATTTTAATAGACAAGATGGTTGAAATGTACCATTAGCTTGGGATCCAGTAATTCTAATAATCAAACTCAAGAAGAAGCAAACTACAGCTAGACTTCATGATACTTTGAGCTCATTCTGCGTAAATAGAAACACCCATGATTAAATTATGTTCGGGTACTTTGAAATAACTACACTGGAACATTGAGACAACTACCATCTTAGTCTCCCCGTGACCATGACTGCTGAAAAGCAACCGAAACGTCGAGGAAAGTGTAAAATTAAATCAAAATAGTTGTATCATTTAAACAGCTTAAATAGAAGTAAACAGTAACTAGTAAAAGTGTTTAACAATAGTAGTTTAAAGTTTAAAAATTATATAATAAAAGTGTTTTATAAAAAATAGTAGATTAAAGTTTCAAAATTATGTTATAATAGTGTTTTATAAAAAATAAACAATACGATAAAATCCGTATAAAGTCTGGTATGATAACTTTAACTGTATGACCCTTACTTGACAAAAAGTCAGTTATACCACCAACCTAAGTCCTAACAAAAGCTTTTAAATTTACCAGGATACACCTAGACGGTTAAAAGAGAAAATAATCAAGTAGTCAGTAATCAAAAAATTAGTAACGATATTACAACTTTTTAAAATTTGTCAAAGAAATGTTAAAAAAAAATTACACATCAATATTTTTCAGAGATAAATAGCTATGGCCGGAATATTTAAAAGAGTACCTCAAATATATAGAGATAGAGTTCATTTTCATATAATGCTTCATATTTTTGAATACTTTGGATGCTTAGAAACCATTGGCGCTGTGTTTGTTACTATGATTATGACACTTTGAATAATATAATAATATTCTAATATTCTATCACATACACACAACACCATCTAGCCCAAACTAAGCAGAGCTTGTAATATGTTTGACTTGTGCGGGAATCGAACCCGCGACCTCAGGCGTGGCAGTCGGTTACACTCACCACTACGCCATCGAGGCGATTGAATGAACTCATATATTTGACGATGTCCATGTTCCGATATATTTGTGCAATTTGGGTGATTTGCATATTTAGAAGACTTTGGTTGTATTAATATAATTGATCACTTTAGGAGTTCCTATATATCTGGATATGTTATCTGTCACTTTATATAAGAAGCCGACGGTACAAGCATGTTAGGAGAATGGCCATTGTTCTTTGTGTATTTCACAGAGAGTTGTTCCGAGTCAAGACTAGGCACAAGTATTTGTGGATATTTGTAAGTCCCCCGCGACACAGGATTTATAACAAGCGCGGAAGTTGTCTTATAAAGAAAAACTTTGGTATTAAAATAAAAACAAACAAATTCTGGTACGTAGTATTTATTGTAATGAAATATACATACATAGTTAAGCATATCAATGTACAATTGCCTAGAAGCGTTACATTGTGTGCATACATACAAACGTACAAATACGTATGCTAAATGGATGGGTTTTCATTTGGTCTAACTCTACACTACGGTATCAAATATATATTTTTCATTTCGATATACATATTATATAATCCTAGATGTTAGGTGAAATTGTGAAAATAAGTTTTACATAAAGTATTAAATGACTTTTATAATAAAATTTTGACGTTTTTAAATATATAATGTGTATTAAAACCAGGAACGGTTACATTAAAGGGACTAAAAAGAGCTACACAAATTGATACTAATATAAAATTTTGCCTTTGCAATACACTTTTGATTTGTAATTGTAATGATTAAATATAAGTATCATATTCAGTAATATTTGATAATTATTTTAGCACTGATGAAACGTTATGTTAAATTATGAAAAATCTTTTGATAAATGATAATAAATGAGAACTAGAATTTGTTTTGTTAAAAACATTCAAAGAATTTATTTCAACTAAATTTGAATAGTAATTTTTATTTATTTCATTAATTTAATGTCATAATACAATAATACGAAAGATCTACACAAAGTAGTAAATACAATTAAAATATGCCTAATGTTTAGGACATAAAGTGCATTCTTGCTCAAACAATCCAAGCTCGGACTCCCACGCAAATAATTATAGCTAAGACTGGCATTATTGGGAAATAGCCCTATCCAATAGCCCTATTGGAAAATAATATTATATTGACATAGACTTTTAATGTGAATGTTCTTGCTATATGCTGTTCTGAACGGTTATCATAATCTTCGGACATTTGCTAAACGTGATACCGGAATCATAGGAAACAGAGATACTTTTGCTTTCCACCCAACACACTTGGATTAGGTACTAGTAAATATATCTAAAAGGCAGACAACGCCGGGTGGCGCGCCTAGAGTAACATTACATGTAGGTACATGAGACCAATCTTAAATACAAGCTGTCTAAAATATTTTCGTATCGTTATGGTATTTTTATGAGTAGCCGACATAAGAGAATAAGCATTCTGAGATGCTAACAAAAAATTCTGACAAAATATATTGATCAACCTTAGGTCTATGCAGCCTAAAGACACCGTATTTCTAATACATACATTAATATATTATATAAATTACGTGTCACGTTGTTTGTCCGCTATGGACTCCTAAACTGCTAAACCGATTTTGATCAAACTTCGTAACCATCTGTAATTTGGTACAACTTAAAAGATAGGATAGTTTTTTTTTAAACGGGCAACAATTATCTAGTCTGAAGGAGACGAAGTTGCGCGGGACAGCTAGTCAATATATATATATATGTATATGTATATTGCCAAGAGGCATTAGCAGATAAAGCTCTAACGTTGTTGAAATGAGACGATGTTCCTACAATGTGAGCATGCGGAAGTGTATTCAAGTCTATTTGAAGGTCACATGTGTGAGCATGATTGTTGTTGGTGGCCACTTTACTAACTGTTATATATTATTATATAAGTATATGTGTATTTTAACGTAACCAACATGCTAAGCTGCTGTCCGCTGAATGATTGTCGCAGGCCTCCCAATACAGAAGTATTATTCCAGTGTTACTAGCCCATCCAAAAAACAGTGCCAGTAGTGATACCATGAAGAACAAATACTGGTTTCTAGCTGATAATCCAGCACATCTATATAAAACTTGGAAGTCCTACTTACCACAGGAATACGACACAAGGTTGTTCGGGAGCCATATTCTTTAGAGTGGAAATGCTCCCTCAGTCGAATAGTATCGGGAGTGGATTCTGATCAAATACTCTGAGTTTGAGTGTCATTAAATCCTATGGATCGCATCTTTAGAACCTTCCTACAACAAACATGACCTCCAATCTAAGTAAAATTCGACCAGGTTAATAATTAATTTTGAATTAAGTTGGTTTCTTAGTGATGTTATGTACGTAAAATGCGGATAATAACTAGAATGAGCTTTTGGTATTTGTCTGATTTGAAACATTTGAGTGTAATGGTGATTCTGCAAGCTATTTTCTTGTTTTTCTCTTCACATGTCTTTACTACTTGCCTTTGAGCAACATAATATCATGTCTGTATCTCCACGAACGTGTAATCATAACAGGCAAGCTCCCATGTATAGACATAGCCGTCTTCAGAATACAAATTGCTATACATGAATGAAAGTTATAATAGATAATTATACTGTGAAATTTCTTGATATATTTAAGAAATTAATCTTACTCTGCCGTCAAGAACTGAGCGTCAATGCATTAGGCGTACCCCAAGGTGTGATTTTAGGTCCGTACCTACCGAATTTCACCTGTGGCATTCCACACACTTATCCTCATAGAAACGAAAAGATGACGTCAAGTTAAATCTATTGTATTATAAGCAAGCCGGTCAGCTAGTATATAATTTAAACAGCTTATATGGCTAATATATCAGTACTAATATGGCATTATAAAGGTACTATAATCTTAGGGCACTTTTAAGTTTCACACACCGAGTTCTGCAAGGTCGCTCCTGACGCGTTCGATAACAAATTCCAAATCGTACGCAACATCCCTTGGGTATACCTACAAGCAAATATTACAGAACTCTAAATGTGGATCCAACTAAATTGGCTGTTTCTATAATATAATATTGTTAATTATAAATAAGTGTTGAAATTCGATTATTAAGTTTCCAGTGCTTTTAAATACGGATCGCTTTTGACTAAATTGAAATATCAAAACATGATATATTATTTTATTATTATTAAAACATTATTTACATTTGGTTATATATCTTTCAAGAGCAAAAGATTTTGTTATATATATACCAAACATTAGGACTACCTCGAAGACTCCGTGCTTTTACTACGATATATTTTATAATAATTTAATTAAATTGAGTATCATACCGACATAACACAATTACTATTCGACTGATAGTTGCAATTATGAAAAACGATATTGCCTTTGATACGATTATAAGACATTTTTATATATATTATTTAATTTAAATGTAAATAATACTTCACTTAATAACTATACCATGTCTAGTTATTTCCAATTTAATCAATACTAAGCATAATATATTGTCTAATATAATTTACTTATGGGTATATTATCACCATATTATAATGCTACAAGCCGCCTCAATTCATTATTGATTATCAAAGAAATATTATATTGTCACAATTTAATACTCGTATTATGTTGTCGTAAACGCAGTCAAAATACAAAAGAAAACTTCATGCCGATTATAAACAAATATTAATTTGCATTTATTAGCAATTATAATAGATTATAATGTTTCATTATTATATTGAAAATGTCAATAAATATACAAATATAAACTGCTAAGAATCATAAAATGGAAAACTGCAGATTTTTATCACTGTGATTATAAAAAGCTTAGACCAAATTTTAATATAATAACAAGACCGTACTTTCACATAATACATTATTCATTTAGTAAACTTTTTAATACATGATGATATAGAATCGATTATCGTATGTATGTATGTCTTTTTAATATTTAAAACTGTATCAATATAATTAGATATAATTTTATTAATCGATATATAATAATTATCTAATAACAACAAGATTCAAGAGACTAAGAAAGCTAAAAATATTAGAGATGATAAAAAAATATCGACTGCATAACACGAACAGGATGCGTAAATTTTGAAAAATAAAAATAAAACGTATTTATACACAAATTATATATAATTATACATTATGGTTGTCACTTAAACTAGTACTAACATTATTTACATCAACATTTAACGTATATAACTTAATCTTTGCGGAAACATCAAATATTTAGACAAAAAAAAACGAAAATAACTCATCTAGTCATCACATCATTACTTACGTATGGAATAATAATCTTTTTTTAATACTAAAATTCAATGCAGTACTTACAATTGTAGACAAAAACAATAGACAATAATTATTATTATTACAAAATATAATAATTATTACCACTACAATATATAAAATTATTATTAATATTACAAAATATACATGTTTGTCGTGTGCTGGGTTACATGAAATACAAAAATATTGTTATAGCGACACGAACAAGTGTCGTTTTGTCGACGTCGTTTCATTTGAAGCGATTGTCGTCGTCGGCGGTTAGTGGTGGGCCAGCCAAGACTTGTGTCGCGGTTAGTGTCTGTTCACTGTAGCGTCGATCATTACTTATAACAGCTTCGGGTGATCACCCCCCGTTGCTCGGTTGCTCCTGTTGACACAAGCCGTTCATTACTAATACAGTCTTACTGATTGTGGCTCACTTTATAAGTAATACTAAAAGGACTGTCGTTGAAATCTGTGGCATTTTAGTAACTTATCATTTGTCACTTTTATACTTTCGCGTTTCAAGATTTACACCACGAAAAATTTATATTAACGTAATTAGCCATCCCGTGCAAACGTCAAGCCTTTTAAAAGGTACATTATGTTAATACTGAACATGATCGCGTTAGTTTTCGTTTTCTGTAATATATATCATTTTTTATATCACAACTAGTTTCGTCTGATTTCTTATAGTGTTGTCATAGAAATTGTCACTATATTAATGATGAAAATGTTATTTTACTTATAATAACAAATCTCGCTGAAAATGTAATTTCCAATACAGTAAATCTCGCTGAAAATGTCATTTTCAATACAGCAATTCTTGCTGTAAGTATTAATGTTATTATAAGCGACTGTCTTAAATATTACAATTATAATTTGTATAGCTGATAACACAAACTCTAATAAACATATTATTATTATTACGGTTCAAGATATTATTTGCAAAGTACCTAATGTTAAAATACAAATTGTTACAATTTAGTTATGTACCTGTATAGATGGATCCAATCCTGCTTTCGGGAAGGAGACCTCTTCAGTCGTTTGGTGATCTGTAATACAAATCATTTATTCTATTTACTACACAATTATTATGTATGCCGAAATAAAAACAAATACAGTATAAACAGAAAGAAATTCTGCATATTTACGAAACAGCGTTCAGGAGAAAATAGTAAAACGTAAACTCATTAAATTTACTTTTTGTAATGGTTCACTTAACTGGAACAAATCGCGTAACAATTTTTAAGATTACTACACGAATAAGGATACAACATTCCTGTAATCTTGCAGTGATCACAGAATGCTGTTTAACAAAATGCTTGAGTACGTATATCATATACTGTTAAAATTACAATCTGTCTGATGCAAGAACTGTTTTTAAGATTTTCTAGTCTGAAATATGTACTGGAATACATCTGGCAGCAGTATTCAAAAATCAATTTTACATAATAGTTAAAAAAAGGATAGGAATTTCATAATCATCAAAGAACTTTGATTGACGCAGGACAACACCAGCTAAGCGCGCTCTTTTGCTTATGAAACAGTCTATATGTTTGCGGAAGTAAGTAACCGGATGCTATCCTGGAACATAGATCGTTAACATAGACTAAGAAGGGTCCTAGATGTGGGCCCTGGGGTACACCAGACGGGACCATTCCAACTATAGATTTTTAGCCACTGATTTTTACGATCTGTGATCTATTCATAAGGTAGGATCCACACCAACTAAATAGCGAGCCAAATTAGCTAATTTTTGTACTAGAAAACTGTGATCAACCATGTCAAAGGCCTTTGAGTAATCAATATAATTATTATGCATTTCTGTGCTGCATAAATCCCATTGTCCCATTGTCCCATTGTCCCATTGCTATATAAATCTGCGATTTAGTCTAATAAAATCGACGTGATCACCTCACCTGGTGTCTAAAATCTGTGTTAACTATTATTAAATATATGGGCTTCAGATGCAAATAAGTTATGATTTAGGTCAACTTCTCAAACATCCCGGTGTCCGTTTATGTAGCGTCGCATTTAGCTCTGTAGCTATGTGTATAGTAGTGTTCAGTGCCAACGTACCAGCGAGGTGTCGTGCCCGCATCGCGTCGTTTTGCTCGCGCAGTGCGGCGAGGTGCTCGCGCCGTGCGCGCTCGGCACCTGGCGGCGGCACGGCGCTCAGTGCGCGCGCCAGTGTCGCGTTCAGGCCGCACGCCACACGCGACATCCGCGCCGCCAGCAATGCTGCGCTGCCGCCCAGCTCTGAGATAAACACGTTGAACAGTTAAACATACTGTGACGAACAGTTAAACATAGACCGACCTTTTTCTCGTAGATAAGATAACCTGCTGAACAATTATGTTGGTGTTTACGGAAATATTTGTTTCAAGACTAATAAGCTCCCAATTGCTAATGTAGATGATTATCATTTATTTAAAAAAAAAAAATTCAAACGGTCTCAATACACTTCTTGAGACCGTTTGAAAATAGAACAACTGGATCAGTATCCTAATTAATATTATAATTGAGAATGTGACATTTTTGTTTGTTTTTTACACTTTTACACCTTGACTACTTGACCGATCATCGCATACGCGTTGCCAGGGGTACAATAAGGACATAGAGTACCTTTCATCCAGGAAAAAGTACTATTATAAGCTTTAAAACAATAATTATAAGATTTTGCCTTGTGATAGTACCAAAAGTAAAAATCTTGGGACTGGAATAGAACAAAAATTACATAGAATTAGCATAATATGACATTTAAACAAATAATACAATTCCTCACCTAAGGCATCTTCTGCACTATCTTCACACGTGCTATCGTCGTTCGTGTCTACATTTAGAAGCACGTCACTGACTTCTTTCTCTAGCACATCGGTCACAGCGGGGTTATCAGACTCCAAGTCGATAAGTTCATCCGGATGTGATAGCACCTCAAAGGATTCTTGAAAATAAATAAATAAACATAATTAAAATGAATATACAATTAAATGCATCTTCTTTTTTGTTTGTTTGTTAATTAATACTCTCAACAATACTTAAATTACTTGTGCGTCAGATATGTTGTTGTATAGGCGATAATGTTTACCTTGATGGTTGTTGGGGCGGTGTCGCGGACGGCGCGAGCGGCACGAGTCACAGCGCCCAGAGCGCGCGCGCGCCGCTACCGCGTCCGCCTCACTCACCGTCATTGCACGCTGCAGGTAGCGTGTCATTTGCGTTGCTGAAATACAAACAATCAAGTACATATTTTCCGACGTCACGTCAAAATAATAAGCTTAAAGGTGAATTATACCATAGAGGACGCACGACAGTGCCATTATAAAACAATCAGTACCTTAGAACCATTGAAAATTGAATACAACTG
Organism: Catocala sponsa; assembly: GCA_963564715.1. NCBI lineage: Eukaryota > Metazoa > Arthropoda > Insecta > Lepidoptera > Erebidae > Catocala > Catocala sponsa. The sequence continues at coordinate 16,879,813 of OY751351.1, read as the reverse complement.
TTTAACACACTTTAAATGCTTTGCATTTATTTATAGTTGTTGGTTCCAGAGTACTACCTTGTGGTACACTCAAGACAGTCTTTTGAGACCGTTGTCCATCATATATAATTATAAAATATGAAGAAGAGTAACAACCAAGAATAAGAACATGGGGAAGATCTCCAGCTCGACGGTCATATAATAAAAGTGTGAACCGATTAGATTAGGTCAGGACTGGAAAAAGAGGCAAAATAAATACACAGACAGTGGCTAAATATAGGCTGGATAGTTAGATAGAATTTATTATAAAATAAAAAGAACTATTGCTCTGATGAATAAACTACAATATCGAAATAATGTCTACATTGAGAGTGCCCAATCACCCTCTTTCCCCCTTCCCGCTCCTTCTCCTTCCCACTTCCTTTCCTAAAGGGTCGGCAACATGCAAGTGATGCCTCTGGTGTTGCAGGCGTCCATAGGCTATGGTGACCACTTACCATCAAGTGGGCCATATGCTTGTTACATTAGTCGTATAAAAAAAACAAAGACAGATACAGAAAAATCATTTAGATGATCTGCTATCTTTTGACAATATAAAAAATATAATATTTGCTGACAAAATGGCTGTACAATTAGAGATTCCACACAATACAATACAAATTAATATTGATATTACTATTATCTTTTTCTTATTATTATACTTCTTTAAAAGAAAAGGCTGATAACTCAGACATTTCTTGTCAAAACATTTTTATGTGATGTATAAATGTTTCGGGTTTATTTTTATATGTCATTTTATTATCTTAATTCATGTCAAGTTTGACTGCATAAAAAAAATCTTTTCATCTTACCTTGTACATGCGCAGCCAGTAGCAGTTGATATAGATCAGGTTGCTGCGACTGCGCATCTTCCTCCGTACTATTGCTGCGGGATAACTGGCCGCGGGATAATCTCAGTTCACCTGATACATCTGAGAAATAACAATGTTACATTAGCCTAACTGTAATCTGTAAGGTTGCAATACAGGCAACACTTCTAGACAGACTTCTAGAGCTATCGGAACCACACATTATATCTCGTCCGCAATATTGGTGTCATATTCCTTACGCCCTTATTATATAATTGATGGCAGGCATATATGAAATGAAGGTTCCCAGTTACTGGTAGCCCTATTGGAAATAATTCATATTTTTATACTATGAAACAGAAATTTGTATACAATTCTTCTAGTATAATTTGTATACAATTCTTCCAGTATAATTTGTATACAATTCTGCCAGTATAATTTGTGTATGTTGTTTCGATGTCTGTAAATTCCTTTGCGTCACGGGGATGTACAAGGTATATAATTAAAAGAAAAGCTCATAACTTGTATCAATTTAGAATTTTGGACGTGGTGCGTGTTTTATAAATTCATGGCAATTTTATCAGAACCGCGAAGTGTTCAAATGCTGGGTGTTCTTTAGGACCCGGTATTTTTTTAAATATTCTATCTAGTATTACTAATTGATGATTTTTTAAAAGTAATGTAGTACCTAAAGAGTATTAAAAAAATGTATATATGCAAATGCTATTCGTCAGGTCTCAAGCAAAGTTTTATCAGCCTTTTCTGTGAGGTTACTCCTTATACATTCAGTCAAAAAAGTATTGTGAATGGATGATTTGTTTATGGCTCCAAATTCAATTATTTGATTTTTTTTGTTGTTTGATTGGCACAACTGTTTTCCATTTTGGCGCGGAGTTTGAGTTGCATCTGTTAGTTAGATTCAATACAGTGCTGTTTTTAGTTAGATCATATCTAGTGTATATTGCGAATTTCATAATGGACAAAATCATCCAACAAAGAGTTTGTCTTAAATTTTGCATCGCCATGGAATTTCGTGTTCGGAGTCACTGAAGATGCTACAGAAAGCTAACGGTGAATCGACTTTATCAAAAACACGTGCTTATGAGTGGTACAAAGCGTTCAAAAGCGGTCGAGATGTGATGGAAGATCTGCCTCACTCTGGTAGGCCATCAACGTCTTCAACTGAAGTTAACATTGCAAAAGTGAAGCAAATAGTGACTTAAAATCCTCATTCAAGTTTGAGAGAGATAGCCGCTGAACTTTCTGTGTGTCACAAGTCGATCCGTACCATTTTAAATAATCAATTGGGTATGAAACATTTTGCCGTTCAGCTAGTCCCAAAAGACCTGAATTTTCTCCAAAAACTCAATCGCATAAGAGTCGCCGAGGACATACAAGAACAAGTCAATTCCGATCCTATACTCATGAAACGCATTGTTATTGGTGACGAGACGTGGGTTTACGAGTTTGACATGCAAACTAGTCAACAAGCTTCGGTGTGGCGCCTTCCAATTCAACCGAAACCGAAAAAACCACGGCAAAGTCGATCAAAAGTCAAAGTCATGTTGACTGTGTGTTTTTTACTATCGTGGTGTTGTACACTCTGAATTCTTGCCGGAAGGTCAAACGGTAAATAAAGAATATTATTTGTGCGTTATACGGCGTTTAAGAGAGCCAATTCTACGGAAAAGGCCAGATTTGAGAAAAGAAATATCTTGGATTTCACGATAATGCGCCTTCGCACAATGCCATCATTGTGAACGAATTTTTGACTAAAAACTCAACAAATACTATCGAGCAACCACCTTATTCACCAGATTTGGCTGCAGCCGACTTCTTTCTTTTTCCTAAACTCAAATTACCACTTCGTGGCACCCGTTTTCATTCGGTAGAAGTCATAAAGGAAAATTCGAGACGAGAACTGAACTCAATTCCGGGAAAAGCGTTTAATGAATTATTCTTTGGCGTAAATGGATCGTTTCTGAAACAGCATACTTTGAAGGCGATAAAATAAATTTGGATGAATAACTAACATTTTGCGTATTATTGATCTTTTCCCGGTATTTTCTTGACAGAGTAGTATATAATTATACAAAGTCTGGAAGAAGGTAGGCTGATCCTAGCGAAGCGATTTTGGATCAACTCGAACTACATTTAACTGAACATAACGTGACTGGAGCCGATAATAGCTATACGTACGTATTTATAAGTGTGTTTCTGTTTTGGGTGTTGTATTGAACCAAGCGTCTATTTCAGTTTAATTTATGCCTTGGATGTCAGAGATCACGTAAAGCTGACTATTCTAATTATTATCATTCAAAACTATTTCAGTCTTTCAAATAATACGTACTTGAACTCAAGAGGTGGGCAGACTATGACAATCAAAAGACACGTACTATAGGGCAAATTCAAAAAGAAAATGAAGAGAGAATACTAAACAAAATATTGAAGTAAACACTTCAATTAGATTATATCACAGGAATGCTTAAGAACATCAAATAGTATAATTATGAAGGTGTATTTATATTAGTTTATGAGAGTAATTCTAGTTCTCTTCATATTTAATACGCCAGAATGTTACTATGACATGACTTGTAGTTTTAATAGGTACTATATTTGCTGCTGTCATCTATCAAATCATCTTTTATTTTTCATCGTCGTTACTACCCTTCTTCTCGTCAAGCCAGTTACTGACAATATATACTATTGATGGTATGATGGATACGCGCAAAATTTGAGACATTTTAAATACGCCGTGTCATTTTGACTCATAAATAAAACCGTGGTAATGCATTCTAGGTTTAAAAAAAATTGTTAAGTTCCATTTAAGATTTATAAATCACAGAGAATTTTACAAATATCAAAACAACTGGTAGAATTATTTGGATACATTTATCTCATCTGTCCTTTATAGGAATTTAACATGTCACACTTAGTCCATTCTCTAAGTGTAATAATCAATATATGTTAATAAATACATTTTGCTGTTCTAAAAATATAAATACATAATACATAATATACAGTATAATATAATAAATAATAAAATAATTTTAAATCAAGATTATAAATACAAATCTTCACTTACAAAATAAAGATAGTTGAAATAAATACTCAAAAGAAAAATTACACATGACCCAATCTTGAATTTTTCGTTACCTAAATAAATTACATTCATTTTTTAATTACCTATCATAGTTAAAAACATTAAATATTTAGACACATAAACATACAGAAAATGTTATAAATATAGTATAACTCAATGAAAGTCATACAAAAAGGAATGAGCATTGATTTTATTTTAATTCTATTATCACAGACGTGTATCACTAGGTGTAGTGCGGGACCCCACCCCCGTGTCTACATACCGACTTCCCCGAGCGCGTCGGCGACGGCGAGGTCGGCGAGGTGCGCGTAGGCGCGCGGCGGCACGCCCAGCGCCGCACCCACGATGTGCGACTTGGCGCGCAGCGCGCGGCTGATGACGTCGTCCAGCCGCCGCAGCCGCTCTGCACACACAAGGTTCAGCGTTAGCCCCGGTAGGACGCGGATGACGTTACGCAGCGGCAGCAGGTAGCGCCACTCACCGTGCTCAGTGTAGACTCGCTGCGCGGTGGCCGCGGCCGTGGCGGCGGCGGGCGCGCTCACGTGCACGGCAGTGGGCACGTCCAGCGCGGGCGGGCTCGCGCCATGCGTGCTGATCCTTCCCACTGTTGGGCGGCGCGGTCTGATAAAACATCATAAAATTATTAACTATAGCTCGATACTAATCAATTAATAATAAAAAACAAAACAAATAGCAATATAACGTATTGCAAATAAAGAGACAAAAATCGGCATATTCAATAACACCCGGGCATGGTAAATGTTTATAGGCATAGTAAATGAAAATCGAACCAACCAAGTCAATACTTTTTACAATTAATTATGACGGACTAAAACACCAAACCTCCTACACTAAATCAGTTAATCTATACTAATATTATAAAGCTGAAGAGTTTGTTTGTTTGTTTGAACGCGCTAATCTCAGTAACTACTGGTTCGATTTAAAAATTCATTTAGTACTGGATCGAGGAAGGCTATAGGCTATATAACATCACGCTACGACCCATGGGGGCGGCGCAGTAACGATAAACGTGAGTGAAACCGCGGGAACATCTAGTATATCATACGTTTACTACTTAATATTTAATTTAGCGTAGTAGACCAAATCAATAAATACTTTACGTAACTAGTAGTAACTTCTATAAATTACTCACTCTTTCGGTCCAACAATTAGAAAATACTTTATTAATTTTATATTTTCTCCACTACAGTCAAACTGCTTGTAGCTACTTGAATTTACTACTCACTTGTGTTTCTCCTCTTTGTCTTCATCCTTATCAACAGAGCTTCTGTCTTCCCTCTCAACGCTATTGGTGTCCTCTGCTACTTCTTTCTCTTCAATCTCAGCCGAGGTTCTATCGGCAGGCCGCTCGGGTTCCACCGGCTCCTCCATAGGAGCTGTAGACGAGGATTTCTCTGACGCGTCCGACGGGTTGCGAGATACATTCACACCTAAGAAGAAAATAGTATTGTACTTTAGCACATAGAGTCAGCCTAGCATTTAAAAATTAAACGTTCTTAAGTTTACTTAATAGTATTAATATATCTAATATAATAATATATTATTTAATCTTTCCAAGGCCTTTGACTGTGTTTAATACAATAGGATAGACTTCAATCTCAAACATTATATTACTAGCGATGTACCTTCATATTTGTTTAACTCTTAACTAAACATCAGTTTTTATAAATATCAATATTTTTCAAAATAAGTCTGCTAGATAACTTATAGCAAAAAGGCATGCCACAGGGCACTAATCACGGTCCAAGTTCCAACATGATTGTATGAAGCGTTTTTATACAAACTTATGTATTGTTATACTATTTAGCCACGACTTCTAACAATATATTTTAAGCAAGAAATACCCGAGTCATCAGTAGACCGGCTGGGCTGGTGCGAAGGTGTAATACTCGACTTCAATTCTGTAAGTTTTGCTAGTGGCGCCTCCTGGATGTGCTTTACCCATCTATAAATATAATGTTTCAATTTAATGGTAGATACAACAAAACAATAATATTAAAATTCAATCGTTAAACAAAATGCAATATCACTCATTATGCGCACTTTATTTACAACGCAAATCTGCTTGTAGACTGAAATTTACAGAATGGTGAAAATATCAATTAATAGATGCTACCTCTGAAGAAAGGAAGGAAATAATAGGATATCCATAATGTACAAAGGAAAAGAAGTACAGCATTTATAGTTAAACAAGCCGAGGTCACGAACCCGCAACCACCAGTAATGTAACCAAAAAAACTACAATCAAGATAGTCTTATAATAAATTATAACACAAATAAATAGTACTTACGAGGCGTACTCCGGCGCTGTGTTGGCGGATAGCTCGTGCATCTGCACTCCGTTGATGTTCATCAGGAAGAAAGTGTTGCGTACTGCAGCGTTCGGGCGAAATAGCACCTTGTCCCTGTAGCAATAGATATAACATTATAGTCTGTTCCAAATACGAAGTCCCTTTTGACACTTCATAGCACGTAACTTTGCACATTTCATATAAATTGCTAAGATAATACTAAAGACTATTTAGAAATAATTAGAATCTATACAAATCATTATGTAATTGTTTCACAAACATAAACAAATAATAATGTCTATTGATATTAGTCTTAAATAATAATTTAAACATCAACAAGAACTATTTTTTACTTTCAGTCATAGTGACACGACAATATGAATCGGATAAAATCGAACTAATTCGAGGTAAAAACAATTGACCGAGAAATACTTTTGTAAATTTAAGTACAAATTTTTTTTTTACAATTAAACACGTTTTATGTAACTTTGATGTAACTATTCTTTCGATATGTCAAACTTAGATGGACTCCTTTTTTGTTTTTCTGTTTTTATCATTTTTGTTTCGATGCTAAACCCACGATTACAGTTTGTTTGGAAAGCTAATCGATTTCGTGGTGTGTCTATTGAAACGGTCTCTTCACTATCGCTGTTCAACGATCATCTGTCAAATGGGGCTTCGTATTTAAAATGCACTATAGTATGAGCTTATTGACTTTTATATATTTTATGAAGTTATTGACTTTTATATATTTACTAAATTCACAATTAATTAAAATGTATGCCAAACCGGTAATAAAAAAAATTTAGGAACACTGTGATAAGTTTAGTCGGTATGACCGGAATGTTGCTGTCTTGGGCCTTAAATAATGCCTTGTGGTATGCCTTTTGCTATAGGTCTCTATATCTATACCTAGTAATCAAATATCAGTTACTTTGTTCAGATATGCGTGAACCAGGTATGATACTGCGTTACTAGTAACAAAACGTCTATGACTTTAGTGTGTTGTATTGTATAAAATACATTGAAAGGCTTTATACAGATTGCAGAATACACTGTCATTACACCAATCATTTTAACGTTCACCCTTGGATTTATGCTACTGGACTTCTTGCAGTCGATCCTTTGTAAAGTTTGTACAATTAGCTGATTATTTAAAATGATTTCAATTTGCTATTGATCGATTATAATTATTCTCATCTTTAAATACGTAACTGGTAAATTTATTTACATTAGTCAATTACTCAATACTTATTTTATATCAATTTATGATTTCATTAACTAGGTCAAGAAATATTTCGATGTTTCTTACCATTTGATAAGTGGCGACAGTGACTGCTGTTGGTTGGGGTGAGGTATAGGTTTCAATAAGAACTTGTCGCCTTCTCGCTGTAGCAGGACTAGGCTGTCTTCTAACATCAACGCCTGCAAATAAAACACAATTCAGTTTGTTTATGTGCATGAGACACAAACATACATACAGATCGAGAACGAGGGTCACGGGATTATTACTCCTCAAAATTAAGTCGCTCAGAAGAGAGACTCATATCAAGTGATTAATTAAGAAGGACTTACGTCGCGACTGTATTCAACATGATACTGTTAAGTCTCTATGTTGACTACTTGTTTCATTATCTTTGTCTTTTATTAGTCATTATGCCTATTGTTTGAAGACTCTAGGTATTATTCAAATATAATTACCATTTTGTTAAATGGATAGATTATAAACTCTCCATACAATCGTTTAAGAAAATAGCAATGGTTTTGCAATTTCAAGGTAACAACTGTGCCGATAAGATATGCTTGCCGCTTATAATCAAAGGAAGAGGACGCTTATTTTCAAGTGGACCGCTAACTCGCCTTTTGAAGCAATAAGAAACAACTTACAAGGACATTGATCCTCTTGCTGGAGTCATTCCTGAGGGTAAGTTCTCCCTCATTGCGCAGCGTGTGCTGGGTTAAGTCAAGTCGCCTTAAGTCTTCCCATTCGGCAGCTGTTGCTGATGGTATACGCACTTCTAACTTGTTCTGGATCGTTCGCAACCTGAGAATGAGACGTTAGGTTAGTTAATGAGTATTGAAGAAACAACGGGTCTCTTGCCAAAACTGCATAGAGCGGATGATACCTCCACTTAAATTGCAACCAAACAACCGTGTTGTGGTTTTTCGTCTTTGAAGGTGACGCTATGTTTTTAGCTTAGTTAGCTTGGTCACAAGTTGACTTGGTCTTTTGACCCACAGGGCCCATATTCAAACTCGACCGAGTTATTCCACCAAAGGTGTCGGCACACCAAGTTACAAGTAAATCGGTCCAGTGGTTCCGGAGTTATGCCTGTCACTCGTCATCAATCTGTCACTAACAGACAAACCGTCACAAAATATTTTCATTAACCTCTTCGAAGAAGACTCACAGGTTAATAAAAAATAGAATGTATGGCCTTGATGTTCATACCTGTGTTCATTCTCGGCAGTGCGGATGGCGGTATCGACCCGGTGCAGCACGTCCTTGGCGACGATGTGCGCTCGGCGCAGTCGCGCCACGTCTTCTGAGCTCTCGCTCTCACTGTCCGCGGTCTTCAGGATGCTTTCGAGGAGCAACTGGTATTTTGTCAATCTGCAAACAAAAACATAAGAGTCAATAAATGTAATTAAAGGGTTGGAGGAAGCTTGTAGTGTGGTGTTCTTTCTTGAACACAAAGAGAGGATTCTCTGATTATACTAAGCGTGCCTGACGTTTGATGTTAGGAACTTGCATGTGTGAACTCGTTGTGCACACTTGGCTAGCGCTATATAGGTGCCGTATGGAGGAGTGCGGACTTAGGAACAGCACCGTCTCTTGTCGCGGGTTGTTAGGTCTTCGCATATATGGAACCTGCCATACTATTACTAATATCAACTCTGTTTAAGATCTGTTCCATTGTTAAGCGCTTTCTTCGATATGGGAAGTCTATGACCCTGGCCAATACGGATTAGTAGACGGACACATCATCCAGAATATTTTGAAATACTTTCAGACATGACAGGTTTTCTCACAATATGTTGTTTATATGCGTACCACGTAACTTTAAAAAGTCAGAAGTGTGTGTGGTGGAACGAGCAAGTTTCGTAAAACAAGTGTTGTGCCTATCTTGGTCTAATTTGATGAAAAACAAGAACAGCTTCAAGAAACTTCTCATCTAAATTGGCCTTTATATGTAGCGATACTATGACACTTTTAACGTTCATGCGCTACTGCATCAACCATCCAATAGTCCTCAAAGTTCTCCCTTACCTTTGCCAAACGCAGGCCAACATATCTTTAAGCTGCAGGCGTCCGCAGACCGCGAGCTGCTCCCTGGTGGCCAGGAATTGGTGCAGCTCCTTGCTCTTACGGCGCCTCTCCCGGAGTGCATCCAAGGCCATGCGCTGTCCACGGCAAAACTTCGACACGCAAGATGCATAGCCAGTTTCTCCCAACTGTGGACAAAAAATATCATCAGATATTGTAGACAAAATATATTTAGGCTCGATAAAAGACATGCATATACCAGAAGGGGACCCCGTGCTGGGCCAATTAATTTCTAAACCTTTCCCTAAGTGTATAACCCACTTTAAATTGACATATATGTTTTATTTGTGATACCTAATCAATTCAGGTATATTATACACATAGTCTCACATCTCGTTTCTCGAAGAGGTAGGCAGAGATGGTGAGAGGTACCACACATTTCGCCAGCAGCAGCTATGATTTTAGATCACACCTAATAAAAGACCAGCCTATTGTTTTTTACCAAGCACAGTTATAGATCCCTCCTGCTATAAGAATTTTTGATAGTATATCCCAATCACACTTTGCCCGATCCAGACAGCGGACCTGAAATCATCATGGATAGTACTAGCAATCACTATTCCATAATAAGAAAATAATACTTACAGTACTCAGTAAGGCATCAGCAATGGGCCTTATTTCCACCACATGGTTGGTGGCGTCATTCCTCACAGCCCTGAGGTCTGCGTACAGCCTTGCGTGGTGTTCCCTCACCGTTGGTAGGTTCGGGAAGAGGGATCGAAGCTCATCTTGTGCAAGTAGTGCGTTCCTTTCCAATGGTTTCAGGAACACATTGCCCAGAACGCGCAGCCAGCGAAGATGAGATCCTTCGGAGACTATTAATTCTGTGGAAAAAAAAATATTGTAGATTTGTCAAATATGTTATTTTTACATTAATTAGGCGAAAATCAAGAATTCGTGGCTATGAATTTTTGCAACGCCATGGAAATCTTTGCCACACAGCTCCTTAAGGAGCTTTCCAAAGCTTTTTAAGCTGGTCGCATAGTTTTGTTTGTTTATCACACGGATATTACATTCCCCACGAGACAAAAATATAAGATGATTTAGTGATCTTTTTAAACCAGCTTTCGCAAACGGGGCAATTCATTTCGCCGGAGGCAAAAAAATCAGGACGACTATTGGTGGATCCCACTTTTATCCGCGTGTAAAGAGATCGAATCAAATAGCAAAGAGAAGATCACTTAAACCAATGCCATGTAAGCGTATGTTATCTTCGGTAGAGTGACCTAACTTTCCTTATCTAAAGTTTGAGCAGAACGGCCTACTTCTATTAAAATGTGGTTTAAATATAAATAAATTATTCTGCTGTACGTACCATGTATAACTTCCTGTCGCTTCCTGACTTTGGCGCAGAGCACCAGTGAATCCAGGATCTGTGGCGGAATACTGTCCGACCACTGCGCGGCCAAAGGCTCGTCTTCCTCCGACCAATCTGATTGAGATGCTGTAAAAACAAGATGTAGGTTTAGTAAAGATCATATTTACAGATGCCACTAGCGACACCGCATGCGTTAGTGTTAATTTCCTAACAAAAACCATTTTGACACTGAACCGGGTATTAAAACCAGGCAATCATAGGAGCGAACTTATGCCACCAGTACCAACAAGGTAAGAAAATATAAAGACGAATCAAAATTTTATCCTTACTAATATTACAAATTTGAAAGTAACTCTGTCTGTCTATCTGTCTGTCTGTCTGTTTGTCTGTTACGTTTTCACGGCTAAACCACTCAACCGATTTAGATGAAATTTGGTACAGATATAGTTTAAAACCTGGTGAAGGACATAGGCTACCTTTTATTGATTAGCCGCGCGGAAAAGCTAGTAAATATATAAATTTAACAGTGAATCTAATCATCAGTGAATCATAAGACTGCGTATTCATGTAAGAACTAACTTAACACACAAAAATGCGAGTTCTTGCGATATGACGTCACATCGCAGAAAACTGCGATGTGACGTCAAGCTGCAGCAAATCCCACTGGCTGTTTTTTTTTGCTGTTACACTAATTAAGATCCCTCAGAGAATCCTACATCGGAAGAATTCGCATTTTGATGTTTAGACCTCATACTTTAACTTGAATACATACGTATTCTCTGGTAATAATAATGTCGGTGAACTTACCTTGCTGATCAGCAGCAACGGTATTGCTCTCATTACTCCTGGATGATAAACTTGAACTGCTGGAGCTACCAGATGGTGCAGTCGCTGCACCAGGCTCCAGGTCACTGTGGAATAAAAATAGCCTTAAAATAGATACATGTAAAATATAAGTGGTTTATTCGACTATAAGATTATGGAAGTTCTGACATGATTTTGTAGATAGAAGTTACCATTACTATTTTAATGATATGATAGAGTACCTCTCTATCATATCATTAAAATCGCTGGCGCTTTTATTTAGTCAATCATAGTCAAAAATCATTTATTCATTTAAGTGTCAAAGTAACATTTGTGAACGTCAAAGTAAGTGAAAGTTAGCTTACGGCAGCAATAATTCGAAAGTAAAAAATATGTTTCTTCCTCTTTTACAAGAGGTTGTTCACATATTATATTTTCCGTTGTTTCGAAGGCTGTTTAATGTTATATTGTTATGTAACTGTAATGTACATATATATTGACACCATCATAAACTACAATAGGATATCGTATCACGCGTCTATATAAAAAACGTTATTGGGGTAGCTATAGGAAACTCCCGTAAACATAGAAACGAAAATAAATACGTTTTTTTCAGCTACCAAAATCATTCCACTCCACCTGGTCGTAAGCAGTCAGTGGAGCATATAAAAATCTCGTAAAATATATCAATATTTGTAACACGTGCAAATTCTCTATAGACTATAAAACATAATACAATAACTATCTAAAATTATATTCATGTTTAAGTTGAATTTAGTTTAATGTTTATCTCCAGAGAAGATAAAAAGACGATACATCGTAAAGCTTTTAAGTTGCAACTTTTCAGGCGAATCGCCAGATCCGGTTTGCGGATCTTGGCAGCGGTATAACGTTTTTATTCAAACAAAGAATTACGACATGAATCCGCACACAAAGGCCGAATTAAAACAACAAGATAAAATTTATAATAGTGCAAATCATTGCGGCGAAACCGTCATGCGGTAACGTTATTTCAGCAAACGTTATTTCGAACAGTTTCAAAATTTTTGACTTACAACAGTCACAGCAACAGATGCTTTATAGCATTTGATGCTTTCTAAGAGATTTTCGATACTATGTACAGGCAAAAAGCTTACAGCCCTCCTTATGATAGATGGATCCTGTAAGGTATGGATTCTAACAGTACTATATCTACTACTACTACTAGTATCAGTTTTATAAAGAGCACATTATGCTGCAAGCATCGAATAAGAGACCCATCAAAAAATTACCATCTTACAGCCACAGCTACCAAACTCATCATTTCATACAGAAATTTCCAGAATCAAAACAATCAACATCGAACGGCCAGTAACCGAGATCAAAGGTCAAACCGGGAGGAAACACGAGTCTAAACATCGCGCGGGAAGTTGTAAAACCGTTGCTAATTCAGTCTTGACTTATGAAATGTACTGCCAATCTACACGCGTAGACGTTTGATTGGACCGACCTTTGGATATCAGCCGAAATACGAATTGGTAATTGGTGGCTACAGGAAAAATTGCTTTAGAGAATTAGATTGGTCGAGTTTTTACAAAGTTTGGTGGGGTTCTGATGTTTTCAAAATTCTATAACTGTTCTTGTTTCAGTCTATAAAATGCAACTCCGGGTTTCAATCCTACTCTTTAACTTAACATGAACTTCTTCAAAAAGCATTTCGCTTAATTAGAGGAGAGTTCAGTCATTTGAAACCGAAATTTCTAGTATCGGTCAAGTCAAAAAAAGTCGTGGCTTTACCAATTTTAATTGTTTACTTGCTTTAAAATCATTTTACTTTTCTTACTTTTGTTTCAATCCATTTGTTTCTATTTTCTTATTACACCGATGCAATGTTAACAGTTATTTTAGCGACGTTGACAGTTTGTCATAAGTTCACTATTAGAGTACCTATGTGAAAATTAGATTGTATGCGTTTTCATTAGACGTTACACTTTGAGAAATGCAGTTACGCTTTTAAATGTTTACTTCTAAACACGGTACATAGTCTAGTTTTACACGCGATAGTCTAATATAAAAGACTGTTATAAAAATAATATTCCTATTCTTATAATAAGTAAAATATAAAAAAAGTTAATATAACGAATAAGCTGATATCCTGAAAGAGATTTAAATAAATTTAAAACTCTCAAAAACATTGTACGTTTCAAAAAATCTATACTATCAATCTATGACGTAATAAAGTTTAACACAAAAGTGATCAACAATAGTTTCAGTCTTAATCGATCAATATTATTTATTTTCAGTTTATAATGTTATACTTTCTTATCTTTTAACTAATTCAGTTCACGTTTAAACCGTGCCTGAAGCCCATGCAAAGCACATTAACGTTTTACGTGCTGAGAATAAGTAGAAGAGTAAAAAGTACACGTGATTTTCTAAAATGGAATCCAGTTAGAAAGGTTATATTTAGAAAAGATTTTTAACTGACGATGGAACGTTTTCCTTTTCAATATTTTTAAGAACGAATGAAAATATTTCGTACGCTTTTATTCATAAATTAAACTTATTTGTTCGAAAGCTAAATCAAAGGTTTCTTGTATATATCTGAGGCCATTTAGCATTTTCGAATCATATTTTATGGACCTCATATTATTCTAGGGTGTAATTCCGAAACAATACGACTAAATTGGAAAGAGTTCAATAATCGCGTATACTATTATACTGCTAGACCAACGTAGACCTATACCTTTCATATGGTTAACGATTAAAAAGTGTAATACAATTACTTTTATACTGTTTCAAAGGAAATCCTATTATATCTACTCATCATAATATTTCTCCATTAATTGGATTGGAAGCCCATTAACAATATTGCTGGGCAACTCCTATAATTACTAACGTATATAATTTTCAGATTTAATCTTTTGTCTAATAACCGGTTTACATAAAACGGACCTAAGTATATAAACTGTATAAAATTTCCAGTAAACTTGCCATTAATTAATTTAATTCCATTAGCAATATTGCTATAAAATTCCTATCATTATTAGCGAATACACCCTATAATATTGCGTTAAGAAGAGAGTGACGGAAAACTTCCAAGGCGAGACACTTTTCAAAATTATATAAGCGTCCTAATGGAATTTTATATGAATGAAAGTTTAATACCAAAAAAGTTTTATATTACCTTTTTCATATATTTTATTTTATCATTTCAATAATTATGGCTTTAAAACTTCCGTGATAATAAAATCTCACTATTGGGTAAAACTATTAGGTACCAATATTTTCGACACGCAAGTCATATAAAAAAAAATTATCACAAAGTAACATTTATGGACGCCTTTATTTTGGCTATTCATCCTTAAAACATGCTTATCGGCTAAGAGCTATAATAAATATTATTCGAGAATGTCTATTTCGGAATGATTTTGGTAATGTTCAAATTAAAGAAGCAAAAACATGCTCAGTACAATATAAAACGTTGAAATTAGAAATCGAACAGTTTCGATTATTTCCTAACTAGTATCTATTCAAAGCGCATAGATAAAAAAAATAATAATAAAATCCATAACTACATTTATCTCAATTCTCACACCTGTCAAATGCCAATTGAATACATGTTTTAAGGGTAATAATAATATTACAACGACATACTAATCTAAATAGTTGGTTAGAATAATTTCAAAACAAGCACAGACTAAATACGTTAGATAATAGCCACGCCACGTTATCGGAAACGTCGCGTGCCACACGATAACGTCTCGTACGATTCCAAATAGACGAACATAATATTAAGATATTTAATATTATAGCGTATAATCTAATCTTGTCTATAGGGTCACAAAATTTGTAATACGTTAATGACTAGTTTGAATGTCAGATATAATTGTAAACCTATTGTGTCTGGCCGCCGGTGTACCGCAGTGACTCAATAGGTGAATACGTAATTAATAGTTGTGAATGTCTGTAAATAATGGCACAAATTGGCAGGATCTTTGTCCAACAATGGACTGCAATCAGAGGATTAAATTGTTAAACTATGAAGCAGAACCTATGATCTTTATGTAAAGTGTCAATATATCAACTAAACTTAGTCGGTTCAGACACTTTAATTATTAATAATATTTTTTCCAATTCTACAAAAGTTGCTTGCAGAGCCACTAACACCATCTATTGTACAATATCAGAAACTATGCGACCAAGTCACTTCTTTTCGCACTTTCTTTTATTAAAGCGCAGCTGAAATCTAAGAAGACGTTTAGCTCTTTTCTCGACGCAACTTTTTTAATGAGATTCTTGTCACAATAATATAATACGCTATTTTTGCAGATACATAATACCATCAATCACAACGATGATTACCTTTCAGACAGCGTCCTTCTCGCCAACATAGCCACCGTCGGCGGTTGCCTTCCAGCCGGCAGAGACACATTTCTCGACACCCTTGGAGGTGCTGGAGTAGCCATTTTTATTAAACACTGATATTCACTTCACAAACGTAACAACTCGCAGTACCGTCATGCAAATGTCATTTTTCACTACTTCAGATATTGGTTGGTAAGTATGCTTGTAAGACCTAGGTTGGTAAATGAGAAATATGTAATACGATGCTTATCTTATCTCATGTGGGGGCCAGTCAGTGCAGACCGGCGACACTTCGACGGTCCAAAGATCCCATTGGGTCGAAGTTCGACCCAGTGGGATCTTTGAGTCGACACTCTCCCAATAACGACTGCCATAGATGTTCATGGCTTAACGTGCTCTCCGAGGCACGGAGCAAGCGATAATTGTCAATCAATACGCACATCATTTCGAAAAGTCATATAACTTCCGAAAGTCAGAGGTGCGCGACGTGGGTTCGAACCCGAGACCCTCTGCATTACAGTCTGTGGGTCTCCCCACTGAGCTATCGCTACTCTTAATACGATGCTTAGGTGTACATAATAATTAAGTACTGATTACTTAAGCGATTAGAGGTATCAGACGAAAACATAACAAGTAATTAGTTAAAAGACTTGCGACGTATTTTGTACACTCAGAAATATTTCCTTGATATCACTATCCTTATTATAATGAGATGGGTTACGTGACTTCACACATATTTAAGAAGAATAATAGTCACCTAATGGTTGG
Organism: Catocala sponsa; assembly: GCA_963564715.1. Classification (NCBI taxonomy): domain Eukaryota; kingdom Metazoa; phylum Arthropoda; class Insecta; order Lepidoptera; family Erebidae; genus Catocala; species Catocala sponsa. Next base: position 16,863,006 of record OY751351.1, on the reverse strand, counting down.
AATTCGACTGTAATTGACTAACTAAAATATCATAAGCTTTCTGAATTCATTCTCCATTTAAACTTTAACTATACCGAATAAACTTCGCCGTACACAATATACTTAAAGAACAAAATTTTCTCATCACGTATGAAAATATAGATTAAGAACATCGTTGAGGTATTTATTTGTTGCTGTTGCTCACTAATAAGCTAGGAGTACAACTCATAGTAAGCGGGAACTCTCGCTTATGATCATGGCTAAGTCTTATTGGTATCACAGAAGCAGTTCCAAGGCAACCTAACCAAGCCATTGCTTACCGTGAACTATATATGACAGAAGGGTACCTAGCCAATGGTAAGATGGTAAGCAATTACCGTAACACTAGGAGTATCAGTTTCGTATCCATTTATTTTCAATACTCATTCCCTTATTAGGGGCGAAGGTAGGAGACAGATCTCGGTGCCATGGTTCCAATTTATATTCCCTTTCGTTAACTATAATCCTTATTGCAGGAGTAGCCTTTTTAACCAAGGCGACAATGGTTACCCATCTACAGTCTCCCGAGCAAAGCTAACTTAAGCTTGTTGAAGATATACCAATCTAACAAGACTATATGATTACAACGACCAGTAATTACTGACGTCAATAAGCTCAATCACTTTTATTACTCAATGGCGTCTGCATAATGGTATATGGCCATATGTAGAGCATAGAGTAGTTAGTGCCGCGAGTCAAAGACAAAACTCTATGATAATGAAGACTTGTCTCTCTCAAGATAAGGTAAATAATGCCATTATATTTAATACCATATGAGTACACGGAACATTGTGGCTACATTTAAATATTTACTTGTATTATTGTATCGTAAAGAATTAGTATCGTCCTATCTGGATATATTGTAGAAAGACTCTTTGAAAAGTCTCGTGTAAAATTATTAAATAGTTTGAATGCCTTGTTGACCTGTGACATACGATTGCGTTCAATCTTGAGATCGCGGGTTCGATTCTTAAGTTGGTATAAGTGTTAATTACATACATACATAGATTCACGCCTGTTTCCCAGAGGGTAGAGCAGAGACTACAAAAAAGTGAAAAGTAAAAAAAGTGTTAATTGTTTTTGTTATACAGCTCTACGTTCAGATGCCCGCCCTCCTTACATAGTATCTGAATACAATACTATCAAAATGTGGAAGTGTAATACACTCCTGTCTATCTCTTGTAAGATTGAGAAAATGCGATAAACTATATAGCTTTTGAAATAGATTTGCAAGTTTTTTATATTTGCAAACAAAAAGTTGTAATAATATTTCAAAAATCACGCCGACTTCCGGGCTCGTCTTCCGTGTTGGATCGTGCCAAGACCACCTTATCATCACTGTCATCAATCCATCTTTCAAACTAAAATTTGCGTGCAGCAAAGCAATAAAAAAAATGGGCCGGTAAGAGTGGAATTCACGTTTAGAAGGTTCCGTGTTATATAATTATTGTATTCTACTACAATTTATAACATTTACGATTGGTTCACCATTTTTAGACTATTCTGGCACTTGTAATTCCAGTGTCTCGAGGGATATTACAAATTAAAGTCAAGTAAAATTGTCATTTTACGAGCATTAACCATCCAGATTCATTGCTGTCAGTTACAAATTACTTGCTTACTAAATTAATCCCACTAGTTAAACTAATATGGTTTTTTTAGAAATGCATTCATGTCGGTAGTCCAATACGTGGGAGACGAACCCACGATCTCTCGATCGCAAATCTATAATCTATCTATGAATCATTTTCACAATGGGTAACGAAATATGCAAGTTTCGGCTCTATTGTAGGAATAAGGCGCCCCTAAAACTACTACATCATCCCTGCAATCAACCGCACGAGTTAAGGAACTCTAAAACGAAGCGATATTGACGAAAACGCCAGTTTTAGACCGCGCATAAAACAGCAATGAACGACTGACGTAATATCTATCAATGCGAATATTTTTACTTCATAACTTTTTTTTTTATTTTATTTTTATTTTGCTCGTCATAACTTCATATCAAACCGTTTAACGCAATGAAAGTCTGCGTTTATTTCAGTCAAATAAACGTCAGTCAAAAATGAATCAGTCTTGAATTATGGTTACAGAAAACGATCATTAACTATTGATGAAAATAGAATGAGCTAACAAAAGATTTATCTATACTAATATTATAAAGCTAAAGAGTTTGTTTGTTTGTTTGAACGCGCTAATCTCAGGAACTACAGGTTCGATTTGAAAATTATTTTAGAGTTGGATAGCCTATTTATCGAGGAAGGCTATAGGCTATATAACATCACGCTACAACCCACTGGGGCGGCGTAGTAACGATAAACGCGGGTGGAACCGCGGGAACATCTATGGATATGTAAGTATAATGGTATGTTCTGCTACGATTGTTACGACTTACTTGTAAGTAGCGGTAATGGTATAGATAAAAGTAAAAGTTCATTTCAACAACAATTAACAAGAGTTGGTGAAATTAACGAAAGTGTGTCGTGTATGTAAATTATTTTTCTTTTCTACTTATAAGCGATAATTTTCTCGTCGATAATAATAATAATAATAATAATATTCTATCACATACACACAACACCATCTAGCCCAAACTAAGCAGAGCTTGTACTATGGGTACTAGACAATGGATAAACATACATATATACTTTTTTTTTGTAAATACATACATATTATACATAGAGACACCCAGACCAAGACAAACATCCATGACTTGTGCGGGAATCAAACCCGCGACCTTAGGCGTGGCAGTCGGTTACACTAACCACTACGCCATCGAGGCCGACAAATAAAAATAATAAATAAATAAAGAAATCATAAATAAATAAATAAAAAATCTAACTATTCTAGTTATTCTTTAATATATTCTTTTTTATATTTATCTGTATCCCTATCGGAGTGGTAGTGACTGAGACTGCTATTCATGAGGTATCGGGTTCGATTCCCGGGTCAGACAAAGTGATATTGCAGTTATTTAAATGTACTGGCTGAGGAACCCTGGCTATAGAGGAATTGTTATGATAGAAATGCAAAAGAGAAGCCTTTGCCTAGCAGTGGGACACTAATTGCGAAAAGAAAAATAATTCCTGTACCTACTCGATACTTGGTAACGTAAGGTCCAAATATTCAAACAACGGATACCTAAAACTCACAAAAACTATCTATGGACTTCTTTACCATTAAAGAATAATTTAACCCGTTTCGTATTGCAAATTAGACAGACCCAATACTCATTTTAAAAAAAGTTTACAAAATATTTAACGCATTGACTCCACTCACAGTACATTATGTCAAATTACACAAAAAATTACGTAAAATATTTTCATGTCACAGTAAACATACATTTCATTTTATTAGCTATCCGATAAAATCAGTGGGCGCGATGTTACATAATTGACAAAGATTAAATGATGGTCGGTTATAAATTTTGCGCATATTTTACATACAGCAATTTAGTTATAAATAGTCAGCCCGTTAATTCTCATTCATAGGAGTTGTGATTCATAAAATGATATTCAGATTGAATAGGGTATTCATTCTAAAGTTACAAATGCGAAAGTAATTCTGTTTTGTTTGACCGCTCAACTACTGTACCGGATTCGATGAGTTGCTGCCGCAAACAAGGCAAGATTATTTAGTTGCATATTGTGGCAATATCGACTAAGGGTCTGCCGCATATATCGCACAATAGCTGCATATTGTGGCAGTATTCATCATATCTGTATTGCATTTGTATGATGCCGTAATCACATTTCTTTTTAAATACCATTAAGTAAAAACGGCTTCTAGTATTATTGCTAGACTTATGATATGTTCTAGTTAGCAGTGGGTATAAGTTTTTAATAGAGCAACGACACCGATACATTAAAAATAAAAAAATATTGTCTTCTCTTTACGCGAATGTTATTCATTGAAATTAAACTACTATATACGGATTTTATCGCGTTGTTTATTTGACACTTTATTACAAAATTTTGGAAACTGTTACACTACTATTACTATCAAACTTTACTAATTTTTAAGCTACTTAAATTATTGAAACTATACTATTACTATACTATTATACTATTTATATTTATGTTTACACTTTCCCTGACGTTTCGGTTGCTTTTCAGCAGCCATCGTCACGGGGAGACTAAGTAATAAAGTGTCAAATAAACAACGCGATAAAATCCGTATATAGTAGTTTAATTTCAAAAAAATATTCATTAAATTCGCATCTGTTCACATTTTCATAAAGCTATTTTATACCAAGAAGCTATTGCGTAGAAGCTTTACGTTATGAATGAAGCTGTTAGCATATTGGGATTCCACCACTGCGCAAAGGGAAATTGGATTTTCAAATCCTACTGTCACAAGCAATCCTCTACAAGACCGATTCAAAGGCAAGTCGTCCCGCCATCTTCGTAAAAGATTTCATAATATAAATTAAAATAAAATAATGATGATTTAATGTCATAGATAAGCCAAAGTGTATTATTAATGAGACTTTTTATCATATATAAAACAGATGGTATTTCCTGTCTGTTTGTATTTATAGACACAGATAAATGCTATGACTAAACTGATACTAAATGAGGAAGTAACGGATGCTGCACCGAATGTCACGGGTTCATTTCTGGTCGGGATAATATTGAAGCGATGACAGCGCAGTGGTTCGCGCATCTGACTCGCAATCAAGAGGTCACGGATTCAATACACGCTTATTGCTCTGTCGACGTGAATCTACTCTGAATTTAGCTTATCTGGGCGGGTTAATATGAATTCTACTAACTTAATACCTAAAAAGGTAGTTTTGTAGTTCTCGATTCCGTTTGGCTAAAGTATGTATTTAAGTTATACAGAGAGACTTACGAGGTCTCTCCAATGAGGGCAATATTGTCATGATTAACAGTCCTCTTATGTATATGAAACTAGCTTTTGCGCGCGGCGCCGCCCGCGTGGTACCTTCATCAATAAAAAGTAGCCTATGTCCTTCCCCAGATTTTAAACTATATCTGTACCAAATTTTATCTAAATCGGTTGAGTGGTTTAGCCGTGAAAAGGTAACAAACAAACAGACAGACAGACAATCAGACAGACAGACAGACAGATAGACAGACAGAGTTACTTTCGAATTTATAATATTAGTAGTTTATTATAAAAATAACATCCCTGTATGTAAACTGCCCACTGCTGGGCATGGACCGCTTCTCAGTATGAGGCTTGGGCCATAGTGCGCCACACTAGCCCAGTGATATAAAAATTGAAAAAGAAAAATCAAAGTCTTAATATTTCTGTCCGTAACCTCTAAACATTATGTTGCAAATGCCATTTATCTTCAATCGCTAATTTGATTACCAAACTAACTTTTTAGTTATCTGCACGTAGGCGTTATGATATCAGAGGAGTAATATTTGAAATTACTCATAATATTGTATCATCAGTCTAATAGCATCATTGAAAAATTGCATTATAATGTCCCCAAAACATCGCAAAACAATAGATTCAAACTAATATAAATACTAACAAAATTAGCCGAAAATAAACACTGTATCTTAATCACGGTCCAGATTTCTACTAAAGTCACTTCTAACACTGACAACTCGAAACAAAACACGTTTCAAATTCACTATTCGCGATTCCAAAACACAAATTCCTATATTCCGCAATTCCGAAATACACTTTACTGATTCCAAAATTTAAATTATATTTCAAACGATTTTTTTATTTTTTTATAATTGAGCGAGCACGCGTCGTTTCTGCTCAAACACCGTGGCACGACTGTTCTCAGACTGGTGAAATAAATCGAGTAGTATATGCTTATGTATCGATACGATTTACTCAGAAAGGGTGGACAATGGAACACGAGGGTCAACGATGACGTATAGCCTTTAGATCTCTATGGTTTTGTATGCAACTGACGTATGGACTAGTTATTATTTCAAACATATTTAGATAATATGGTCATTATTCATTTAATAGCATAGACAAACGACCGTTGGTATTTCTGGTATGTTTATTAATTTATTGGCTTATTGGCGAAAGTGTCGACGCGTACGCAAGTACTGATCGGGATTTCAAGGGTTTGATGCCAGTTTTGGACAGTGCTGTATTTCATTTTCTATTAAGAAAATCTATACTAGATAATTATTGCTTATCGTTCCTTTTGACCTAATCTAGCTGAAACATAGTTACTTATTTTAAGTTTATAATATCAACAAGATAACTCCAGCATTAGGAGTTATTCCTGTATCACGGGAGAATTTACAAACTTTCCAACAACGGTCGCAATAGTCACCTAGACTCGAAACAACTACTAGGGGATCACACAAATATATATCCCGTGTGACAATCGAACACAACACTCAACGCAGTGGCGAGGCGACCACTTCTACCAGTACAACATCCGTGCATCCAAAAGTCAAGGCATTGACACGACAACTACAAAATATTAGTGAGCCGTTCGACCTTTATATAGCTAAAAAAGTGAGTGCCACGCACCTATTTTGGAATCTATAGCGATACACCATGTAATCACGCTATGCTATGAATGTGAATTAATAAGGATCATACAAAAAGTACTTCCAGATACTGGGATCATTATTTAATTTATTTCGACACGTCCTGAACTCCTGATGCAGACTCTATATAAAGATCACCCTATTCCATCCTGTGTGTCGCAATACGTATTATACCAGGTGAATGACCAACCCGGTGTGGATTTTTAACATTTCATTGTGATGTGGAAGCGATGAGTATTAAATACGCGATACTATTTTCAGCCCTGTTCGTATCGGAACGGCACATTCGTATTGAATTCAGGGACGATGAAGCAAAGTTACTTTTGGTGCTGCTATTTTTAAAAAGATGTATTTAATTTTCATGCATAGGCTGAAATCACTGAAGAGTAGGCAAAGTTGTATGAAATGTAGGTACATTTCGCCAGCCAAAATCTCAAGTAAAACGAGGCGAACACTACTATTTTTACTTAGCTAGTAAGACTTCCTTATTAAATTCGAACCTTAGACCACATGCATAGAAGTCGCGTATACTCCCTCTGCGTGACGGAAAAAGTATTCTTAATTTAATTTTATTTCGAGTCTAAGTCTTACATACTGTTATCAATTTCAGCATTACATTAATCAATTAAGTATAGTACAAGCTCTGCTTAGTTTGGGCTAGATGGTGTTGTGTGTATGTGGTAGAATATTATTATAATGAAGTATATCCTATATTTCATTGATTTATATTCAAAATTTAAAAGGAAATATCGGTTAAGAATAATTCCCCTGTTGCGAGCAAGTTACATTATTATTTAATCAACAAACACAAAAAGCACTTAGACTTGGCACAAGCATTTATGGATCACACAAATAATTGACCCATATAAGGATCGAACCGACAGCACTCGCCAGTGGTAATGGAGAGTCGACCACTCCAACCACTACATAACTTGTGCAATATACGGCCGACAATAAAACACAAAGTTTCGAAAACAGACATAATTTCTAAAGAACCGTATTCAGCAAATTACCTACAATTTCGTCTATTTATGTACCCCAAAGCTCGCGAATTTTTTTCAACCACTAATAAGTCGTCAATCATAAACCCAAGCCGCCATTAAGGGGTGAACTCTCAAGGTGTGCGGGTGACGTCAGAGGGCGCGCCGTCCACCCACCACCGTAGAAATAGAACGCATAAAGACACACCATTGTCCACATTAGACCATATCGGTACAGTGACCAGGGGAAAGGAGGACAACAGACAAACAGAGAAAATGAAAAAATAATGTTTTATGTAGCAAGCGGTTTGGCTTCTTCCTCAAATCTGCTTCTGCAATGCTAACGAAATACGCCACGCCCATTAGCGGCGGTAACTGCTTACTACGGAATAAGCAATGGTATAGATAATAAAAAAATTACTGTAAACAAAATTGGATGAAAATAATCTTGTCATCAAATTAATCAAACAAGCAATCAATCATTAAACATTTTGAGCAGGACGAAAATACAATGAACAAAGCCTTATTGTGTTTTTCTGTCAAGACATCCTCAGTAGCAACAAGGATTCTAAAACTGTGCTCAGTAGTCGATAAACCATATCTGCCGAAAAGTGGATGTAATGCTTCTCCATGAACCCTCTTGGTGATATAGGTGCGACACTCTGTATGTAAAATAAACCAAGCATCTTTAGTATCCTCCTATAACTATTTAGTATCCTTCCAAACCATCTAAAGAGAACTCACAATTTCTTCCATTCGTCAATTAACACAACATTAAGTGATAATCCACAGCTGTCATCGTACGACAGCCATTACGAACTACAATAACTGACAACTACAGACATAATTCAAAAAATAATTTTGAACAGTTAAAGTAATTCGCCAAAACCCATTATCAGCTTCCCTGTCTAATTTCATGACCGTCAGTTCTCAACTTCCGACGAGAGATAAAAGCTGACAGATACACAGAACTGTTCTAATTTAAGAGCGAAGTTAGATACATCAATTTATTTCCAATAGACGAGATACTAAAAACTTCTGTGAAGAAAGTCGTTGCGTTTTTATAAAGAGCATGTGTTGCCATTTTTTGGTGGTGCTCCTAAAATAGTTGAAAATAATCTGGCACCTGGATTGTTTTTTAGATGGCAGTAGTTTATTTTTTTAATTGGTGTTTTAAGAGAAAAGTATGGGTGTCAGCAAATCAATACTGCAACTTTACTGCAGAACTAATTGTATTTGTGAATGCGACATCGCTTTGGTGCTGTGTTGAGCCTTAACGGCCGATCGTGAGGTCTCGGACTCTAAACCCGAGTCAGGTTTGGGATTTTGCTGTCAAAAAATTTACAAATGCAGAATGGAATTTGGCAATGCGCCGGAGAGACTCGCTCCTATGAGTGTGACACAGAATATAACTGGCGAAATATGAGAGAAAAGTATTGTCTATCCCCTCGTAGACATAGGCCTGATTTTCATTGTAACTGTTCTTACGGTACAAAAATCCAAATATATCCTCCAATTTCATAAATATTAATATTTTTCTTACATTTACACTACGAGAAATTTTTCAACAGTATCTATATTTCAGGACTGTCTTAAGAAACCTGTAAAGCATGGTGTTCAATACAAGCAGTACCATTATATTGTGGGAGTTATATGTTTGTTAGCGGCGTTATGGCGTTCTTATGTGTCGGTTTAGCACTGTTTGCCATTGCCGTAGGTTCAGGTCGAATGTGCGAATAAATTCGCCATATAAACTTGGGTGTGTCCTGACCAGCGACAGCGGTTTGTTTGCGGTTATTAGAATATCAATTAGAAATTTGATATGTGTACTTTTGTAATAGTATATTTTTTATAAATGTTACACGCGTTGCTACACAGAGAAATCTGGAAAGATTTAGATCTTTATGGTAAGGTAATTTTACTGAGTGAGATTTGGATACAATTCGCTAGTTGGGCTTTTCAACCGAATTCGGGGACACTGCCTACAAATTGATAGATTCACGTTTTTTGTGGCGGCAAAATGCATGTATTGTCTTCTATTTTTGTATAAGATGAAGAACCTATAATAATCTGCATTTATTGCTCTTAAACCAAAATTTAAAACGTTACCTGCCCCCTCATCTTGCGTGCTGTTTTCAGTAAAAGATTTCTTTTGAATGCTATTAGCTGCTCATGAATGACGTACAAAAAAACACATGCAAATACCCTGTCAGAGCAAATCCGCATGCCACATCATAAATAACGCATGCATTTTGGACGAATACGTAAAGTAGTATGTCGATCATACCAAAATGCCTGCAAGACGTTAAAATCAAAAAAGTTAACATATATTTTTCAACACGACAGACTTAAAACTATCGTTGTGCCGTTGTATTATAGAAAAATATTGAAGGTTAAGCTAATATTATTAAGAAGTTGTTGTTTACATATATTAGGAATTTACAGTTTCAGATATACCAAGGTCAGAATATCGCCAGTCGGAGGAAATGTTCTTGAATGTTCTTCAAAATATAGAGGAGCTCTTTATGTCATCGTTTTGCCTGAGGTGATTATTTATGGTGCAAATTTATTATTATATAAACGTTTGCATCAAGGTTCAGATCCATATTTAGCCAGTGATGTTTCAGTTCATTATTATATATGTATAACTAACTCTGCTACGATTTCATACACGTAAATCCCACAGGAACGCATATCGGGAAAATATAATCCTTACTAATATTATAAATTCGAAAGTAACTCTGTCTGTCTGTCTATCTGTCTGTCTGTCTATCTGTCTGTCTGTCTATCTGTCTGTCTGTCTGTCTGTCTGTTACCTTTTCACGGCTAAACCAATCAACCGATTTAGATGAAATTTGGTACAGATATAGTTTAAAACCTGGGGAAGGACATAGGCTACTTTTTATTGATGTAGGTACCACGCGGGCGGAGCCGCGCGCAAAAGCTAGTAATATGTAAAGTATCTCATATGTTAACCTGGATATGGTACCGAGTACAGAACCTTTCAACCTTTCACGCGTGATAACAAGAGTTTGCGAATGTATACCAGAATGTGTTTAAGCGCGAAAGAGGTGCCAGGTATATGTGTTTTTTCAAAAACAAATGTGAATCTACATAGGTATCGCTTAATGTTCACCAACAATCTTTGTATCACAGAAAATATGGAAAATACGCAATCGGATTCAGAGCAATCACTGATACCAAGTGACCACTTAAATCACTTCACTCTACGTGCTAATATCTATAACTATCGGCCTGCGACTTCTTCCGTGAGAAGCGCACGGGAACACATACCGGGTTAATAGGTATCCAGAAAATAGTCGATCTTTATGCAAAGGTTCATCTAAATTTGTTAATACGTAATTGAGTAACAAGCCTCCACACATATTTACAAACTTTTACATTTATATAATAGGATACGCCGGATATTTTTCTAGTAGGTAATATATCCCTTATATAATATAAACAACGTTAGATATAATAAGTAGTAGGTCATTATCGTCGAGTTATAAGGCTTCGAGCATCGAGCGACTTCCGCCACTGTCTACTTGACATCGCCGCTAAGCCTCTAATATTGCCTTTCATCGATTTATGAAAGAACTTTCAACAATTCTTATCGGTTTAAAGAATCTTCACATCTGGGACTGAAGTTTTATTTTCAGCGTAGAAGTTCTGTCTGTATAAAATCGGTTTTTATGATCGTTGGCTTGATTTCCCAGTCAGGCTTGGCAATTAGGCAATTCTTAAAAGCGGCACAGGTTCTAAAAAAGAGGCCATGCTCGTCAAAAAGATAGCCCAAGTTACAATAATAACTTGGAACCGAAACCATAGCAGGTAAATTGTAGGATCGCAACTCTATATATGTTTTTTCAAGCGGCTGGAAAGCAACTGGACGTATTACCTGACTACAGTTGGGTATACGGGATTCCTCTGTTAAAATTGCGCTAAGTTGTAATATAATCGTTAGGTGATATTGCTGAACATTACACAACCTTGATTATAAAACCAAAGAGTGCATAAATGGTGATTTAAATATTACGAGAGAGTGACTGAACAGTTGATGACGCATCGGGGAGATGGATCATGCCGATTCCATTCACGCAGGTATAAAATAAAGTGTGATCTAATGATCGCCATCGTTGGTCCTTTGGCATAACGCACGTTTATACCGAGATTGTGACGGCCCAGAATCGCTTCTCGGATCGGACTGTGATATTGTTTTTTGCTAAACATATATAGAAGCAATTTATTTGAGATACCATAGTTTTAAGCATAAATTATACATATATACAAACTTTTTGTCTTATTTTATTAGGTTTATTTTTGTGAATAAACAATCAGAATTGAATTTGAATATTTCAGTCTGAATAATGCATCAAACTGGCATTTGTACGACTTAAATCATTGTTGGTAATATGTGGGTGTAATAATGCTTCTGCCTACCTCCTCACGGATATAGCTTTATGTTTACGTACTGATAGTTATTTAGAGTTTGTGTATTCTTTAAAGTTATCCGTTATTTCAATGTTTGTATACCCATCAATCCATTTACCTATAGATAAACAATCGTTTTATATCCGGAGGGAGTACCTCATGAGAGTTGGGTTTCAATAAAACACTCGATAAATTAATTAGTTCATAATGTGGGAGCTATCTATAACAAAAGTGATCCCTATAGATTGCAAGCAAGTTATGAAAAAAACATGTTTTGCAAATTCAATGCCCACCAAACAATCAAACCAAAAAATCACTACACCGCAGCAGAAAATTTTCTTATCACCCCAATACTTCATTCGAAACTACATGTGAGTCATCGAGGTGCCCCTAATAAATACTTTTTTTTTAATAATACGGACGCGTGGCACGAGAATAGACGAAGCGGAATGGGTCAATGATGAACGACAACGCCGAATCGTGTCGCGTTTCCCGCGCAAACGCACGTCACCCGCTGACATCTTTCAAACATGGCGTCAGAGGATTAATGGCGCGAATTTGGCAGAATGAAGCTGTAACTAGTTTGTAAACAATCGCCTAATGAGTAACGCGATTGCGTAAGCGCATGACTGATTAAGTAAAGGGAACGTTATTGTGACTGAGTGTTTTATGTAGGTGCATTGATGTTTCAGTGTAATACAGTCATATTTGAGGTAATGTCAAACTACCCACTCAAATCGCACTTGGCTAGATTTTTAGTTATGGTTATTTTGCTTTAGTTATGGAAGAAAGTCTTATTCGTCAATTCGCGAGTGCGCGCGAGTTGGCACCTTCCGATTTTATCTATCTTTTTTGTCGTCAACTCACTTGATCGTGAAAATCTGACGTATTTATGTACAATCATGTACTACAACGTTATAATAAATTTAATATAGGTACCTACTTTAAATAAAAGACAATATAATTTTTGAGATAGTAGGTGGTAGGTACATATTATAATATAAAAAAACATGATAAAAGTATAAAACTTACTATTTTCCTAATAATTATCAATAATATCACAAATCAACAAAATCACAATGACTCAATAATTTGGTTTATTATTACCTTACGTAAATTATCTGAAACTAAGCAAAAAAAAACAACAATATCAGAATATGTGAGTGAACCAAAATCGCTTATTATCATCTAAATATAACAAAAATAGTAATCAACAAGTACTTATAGCATTTGACTAATTATTACTTACTAATAAAATTATCATAGCCTTGAAAATATATACTTGAATTACAGACCAGGGTTTGTTATAATGTCTATTTAATTTTATTTATTAATTTCAATTTTTTTTAATTTTTATTAATAATTTTTATAAAATTATTATTTTATTATTATTTTTATAATTTTTTTTAGTATTATTATATTTATTTTACCTATATTTTGTCATATTCTTTTATGCATACAACAAAAACTATATTGTCTTGTATTTTAAACTCAAATCTATAGCGTCTTATACATTTAAAGAAGGTTCCTATACACAATTTATTACAACCATTTTGTAAATGACTGCAGTGGACTGCGGTGGGCTGATTGATTGATTGAAATGACTGTACACGCGAGTTGACGAAAAAAAATCGGAAGGTGCCAACTCGCACGCAGTCGCGAGTTTATTTATTTAGGGATAACAAACAGCAGCATATTAAACATTACTATGATAGTACTTAGTAACTAAATGTACAAAATACGCCACCCACGGCATTATCCACAGATTACCATTGAGAAATGTTGTCTACTAATAAATACAGCTTACATAGATAATACACTAATACCGGTCAAACAGCTTAGACGCTTATGCTATACAATATTAATGCTAAACAGCGAACAAAATAATAACAATAACGGAGAAAAAGAAATGAATAAGTTGGAAGAAAGGTTATGCGTAGAAGTGGAGTACTACGTAGTAGAAGTGGAGTACTACGTAGTAAAGTGGAGTACTACGTAGTAGAAGTGGAGTAACGTGTATTGTATAGATGTTTGGATATTGACGATTGTAACATTCAAACCTATAGAGTCTATATGGTCGATACCATTGACCACGTTTTAGCTTAACAGTAAGGCTATTTTATACCGGTATGCGTTTCCTATAGGATACCCATGAATACAGTCGGAGGCAAAAACGAGTAATTTATAAGCCGATCTGATTATATAAATCAAGAATGTCAATAAAAATGACATCTCTCTTACTCTAGCGTTTAGAAAAATAATTCAAAACGATTTTCCGCAAAATACGCGATGTAACAAAATTAATGTATTGTCCGCAGCGGACATTGCTCGCCTCGCTGCAGAATACAGAATATAAATAGACTGTTACAAAAAAAAATCATACAATCCAAAATAAAACTGACGAATGTCAGATTCACGGTTCTGAAGACATTAAATCTATTTTCTTTCAAGGATAAGCTGACGTAATTATAACTAATTTTACATTTCATAATCATAGCGTCACGCCGTTGTATCCGGAAAGAAATGAACAGAGGCGTATCACACATCGGAATCTAAGTTTAGCTATACCATGCATTGCGAGCAGACTAGCTTATCACACATGTTAGTTTTAGCACTAGGTATAATTGTTGTGTCTCGCGGGGGATTTTATAAACATTCAAACAACGGAGATAAAGAATACCTAGACTCGGAACAACTATTTATGGATCACACAATGTATTGTCCTGTGTGGGGATGGAACCGACAACACTCAGCGTAGCGGCAGTGGCGAGGCGATCATTTACTTAACCAACACATATCGACAGCAAATATTTTTCTGGTACGATATAAACAAGCCAGTAAAAAAGGCTAGAGTATTTCCAATTGCCAAAACTCAATTACGATTCATCTGGCACAAGAACAGCACCTTGAAGTTCATACACGACTGTTACCTAAGCGCCACTACACCAAAGAGTTCCAATCTTTCTTTATATATAAATGTCAATATTGGCAACCGATCAAAGGATCAAGAAATATACACTCCGGGTTTACCAATAAATCTTTTTGATAGTTGGTCCGTCGACCTGAGCTCACGTGTGTCTCCGTAAATACTTCAAGGCATGCCATTCATCATCTAATAAATGAATTATATTAAAAATATCCGATTATATAAAGCGAGTTTTGTGAGACCTTTTTGTAAGGTCGGCACTGATGTTGCAAACATCCATTGACAATTATCTGGCTATACGCTAGTTTTACAACTTTTTGTAACAAAACTATATTTTTTATAGATAATATTGTATATTTAAAACCCCTTGTGTCAAGAATTCGCGATATCCCTCAAATATTTTACATATTATTTTGCTTTGATTTATTTTATACATAAAAAATTTATTGCGGTATGCATAGTCACAACAAGATCTACAATCAATTGTATCAAGATATTTTTTGAGCTGAGAATACATATTACTTAAGAGTCAAAACGCGACAAAACATACACTACATACTACAAGTATAATTCAGTAATCTCTGCATACCCTCAAATATAAAAGAATAAGTCAATACATATTCAGCACATCCCTTGAATACGGCCATTATTCTGTCACTCGCTATACAACCAACACATCCACGCATGTTTATACAAATAAACATGTAATACGTCAAAAAATGGCGCCGGGAAAAACAAAACTATGTCAACGGGGTTTATTACTTGATGATGTTGTCCAGAATTACGTGTATCGTGAGGACTGCACCCGAATCTAATCCACTAAATTATTCACAAACTTGTACTTGTGACATATAAACTGAATTCCGTCATTTACTTAAAAATAAAGTCTTAATATAGAACGTTTAATTTTGCCAGCGAAACGTGGGTGCGATACAATTCTGGCTATCCTCTTAAAGATATGCAGACGTGTGTCTTATATAGAATGTTATAAAAGGCCTATGTAATTAATGGTGAATATATTGTTGTTTTACGGCACATTTATCGCCGAGCTGTTATTGAGAATTTCCTAAGGGAAAACCCAAATAACAAGGAATCAATAAGATGGGCAGCAAAAACAAACAATCTGGTATCTGGAGACGAACGAGATAAAAGTTTAGTTTGCTGTGAAAGTAGAAGAATTTAAGATGCTACTGTTTATTGCAACCGAAAAGTTGACAACAACTATAGATAGATATGTATCCTTACTTTTAGGTATCCAAATAAATTAAAAATTTAATTTATTTAAAATATCCTATTGATCATACAGTCACATCTGCAGACTGCAAGTGGCGTATTCAGGTAAGTGTGACGCTCCTTAAAATAACTCTCATGCTATCGCATTGGTTAAAAAACTGACTGAAGAGGAACTATTCTGGCATGCAAGCTAATGTTCATCCAAGTAGAAAAATGTCAAGTGGCACCATATAGTCGATAGCCTGGTACCAACAAGTACCAGGGCCCCATCCGCAGCATCTGACCTAATGACGTCTATTTCCGTCGACAGAGCGTCGCAGGCGCAGTTCGTGATGAAATAATTACCCGTCCACAAGCGTTTCGCGAATTTGTTCCGACATTCGACATAGTCTAGATATTCGGCAACGAGAATGTTGGCGTTTTATAAGTTTTAATGGTTATTGGGTTACGAATTTTACAATTTTTTTTAATATCTCGTAAATTCCGTTCGAAGATCGATGCTCCGAAATTTGGCACGAATACACGAAAATATATTCATACTCGAACATTTTCAATTGAAATGAAATATTTGCAATAAAAAGTGGGCATTCAGCTTTGAAAATTATAAATATCATTGGCGTGTCCTACGCATGTACTTCCTGGCAGACCAAAAGTCAACCCACCGACATAAATAATGTATACTTTAATGAAACTTGCCATCACTAATGAAGAAAAATTTAATTTCATCTTACCTTAGTGACAGGAGATTTAAGGTGATTGGATTGAATGGACGAAAAGGGTGCCACAAAATTGACCTCGACAGGTGATATATAGATACTTAATTGGACACTTAAAGACGACTCCTTACCTGCTTTTCGTATTTATATAGTCTGGGACGATTTTGCTTGAATATTGTAAAAGTCATTATGGTGTTGACATCAGTTTGTTATTTGGGGACTTTATATGACAGCTATTTGCCTAGTTTTTATGATTATATATCATATTTATAATGCCACATAGTTCCAATTCGTCGGTTATGTTTAGATCCTTATAATAAGGATCCTATGAGCGTTAACTGGGCACGATTCCAGAAACCAAACAGCTACTAGTATTGCTCTGTTTTGAAAACATGTACTCAGAATAGTTTCATTATTATGTTCGCACTGACTTTAACTTGCGGCTTCTCTCCCTTTGTTAAAAAAAGAAGCCTATCCAACAGAGATTGAACATTTTACGGGATAAAAAAATCCTCTTTCAAATTTCAATAAAATTCTGCAGAAAGACTAGGACAAGAAGTATCTAACGCGTCGATTGTGCTTGAATAATGTGATGCAATAATAAAGTAAGAGAAATACATCAAGTTCATTATTATGAAAAACTGTAGTTTATGCCTAAAACTCAGAAAAATAAAGGCAGGACATATTAATTTTGATTTTCTTCAAGTTTCTTTTGACTTCAACGCAGTTAAGTTTTATCATTCTCTACAGCTCATACTACCCTTCTGCAAGACCCAAACCTATTCTACTTAAAAGTTTGTCAATGTCTAACCAATACTCAAACCATTTTTATAATTTAAATACTGAATAAAGTACATTAAAATTAAATGCAACATATTTTGCTACAGCAAACGTAGCTGTACGAAAAATTTTCATATATACGTGTTATGTCAATCACAACAATTGTAATCTCTGTTATCAGCGCTCGGGATAAGTGCCATGTTTTAGTGGATTTAGTACAGGCAGTTAATTACAAGTGACGCTGTGATGTCACGTGTGAGTTTTGGACAAAGGTCGAAACTCTTTATCTCTTTACCTTGAGTGGAGGGCTGATAGAATTGCGAATGTGTGCAAATAGTCCCTCAGTGCTTTTCGTTTATAAGAGTGAATAATTAGTACGTTTAGCATTACAGCTTTTTAAACTAGTTTAAAAATTAAATTTGAAGACAGTCTGTCGTTTTTAGAGTTCGAAAAACTCTTATACAACAACTTTGTTCGTCCGTCCGTCTGTCTATTATACTTTCAACTCAAGAACCATAAGAGCTAGAGACTCAGCATAGTCGATATACCCCAAAATGACTATAAGATTTGACCTCAAGGTCACGTGATACCATTTTTTCGAACTCTAAAATTTACGGCGATTCATTGCCGTTTCTCATTTGTTAAATTATTGACATAGCCTAAAGATACTGCGATCACCATGGTATGACTTGCAAGGTGCTGACACTGCAAAACAACAGTTACTGCATCACCATCGCAAAGAACGAAACGAACCAAAGATACATTTGTTTACAAGTACACAGTAGACACAATGAGCCTTAACGCCTAACCTTACAGTAGGTCTGCTGTAAAGTTATATTTTTGTTGTTGTTACGTAAGGTGGTGGTGTCCAAATCATACTAAGACAGGTTAAAACCTACATAACTATCATCACCGTTATACAGATATTTGGCTTGCACCCTCAAAGACCGCAAATACTATCGTATAAATTATATCGTTCATTAAGGATTAACATGAAGCAATCTATTTTTATCCTTAAAATCCTAATAAGCAGATCGCACTTTTCGGCTTAGCGACATATGATATGGATAGTTTTAGGGGAAGAATATATCACGTGTCAGCTGTTAGCCATCCCATCTAAATGGTTCTTAATTGTAAGTAGCGTTATCTTGATTTTCGGTTTCCCTAATGTGGCAAGCGAACTTGGGCAAATGTTGGACTTATCTGCCAGCATTCACTTAAAATAAAATTGATTTTATTAGAATCAGACAACGATCAATTGTTTCGAGAAGTAAACATTTGAGCAAATGTTTGACTTGTATGCCAACGTTCGCTTCAAACACAAGATATCTGGTTTTTACTACAATGAGACAACGAGATTAAATTCAGAACATAAGCTTCACGATCCAGTAGAATTGGGAATCAACTGAGTTCATCCAGTGTTGTCCATCCAGTGTTGTCCATCCGGTGTTGAAACACCTCTTCCCTACAGAAGATCGCAGCGAAACAACCTGGTGTTGTGTTTCTGCATTAGTTAGGACTTCGAGGCTTCTTAATTTGCAGATTCTTTTTTTGGAACTCGGCAAAATGTTGCCGTTTCTTTTCGATATTCTATCAGTAGACAACATTCAACTTGTTTTTTAGGAACTCGCCAAAACGCCATCATTACTTTTTGAATCCACCCGCATTCATCAAGCATATTTCTTAGCTTTCCTAACAGTATAAAAAAGAAAACATACTTCTCCAAATGGCAAAGGTTGAACTCAAATTCCATCCAAATTTAGTGCCCACTAATATCGCTGCAATATTTTCGTACTGCTAACGAAATAGCACGTCCCGCGCCCTATTAAAGTATTTATAACTACTCGCATAGTTCTCTCCCTAAACTTTACGCAAACCCAAGATCATTACCGCCATTACCACATTTTATCAAACGATACGCCTAGCATAATATATAAATATATAATATAGAGAAACGGCGCAGTCGGTTGTGATGTAAACAAAATAACATTGGGTATTGAAACATAGCGTGTGGAAAAACACTAGTTTATTGAAGGGGCAAGGGAAGGTTGATTTAGCAAGTGCGTAGCGGTAAAAATACCGAAACGATTTCCGTATTAATTGGATGTAAGTCTGTATAATGCGTATGTTATATAGAGTTTGTATGCCTCGGTGGTCTCGCAGCATAAATTTGCGCGTAAGTTTACGGTCGATCGTGCGCGCCGCGCGCCGGTACGATCGGTTATTGGGTATTTCTGTAAAAGTAGCAAAAGTCGTAATATGCTCGATGGATACCATTAGGCCTTCTACTTACTAAAATATGAACTGACGACATACGGGTCATAAATTATATACTCTTCTGCCTACCTCTTTGGTGATATACTAGTATTATTCTACACTTCGACAGAGTTGCCTGCGATTCACATAAATACAGACGATTCACTTGCCGATATAAACATTATGGACTGAAAGATTTTTTTATAAAAATGGCAAAATGCTACATATGACTACAACATAACTGGGCACGCAATGAATTAGATCAAAATTTAAAAAAGAAAACAAATCACACGAATAAAAAAAATGCGACGTCTTAAAAAATAGTCAACAGCAAACTCCAAATACTATCAACTAACAACATAAATAGTCATTACATCTGAAGATGAAAACAGCCTAAAAAACTGTCTAGCGGGAAATCCCCAGAAACGAAAGTAAATAACTAAATATATCAGTCGTTTCACACGACTGTTGATTCAAAATAAATGATAAATATAACACATAAACATGTTTTCGAACTCTGGAATCTGAATTTCCCCGAAATCTAGGCGATGTCAACATTTTATAAATGTACTAGATAATTTGTATATGCCGCGTGTCATGTCGATGAAAATCTGATCTGTTCAGTATGAATTCGTATAATGATATAATATTTATTCATAATCATGAAATCGTAAACAATTTTTTGTACTTATATTTATCTGTGTATTCGTGTATGATATGTACGCTTGTCATTATGATACTACAGATTTTATATTATGCCCGATGTGATTCATGCTGCTGATTATAGTTTTTTTTATTACAATTGAATATTTAAAATTCTGACTTAATTTGTCATGTTATTTATTTAACATGCTTGTCATTATAACATTCTAATGTCAATGTTTGGCCATAATGCTTATATAACTGATGAAATGTAATAGTCAAAATTTATGTAACAACGAGTTAAGAATATTCCATTCCAACTATTAATTTATCATATGTAGTCAAGGAACAAATGACATCCAATAGTGTAACTAAATACTTTTTCTTTTTCATTTACTCTTTAATTCCTTATCCTAAGTCGGCATATGGTGAGCAGGGATCCCTGGTATGCAAGCTATCATAAGCTACAATAATCAAGTAGTATCAGCATCATCATTGCATAAAAAGATACATAATATTGTCTTCTGTTTACGCGAATGTTATTCATTGAAATTAAACTACTATATACAAATTTTACCGCGTTGTTTATTTGACACTTTATTACAAAATTTTGAAAACTGTTACACTACTATTACTATTAAACTTTACTAATTTTAAAGCTAATTAAATTATTGAAACTATTAAAATTATTTATACTATTACTATACTATTATACTATTTATATTTATGTTTACACTTTCCCCGAAGTTTCGGTTACTTTTCAGCAGCCATGGTCACGGCGAGACTAAGATGGTAGTTGTCTCAATGTTCCAGTGTAGTTATTTCAAAGTACCCGAACATAATTTAATCATTGGTGTTTCTATTTACGCAGAATGAATATATGCAAACATTATAAAACCACACATTACATTGACATTAAGACAGACATAAATTATAACAACATACTTAAACACTCACAAAAACCTACTTATTCGTTTTTAAAATGAGTGCAAACACGTAGGGGTGGCCATAAACATTATTTTCGGAGGCATTACATATCGATAAAACTAAATACAAGCAGCAGACGACGTGTGACGGAAACCCATGAAACCATTGAAATTGTATACAGCAATAAATAGCAGTTATGCGCCGTAAAATGATCATAACATGTCATATTTAAGTCCACCATAACCATACTCTGTTGAATATTAAATCTTTCTTTTTTTACAGCTAAGATAGTTATTAAAACTACGGCGGTCTTAGTGGTGAGCGAACGCTTAAAACATTAGGGGTGGCACTGCCTTATTGCTGACACTGCAAAGAAACTGTGGCTGCACAAGACAGCACAGGAAACAAAAAAGTGTCTCACTGCAGAGAACACAGCGCCCTTCAGGAGCCAAAACTACCTACTTACTTCAGGAACACAGCACTAAGTTTTGGCTGCAGTGTCCAAACTACTTGAAGTTTAAATAGAGATTCTGTTGCGACGCATCCCTCTTTAAATAGCACTTGCTTTCTACGAGTGACCTCGCCATATTGAAAATTAATACGAACCCATTTGCCTGTGAAAGTTTTCATTTAAGTAACGTGAAATCTATTATAGTTCCTCGGGAACATTTCAATATCAGACTCGATAAAAGTAAAAAAACGCAATGTCACCACACTTCATCTAGGATTTTCTTATTGAACGCGAATGGCGCGGACAGATCGACACAAAAAAGAATCACGATTTTCATCAGCCTAACGTGAAACGAATGAAGACTGTGAAAGTCTCGATGCCAATGAATTAGTTTCGGATAAATTATCGCATTCAGTTTGTAGGACACTTTTAGTATTTTAGTTATTAAAACGGTTATACTAAAGGCTAGTAGCTACTTAATAGTAGACAAAGCCATACAATAGTTCAGGAATAAGTTCCAGGAGATGGTAAGGACGATCCCGTACCTACCGCCGATGAGCCTAACAACAGATACACAAGAAGAGTCGTGCTCTATAGATAACAATAAGACAACAATGGCTAAGTTCAGGTATTAGATAGAGAAAAGTTACACAGAAAGAGTGACAGAAAGATACTTTGAAAGTGACAACAATGAAAAAACGATGCACAAATTAAAATAACAATACTCGAAATGCCAAGAATCAAGATTCAACAATCTGTAATATTTTTTATAAGTCCCGCACGATGGTAGACATTGGCACTGAGCCAACCGTACGGCCATCAGCCGAGCATGCACTACAGTCACGAGAATATTTAAAACTATTGAACAGTTATCAGTTAAGTTCTAGCATGGAACAGCAACGAGAATGAAAATAATAAAGATTACTCTAAGTTTTATAAGGTTTCAGGCACTGACGCCTTGCTTGAACATTCATCTTAAAAAGATTATTAGGTATTTGGATTGCAAATTACTAGCAATCTTAGTAAACTTTCGATTTATGCTATATATTTGTGTAACGAGTGTGTCACGTCGATAGTGCAATGAGTCGAGCTCGAACCCAAGCCGCTCGATTCGATTGCAAGTCTTGTGTTATGGGGTACTGTCACTTATATTTCTGGTAAAGAAGTACCTCTGCTCTACCGCAGAACGCAACCAACCCTGGGTTTAAGGAAGAGTTCTGAGTCAGCATTTCACCAGTAATCTTAGTCCTCTCTTTTTTAAAGTTATGTAAAGTGCCAGTGTTAAACCTCGTGTTACGAGCGTTTACAGGTTGCAGATCTGCTTACTGTCAGGTAGCAAATAAGGTTGTTTTGGAAGTTTTAAAAATAATGCATAAACGACATGACAATATCAATTTGGAGGCGACATGGCGAATGGATATACTTAGCGGTTACCCATCTCAAAAATATACGCTGATAAATGCCTCTGATAGTTATGACCTTCCGTTGACAGTATTTAATGTTCCCTATAACGTAAGCATCCTGATTAACCAAACATGTTAATATTTTTCGAAGGTCACATTGTACTACGTATTACACCAATAACCTCCAAAAGGTTAAGCAGAGGTATATAACTCCCAAGTTCCGCCACCGATGTTTATAGACCCTATGTAAGGTCACAAGGCTATAACCGTCTGCCAGGTACTTTTAGAGACACCTGGCTACTGAACAAAAAGAAATCCAATAACTATGTCTGACCAGGGAATGGAACACCAGCGACCTCAGGACGTCACCAAGCTCTTAACAGAGTCACTCAAAAGCACTTCCAAATCCAAAACCGAATCTTGTCCCTACCGATCACTTGCACTCAAACCACTAATCAACCATCAACGTATTGTTAACAAAAACATACCACAATACAATAGCGCCTACTCGCCACCGTACAGAACAAAGAATGCTATGGAGAAGATATTATGGTTAGGTATAACGCATATTATTAAATATCCAATATGACATAAGACACCGTCTATTGTTGGTGCACGCAATGCGTGCTTGACGCATTCATAACATAACACGCTCACGCCTACACCCCCGAAGGGGTAAGCAGTGGTTCTTTACACCTACATTTATCAGCTATGGATTTAGGTCTTATATAATAGCAGCAATCCAATTGCAATATACTATCACTATCGAAATTCTCAGTATCAGCATGAAGTTTTGAGTTTTTTCCAGAGTTCATGCCTGCCATTGAGAGTTTTTTGACAGAAAACCTAACAACATTTTTCCGAACTCGAAAATCGAACCTATCACAACAATCGCATTCACAACTACTGCGCTGCGAAGGCAGTTAATTTTATTCATAACATACACATAGAATAACACCCGTTTCCTTGAGAGGTAGGCAGTTAATTTTATTCATAACATAACATATACATATAATCACACCCGTTTCATGGAGAGGTAGGCAGTTAATTTTATTCATAACATAACATACACATAGAATCACACCCGTTTCCTGGAGAGGTAGGCAGTTAATTTTATTCATAACATAACATATACATAGAAGCACACCCGTTTCCTGGAGAGGTAAGCAGAGACTACGGATTTCCAATTGCTACGATCTATCTTTTTTGCTTCGTTCACTTATATTACATTCGTAATGTACCCTCATCATTTTAATGTATCCTTAATCTTGCGTTTCTTCAGAACCCTTACTATTATTATTAAGCCTTTTTATTAACTTTTTTGCAAGTATCTTCTTATCAACCCATTGCTTAAACCTAGCAAATAACTTAATTGGAACTCCAGTGCCTTTGGGTATACTAACCACTACACTTTTCAGTCTCCATAAGGAGGTTCTGCGACGACAGCAGGGAACCAAAAATAAGAAACCCTTGCGCCAACATTACAGCTATGTGATTTAGGAGTAATATACATCTCTGCCTACCCAAAAAACATCTGCGTTAAGTTCCGTTAAACTTAACATTTATTTATCCACAACACGTGGTAGAAACTAATAAATATTATAAGTCTATAAAATTTTTCATTTACCAACCATTACTTACAAGCAATATTATAGACACGGTAAAATCTTATAGAACCGGATCAAAACAATATAAAAAACACAAAAATCACGGTCAAAAATCCAAACTTTTAGTATAAAAATGCCACAAGATATTTAATTTCGGGGAAAACGTCCGCAGTCCGCGTTCGATCGCGACTCGCGTAGAACTGAAAACCATATCTATGAAACTCCCTTGCATACTGCACCAACCAACAAACAAGAGCTCCAATGTCAAACATTGCCAAACAAACCGCAAATCAACTTACACTGGTCTTACAAAACCAGGCGTGAAGACACTTGGAGCGCAGCAATGTTTTGTAAACGAGAGATCAACCTATACTGGAGGAAATTACCATCGAAATAAGATCTCGCTAAATGAGGAAGCTAGCGGAAATTGCAGTTCAAATTATAATGGACTACGTAATAGTACTAGGAAGTTATGAAGACTGAAAGATGAAATAAAACTGATATTCTAGAAACAATGAAACTACTCATTTTTATAAATTCTCGGAGTTTTTATTGCGAGCGTGTTTCAATGATAGACGTCCAAAGATAAATCTGCATTTCTAAGTAAATCGTAAAGAATTAAAGATCAAATAATACTGGTGTTTACACGCAATACGCTGTAGAAATCGATGAAATAATTGAACCATATGATTTCTATTGAAATTTGGTTTGGGAAAATTGATTTGTCCCACTGCTGGGCAAAGACTCTTAGGTTGCCGAATCACTCTGTTTCTAGCTATTCATCCTTAGCTCAGACTATCAGTAAGCGACCGCCTATTGCATACGTTAGCATTGAATTCTTTAAACTGTTTCCGAAAGATGGCGTTGCGATCGCTCTCTATTTCAAATACCCTAAATATGTGGGTTATATATCTCTGTTTTACTCCTTTAAGCATTTACTAACAACCACATTACCATTTGTAATAGAATTTCATTACCAGATCGACTATTCTACAAAGTATATGGCCATATTGGTCTCTATTTCATAAAATCTAGGTTAAATACATATCTGCTTACCCCGCATTGACTAAGAGACGCATTGCGCTTTGTAATACTTTGAATTCAATTCCCAGGTCGTTTATTTCACAAAGTACAGAGACTAAACTAACTCCGGAAGATGGCAAAACGATCTCTATTTAGGGAACTAAATACACTTATGACCATCCTACCTACCCCTTATGCCATAAATGCTTACTAATATTATAAATTCGAAAGTAACTCTGTCTGTCTATCTGTCTGTCTGTTACCTTTTCACGGCTAAACCACTCGACCGATTTAGATGAAATTTGGTACAGATATAGTTTAAAATCTGGGGTAGGACATAGGCTACTTTTTATTGATGTAGGTACCACGCAGGCGGAGCCGCGCGCCAAAGCTAGTATACAATAAAATTGCAAAGCAATATATTAAAACTATCTCAATACACATGAAAACATTGTCAAAAACAATGAAAACACAACTTTTGTGTAAACAATACATTCCGAATACAATTATTTCTTAATTAAGACTGTATCAAACAAAAAATGCACTCAAACTGTTATATAAATAGAGTTCAATATTATAAATTTTCACTATCCCTTGGATAAGACATGCATCAGCTAAAAATATCGACTATGTACTTGAATATAAGGTTTAAAATTGCAGTTGTTAGGTGCAAGATATGTCGTTTTAATGTCTATCGATGCAGCGGGACAGTTCGGGAAAAGTATCGGCATTCTCGTCCCAACTCGGATAGACGTGCGATATTTCGGGACGGAATGGTAAGCATTCGCTCGTATTTCGATTACCGAGTAAATATATCAAATCGATATTTTAATATCGATTTTTGGGGGTTCCGTACCCGGAAATGAACTTAAGGCCAATGAAAAATTTTTATATTTACAATGCAAAGCTTGCTTTGCTAGTCAGTTTGTCTGTTCTACTTTTAAAAGGTTTTCTACCTATGTAACCGCAATATCTGTAAAAAAATTAACAGAATGTGTGTTACATCGTGGCTATCTTAATAATATGCCCCTTTGACGTTCATAAGTGTTACTTTGTGACTTAATAAATGATTTTTGACTTTGACTATATTTAAAATCAAATTTGATTGATGTCATTGTTGCCTTGGAAGATGGGCAGGCCTTTGGTGTGGGACGCAATGTGCGTTGACACCCTTGCGCCATCACATCTTCCAAGCACTGAGGGATGTGCCGGCGCTGCTGCTGCAACCGCCGAAACCCTCAAACGGCGCAAATATAGTAATTTAGTCGAAAATTACATTTTTGAGCCGTTTGGGGTGGAAACCCTAGGTTCATGGGGTCCGAGCGCTCGTATTTTGCACAGGAGATCGCAAAACGCCTGATCGACGTTTCGCGTGATCAGAAGGCTGGTCTTTTTTTGGCCCAAAGAATCAGCATTGTCATTCAACGTGGCAATGCTGCCAGTCTTCTGGGCACGTTACCAGTTGACAGCGATGCTGAAGAATTCTACGATGCCTAAACCTTTTCTGTAAATATTTAGTAGTATAAATATTTGTGTTTTTGTAATTATGTTACCTTTTTTAATACGTTTGTAAATATATATTTTTTTAATTTGATTTACATAATATTGTCTTCTGTTTACGCGAATGTTGTTCATTGAAATTAAACTACTATATACGGAATTATCCTATGTCAAATTTGATTTTTAAGCACACATGGCTCCTAATCTTTAAAAAAATTATGATGATCTTGTATTAACAAGAAACACAACATTTTTAAAAAAGATTAAATGCCATCGATTAAAAAGTGCATTTCTCAAAAATGTAATTTAGGAGGTATTGGCACTTCACCGTCAAATTATGTGATACATATTCGCAACATTGTGTGACGGTACGGAACTCTCGGTGCACTAACCAACTGCCACATAGTCGGTTTTATGTGTCATGGACGCAATTTGTTAGTGTAGCGAATTTATAAAATGGCGTTACGTTATTTGAAACTAATATTTTTATATTGATACGTTATGTTTAGAATAGTAAGTGATTTAAGACAGGCTGAAAAGTTGAAGCTGATTTTCAGAATTATTTGACTAAACTTTTGATATCCTTTCTATGTTGTTGGATCCGAACGACCATGAAGTCTCCAGTATGTTTTCCAGGTCGCGCATATTATATTTTCATTTAAAATTTAAATTAAAATTCTCAGTAGAAACGCGGTAGATGGCACTACGCCTCCTCGTCTTACACGTAACCTAAAGCATAGTTACCAAAATATGAGCCTAATACGAAGTGTATTTTGCCTTTTGGAGGTATACAGGGTTAAATCTATATTAGAGATGGGTAGCTCGCGAGCGAGTGATAAAAAAGAGCTAGCTCCTTTTGATTCATTTCGCTCCCAATCGCTCACTCGCTCGCTATATAGCTAGCTCACTAACTCTTAAGTAGCTCAGCTTCAGAGCGGCCAACCGGCAATCGGTCCGCGCTACCGAGCGACTCATACGATTTGCTTCGGCAATATTCGACACACTTCATGTCATATCGTTAACTCTTTTCAAGGATAGCTCTATGTCGCTGTAAATGCAATTTTAATCTAGATTGGCGGTCCTAAGCCTGTGTTAAAGTATGAAGGAAAATCAATGACTTTCGCAATATTAATGACCGAAAATTCATTCATGTTTGAATCTTGGGTGATTAAAAGAAATATGTTTTAATGTTTTTGTCCTATTGTTTGTCTTGTGGTAGGTATATTATGTCATAAATAAACATTAAGAAAGAGTGTAGACGTTCAAAGAGCGATTGAGCTATCGGTCGCTTTCGATTCACGTAAGTCAAATGTATTAAGAGCTACTGAGCTATAGAAGAGCTAAAGAGCTAAAAGAATGATATAGCTCTTTACAGTGAAAGAGCTACTCGCTCTCTTTCTTTTGTGTGAGCTAATTCGCGCATGTCTAATCTATATCTATGTGTGTATGTGTATTTTAATATCCTTTGTACAAGTTCAATCTGATCTGTCATTCAATATGGAGACATAAAGAAATGACCTAATATTATTGTAAAAATAAAACATAATTATGAAATTATTCGTAGGTATACATGCTTTATCTTGGAAACCAGAGTTTCTTAATAAGTCGTACGCTCAGCACCAAGAGGAACGTGTTTTTTGGTTACGCTGAGCAATTAAACATTTTTAAAATTGGTTTATACATGCTGTCATGACTGTGCGAAAAGGGTAGGCAGGATTATATTACATCCTCATTCATACACACAGCGACTCATCAACCTAGACTGTTTGGACTTGATTAGAAGTTGAACGATGCGAATCGCGCTAGAGAGTACATTTTTGTTATTTTGTCTCATTCACGCTGCGCGGGCGTAGCCGCACGCAGTGCACCGTGATGGGTCTACACCACTATGCACTGTCCCTTTCCGACAATTCTCTATTTTGTATGTAGCGTAGTTCTGCGTATATAGGGTGTCTCACTTGATGTGTATCTATGTGTACAGTTAATGTTTAAGGTCTCTCGAAATAGGGGAGAAGGAAGACAGTTTCAAACTGTGTGCAGCTACTGCGAATATACTATCTGAAAATCGAATCCCTCGGGAACACATTCCGGTATAAAATCATTATCTGTGTTAATCCAGGACATAGGGTACCTGTGTGTTAAATTTAATTGAAATTCGTTGACCGGTTTACGCGTGATTGCGTTACAGGTATTTATTAATTTATTTTTAGAAATAAAAGTTGTGTGTGTAATATTTGTTCGCAAAACTCGAAAATTAGACGATGTATTTGACTTGAACTTTTTAACAACACATTGCATTTGTACATAATAGCATTTTTATATACTTTTTATCTCAAAGTGCCCAAGGGAATAGGATATTAAAATATCAAATAGATGCTATATTAATAAGTAAATATTAAAATATAATAGGACTCTTCTTCTCCCTAGCGTTTATTATTCCCAAGTCGATTGGGGTCGGCTTTTCTGTTCTAACCGGATTTGACTGGATATCAGT
The DNA here is from genome assembly GCA_963564715.1 of Catocala sponsa. NCBI lineage: Eukaryota > Metazoa > Arthropoda > Insecta > Lepidoptera > Erebidae > Catocala > Catocala sponsa. The sequence continues at coordinate 16,833,113 of OY751351.1, read as the reverse complement.
TTTTACACGGAGCGGCTGCCACCTGATCTCCGCAACCCGAAGGCTAACGTCACCCTAAGGCTAAACCAGTGTCAGGATATTATAGGATGCCATAGATGTTCATGGCAGCCGGGACCGACGGCTTAACATGCTCTCCAAAACACGGAGAAGGCGATAATTGTCAATCAATACGTACATAAATTCGAAAAGTCATAACTTCCGAAAGTCAGAGGTACGCGAAGTGGGTTCGAACCCGAGACCTCCTGCATTGCAATCTGTTGGTCTCCCCACTGAACTATCGCTGCTCTAAAATATAGTAGGACTATATTTTAATATTTGTGTATTTTAACGATCAGTGAACTAACTAACTGGTTCTTCTTAGCGTTTCAGTGGCACTCATAACTCAATACTATATAGTTGCGGCCCAGAACGCAGCCACCTTGATTGCATCGTCTGAAGCCCTCATCATCATCAAGCCCTCATACGTGCTGTTGTTGGGGCATTCAGGGCACAATTTAATGTGCGATATCGTTTGGGTTGCAACGCACAAACAGCCCAGATTGGGCTAAGCGCTAAACTTCGAAATTTATGTTAAACTTTGAGACCGAATCAATATAATATAATAATATAATATTCTACCACATACACACAACACCATCTAGCCCAAACTAAGCAGAGCTTGTACTATGGGTACTAGACAATGGATACATACATATATACATTTCTTTTTTGTAAATTCATACATATTATAAACACCCAGACCAAGACAAACATCCATGTTCATGCACAAAAATGTTTGACTTGTGCGGGAATAGAACCCGCGACCTCAGGCGTGGCAGTCGGTTACACTAACCACTACGCCATCGAGGCCGTATTAAATTATTTTTGATCGGAACTTTCAAAAGTTTCAACCATTCATAAGTTTGCCTATGCAACCTGAATGAATAAATGATTTGTACTTCCAATAGTTATATCTGTAGATCTGCTATCTGTAGATAGAATATTAAGGCTAGTACTCACTGGTTGTTGTGCGCGGTGAGTCGGTTGGGGTCGCTAGCGTTGCGGTGCTTGCCTCGGCGAGGCGCGTCGCGCTCGCGGCAACTCTCGGCGCGATTCACGCCGCGACCGCCCGCAGGGGACCGCCAGCTAAACAACACGACAAATATATAAACATAATCCAGCTAGACAAATACATCTGAAATATATTACCATACCCAAAAAATAAACAACGCGATAAAATCCGTGCAAAGCAATTTTATTTCTATTCTCTTCTATGATGGTCAATAAGTAAGAAAATTACTGTAACTTTACCTTTAATAAAATAAATTTATGAGAAATGCTGTTAAATTCGTTCTATCCGAGATAACTCAATTAAAAAAAACCTATATCAAAAATGTATGTAATATATTTAAGTTTACGCTGCACTATCACAAGCTTATTACTATTTTAGAATATGTGTAATTAATTATAATGGTCTTGAATATATTACACTATGAAGTACCTTAATTTTGATGTAGAAAAGCAAAAACAAAACAAACTTTAAACGTAAACAAATACAATGCCCTCTATCAGAATTTATATGCAACTAGAACGACCACCTAGCGGCGAGTGGCAGCACTAACGCGTTAGTGTTGCTATCGTCCGCTAGATGGCAGCACTAGTACATTCAGTGCCACATAACTTAAATACTTTTGTTTAGATTTCTTGTACCCTTATAATAGTACGAGGAACAGTGAGTCAACAGAAATGCTTTTAAAACTGTAGCCATTAACTGGATCTCTGGTTATGTTGCAGCTTTACAATAGAGTAAAATATGATACTTAGTAGATATATTGAATTTTTTTGTACTAACTTGTTATCCTTATCGGGCTCCTTGGTGTTAGCGTCACTCGTGTCTATGTCGGCGTCGGGCGCCGTCGGCTCGTCCGTTGAACCTTCCCGCCGGGACTCGCCTGTGAACACAGAAAAATACAGTTAGATGTTTACATGACAATGCATAACGCTACCTGGTGAGCGCAAAAGTAACTAATACTTCTGAAATAATTGTGTATCAGAAGAAGTGCGAAGTGTTAGACATGATGTTTATGTTACAACGCCATCTAAAATCATGCTGATGGTAAAATTTATTACAATTTTTCTGTTTTAGAATTTTTAAGAACTAAAGTGTAAAACATATAAATAAATAAAAATAATACTAAAGTAAAATAAAAGCTTAATTTATAAACTATGCTTCTGCTAGTCCCAGGCTTTCTACAGTATCAGGAGACTTCAACCATAGTGAACGATGATAACTGGGTGGGGATTGGCAGATAATATAAAATACAATACGTAGACCAAAATAACTCAAACTTCTCTATATAATATATAATAATATCATATCAGCCCTGTATTAAACTGTCACACTGCTGGGCACGGGCCTCTTCTCAGTATGAGAAGGGTTAGGCCATAATCCACCAGGCTGGCCTAGTGCGGGTTGGCAGACTTCACATATCTTGGAGAACATTATGGAGAACTCTCAGATATTCAGGTTTCCTCACGATGTTTTCCTTCACCGTTTATAAAAACTACTAACAATTTAGGTTACATTTTTGTAGCATTCTTGTTAACCTCTGCAGCTAAGCTCAAGGCTCGTCTGATAATTGGGTCCACGCCGGTAATGACATGTAAGAAATGGCATTCTAATCGAGATGGATACTCCAATATCTTAACCATAGATAGCCAAATTTTTAAGGTATTGAAGTATCTGTTTCGATACACCACTTCAAATATACATTTAATATGTATATCTACAAAAACTTTTATTACTCAAAGCTTCTTATTCTAGTTACATAGGTAGGTACTAATAATTACATAGAAACAAATAAAGGAAAACGTCGTATGAATCAGTGACAACAATATTACAATATATTCTGTTCATCATCACGCTCACGGATAAACGTGACGGAAAAACACGTGACAACTCAATAACATAAGAGATAACAGATAAATAAAATTGCTGAACATAAAATAAATTGGGATTTTATTTTTACTCGACTGTATTTGATCTAGGGCAAGGTATATGATTCTACATATTATGTGTGTGCATGCTTTGTAAACAACCAGGTAGATGGATTTTGGTAGATTTGGATGTCGTTAGATTAGACAGAAAAGTTAAATTGACATTGAATATATTATTTTTGGGAAAATAAATACTTTTTTGCCTAAGCACCATTCTTGCAAGTGTTATAGCGATGTTTATTAATTAAACACAATGTATAACTTAAATAAATCTACTCATATGTACTATGTCTCAGCCAATAATTAAAAAAGCTTGTAAGGCGTTCAAGCATATGCTTGCTTTATCTACATAGATAAGAGATGTGTGTAAGATGTCTAGAGAAACATGGTATCTAGTACTGTTGTAAGAGGGAAGGTTTGTGGCCTTACCACTTAAGTCAGCCTGGATCCCACGACGCGGATGCCCCATACCAAAGAAGTTCAGTACTGTCATTTTTTTATGTTGCTTAACCTGGTATTCTGGATTATTTTATTACAATAAAATCCCACCAAGTCACGATTAATTAGATTCTATATAAAGAGTCCAACAAAACATTAAATGTCAAGTTCAAACCGATATGCTATCGGGACGGATTTCCCCACACAAACGATATTCGTATATCATGCACTAGCTGATCAGCGCAACTTCGTCTGCTTCATATAAGAGAATTTACCCCGTTTTTGCAACCTTTTCTGCTCCACTCCTTCCGGTCATAGCGTGATGTTATATAGCCTATAGCCTTCCTCGATAAATGGGCTATCCAACACTAAAAGAATTTTTCAATTACAACCAGTAGTTCCTGAGGTTAGCGCGTTCAAACAAACAAACATACAAACTCTTCAGCTTTATAATATTAGTAGGTATAGATTAACGTCAGGTCCTTTGTCATCCTACAACCCTGTCACAGGATGAACCTTAACCACAAGAAGAATCATACAAGCCAACAACAAGTGACGTCACATAAACAACTACACGTTGTTTAGTAGAACTGGAAGCTATCAACAATTCGTCAATACTAAACCACATCCATTACTCATAGTTGTTAAATAACAAACATCAACCCACAGGTGATGTTGGCAACTTTAGTATCCTGTTTTCCTTGCAAATCACTGCGCGTGGTATGAAGAATAAACATACCTGTAGACGGCAATACGTGCCTTGAGAAATCGAGTCCAACTTTTGACTAGACTATAGTCGCTAGTTTACGTGCATAGTAACTTTTTGAACTGCAGAGCCGGTGGCCAAACACAATTGCTTTTCAATTATGTTTGGCTTTTCAGCAATTGGCAGATTAAGTAGCTTGTATTAACGGCGAAGGTAGACAGCGTGAGGGAATCTGAGAATTCTTCTGAACATAGGTATGTGAAGTCTACCAATTCGCACTGGAATAACGTCGTTGACTATGGCCAAATGCTTCTCATACTGCGAATAGGCCCAATCCTAGAAGTAGGAACATAATTTGTTAACTGTATATACTTGTTTATTTTTATATATATTTGTTTGTTTTCAAAAATATGTACAGTCATGATTCGTAAACAATTAAAAAGAGTTGCCATGAGTTTATTGCCCGTTCTTCTCATGAGTCCTACACCCTTGCTTTGCTGAACGTGGCAGTAAATGTAAATTCACAGAAAAAAATTTAGTGTAACTTTGACATTCATAAGTGTTACCTTGTAACCAAACTTGAATAAATTTATTTTTGATTTGATTTTTGATTGATTGATTATATATAGTAAATGGTTCGAAAGGTCATTGTCAACGTAACATGCAAGTATATACAACAACAGTTTTTAAAATAATCTCCACGTACAATAGCATCAGCAAGAATGTTACTTACAATCATAGATGAAAAACCATAAATCCTATACTTTCAATATTATCGCGAATATAAATATTATATGTAAAGTAATAAAACACGCGTTAAAAATCGATTCATTTTTATCGCTCGCGTGAATATTATAATAAATCAAAACGTAAACGCATTGTTGTTGCTATTTGTCGATAGATGGCGTTAGTTATCGCTAGCAATTATACTACGACAATTGATCCCAATTCCTATCGACTGCGTGCTGAGACTACATATTCCCTAACAGAAAATCCAATAACATTTTACCTGAGTTTAGTACCTATACCGTCCCACATATGTTTTAATATAACTTTTTGTATTTAGGTATTTGTCCTTCTGATGAGGGGTATCTATGTGAGACTTCTAGAGACTAAACCCATACCCAATACGGGTTTGGTTTTAGTCTTAGTCCTTCTCTTGCCATTTTGTGTGGGAATGCCTCACAACCTAACCTGACAAAATATTAATAATATAATAATATCAGCCCTGTATTAAGCCCTGTATTAAGCCCTGTCCCACTGCACGGGCTTCTCTTCAATGTGAGAAGGGTTAGGCCATAGTCCACCACGCGGGCCCAGTGCGGGTTGGCAGACTAAACATATCTTTGAGAATATTATGTTTTTTTTAAAAGGTTACCTCGTGATGTGTTCCTCTTAAAAATTGACGTAATATATAGCTCTGCCTTCCCCTTCAGCGATAATAATTATAAAGGCGTGAGCACACGACCTACACATGAATATTCCACATACAATATAGGCCAATGTCGCATTGATATGCGTTATGAGTCAACACGGAAGCCGCGTCCTGAAACGTCCTGCCGCGCCTGTTCGCACGGACAAACCGACTTGTTTATATGTCTAACTTATGTATCCTCATTCACACTTTGTACTGCAAAAAGGTATTATACTAATATATGTGGTGTTACTCTGAAAGATAGAATAAGGAATAGAGTGATTAGAGAGAGATGCAGCATGAAAGTGGATATAGTGACAAGAATAGAAAATGGCATGTTAAGCTGGTTTGGACATGTAGAAAGAATGGAAGAGGAAAGACTGACTAAGAAAGTTTATAAGGCTAGTGTAAATGGAACAGTCGCAAGGGGAAGATCTAGGCGAACGTTTCTTGATCAGATCGGAGACGTTCTGGATAAAGGACAGGTTAAGAGCACCTTAAACCGACGAGCATGTATGAAGAGTGTTATGAAAGTGAATGAAGCCAAAGAAGTGTGTCAGGATCGTAGCAAATGGAAATCTTTAGTCTTTGCCTACACCTCTGGAAAACAGGCGTGAATCTATGTATGTACATATTATTATGTATGAACTCAAAGTTTGTAAATATGTTTTTTAGTATGTTTCTAAACGTAAACCGCTTAAGGGTCAGCGCCGACGGACGGAGTGGCGGCGAAGAGACTAATTCAGTAACAATTTAAATTCAACCTAAAGTGCTGCAAAATACGACTGCATTTGGTACAACAAAATAAAATTACCGCGCTTTAAGTCGCTCGCCGTCATTTTATTTCGTTGTACCAAATACAATCGTATTCTGAAGCACTTTAGGTTGAATTTAAATTGTTACTGAATTAGTCTCTTCGCCGCCACTCCGTCCGTCGGCCCTGACCCTAACGGATATACAAATGCACGGATGGCGTAGTGGTTTAATTGGTCGCCTCGCCGCTGCCTCTGCGCTGAGTGTTCAAACCCTACACGGGATAAAAATTTGTGTGATCCACAGATAGTTGTTCTGGATGTTCTTTGTGTCCGTTGTTTAAATGTTTTCAAAAATCCTCGCGATACAGAAATTATACCTAGTGCGGACGTTGTCTTTTTTTAATCAACAAATTAAATTTGGCACTCAAATAGACCATATCTTTGATTACCAAATATACCTCCCATAAGACTCATGCAAGCAAAGCAGATAATCGTTAAAAAGCAATGATTACTTAGTAAATAATTAAGGAAATATCATATTAAACATATGCTGACAGCATTACAAGGTGTGAACTTGGACACAACAACTTATTACTTCATGAAGATCATCAATCACGACCTTTTATTAACATTTTCCTTTTAAGACAATATAATTGTGTTGCAACTTTGTTCGCAATAAAAAACAAGGCGATTTTCTTATCACTGTGAGCTAGCTTATCTCATCTATACTAATATTATAAAGCTGAAGAGTTTGTTAGTTTGTTTGAACGCGCTAATCTCAGGAACTACTGGTTCGATTAAAAATTATTTTAGTGTTGGATAGCCTATTTATCGAGGAAGGCTATAGGCTATATAACATCACGCTACGACCCACAGGGACGGTGCAGTAACGATAAACGCGGGTGAAACCGCGGGAACATCTATAAAATATAGACGAGAATCTATGTAAGTAAGTACTAAAAGGATTTCTTAAGATACATTCGTAAAAAACTAACCCTAGGTCTGGTTTCATTCTATATTTCTATACAAAAGGAAGAGGTCCCCATCTGTCAAACGTAACCCTCATCCAAAATCCTTTACAAAATATTCCCATACATCGTACGGCCATTGCGCGTGCGCGTGCCCATACAAATTAACCGCCACAATTAGCTATGATCTAACCTCTGACGTCATCTCACCGTTAAGGCTAGCTACACAAAGAATTGAGGAAATGCCATACCAGCCAGTATGTATAATTGCAAGCTATTTCTATTCGATAAAACTACATTTTGTCGTAGTATTGCATCGGCATGTAATTCAATGCAGGTCTGTTAAGGTTGTAGGAAGAACGCATATGGTACTTGTGCGTTAATGGTGAATTTACAACGTAATAATGCCATTTGTAACCGAATTACATCACGTATTTGTACACAAGGGTCTTACGTCTCATATAGCATTACTTTTGCATGGAAAAGCGAGACTGAGCTATACAGTCTGTAACGCGCTATCTCATTCTCTGGGCAGGACTCTGATTACCTATATGATCCCGTGCCATAAGTTTGTGCTGTTTCAGGCCGATCATGACAGTAGACTATAAAAAAATTATTGAAGTCGTTAGTCACATATTCGAAGGCTCATATACCTTTCAATTGTCCCTTCATCTCATCATTAATTATTACGAAAGATCATATTTACTTCTCGTTACTTAAAGAAGAGAACTCCTGCACTAGGATACGTCCTGTATCGCGGGGGACTTAACAAACATTTAAATATCGGACACAAAAACATTCAGATATCGGACACAAAAACATTCAGACTCGGAGCAACTATTTGTGGATCACACTTTAAGGCGAATGTGGGGCTCGAACCCACAACACTTGGCACGCAGCAATTGGCGAGGCGACAAAATTAACTACTCCACCATAGGTGCAGTCATCATAGCCTACGGTAATCACTTACCCCCAAGCAGGATGGCATGTTTACCATCACTTCTAGTCTAACCGGTCTAATCTTAAGTCTAAGTCTTTCTTTTTCTAGTCTAACCGGATTTGACTGGATATCAGTTTTTACACGGAGCGGCTGCCACCTGGCCTCCGCAACCCGAAGGCTAACGATACCCTAAGGCTAGACCAGTGTCGGGATATTAGAGGGTACTGACTTCGCAATAACGACTGCCATAGGTGTTCATGGCAGCCGGGACCGACGGTTTAACGTGCTCTCCGAAGAACATGTTTACCATCACTGTTATAAAAAAGTCAGCTTATAATATTAGGTAGCAAAAACCACACTATAAATATCTACAGTTGCTGTCTACATACTCGTATAGAATAGCAATCAAACTCACCATGGGTTTTGCCGTTTTGTCAGAGCCATTGTCATTTGACTGACAGATTAATTATAATATGTCCTCGTACAAAAACATAATAAATAGTTTTGCAAAAGAGTCATTCATTCTACAAATGACGTGAAATAACATTAGGCTCGTATATTTTAGAAGGATTACGCAGATATCCTCTCTTAGGGCGCTTTCAATTTAAGACGGTTGGTGCCGGACTGCTGCAGTCCGGGTATCATACTGCGTACTGGTTATGATTTTTCATACAAAATGACTGGACGCAAGGTCGTGCGAGAGCAGTGCGGCGCACGTCCGTTGGCGGAACGGCAAAAACGTCGAGTCATTTTGTATGAAAAATCATAACCGCCCGTGCGTAGTACGATACCCGGACTGCAGCAGTCCGGCACCAACCGTCTAAATTGAAAGCGCCCTTAGCTCTAACCTTCTGATAGGTATAATGAGCACTAGCTTTTATCTTCGTATTTGCTTCCGTTGGGTCTGAATATAAGTAGTGCAATGAGACAGAAACTGATGCCCGTAAAGGTGTGTCCAAACATCGCGCGGCAATCGTGCGCGGCTGCCGCGCGCGGCCCGCCGCAACAACGTACAAGTTTTATAATTTGTTTGTTGTTTGTGCACTAATACTAGCGTATATACCAAATATCAGCTTTCTTGAACATTAGGAAATACCCTAACAATTTTGATGATCATCAGTGAGTCAGTGACGAAATCAGGGTTTTTTTAGATATCAATGAAATCTAAAGTATAAAAGCTACGCAATTAAAACTTTATATATTTAATAAGTCCACTATTGACAACATATCCCGAGATGTTTATCTGGTATAATCCAAACCCAAGTTATAAGGGTTCAGAAAAACGACGAAGCGCTTCGAGAAAAGGTAGGTAGTGCCTTTGCTCTTCGCTTGGCTCGTCTTGGCGGGGGCACTGCCGTGCACAGATAGGTGTGCCGCGCAGTACTGCCGCGCAGACATTCGTCGGCTTCGTCCTAACTAGAGCGCGGCAGAAATGTGTCCTGCAACGCCGCGTGTTGCTGCCGCGCTCTTGCCGCTCAATGTTTGGACACACCTTAATTATTATTGTGTACTAAATTCCCTTTTAAAACATAAAGGAATTACCATTATTAAATCAACTAGTTTCCGCCCAAGGCTTCACCCGCGTCATACCGGGATAAAATGTGTTAATATATAACAAGTTAGTCTTTTATTACTTCACAAAGATTCAGATAATCCATTGTTTGAATGTTTTTAAAATCCTAAAAATAAAATCTGTGACAAGTTTCATCTAAATCCTTTTAGAGGTTTACGCATGATTGAGTAACAAAGCATACAAAGATCTTCATACTCTATATTAGTAGGTAATCTCTCTTATATTATAACTTTAAAGACAAGCCCGAAAAAGTAAACCCGCCTCTCACAACTCACAATAGACAGCAACATAAGCACAAAACAAAACATAAACGCAAAATGAAGCCGCAGGACCAACGCGAAATACTTTGTATTTCTATAAATTGCATCAAGTGTAATCAATAATCCCATAAAACGAAACCTGACAAGACATTATCAACTCTATTTCTATCCAAAATAAAGTCTAAACATCAACAAAGTATAGATGATCATTGACAACCAAAGCTTAGAAAAACTTACACACAAAATACAACTTTATATGTTCAGTTATAAAGTTCAACTTGCAATGATAGAGCTTAAAGGATAACGGTGTGACGTCATAGAGCCTCGATTGGCCGTCGACCTGTTTCGGAAACTGCATCCTAACAACAAGTGGGTGTCAGCAGAGTTCGAATTAAACTTGTTAAATATAGCACTTAGTACGTAACACTTTTTGTTTTAAATTGATTGCCAAGTTTTGAGGTGAAATGTAAGCTAAAATCGTAGTGATTTTATGACGTATACTCAAACTACTGAAAACAAATAGAAAATAGATATACTATTAGTTGGATGGTGTAACGGTTTGGGGAGTCAGCTCGCCACTACCAATGCAGGTTCGAACCCACAAATCAATTACGTTCAATCGGATTGAACCGAGATGATAATCTGGGATCCACTTATAGAGTGTACCTATTATATTATATTTCTGTCTTTTTTAGGTTTTATATAGTCAGTAATATATGATATGAGCGATAGCTCAGTGGGAAGAACAACAGATTGCAATGCAGAGTCTCGGGTTCGAACCAACCTAGCGCACCTCTGACTTTCGGAAGTTATATGACTTTTCGAAATTATGGGCGTATTGATTGACAATTATCGCCTGCTTCGTGCCTCGGAGAGCACGTTAAGCCGTCGGTCCCGGCTGCCATGAACATCTATGGCAGTCGTTATTGGGAAGTCAGTGCCCTCTAATATCCTGACACTGGTCTAGCCTTAGGGTATCGTTAGCCTTCGGGTTGCGGAGGTCAGATGGCAGTCGCTCCGTGTAAAAACTGATATCCAGTCAAATCCGGTTAGACTAGAAAGCCCGACCCCAAATGACTTGGGAATAATAAAGGCTAAGGGAGAAGATATGATATACCTAAAGGCTAACTTATAAATGTGAGTATTACAAGACTGAAATTATGTTTGAATGAAGATTCAAACAGGCATAGATGTCTTGCCGATTCTATTTATATTCTTATAAGTTCAACCCTTTGCCAAACCTAGCAACTTACATAAATGTTCATTCAGTAAATTTAGTACACTATTACTGTCGACGTTCATAAGTGTTACTTTGTAACCTAAATGACTAGTGTTGTATATTTGGCGAGTGAACTATCACCATCATTTAATGACACAAATATAACTTTAGCGTGCGCCAAATGTCACTCAGCGATCTCAATCTTTTTTATACATGTATATGATAATTAGTAAGATAAAAAAATGTGTGAGTAATTCTTAAAATGGCCACCAGTGACGTGTGATATTGTAGCTGTCTAATTTGACAGACTGCCTGGCTGTAGTGAAGCAAATATGTTGGTCGACATTCCAAATCACGAATTTAAAATTCTTTACCAGTATTTAAATGAGAAAGTAATTCTGATAGTGACGGTTACAGCTAAATCGATTTAGATTGAATTCGGTAAGGAGATAATAGTAATAAAAACTATGTAGTGTTTTTACTACAAGAAAAGAACGCAGAAACGCTCAGAAGAAGTTCGTAAGCCAGGATTGTTAACGACTCCGGAGAAGGAATTAAGAAAACAGAGCTGAAAGGACCAACAGTATGGCTATATTCTGAGATTTCTAATATACACTGAGCTGGCTGTATAGAGTAAAAATATCAGATTACTGTACCTCCAACACAAAAATTAATTTTCCCTATTTTAAAATAATTTTTGTTTTATTTTTAAATTATAAATGTTATTTAGATCTTTAAATTAATTACCTAGTATTCTATTTGATATAAAACTATTGTCAACATAAGGGGAAGACACTGACACCTGCAACACAGTGTTTACTAGCGCGGATGTTAGGGAATCCTATAACATAATTGTATCGATTTTATGTCAATCCTAACTGCCTAACTAATATTATAAAAGCGAAAATGAGTTTGTTTGGTTGTTACCTTTTCACGCCTAAACCACTGAACCGATCATCCTGAAATTTTACATATACGTTGTCAGGTGTACAGAAACGGACATTTCATCCCGAAAAAAATTACTGTTCCCGAGGAACACGAGAACACGGTTACGAGTGTTTGTTGGAGATCTTTAATAAATAAACACAACAATAACGTTCTTATGATAATAGATGGCGCCATGTTTCTTTCGAATCATGATTGAATTATATTATTACAAGCAGAGTACAACCCGAATTGATTGTCAAATTCTAAATTAACGCAAGCGAAGCCGCGGGCAAAAGCTAGTAAAGAATAAAGAAGAAAAAACGTTGATAGTTCTTAGAAGACTTCGCCCTCATCTTTCGTTCTAGAAATACGACTTAATTCATACTACACAGTTAAGTAAACACACATGTTTCTACTGATGACTAAAACTTACCGTAATTTATCAACAAATGCATTATAATTACACCGCATTGCAAATAGTAATGATTGTTGATTGATAGAAAATACAATAAGAAGACATGTTTATAAAAGCAACGCTCCGTACCACTGACTGTACGTACTCATTCAAAACACAATACCAATACAATGCGAATAGTTTTCTAACGAGATAGAAACAAATTTTCTCTGATACAATAAATAAAAGGTAGAACGATGCGATGTTTATTTATTGTTTATAAAGAACAGAACAAAATGCACAATGCGCTATTTTAGCTCGCAAACTATGATGTCATGCAGCATCAGTATCAAGACATCCTGAAGGTCATGACATTATTGACAATATTATTATTTATATTATTCAATCGAGCAAATGAGGAGGAAAATGTTCTAATATAAATTATGTTATTGAATTGACACTGTTATTCGAGCAGCTTCATTTAAAATGTATGACCTTTATAAACTTTAATACTAGTAATACTAGTAAAACTATTTTAATTAGCATAGGTGCCGTCTCAATAGAATACTGTTCTATACCAAAATCAAGTCGGAAGGGGCAACAAAACCTAAAGATACAGTTAAATTTTAAAGACATTTAACCAATTAGCAAGTGAAAGATCAATGATGTATTGGTATTTAACAAGACATCAATCAGAGACTGAAATGTGTGACATTTCAATTTAAGCAAATAATATTCAGATAAGGACTGATCTAAAAGTTCTCGATACAACTCTCGAAGGTAAACGACCTTGCCATGAATTTAATGGCTTCTGAGAACCTGAACGCATCAACAAGGTTACAAAAGAGGTCCGATGACAACCAAGAATATTCTATAAAAACGCCGCTACCAAAAGCGACCCCTACGATTAGCCGTCCAAAATTAGCTCGCACAAGACAATACGGGCCAACGAGTGAGTCAGTCAACGTCTATACTATTTATATACACTTCCGGAGTTCATGCGACCATCGCGCATATCAATTGCGGTGACGATGGGGGGGACAAGGGATTTCACGAACTTTCTGTAAACCGATTTGGAAGTTATTTAAGAAACATCTGAAGATGGTTCGAGGAAAACACTTTTGATAGGAATCAAGGAAGCGATCGCGTACGATGTGATAGGAATGCCTAAAGCCGATATCAAAAATAAACTGGCAATGATCTGATTTATGAGTACTTTTTCGATCCAAGCGTAATTGAGCACTTAGTCATTTCTTCGAAAGCGTTTCACTGGATTCTACTGAATCGGGACACTATAGCGACCGTTAAGAGATATTTTAAAAGCTTTTTGATTGAATTGAAAGTAAATTTACCGTACTTCAATTAGACGAAAAAATAGATACAAATTCGAATTTTCTATGGGTCGTATATTTAGACGTCTGATTCCAAGATAAAACTGTAGAGCCTAAATAAAACTTAACATTTATAACAAAGATAAACTAAAATTTTCCTTTATTCTAATTCAATCCCTTTAGGACTACAAGTGTTCTTTAATCGAAACCGTAAGTCTAAGAAGTATCACTTTACTTCCTAGACTTACGGTTTGGTATCAATATTTCTCCACTTAACAGACCCACAAACAAGACACTATAAAGCTACAAATTTAATGTCACCTACATCTATGTAGGCGACATACAAACGTCAGTCAGTAAGACAGCTGACCGAGTTATCAATAACCATGTGAGTGGCAAACGATCGCATACCGACGGATGATCGACGATTAGCGACGGAGCCACGACGGGTCATGGACGGCGAAGGAATGCGCAGTGAAGGACCTACGGACATACTTGTGGCTATACCGGTCAATGTAAGGAATAGATCCATTGAGGATTAAAACGGTTGACGTCACAAGTATTGATAACAATGTTAGGTTGGATTCAACATATAGAAATGATGTGACATCAGACAACTGACAATGTCTCAAGGAGACAATAGGCAAAATGTCTAGGTTACGAGTACCTTATACTAATGTGCTTGTATTAAGCATATTATGATGAGAATGTAAGAAGCAAGAATTATTGTTGGTTGTCTTCCGTCTCACCATGAAATAGGTATCATGCATGTGTATGATAACTCGAAAGAATAGTAGATTTAGGATAAATCATTAAGCGTCATTATAATATTGAGTAATCAAACAAGCTTATACACTGTTGAATAACGAAAACAGGAAATAATAACACAGCTCAAAACTACGACAAACGTTGTTACATACTAAATTGCTGATTTTATTACCAATTTTATGAACCATTTCCGAAGTGATTTTCGTGTATTAGACGAGATCTATAAATTATAATACGTCAATTAATACATATAACGTTACTGTAATAATCCACTCTGAAACTAACATCATAATTACGAAAATATGTAGGTATTATTTAATTTACACAGTATTGTGTTACGGTTTTGCGAATGTAGTAATCACTTAAACGTAACGACATCAGACTACATCAATCACATCAGTCGTATTTATCACGTTTAAGTAGTTTAATTCTTATTAAATTTGTAACTTACTGCTTCGTCTACATCGATAAGGAGTAAAGAAATGACACGATAGTAATAACACACAAAACAGGGATCACATAGATACACTACTTTAGACAACCATGACAAAAAGAAAGATGGCAATATCTATTTCAAAACATGTACAAACTTCAAGATTACATTAATTCAGTTCAAGTCTATATAAGAAGAATATAGATATATTTTCGCCTCTCATATTTCCCTTTGATTTATGCTGTGAAATATCCCATAGAGCGTAAATTACAATCGCCATTGACTATTAAATTGTGATTTATTAAACCAACTACACGCTATTACTAACGAGAAAAAGATTAGAATAGTTGTATAAGCTAAGCAAATAAAATATGTATTAACATATTTTATTTGCCTAGCTTATACAACTATTCTAATCAAGCAAACCAATGGTAAAAAGAATTCAATAAATCAACACTTTACAACGTAACAGCAGTATTTGACGATGATATTATACTGAAGGAATGTCTTATAACACCGGACAATTGTTTCTTAGTACAGATGGCGTCTTCACACTGACATAATGTGGACATTAATAACTGTTATTTGTACAGAGATGAAAACTGCTACTTATTGTATTTTATGTACTGACTTTGAAAAGAGAGATGATATTGATGTAAAACAACGATATTATCTAACCCCGCAAAGCATTAAATACGACAAAGAAACTGAATAAGGAAAAAAGCAAAACAGAACCAGTCATGTGAAGGTGAAGTCACACCTTAAAATCAAAACCAAATTGAATAAAACATCAAACTAAAAACGCTTAGCGATGGCGCAACAATTTACAAAACATACTAAATAATTCATTGTTTAGATTTCTTCTAAATATCGATTTTATCGACCTTAATCAAAATTACCAAATATCACGTTGGTCTTTTCATTTGATTATGAGAAAAGAACAGATTTGATATCTGTTTATATAATTTTTTCCTTATTTTAAAACTTCTACTGACACCAGTACAATCAATTATCTAATCTACATATCGAATGCAAGAATTGTAAATAATAATCTATTTGTATTATAAAATATAAAAGAATCGTGATCCAAGTCGCCTGGCACCATCTGGACAGTCGGCGCTTGAACATAAGGTCACCGTTATCAACGGACGCTTAGATAAAGACACAATGTGCCACAATTATAGCTTCAGAGAAATGGAAGCGTATTCTAAATAAACTATATATTCTTTACTTATATTTTTAAGGAGCGAAGAATAAACACTATGTAGTAATAATAAAAGCTTTAAAAATCAGTTACTAAATATTTTCAGTAATCAACCGTCAGTTTCAACCGATGATGTGACCTAACCAAATTACTGTAGATAATTTTACGACCGAGCGGTAATTTGAACCATTAAATATCGGTAGTCCGTGACATATACTAATAGCAATTTCGCAAATTATAATAATTATATAAGTTCATCGTAAGACGCCTACCGAAACAAAATTATGTCCTTAACATACATTTTTAAAGTCATTTTGTGAAATCTATCATATAAAAACAAATATCAAACACTCACCTCGAGATCCACTGAACAGCCAAGAATTATGCTTTACGGAGTCAGAGTTCTTCTTCTTAGCAATGGGAGTCTGTTCTACGATACTGGCTTGTCGACTCCTGCCACCTGATGGGGTCTTCACACTCTTTTTCTTTCCCTTCTTCAACGTACCACTATGAGATTTCCTTAAAGTATTCACTTTTAAAGACTGACTCTTACCCCTCACTTTGCTTTTACTTCGAGACGTTTGCCTGCTCAATCTCCTCCTGTGTTCAGCTATCTGCTTAGGAGTTGGCGGTTCGTCTTCGGAGTCAGTCTCAATTGGGGGTTGCGGTCTAGCTTCACATAAAGACGTATAACGTCTCTCACTTTCTAAGAACAACTTAGTGTGGTTCAATATTTCATCTAGAGTTAACATTTTGTCATCTTCTGCAACAGACTCGACTGGCTTCGTAGAAGTTGGAGTCTTTTTCCTTCTGAAAAACCCGAGACCGCTAACCGAGGATCCTTTGCTGGTTTTCCTAGTTTTAGGAGCCTCGTTTGTGCTGCTCTTCCTGCTGTTAGTCTGGTTTTTGTCTTCTTTTTTGCTATTTTTACGTATCTGATCAAGTTTCATCGACGAACCATGTATTGAATCTCGGTCTTCCTCGCTCCAAAGACTCTCTCTAGATTTTTTCTTGTCAGAATTTTTATCTAATTCTCTTTTAGCCGATTCAAACCACTCATCCCCTAGATTTCTCACAATTTCTAAAGGATTAGATAAGGACATGGTTTTCCTGTGTGTCTTCTTAGTTTTGGCTAAGTCTACCTCCTCATCTGTGACGGCTATTTTAAGGGATTCCTTGCTCATCGTTGGGGTTTTGCCGAGCCTAGCCGGCAGGGCATCATCGCTCGCCGATACGACGTCGCTGTGCCCATCCGCCGACTCGTATAAAGACTCGTCGCTTTCATCTCGCCTCTCTGTAGGAATTATATCACGTCAAAAATAAATCTCCCGGCGTCGGTTCGAGAGAATTCCTTGCCATTAATTACAGACGCGATCGACTTTAGTATAATAATTGCTAAATTTAACGGCAATCAGTTCGTAATCACCAGCAATAACGCTAAAGACGTCTGTGCAGTATAAAAAGTAAAACAATGACCCGATTGGAGGGCAAAAAATGTCGTTTTCCGATCGATTGTAGTCGCAGACAATGTCAAGATTGTTGTGAGTCATATTCCGCGACGGTTGGCCGAGCGTTTTACAGACGTTTCGTTAATTACTATTAACATACAATGAGATGAAGTTTAACTGCATCGACGTTAAGCAGGCGTGCAGCAACGCTTTCTATTGCGCAACAGAGTTCGGAACAGATTAGCGACTTAACTCGGTACTGATTATGTTTTATCTTTTGTTTGCAAGTTGCGAAAGTTTGGCGGCCGCACTGCTTGTTGTTACGTTCGGTTTGCTTTAGATACGGAGTTCAGTAAATGTTTGAACGTACGGTAAATATTGTTTTTGAAGCGCTACTTGTTTTTGCTTTAGTTTTATGGTGAATATAATTCTATTAGTGTGCGATGTATATGTAGTTTGATTACAGCGTACTTTGTATGTGAACGATATTTTAATCTACACGATCATCATCATGTTGAGTGGATTAGGCAAGAGTCGAGTGTTTTCTTGACTACTAAGAAACGACTGTAGACACTTAATTTCCTATCAATACTTGACTAACATTGTCTACCTAAACGTTAGTGTTAAAACTGTTTTTACTCAATTATACAGCATTAATTGCTTCCATTCAACTTGTTAACATGTATAAGCACGTACTACAACTTATCTTTTCAAACATACAACTTAAACTTTACTTAATATAAGCTAGCATCACTTAACCCAGATAACAGTGCATTATCTTTATTCATAGGTATTTACGAGCCGCGTAAATCTCGTCGAGACGTAATCTTGCGTAAACCGTAAATATTTGACAAACAACGGTTAACGATGTTGAAGAATTAAGATTCTTGTATCTATTTTTGTTTACCTTGACGATGTTTTAATACCGAATGTATCCAAACTATTATAAAAATGTAACGAGGCTGTCTATACACTGTAGTTATTTTTAACAAATTTATTTTCATTGACAATAAACAATGGTATCTGGATTTTTCTACTCTGTTTGAAAACTACTGAACTGCTTTTAATGCAATTTTCTCAGTTTAGTAGCTTGGGATTTCAGCTAACAACGATGCTATGTTTGATTCGATTCTGTTTCTTAGTAACGGAGATATCGCGCATACTATGTTCTAAGAAAATGTGATCGATATTTCGATCGAATTGAATTGATTTCGGAAGAAGAAGGCTAGTATCAGATACTTGAATAAACAAGAATAACAAAGTCACAAAAAAACTGCAATCAATAATTATAGCTGCAATTAGATAACATTTTAAAATATTGTAATTTATGTAAATTAATTTATCAAAGGAATGTGAATATTCAAGTCAGAATTTTATTTCACAGCTATTCGTTTTAGTTTGATACATTTTTGTGATTTAAATTCTAAATACATTGGAAAGCTTGAGTCTATACGCATTATTTACACTATTATATTATACTTTCCTTCTTTATTTTATAAGTCATCTCTAGGTTTGATAGCAAATCAATTTAAAAAACGATGTCTATTTATTTATCATCGGAAAATCAACAGCAGATTTAGTGTGAAGAGACAAAAAGAAATTATAATTCAATTTGTGTTCAGAAGCATCTGCATAGTCAATCCAAATAAGTATTCAAAATATACAGCTTCATTAGAGGTTTTAATAGTATAGATAATATAAAACTTATCACGAACTTCGCAGTCTTTAAAAACCGAAACAACCTTCAGATATTAAACTTACAAAGAGGAAGATAAATTTTGTCGAGCAAAAATTACAAAAGCAGTCTTTCCCCGAATTGAACGACCCTCAATGATGAGCACTGGCGTTGAATTCATGTTAAAATCACATTAAAATTAATATTTGTGTATGTTTTACGAGTTTTCCTCCAAGGTGCATGCCTTGTGT
Source organism: Catocala sponsa (assembly GCA_963564715.1). Taxonomy (NCBI): domain Eukaryota; kingdom Metazoa; phylum Arthropoda; class Insecta; order Lepidoptera; family Erebidae; genus Catocala; species Catocala sponsa. The sequence continues at coordinate 16,813,433 of OY751351.1, read as the reverse complement.
CGTCACCGGTTGTTCACCGTTGGGTTTATGCACTTTAGTTATAATCGATTCGTTTTAGCGAGTACTCTGCTAGTCAGCAGACGATATAAATATATTGAGTATAAAAGACCCTATTGAAATGCAAAACAATAAATATTTTGAATGCTTCGTTTCAGGCTGCTCAGATGGAGTAATGATTTAAATATTCGCCTCGCAACTACACGCAGTGTTGTAGGTTCGATAACGCGGTAGGAAAATTCTGTGATCAACGAACAGTTGTTACTACTTTGTGTTTATTCTAATGTATTCTCAGCCGCAGCGGCACTTCGGAGGCCATTCACAATAGACTCTGAATTATGTCCTGCATTCCAAGCATTGACAGGTTAATTATTGCATTTATGTATTATTCTCAGTAGTCTTTTTACTTCAGTAAATTTAACATGAAAATAGTCTGTTTGAAATTGAATAACTATTCTTGAAGGTGCGTCAAAGACGACCGGTTTAGTCGGTCACCGTTTAGTGGTCGACGATGACCGATAGTGGTCGGTGACCGATTTCCTACCGACTCAATGCACATGTCTTCTAATCACTGCCACTCAATCATCAGAGCTACGACCTTTCTCTCGTTTGTATTTATTATCCGGTAATTGGTCGCTTCGGTACTTTATAATGGGATAATTGTTCGATGGATTTTAATGTCAAACAATATAAGGTAATTATTAATTGTAACAATAGTACTGGCAGCTTTAGGGATTGAAATAAAAAATAAAACAATCACTAACCAACATTTCTCACTGACAAGTTGCATACGTGTCAAGCACTCAGTTAAATACGCTCTGTATTTAACTGTTCCACGGCTGGGATCTCGGCACAATGATATTATTATTAAATTATTTAACCTATTCAAATCGTTCAATTTTCTGTTTCAAAAGCTCGAATGTTATGTACAGTACAGGTTTGATAACTTATCATATTGGTTTAAGAGTAGAGTAACAGAAAAAATTGTTTTCTGTTACTCTGACTGTTAATAGTTCTGAAATGATCGACATCGCAATGGGAATCGGTCCTACTTGCATTAAAAAGTCGTTTACTTTTAAATTTACAATACTACGTTTTTGCTCACCAATCGGCGCCACTAGGAGTAAGGGCCTGTCAATACTGTGACAGCGGCTGTCAAAAGCCGTAATGTTACTGTTGAAGTGACTATAGAGTACCTATAACGTCTAGAAACCTTACTATCCACTAGCACCTTTAGGGTGCCAAGTGCGAATTATTTTTATGTTAACGCGATCGAAAAGTTTACCGCGTTTGGTTTACTCTCTGATTGGTATAGGAGCTTCGAGCAAGCCAATCGGAGCCTCGGACGTCATAAACGTGTCGATCGCGCTAACGTCAAAACTACTCGCACTCAGCACCTACAAGTGAATTCAAGCCCACAATACAATAGTTCACTTTCGAATAGACGATATTAATTATAATTTTACGAGCTCCTATCCTCGAATATTAAAGTAGGTCGTTATACTAAAAACAGGTTAGTGGGCCTGCACTAAATAACTTTTGTGATCGCGTGCTATTTGACAATGCTATTATACTAATGAGTGTTCTTCGTCATTGCGGTACAGGTATTAGTGAAATATGACAGCATAGCTTCTGTGTAGATAACTGTTGGCGATGTTGCTTTAGTTTTTTATGTTTTAGGTGATGAAAACGATGTTTTATGGTGTCTGTTTTATAATAATCGATCTATTTGTTGTTTACCCGACTAGCGATATATACATACATAGATTCACGCCTGTTTCCCAGAGGGGTAGGAATTAAAATATAATTTGACACAATTTAAACTTAAAGCAAACTACTATCTCTAGCACTACAAATTGTAGATTTCATAGGTATTTGTGATTTATCCGTTTAATTTTTTATTGATTTAAGCTTTAAGCCAAATATCTCTAGCCCTATAAGTTACAAATTTTACATCTATGTTTTATCGGTTTCATTTCCATTGTCAGGTCTTTGAGAGCCGTCGTTAGTGAACAAGCTGCTTTTTAGTTATTGAGATTTTTTTGGATACGTTTTTATTTTGCTGAATGGCATTTTATAATTTGAAATAATGATCTGCGATTAGGTATGACACAAAACGACTTACACGCGTTTTTCATTGTAGCTAATAGACGTATTTAATACGATTTAATAACGATCATATCTTTTAGAACATATGTATATTATAAAGTCCTTGTTCGTTGTCGATATTGCTTTTAGATTGCATTTGATTAATTTAAGTTCGGAGTACACAATATAATGAATTGCCAAAAGTTACTTTGATTAATTTCACAGTAAAGCTTTTAACACTTTTGTTTGCTGATTTAATATTACTGTATGAAGATTCTGTATTAATAAACCCGCGGTGCTCCGTGATTTATTATGATTATACTTTATTATTTCCGTCCGTGACGGACAACGGACCAATTTATTCAGTATAAAATCTTATTATATTTCAATATAACCCGTCGATAAATAATAACACAATTTTACAGTGATTACTCAAATCACGTCATTGTTATACGTTATTTATAGCAGTCTAAGCGTGTTACATAAATATAGCAGTTACCGCATACCAGACGTCTTTCGGAGCGAAATAAAAATGGCAAGGAATTCTTAGAACTAAAACACAAAGCGCAATTTAATACAAACCTATAGACACAACATCGAGTATGTCTGAATATCTTCTTCTCTCTTTATCGCTTTCCGTTGAGGTTTCTCTTTCACTCGATTCTCTTGTTGGTTTCAATGTTGAAGGTTTCTTTCTTCTTAATTTGCCCACTACACCATTTTCCGCTGGTTTATCAACCACCGGCTTCGGGTCTCTCTTAAACCACATCATGTGTCCGACCATGTATTAACACTTATAACAGTTATTTTTCACTGTAATTTTTCCGTTACATTTGGAAATCGCACGTCACTGGTTTGTCACAAACAGTTGACACTTTTTGACACTTGGTTTTTGGATAGATTCCAACTTGAAAATGGATAATCGATCAAATTATAGCGGCGTTGTTGGCAAAAAGTAGAGTTTAGACATATATGTGTATAGATTGTCAACAGTTTTGCACTGAGCGTATAATTATTAAATCTATAATAGTTGTGTTGAAGTATTACTCATGTAATTAAAGATAGTTTTGTAAACAATGTGCTTTGTTCCAGATTAGAACTGTTTATCAATAGCGAGCTATTTTGTAGCACTTATTACATAAATAAATATATTGACTCATGCTTATAAATTCTTAAAGGGGTAAGCAAGTTTGTTAAACAAACTGTATCGCTGTTGGTTTTCATAATAAAAATAAATGTAATGTCCTAGTTCAGGCGCTTATAGCCAGTTGCACCCACTGATCGGTAAACGTTTAGCGAGGTTAAGCAACGTTGGGTGCGGTCAGTCTATAGATGGGTGACCGCTTAGTGGTATTTGATCTAAGCGTCTCCGTGCTTCGGAGCGCACGTAAAAAGTCGGTCCCGGTTGTTGTCAAATTGATAGCAGTCGTTAAGCCATGTCAGAGGCTTGAACAACTCTGATAACAGGTTGACCAATAACCACACGAAAAGAAAAGAAGAAAAAGAAGTTCAGGTTTTACAGGATGTTAGGCACACGGTTGTCCAAATGAAATAGAGATCTGGTTTGGGCTATTGCCAACGCGTTGGACTCAGGCAAATTAAATTTTGTCTCAGTTTCGGCGATATGATTTTTTTAAAATTTTAACATAAAAGGTCGGAGATGTGGACTAAAACTGTAAAAATGTTAAACGAATAATGGGTATAGCTGTCATAATGATATTTTTTATTTTAGTTAAGTATTGCTACATTTCATTAAACTTATTATTTCCTATAGACACCTTGTAAAAAATTATAACAGGCTGTCAAAGTTTCGGAAAGAGCTAAAAACAGAACATAGTTCGAATTTGCATTATTAAAAAATAATAATATTTAATTTGCCTGAGTCCAACACGTTGGCAATAGCCTAAACCAGATCTATATTTCATTTGGACAACTGTGTGCCTGTATATACAAAAGACTAGGATCCTTTTCATTTGCTTTAATGAGGTTATTATATGACATATAAGTGAATTTGAAGAACGAACAGGAAACAACATGGCTTTCACTACGTTTACTGTTTACCCTACTGGTTCATTTGTTGGAACACCAGACATCATTTACAGGCTAAACAGTATAATAGGTACTATAAAAGAAATTAGGTTTCCAACTGAAAATCTAAAGTTACTGGCCGCCGGTGTGCCGCTGCAACTCAATAGATTAAATCAATATAATTATTTGGGTGGACCTATTCTGAAAACTAAGTTTGCAGAATAGGTTAAGTACCTACTTATTACATATCTATTTTACTGTAAAACTACTAGCGATTCCGAAGTGAGTTTGATAGTGAAATTTAACAGAATCGTAAGACACGTGATTTTTAATACTATTGCTTTAGATAACTACATAACTTTGATACATTGGCCTAAAGCTTAGCGTAGATATAACTTTTCCTGTTCCGCAAGGGAGACGGCACGTGAACTGTGTTTTTAACTGTTGAATATTTATTTCCATGACCGTGACGGGATCCTTGGTCAACGACACATGTTTCAAACATTTTCCTCGTTCTTATATTAAATGTAAGTCGTTGCTTTATTTACTAGTAAATGTCTGAATTAAATATAATTTAAAGCTCGTTTCTTGAAATGGATTTATTCATTGTCATCGTGATACTCACAGCCATTTGTCCCCGAAAGGATAGACAGAGGTCTAACGCATACACTTTTCGTCTTCAGCTTTAGCTATGTGTTTAGGTCAGACGGGTAGTCTGTTGTGAAACAAATCTAATACGTCATAGTATTGTAAAAACTTGGTAAGAGAAGTGATTTTAGAAGTTGGCCTTCTCAACATTAGTTTGACTGAGACTGTGAGAGTTTGATGTCCAGTTCTGGTGAAGAGTTTTTCTGTCAGGCAATTTTAGTAGCAGCACAGAGTCTTAAAAAGCATATGACCTTAACAGCTGGCTAAATGAGTGTAGTACACCAATGCGTACCACTTCAAGGATATCCATGCAAGAATCTATGATCGTAACTAGTCTATGGTAGGTAGCATTCGATTAGCCTATTTATCTCGATACAACAATGCGAGAACAAAGCGGTCATTAATAAACATCGATATGTATCGATACATCATAATCACTGTATATTCATAGGTGACATTTCAATGTCGTAAGCAGATCGAGAGCGGGTTAAAGAAATAGTTTTGTATGTTACGAGACATAGTAAGAAAATAATATATTGGATGTGTTGACAGATTAAGGGCGCAGGTTGCGCAACCATAGGCAAGGTCAGTATTTGGATAGGTGACCGCTTTGGAACATATAAGCTGAACCAATACTCAGTGAAGCTGACTTTCCTATAGTGTATGACGTAGCTTGTGGGAGAAATTTGGGTTCAAAAGACATTTTATTAAACAAACATGTTATCGACACGTGTGCCAAGAGCTTTGAAAACATTTATGATAAACCCTAGCATAGAAAATAGTTATAGATTAAAATTACAACCTAAAAAAGGTCATTAAACTCCCACGACAAGCTTGAGTATGTATAATAGCTTACGCATATAGCTTATGCTAACCACATACGTCATGTACAAGCACCGTAACTATATACATATCTCAATAACAATTAAACCGTACGAGCCGCTAGTAGATCGTTCCTCCCTATCGGTCGGCGCGTGCGCACCGGAAACGCCGCGAGGATGCGGCCTCCGCGCTTCCGTCGTGTGCGAAGCTCGATTGACTAATACTCAAACGAACGTCCTTATGTTCAGTGTGTGAATACGTGGGATGGCGTGTAGCAGATTGTATGAATTCTCGTATGATCGTTATTTAGGTCGGGTCATATTCGGTGACGGAAATTATTCGAATGATTCGAATGTCGATAGATGCGTTGTCGCTGATTGTTATTGGAATAATTGTTGAGTACTTGAATGTTTAAGATGTATATTTTGTAGTGGCTCGTCGTGTTAAGTACGAATTAAGATGAAGAGCAAATAAACAAACTGTTTTATTCACGTTTTCTGGCAGATGGAACTTTGAAACACAAATCTTAACGTTATGTTTATCCTAATCTTAACTAATATTATAAAAGCGAAAATGAGTTTGTTTGTTTGTTACCTTTTCACGCCTAAACCACTGAACCGGTCATCCTGAAATTATGCATATACGTTGACAGGTGTACAGAAACGGACATAGGCTACCTTTCATACCGAAAAAAATTACTGTTACCGAGGAAAACAATAATAACGTTCTTATGATAATAGATGGCCCCACGTGTTTTTCGAATCATGATTTAATTATATTATTACAAGCAGAGTACAACCAGAATTGATTGCCAAATTCTAAATTAACGCGAGCGAAGCCGCGGGCAAAAACTAATAAGATATAGTTTGTACTCAAAACTTTTTATTTAAAATTCTTTTTACATAAGTAACCAAGACTTTGGATACATTTCTATAGGTGTTTCAAATTCACTTGATATCAAACTCCTCATATTATTTGCTACGCAGTCTACAAGCATTTCGCTATCTACAATTTCGATTTCCATGACCGAAGACAAGCTTAATAACATCTATCAGCCACATTTACATACTCCCACTGCAAACATCCTAGCACAAAAATCCTAATAACACTTTACCCAACGTGGAATCAAGCTCGTAACCGAGCATGATTTTGGAGCGTCCCAAAACTCATATCACAGCCTTTCAAACCGCCAACACAAACCAATCCAAAGTATTTCAATCCAAGTGAAATGCGGTGGTAAATTAAAATCCCTTTTTAATTCTCCCGACCACTTCACTCCGCATTTCCCTCCCCCTCCTGTCATTCCCCCCACCGGTGGGCAGTGGTGGCTTAAACGAACTAAATGCGCTCGCAAGCCAGACAGGGGGTGGCGAACGCTATGGAAGCGTCTGTTAAGTGAGAACTAAATGGAATGGCTAGGGGTGTTCTGAATGTTATTTTGATTGAAATTAAACTACTATATACGGATTTTATCGCGTTGTTTATTTGACACTATTACAAAATTTTGAAAAACTGTTACACTACTATAATCACTATTAAACTTTACTAATTTTATGAGGCAGAATTTTATGTTTAAAAATTTTATGTTTTCTGTTTGTTTCTTTAATTAAGTTGTTAGTTTAGTTGTAATTATAATTTGCAAGCTGTGGTTTCCTATAATTGAGGGACTATACACGCTAAGAACTTTATTACTGCTATATAATGTATGTTATTGTATATTCCTTTGTTGGAAATCCTTAAATAAATAAATAAATTTTTAAGCTAATTAAATTATTGAAACTATTAAAACTATTTATACTATTACTATACTATTATACTATTTATATTTATTTTTACACTTTCCCCGACGTTTCGGTTGCTTTTCAGCAGCCATGGTCACGGGGAGACTAGGATGGTAGTTGTCTCAATGTTCCAGTGTAGTTACTTCAAAGTACCCGAATTTAATTAAATCATGGGTGTTTCTATTTACGCAGAATGAGCTCAAAGTATCATGAAATCTAGCTGTGGTTTGCTTCTTTTTGGGTTTGACTATTTGAATTACTGGATCCCAAGCTGGTGGTACATTCCAACCATCTTCTCTATTGAAATTAGGATGTTTCTTGATTTCAATAGTAATAGTAAAACATAGTTCATTAGAAATGAAGTCATACGCCATATATGACGTCATAGTAACTTTATGTGATCAAAGATTTTTATGACAACGCACGCATCAAGTCAAACCTATATATTCTCAAAGGGGTAGGGCACTATATTACACGCACATTTCGTGAATGCGAGTGCTGTACATAAGCCTTCGGATAGTGTTATTGGGTTTTTCTGTCACCAAATTCTCAACACCAGCACGGAGTCTGGACCGATGTCCGTTAGACGACACTAGGTTTGGCTCCTATTACGTGAGGCTTAAACCAGTATATGTAATACACCTCTATCTATCACTCCAGGGCTTTAGGCCTATATACTATATGTATAAATATTTAGATCCCACATTTCGGTGCGTAACCCTCGAAACGTTTTTATAAGATCTCTTACCCTAACCAAATATTGAGGACATTAGTACCTAACTACATTTCTGCTCAACCCTTCCAAGATATGTATACAAACACCATCATAATCCCAGTAACCCTACCAGTATATCTAATGTACTACACAAAACGCGATCCAAATATCGTTTCTTGAAAGTATCTTCGTCGGGTTCGAAGTTTACATTAGCAAACGTGAATTAACGTAAGCTTGAACAGAAATGTTTTCCGCACTACGTACTGATACAAAAACAGTGCGTCATTAGATACGTACTTCGTTCCGTTCATGAATGAATGGTAACATTGAATGAAGGATTTTTGACGTTAACATCTCTGAGATAAGTGGAAATCCTAACTAATATTATTAATGCGAATGTGAGTTTTTGTTTGTTACGCTTTCACGCCTCAACTACTGGACCGATCATCATGAAATTTCGCGTATACGTTGTTAAGGGTGCAGAAAAGGAACTAGGGTACATTTAGTTCAGGAATAAAATGCTGTCCTAGAGCGAAGCAAAACCTAGTATTAAATAAGCTGATTTTTATTATAACGCCCAGTTCTTTTATGCATAAGACGCATGCGATTTTTTGGTTTCTTTCTTATCTATAAACTTTGAAACTACTCAACCGATTTTGATAACTGTTTAACTATTCAATAGCTACTTTATCTAGGAAGTAACATCACGCTTCGAGCCACAAGAGCGGAACAGTAAACACAAACTTAGTTGAAACTGTATGAGATAGCTAGTTCAAATATCAGCCATTTTAATCGGCACAGCACTCTCTCTGCTCACCCCATGTACACGTCGGGTATAATTAACCAAATATGGAATGGTCTCGCCACGGCGCCAGCGCTATATTTAACCACGAGGGCTGACGCTACGGAAATATCTTAGACATCTGAAACGAACGGATGCTGGGCATGTGACAGATGTTTTAAACTATGTCTGCTACTGACAATTGATATTATTGTCGTTATGATTAAAAAAGTTATTTTTATCTTGATAATTAGACTTAGATTGAACGCGTCAGGCGCCGGGAAAGAAAAACTAATTTGATATATTATAATAAGTCAATGGTGTATTCCACAAGTCCACACATAGTCTTTTTAAGAATTGATTATAGAATGCCGATTTAAAAGAGTGGCCGATTTAAAAGAGTTTCTTGTAGGTATCTACTCATAGATACCCTTTGCCTGAAGCTAGCAATTAAGTTCAATCATAAACTTTGACTTTCATAAGTTTTACTTTGTGACTTAAGTCTAGGAGTTTTCTATGGGCATATAAAATCAAATGTTTGCTTATTTTATTGAGTCTGTGTAAAACAGTGTTTATTTATTTTATTACAATACTAGATGTTCCCGCGGTTTCACCCGCGTTTATCGTAACTACGCCGCCCCCGTAGGTCGTAGCGTGATATTATATAGCATATAGCCTTCCTCGATAAATAGGCTATCCAACACTAAAATAATTTTTCAAATCGAACCAGTAGTTTCTGAGATTCACGCGTTCAAACAAACAAACAAACTCTTCAGCTTTATAATATTAGTATAGATTGGTACATACTTTTAGTGTAGGTATTACTTAAAATGATTAATATATTTCGTATTCGGCATGGAAATTATAGGTATCAAATCAAAGTCAAGACACATTTATTCATTAAAAAGAGAGGCCATGAGTTTCTTGCCCGTTCTTCTCATGAGCCCTGCACCCTTGCTTAGCTGAACGTGGCAGTAAATGTAAATTCACAGAAAAAATTTTGTGTAACTTTGACATTCATAAGTGTTACCTTGTAACCTAACCTAAATAAATTTATTTTAGATTTTTTGATTAAGTTCACAAACTATAGAGGTTGGTGAGCGATAGAAGACAAGTCCTTGTCTTATCAACTCTATCACTAGATAAAAATAAACAATCTATCTTTTTTTTTTAATTATGTCTGTCAGCTGTTCATTTCAACACCTAAATACAAACCAAATAAATAAAAGTCACATTATAACCCGTCAAAAACCAACTCAACCCTAAACGACCCGCTGCCACAGGTAACATCCGCCATGACTAACCCTGCAGTGAGAGGGTGGGGCGGGATGCATGTCCGTAGTTAATTTTGTCCACCCTGACGGCCAAGGGTGGTGACAAATTTGAGTTTTAAAGGATGTTCAGAAATGATACTTTATTTCAGACGTAAAATTTCTATCTTTTGGTTCGTAATATTAATCATACCATGAAATCAGTTTCTGTTGCATTTTTTTATTTTACAATAATGATCAGCCTGATTGTTCTTTTTAATAACGTAATGCAATGCAATTTTATATTTCCTTTTTGTTTTATTACATTAATCTGTCAAGTCTTAGAATACCAGATATAATTAAAAATATATTGTGCCTAATCACCGGTGTGCCGCTGCGACTAATAAGTTTATATATAAGTTGTTTGAAGTTGCTAAATAAGTATCTCAGTCAACATTTATTTTTATTTTGACTCATACGAAATAGCTTGCAAACACAGCATGCTGATTGTAAACGTTCACTGGAGTGCTAAGCTGGAGCTTATGATCGCTTGAAATACCGGTATTAGTCGCGTATTGCCAATCTTAGAAACAGGAATTAAAGATAAGATGAAACTCTTACTTCTCCTCCGAAACAACAGTGTTACTTCTCTAACGTTAGTTCCTTATGAAAGAGAGTTCTTAGCCTTCTCATCCAAATAATACCTACCTTCTAAACGGTTATCATAACCTACAGACATATGTAGCACCAGGGGTATCGCTCACCGACGCTGCCAAAGCCATTTTTGGTAAAGACGGAATTGGCAAAGATCAATCGCCAAATGTCGATACATCATATACGAATGTTTATTTTTATTATTTATATCTTATCATTGGCAAACGTGTGGTAAAACGGCCTCGGGTTACGATTGCTGAATGAATATTTATTTTAAAACAACTCCCGCATTAAGAGTATTTCAGTATCGTTTGAGAATTTATAAACATTAGAGACCGGGCACAAAGAATATTTATATATAATATTCGCCCTGTATTGAATTGTCCCACTGCTGAACACGGGCCTCTCCTCAGTGTGAGAAGGGTATATAGTGGATCACACAATTTTTTATCTCGCGTGGATATCTAACTAATTACACTAAGGGCACTAGCAGTGGCGAGATGACCTCTAAAATCGAAACCCCATCTGTCCAGTTATCGCCAAAGAAAGACGTTAATAGGGTATTTTTTATTATAAAACTAAGGTGGCAAACAAGCATACGGCCCACCTGATGGTAAGTGGTCACCGTAGCCTATGGACGCCTGCAACACCAGAGGCATCACTTGCGCGATGCCGTCCTTTTAGGAAAGGAAGTGGAAAGGAAAACGAGCGGGAAGGGGGTAAGGGGATGATTGGGCCTCCGGTACTCTCACTCATCGAACGAAACACAACAGTAGGAATACTGCTATTTCACGTCGATATTCTGTGAGAGGGAGTCCTTCCCCGGTCGAGCCGGCCCATTCATGCTGAAATCAGCGAGGCTCTAACTAGACGTGGAAAGTACAAGTCTGCGTATTATAGCACAAATTGGAGAGACCTTAGTCCAGCAATGGTCAAAAGACTGATCGATTATTCATATCAGCCTTTAGATAGGCCAATGAATAGACCAGCTACAGTTGGAAAAAACCTAGCCAATGTGTATATTGAATCTTGGACCTGTTCCAAGTGTACTAGTGGAAAATTATGGTTTGTTTTGATCGATATGAAATTAGTTGCCGATTTGATTACCGCATTATCAAAGTTAAGTGCGTTTCAAATAATTTTATTAAGCTCCTGGTTAGTCTAATGGGTTAAGCTCACAGTTGACTGCAAGGCCATTGTGCCAAGTGTTGTGGGTCCTCACACAAGAATAATCTTGTGTGCTCTATTAATAATTGTTCCGAGTCAGAGTGTTCTTTGTGTCCGTTGTTTGAATATCTTAATGACAAAATTTAAGCTTCAGACATTAAATTAATATTAAATATTTTGACATTATCTCATTAATAATAAGTAATAATATATTTTCTTTGACATTTTCTAATAACATTACAAATACTGAGCATTTCTGTAGCATTTATTTTGACTTTATTTTGATTTTATTTTCAAATGATCGCACTTATTATTAATAAATGTATGACACGCCAAATAAAAGATGTTGCATGCTGCATGGCTGAATATAGAAGCACTATACATTTTCTGTAACACCTCTATACCCCACCTAAATTCGCAATAAATGATTATTATTATTATTATTTTCATGTTTGTAAAGTAGCCCGCGACACAGCGCGGGAGCATTTTATGCCGTGAGTACTTTACAAACATGAGAGTATCGGGAAGTAGCGTAGTAGCGGGTTTAATCTTTTTAATGAAGAAAAAGAAAAGAAATAGGTACTAAACGTAAATGAAAACATTTATCACCATAAGTATAATTAAGATAACAAGCATGACTGTAGTGAATCGATATTTTACGGTAGAATGTAACATATACCGGTTACGTAAAAACGAGACATTTTTTGTTACAATATTATTATTCGTTTGTAACATGTTAACAGAAAAGTTTTGACATATTTAGACAAAGGACATAAAATATCCGAATTCAAAATTAGATTAATATATGTAGACTTTTGTCATGAACCTTCGAAAAAAAAACATTCAAAAGGTTAATCAGAGGATATTTTCTGAAATGGGTAGTAATCCTTAATTTGACCTTTCGAACATTGCTTAACCACAAACCTACCTTTGCTAACACTACTTAAACACACTAACCTTCTTCCAAGTATTTTAGTCACTTAAATCAAAACAAAACAATCAATAGGTAGGTATATAGATAACGCACAGATTCTAAACAACAAATAGTAAATCTCACAAATTTTCTTCCCGAATGGGCATCGCACTTAGAACACTCGGCGAACCGGTAAACACTCAACTGTATGCATTCAAATCTATACTATTACTAGCTGTTCCGACAGACGTCCTGTACACACGAAAAAAAAAACAAATCTAAATCATTCTCGAATTCACTTAAACAAACACAAAATTTTTTCATAAAAATCGGTTCTGCCGTTTAGGAGGAGTTTAATTACAAACATACGCATAGAAGATTTATTTAAATAAAGAGTTTGTTTGTTTGTTTGGTCGAACGCGCTAATCTCAGGAACTACTGATTCGAATTGAAAAATTCTTTCAGTGTTGGATAACCCATTTATTGAGGAAGCCTATAGGCTATATATGACATCATGTATGACATGTAGGAGCGGAGCATCAATGAAAAATGTTACAAAAACGCGGCAAATGTGACGCCGACGAAGTGGCGCTGCTGGTCAGCTAGCACATATATATATGTATATTTAAAGCCAAACAGTCTATAAATTATTATTTATTAATAATAATAACTCATATCATAGACTACATACGTAATAATACACGGAAATTCCTACACCCATAGATATTAATAATAATAATAATCTTTATTGTCAGACACATGATCCATAGACAAAATCTAAATTACATTTGCAACAAATAACAATAAATAACGATTTAATAAATAGAAACAAAATTACAACATAATAAATATTACATGACAATTTAATATTTTGTATTAATAACCCAACTTAGAAAAGATATTACATTAATTAAATAATAAAATTTAACTGTTATTAGAATAATATATTAAACAAAATCAAAAAATAGTTAAAGCAATTAATTAATAATATATAATAATAATAATATCCTTCACGCAGCTATTTCTAGCCATCTTTTAAACATCGAAGTGGTATATATTATATTACAGTGGCTAAATATTATTTTTAATCCAGCCATCATACAGTTCAAACAAGGAAAGTGTATACGTTAACTAAATATTAATACTCAGTATTTGTTCATCGCCAAACCACAATTAGCACCTACTGAATCAGTTTCTTTAAAACTATAAATGTGGACTCTATGACGCTGTTATGTCATGGTTTGGTTAGCATGTGGTTTGTCGGCCTCGATGGCGTAGTGGTTAGTATAACCGACTGCCACGCCTGAGGTCGCGGGTGCGATTCCCGCACAAGTCAGACATTTGTGTGCATGAACATTGTCTTGGTCTGGGTGTTTGTATGTATAATATGTATGTATTTACCAAAAAAAATATTATAGGTATATGTATGTTTATCCATTGTCTAGTACCCATAGTACAAGCTCTGCTTAGTTGGGGTAGATGGTGTTGCGTGTATGTGATAGAATATTATATTATATTGTAATGTCTTCACAAATATTCAAGAATAACCAGACCCGAATCCCGTTTGTCACAACACTCAGCGTAGAGACAGTGGCAAGGCGACCGCGTAAACCAATACGCCATCCGTAAAGTGACTGTCATAAACACTTAGCCAAAACTCTTGGACCTAGGACCTCAAAAGAAAAAATTTTGCACACAGGTGCAGTTTATGATCTAAAACAAGGAATGAGATCTGTTTTTTATATCCCACGTAATCCTAACTAATATTATAAAAGCGAAAATGTGTTTGTTTGTTTGTTACCTTTTCACGCCTAAACCACTGAACCGATCATCTTGAAATTTTGCATATACGTGTACAGAAACGAACATAGGCTACCTTTCATCCCGAAAAAAATTACTGTTCCCGAGGGAAACAACAATAACGTTCTTATGATAATAGATGGCGCCACGTGTTTATTACAAGCAGAGTACAACCCGAATTGATTGTCAAATTCTAAATTAACGCGAGCGAAGCCGCGGGCAAAAGCTAGTAGGAAATAAATAGACTTTTTGCTTTATAGATTGCCTTATTATATTACGTTATATATTATCGTCATTAATTAAAATAAACCTTTCAGTGTGAAAACAGCGCCATAAATGCACTAATTAAGAACTGAAGCGACTTTTACGTAAGCCATTACCGGCATCACAGCCAACTAATTTAACTAATAGCTACATTAAAATAGCTAATAGCAATAACGTTATGATAAATAGCAGATGCGAGATCAAAGCATGAAAAATTAATAACGTGTGCTAAATATAGTTCACGTTCATGTTGAGATACGCTAACCAAATACAATCTTTCTTAAATGGGCACCTTGTGTGTTTACTTTAATATTAGGTCACTGGTTCTCAATCTGAGAGTAACTGTAGAGGTTGAAATATAGTTGATATTTTGATAGCAGCAGCAGCGTTTAAATTAATGTGTCTATTCACTGCCAACGCTCTGAGATAGGTGTACTCTAGATAAAACTTTCGAGAAAATTGGTTTATTGTCATACAAAATCATAATGAGTCTTTGGGCTTATAATGAATATGACTATTATGATAATGTTGAATAATAATATTATATACAGTCATGGTGCTTTTGAGAGTAAATTCAAATTCAAATTCAAATTCAAATTCATTTATTTGTTTGCGAATATGGGTACATGAAGATCTTACATAGTTTACAAATGTGCATTGACCATATCCTACCATAAGGCATGCAAAACTAATAATAAACAGTTTAAAATGTACAAATTGAGGTTAGTAGTACCTCAATGTTATATAATAAATTAGGTACAAAACTGAAAATACAATTATAATTTATCTTGTAAAAATTCACTAACAGTATAGTAAGCTTTTGACAATAGCAATGTTTTAACTTTTTTCTTAAATATGTTAATATCTGCTATCTCGAGGACTGATCTAGGCAAATGGTTATATATGCGTGGTGCCATGCAAAAAATACTTTTATTCAGTAGCGCTGTTCTATTTTTTGGTATATTATGATTGATGGCGGAAAAGTGGAGCAAGTGAAAGAGTTTGTATATTTGGGTACTTTGTTTACAAGGGATGGTAAACATGACGGAGATATTGAAAGGAGAACGATTGCTGGCAACAAAGTGAATGGAGCCCTACGCGCTTTTATGAACAGTCGAAATGTATCCGAAAAGGCACGTTTGGCTGTTCATAGAGGACTATTAGTGCCCACACTTATGTATGGAAGTGAAAGTTGGGTATGGCAAAAGAAGCATGAGAGCAGAATAAATGCTGTAGAAATGAGAGCGTTGAGAAGCATATGTGGTGTGACTCTGAAAGATAGAATAAGAAATAGTGTGATTAGAGAGAGATGCGGCATGAAAGTGGATATAGTTACAAGAATAGAAAAGGGTATGTTAAGCTGGTTTGGACATGTAGAAAGAATGGACGAGGAAAGACTGACTAAGAAAGTTTATAAGGCTAGTGTGAATGGAACAGTCGCAAGAGGAAGACCTAGGCGAACGTTTCTCGATCAGATCGGAGGCGTTCTCGACAAAGGCCAGGTTAAGAGCTCCTTGAACCGACGGGCGTGTATGAGGAATGTGATGAAAGTGAATGAAGCCAGAGAAGTGTGTCAGGATCGTAGCAAATGGAAATCCGTAGTCTCTGCCTACCCCTCTGGGAAACAGGCGTGAATCTATGTATGTATGTATGTGACTGGTTAAACATTGTACATGATAATTTATGGTCAGACGCAACGAATAAAAAAGAAATAAAAATAAAATCTGTATAACCTGCAAAGAAAACCTTTATGACATTTTTTATGAAATATCCATAAAATGTGGTCAACTGTGGTCACACAGCTGTCGAGGCTAATGACCTTCGATAAGAAAAAGATGGGCGGGGGTGCAATTTCAGGAGAGTGCGGGGTGCGGTAGCTGGGGGCGGGAGCGGAAGTTTTGTTTAGCTTTGGTATATGCGCAACAGTGACCGGACATTAAGTTTTTATTGGATAACTAGGTCCAATTGTAAGTACCTCTTTTTTTTAGATATTCGTTTCCAGAATCGAGTACTGAATACCCTCCTTCAATATATCCAGTCTTTTACCAATCAGCCTGTATACTATACATAAACTATATACTACATATAAACAACCAAATATAAGTATAATTCTACCTATAAATAAGACAACTACAATTTATACGGCACGGATAGCGTAGTGGACTAAAGTTTGTGTGATTCACAAACGGTTGTTCGGAGTTTAGATGTTCATTGTGTCCGTTTGTTAAATGTTGTACAAAGGATTTATTCCTAGTGCTAGTAAGTTAATCATTACACTTTATAAAATATTGTATGTTTGTGGCTAATTATATTCGTATCTAGCGTACGTACCATCGCATAATTTTGTTTGCCCTGGGGTCTGAGCATTGAGCACCATATTAAAAGTTTGAGAAACAGTTCCGTAAGCTATAATAGTTTGTTCGGACGTGACAGAATGCTCGTTTACAGCACAGCCGTTACTGAGAACACGCGCTAAAAGTATCAACGGTTGAGGACATCTCGCATACTTTATTATTACTGGCTGATTTATAAGCGAGGCCACTTGTCACACATCGAAATCCTTTAGTATCATATCCGACTAATGTTATAAATGTGAAAGTCTCAGACCACGTGTTGCTACAGTTGTATGAGAAGTAGAGCCTCGCTGATTTCAGCGTGAATGGGCCGGCTCGACCGGGGAAGGACTACCCTCTCACAGAATATCGACGTGAAATACCAGTATTCCTACTGTTGGGTTTCGTTTGATGAGTGAGAGTGCCGAAGGCCCAATCACCGTCTTTCCTCCTTCCCGCTCTTTCTCCTTCCCACTTCCTTTTTTTCCGAAAGGGTCGGCAACGCCCAAGTGATGCCTCTGGTATTGCAGGCGTCCTTAGACTACGTTGACCACTTACCACCAGGTGAGCCGTATGCTTGTCTGCCAACTTAGTAGTATGAAAAAAGCAGTGAGTTCTTTGACAGAAATACGCAACAACACATTTGCCTAGCCCGGGAATTTAACTCAAAACTACATGCGCAGCGCATGCAGCCACTGTTAGTAAAAGACAGGCATTCAAATATTTATAATTCATATTGTCTTTTGACTCCGGGTCTTTTACCTGGAGGGTAGTAGGTAATTTGGAATATTGCTACTTATCCTCCCTTAACGTAAGGTAGGACGGCCCCCGGCCAGGTGGACCGATGACCTGAAAAAGGTAGCTCGGCCAAACTGGATGCGGAAGGCGGAAGACCGGATGTTGTGGCGTAAAATGGGAGAGGCCTATGTCAGCAGTGGACTGCGGCGGGCTGATTGATTGATCCTCCCTTACGATGATGGTGTGATCTGATTCTGATCAGAAAGCATTCACATTCCCCTTTTAGTTATAATTGAAATTGTTATATTATCATTTATCATAGATGGTCGATAAATATGCTTAATTATTACTATAGTTTCTATAAATAAGCATAAATATTAGATTTTATAAGTATTGATATTTATTTTCAGATTTCAATTTGTATAGAGTGTTATTGGTATTTGTATAGAGTGTACAGCTACTATTTAAAACATAAACCGAAGCCTAATATTTTAAAATTATTCCAATTGAAATAGATAAGAACACCTTTAAAAATAATTTGCTTATATAAGCCAGGTCATTCGATCAATAGTTTACATAATCAAACTACATATAGCCGGCTCACTATTACAAGGTTCTATGTTATTTGTTTTAACTTTGGGGAAATGAGGTTAAAGATTTGCATATAACTTAAAAAGTAACTTAGAATTATTTGCGATTTAATATTGTGAGGTGGTAAGTGCTTCCATCTATTACTATATTAGTCTAAACAAAAAGGAATGACATATAGAACCATGCAATATTCGTAACTCATTGATTTCAAAAATGTAACATAGAACTTGTAATATTAGACCAGCGATATGTACTTCCCAAAAGTATATATTTTGTAAGTAATTTCGGGAACTATTGGAACGCCTCGATTACATATACTCGATTCCACGAAACACTTCAATTACATTGTTTACGAACGTAAAATACGCGCAAATTTCTTCACAATTCTTTATAAACGTGCATAATTTATATATTTGTATTACACTGTTCAAAATGCGTGAAAATATTGCGTTATAAATAGTATCGACTTAACATTGCATCACGACTTAAAAATTTAGAGAGATATATGTAACGCTCTCTGGTGGTATAGGTTATGTTTGCGGATGATCGAGAGATCCTAGATTCTATTCCTAGGTCAGGCAGGGAAATTGAGTTATTTTTGGAAATGGTTTTTTCTGCAGCAGCCATGGTTAGATAACGTGTTGCTTGTAGGCTTGCCCCTACTTTGTGGGACCTTAAAACACCGCTGCTGTGTATACCTCCAGAAATATGGCATAAGTACATATTATGTAGAAATTGTTAGTCAGCACGGACAACGTAGTGGTTTAAGTAATCGCCTTGTCACTGCAACTAATCAGAGTATTGTGGGTTCAAATGCCAAACGTGACATAAATTTGTGTCATCTGTTCTGAGATACAGGTTAATAACTTAGTTCAGTGGACAGTACTTCTATGTGAAAGTGTTATTGATGGCTACAATATCGATTATTATTATCTACAAATGGTCACCCTGCTTGGTTGTTCATAGTGATCATTATTGTGCTGTTTGTGAAGTCCTCCACTTTAGAGGTATTCAAAACAAATTGATAACAAATCTATTAAATACTAGCTTTTGCGCGCGGCTCAGCCCGCGTGGTACCTACTTGAATAAAAAGTAGCCTATGTCCTTCCCCAGGTTTTAAACTATATCTGTACCGAATTTCATCGAAATGGGTTGAGCGGTTTAGGCGTAACAGACAGACAGACAGAGTTACTTTCGAATTTATAATATTAGTAAGGATAAGTGCAATTTATCTCTGCCCACCCCTTTGGGGATAATAAAGCGTGAGTATAGTAATAAAAAACGCAGTAAAATCCGAGTAGACGTAATAACGCAGTGATATTGTTACGCTTTCGCGATGGCCGGTTAATTCACTCTCATTAACAGAACCGCACAAGATGGCTTTCGTGCAATTTACGTAATAAGTTATTTAAAAACTAATCTGCAGGTAACCAAGACGTTTAATTTTAAACCTAGATATAGCTGCTTTAAAAAAATATACAGCAGCTTGACACTCTGTTTTTGGATGGCCAATCAACGACATGTCAAAATGAAATTAATGTGAAGTGATTTGATTGGATGTCACTTAATTAGTTCACTGAATTATATGCCCTTCCGTTGGAAGGGCATATAATCCTTATTCCTTAGTTTCCTTACTAATATTATAAACTCGAAAATAACTCTGTCTGTCTCTTACCTCTTCACGGCTAAACTACTCAACCGATTTGGATGAAATCTGGTACATAGATAGATTAAAACCTGGGGAAGGACATAAACTACTTGCTATTGATGTAGGTGTCACGCGGGCAGAGCCACGTGCAAAAGCTTGTATATAATAATAAGTTATCAGCTGACACCAAAGAACGATTAAAAAAAAATCTAATGAGTTACCTTTCGTCACCTCACTGCCTACCACACAATCCATTAACTCACTCTACGTGTTATCGTAATAGTTCTAGTGTACTCGCACAAGGTCGGGCCGCCATTTAAAAACAGATGTGTCTGGTTTGTATTCTTGCCTGTTGCGTGTTGTCTAATACTACAGATAACGTGGCCAGCCTTTGATGTGTTCACCTTATGGATGGGTGACCGCGGAAAACATTTCTCATTTCTTTTTTACATAACACCCCCGCGTTGGGAATAATTATTTTCTAACACAAACATTGAAACAACGAGCACAGGAATAATAAACATTGTACAAAAATATATTTTTGGTTCGAACATTTTTTTGTACCGTGCGGGCATCTAATACGTGACTTCACGCAATAGCGAGGTGACATACATCCATAGTCACGCTTATAATCCCAAAGGGTAGGCAGAGTTTCACTATACCCGCAATGCGACATCCACGTAGTCATTTCCACAAAAGAAGTCAAATTCAGGGGAATAAAACTACTACGAGGGTCATGCTTGAAGAATATGATGAAAGGTTTTTATCGATTACGATTATAGACGAAAAATCGGTTTATTCGAATCTTCAATCGAACCAAATTTTTGAGTCTTTAGCATATATTTGATTGCGTGATTATTCGACTGTGTGATTATTCGATTGCGTGATTATTCGATTACGTAGTAGCTCAACGCAAATGACAATGCCAACTCCGCCGTTAAGTTACGCGCGCATGAGGACTTGTATATTGAAGGCAGACCTAAACAATATTAATCCATAACATTATCAAACCGCATCAATTGCCCGAGACCCATACCATTATTATAAGGCTTATGTTTAACTTATCACCAGATATAGTAAAATATAACAGTCAAAAATAGTAAATGATCACCAAAATTAAAACCGCATTTTAATACCAAAAATATTAATTGCACAGCAAAGAGATCAAAATAAGTAGACGGCTCCTATTTTTGGGTGGGTTTAAGAAGGAACCTAACATAACCTAACCCTTCCGAGACGGAATGCAGTGATTTGAGGCGTATAGGTACTCGTTATGATATATTTTAGTAAGCATATTTTGCGCGATATGGCGCTCTTTGGGGGAGGGCTATGTCCAGCAGTGGACTATTATAGCCTGATGATGATGATGATGACATTTTGGTGTGTTATTACTATTTTTGGTGGTCATTATATTCCGTTATTATAATCGAATCAACCCGTTTCGATTAATCAATCCGTTATGTGTCAAATACAAGTTACAATGAATCGATCAACAGTCGAATGCGAAGATCGTACATTTTGCGAATATTCAAATGACCGTTAGTAGCGATTGCACATCGACATATTTGTCGCCTACATTCCCAAGTTACAAAGTATTTTCTCATAATATCCTCAGTGCAATGTATGGCACGTGTTCTACAGAATGTACATTGCTAGTTCCCGGATATCGAACACGCACATTCAAGCTGCGGTACTATTGACAAATACTACATAACATACATTGTGGACGCAGCATTTGTTATTTATAATACACTAGCTGTCCCGACAGACTTTGTCCTGTACAAACGAAAAAAAAACATTAAACCATTATCTATACAAGTAAATAAAATTGAAGTGTCTGTTTGTAACGCCAAAATAACAGCTTTTTATCTAATGCATATGAAAGTATATAAGGTACCTACACGAAAATATATATTTCTTAATTTTTTAAATTTTTGTCTGTCTGTTTGTTTCGGGTAATCTCCGAAACGGCTGAACCGATTTTGACGGGACTTTCACTGGCAGATAGCTGATGTTATAAGGAGTAACATAGGCTACTTTGATTTTAGAAAAAAAATGGGTTCCGCGGAGACAAACACTTTTTAGTTAAAATCTACGCGGACGAAGTCGCAGGTAACAGCTAGTCTATACTAATATTATAAAGCTGAAGAGTTTGTTCGTTTGTTTAAACGCGCTAATCTCAGGAACTACTGGTTCGAATTGAAAAATTCTTTTAGTGTTGGATAGTCCATTTACCGAGGAAGGTTATAGGCTGTATAACATCACGCTACGACCCATGGGAGCGGCGCAGTAATCATTAACGCGGGTGAAACCGCGAGCACATCTAGTACTATATAAAAATAGCTGACCCGACAGACGTTGTCCTGTAACACGAAAAAAAGGAAAAATATACCTAATCTAAATCATTCTCAAATCCACTTGAACACACACAAAAAATTTCATCAAAATCGGTCCAGCCGTTTAGGAGGAGTTTAATTACAAACACGCGCACAGAAGATTTTTATATATAAAGAAGACTACCTATGCCTTAAGGATTTACTTGCGTTTTATGACACTGTATCATAGGCGCAACGGTAGTGAAGGCGGCCGCTATGGATGGTTTCAGGATAGGCAGTATTGTTCACATTCTCTTTCAAAATTTCTATTAATAGCACAGTATCTAGAGTTGTGTACGGTTGGCGGCAAGCCTCTTCTCCCATTAGATGGAACCTCAATTATAGGTTTAATAACCAACCCTTTCTGGTGTCAAGACAAAAGACTATGGTTCGTATGTATGTATGCAAATAACCATAATGAATGGTTATCCTATAGAAACGTATATCGGGATAACAAATATCCTATGTGGTAATCTAGCATACCTATAGTCTACCTATTTGCCAAATATTATGTGTCAAACGGTTTACGCGTGATTAAGTATAAATCATCCAAATATCGACATACGTATTTCTAGTCAGCCTCTTCCAGGTTTAAGCAAGTCCCTACGAAAGAAAGCATACCTTTGCGCAACGACCACGGCGGCGGCGTACGTACACACACGTAACCGCATCGGAATTGAATAACAATCACCTATAGACACTTTCCTATTCATAATATTAGTTTCCATAACGTTTGCGCACAACCAGTGCTGAATACAAAATTTAATATATGTATGTAGGGTAGACGAATTAATACGTATCGGCTGTTATAATAGCACGGCTATGTATGGGGAGATGTGAGTATTTATTGCTCTAACGTGTTTGAACGTCGCCTTTACATACATTTTGATTTAGACTGAGATTCCATAGCCACCAGATTTGCGCCATTTTAGCACAGCTTATAGTTTTGCAGTAAATATGAATAAATAAACAACGTATGCATATTCGTGAGTTTGAATGAAGACTAAATTTTTTTCCTGAAGCTGATAGGTCCTTTGTGTCCATTTTTCGCTTACGAATAGGATTAGAAAAGTCACCTAATCCTTTTACATAAAATTCAGGCTGAAGTCCATAACCTTGGCTAAGATATACTATAAGTAAGGTTCAGACTTTAGACTTCAATAAGTTTTTTTTGAAGTGAAATCTTCTCTAGCGGCGTTGTGCACTTTTTTTGTGATGGGTAAAAAATGTTAAACTCGCGTCAGGACACGTGACCTGATCGAAAATTCATAAGACGGAGGAAGAATTGTCAAACTCGCGTCAGGACACGTGACCTGATCGAAAATTCGTAAGACGGAGGGAGAATTGTCATGTTTGTGTACGATAACGCAATAAATGAATATTGTATTTTACCACATAAATGTTAGAACTTTTATACTGATAATTAAAGCAATTCGTGCAAAATTATTCCCTAACCATTCCAAAATATCAAAAATGCACAACGTTAATATTCAAGTTTTCACTTTTGCCGGCACTCCCGGAGTGCAACCCGTTGATTTTTTTTTATGCTGTAATAGGCTTGCGTTTGACCGTGATCTCACCTGATCTTAAGTGACGATGCAGTAGACGATGGAGCACGCTTGTCTAGAAGATACCTATTCACTCGCGACTTGAAGACACCCAGATTGTACTCATCGGGAAACACAGACTTAGGTAGTGAATTCCACTCTTTAGCGGTACGCAATATAACAGTGGAAGCAAAGCGCTTCGTGCGTAAATGTGGTATATCCACCATGTACCTGTGTCGCTGGTCTGATTGTCTGATCGTCCGTTAAGCATTTCATGAATTTGAATGAGACCTGGCACATAGATAGACCGTATCCTAGATTTCTGGTTAACCTTTTAACCGCTTACGTCGGATTAATCCGACAAATATTTTCGTGTCCATTTCGCCAGCGTCGTATATTATCGACCAGATACCACAGCTGGTTTAATCTGCTTTTTTATTTAATTAAAGTGTTTTCTATCAAAAAAATGTTTATATTGTGTAAATGGATAATTAAGTAATCACTTACAATTTAATACACTTTAGCTTCATAATTATTATTAGAAGTCCTAAAATAAGTATTTATTTTTGTAAGTATTTATTTTGTAAGTATTTATTTTCGATTCATTGTGCCGGGCGCTGGGGGTACGGCAACTGTTATGAAGTGGAGCGGTTAAAAGGTTAATCGAACCCAAAACCCTCGACGCAGGGGCAATGGGGAGAGAACCAATTTAACAACTACGCTTTCCGTGCAGTCAAAGTCAGTCCATTTCAGTATTCAACGTCTCATGTGTGCTATATTCAGTTTCTGTACAAACCCGGCCTGAGTAGGTGTGTTCAACATGTGTCTATTGTTCGCTGAGTGGGGTCTGCTACACATAATGGCGGCACTCATCTTTTTGTGTACGCTATGATTGAGTTGGTTACCGTTAAATGGAAAATCTTCCTGCGTATCGGTAACTAGTTTTTGAATTGGTATTAATGTACATAAAGTTTCACGCCTAGATCCTCGAAAGGGTAGGCAGAGGTTTGTTTTTGTCAAGAATGTCACACGTAACAGGCAATTATTGCAGTCTTCCTGACTCCGAACTACTACTAAGAATTTTTGACGTAACAACGTCTAATAAATCGATGAACGCCGGCTGCACGCACGAAAAAGGGTGACTCATTGTCCCGTTACGCTCATTGTAACGTTACGGGAAAGAAATTTTCTTATGACGTTGTCACGTTAAACTATCGTCCGTAAACCGACTTTACAGACAATCAATTTTTTTGACAGAAATTTTTTATTCGGGCATCGAATCCGAGACCTCACGCACAGCAGCTACCACTGCGCCACTGAGGCAGTACGCTGCCTCAGAGATGTGAGTCTATGTATGCATTCATAGACTCACGCCTGTTTTTCGAAATAGGCAGAGACTACAGATTTCGAATAGCTACAATCCTGGTGTACCTCTACTTAAACCGTTGTGGTTTTTGGAATGATTATTGTAGAAGTCAAATCGGTCAAACGTTAAACTTTAAATGTTGTCTGACATGTTTTATGCATCTTTACTGTCAGAAACATACGGGTATTGAGTCATTAAGGTCATACGGGTCGTTTAGTGATTTAAACGATCGTCTCACTAGACGAACAATTGCTTGTTCAACATACAGTTGTCGTGAGTGTTTGTTAACTATTGCTGCATGTCAAAATGCTTTAGAAATAGTTCGCATTAATTGTAATTTTTGATATGTCCTACTCGTCACTGGCCTTATAAATATATACTAGCTATGCCCCGCGGCTTCAACCACGTTAATGATTACTTTTCCGCTCCCGTGACTCGTAGCGATGTTGTTATAGCCTATAGTCTTCCTCAATTCTAATCGGACTGGTAGTTCCAGAGTTTACCGTTCAAACAAAAAACTAACAATGTTTTCAGCTATAATAATAATAATATTCTATCACATACACACAACACCATCTAGCACAAACTAAGCACAGCTTGTACTATGGGTACTAGACAATGGATAAACATACATATATACCTTTTTTTGTAAATACCTACATATTATACATAGACACCCAGACCAAGAAAACATATCCATGGTCATGCACACAAATGTTTGACTTGTGCGGGAATCAAACCCGCGACCTCAGGCGTGACAGTCAGTTACAATTACCACTACGCCATCGAGGCCGCTATGTTATATTAGTGTAGATATTCACAACTGTTCCTGCCGAATAGATACCTAAAAGACCGAAAGTGTTCATTAACCTCTTGGCAGAATCAACCAACGAGCACCACGCATCATACTACGTTCAAAACACGTAAAATTTAAATAACCTTAATAAAACTACCGTAATTAAAATTAATTTGTTCTAATTTTATTAATAAACGCCACAAAATAAACATTATTTCGACTGCTAATACTTTTTTATTACAGTGAAACCTCTTAAGGTGCTAATAGACTTAAGCATTCAATTGTAACAGAACATCGAGCCTTCGTTGTTTTAAATTGTCGAACTGAACATCGGACAAAGCCAAGCAAAGAGCCATACATCGCTAAGAACATTTTCA
Organism: Catocala sponsa; assembly: GCA_963564715.1. NCBI lineage: Eukaryota > Metazoa > Arthropoda > Insecta > Lepidoptera > Erebidae > Catocala > Catocala sponsa. The sequence continues at coordinate 16,786,754 of OY751351.1, read as the reverse complement.
CGATCATTCTAAAACTTATTTTTATACAACTAAGGTGAGAAACAAGCCCACCTGATGGTAAGTGGTCACCGTAGCCTATGGACGCCTGCAAGACCAGAGACATAACTTGCACGTTGCCCACCCTTTAGGAAAGGAAAAAGAGAAAAAGGAAGTGGGTACGAGAAGAAACGGGAAGGGGTAAAGAGGGTGATTGGGCACCGGCACTCTTACTCACCAAACGAAACACAACAGTATGAATACTGGTATTTCACGTCGATATTCTGTGCGAGGGTAGTCCTTCCCCGGCCGAGCCGACCCAATCATGCTGAAATCATCGAAGATCTACAACCCAAAAAAAAAACTTGAAGCAATTTTACTGTTCGTTAAATGCTCGCTAATACGCTCCCGTTTATTTTTCTGTAATGTAACATTCGCTAGAATGCTCATTAAAAGTGAACGCTGAAGTCTATCAGCAGCTTTACGGAACATGTGACGACCCATCCGCGCGGCGACCGCACACAAATTAACAGTGTTAATGTGTCAGACCACATGAAACCGACCAAAGTCTATATAACTAAATGAATCACATTTATTAGCAGCTCTGCTCTAATATAGTTATTTCTTACAGTCAACCGCAAGACACTTAAACATTCACTAATACACTATCGCTTGGTTTAACGATGAAGGAAAAACGACGTTAAGAAACCTGCATGTCAAAGTTTTCCATAGTTCTCAAAGATGTGTAAAGTCTATCAACGGGACGCTGGCCCGTTGACTATGACCTATTCCCGGAATGAGAAGACGGCCGTTTCCAGCAGTGAGACAGTTTATATACAAGACTGATATATTGATATTATATACAATACACACAATCGAAAACATACACAGTTGTGATTGCTGTGTACCTCTATCGTCGTTGGTGCTAGGTATATTTTCATAAAAATAGATATTATGCTTTTACCTCATAGAGGCTTTTAGAGACAAAGGCTATGCACTCGTCGCAGTCCTAGCATATATTTCTTGCTTGAATCTACATCCTAACTAATATTATAAATGCGAATGTGAGTTTGTTTGTTACGCTTGCACGCATTACCTACTCGACCGATCATCATGTAATTTCGCATACACATTGTCTGTGTTCAGAGAAAAATCCAATAAAATTTATATTGACTGCCCCTCTGGGAAACAGGCGTGAATCTATGTATGTATGTAAATTGATATTGTTCATCATTTTGATGAAGTTCGTGCTTGGTTTATGTATTTTTAGGACAGCGCGTAGGTACACAGCTTTACATGTAGATAAATTATATATACTAAAATCATACACACAAACGCTTTTTATAAAACACATGTAATCGTGTATCTTCTAAGAAAAATACTAGTATGACAGACCTAAATTAAAATACGACGAAATTTGAGGAAGTCATTGAAGTTTGATTAACAACTTGTTTTGATGCAACGAAATATTTTGATAGAAAGTTTTTATATTCTTCATATTCTTTAATATTAAGAGATATGATTCAGAGACATTTAAGAAAATACGTTTTGGACACAATGACTCAGCAATAGCTAATTGAAGCTACAGATCTTATTGTTGGATACACTGAATCATCTGAGGCAAGCTATGGTGCGATTATTAAATGGATGGGGCATTAAGTAGTATAGAAACAGTAGTAGTAAAACAATGCCAAGAGCTCTAGTTTTTGGAGCATCACTGACGTAAGATGTACCAAAGAAATGAGTGCGTTTATTAGGATTTTACACACTTGTTGGATAACTGCTTTAGTTCGTGGCTTTCATTTAGGGTAATACCTGAAACATATCGCGAGGTCCCTAGTTTGAATCCCGTTACAGTTCAAGCGTTATTAAGATTTACTATGATAGATGATATGATAGGATGCAGCACGACGGATAATCCGACCGTGAGATTTTTTAAATTGATATTCGTGGTAAAGTCAGAATGCTTCTAACGGCTTGAAAATACAACGCTGCCTAACCAATAAGTACAGAAAAAGTTTAAACTTAAATTGGTAAGCATTTCCAGGTACAGTTCTAATTAAACTGTAGCCGTCAGCTAACAAATTCACAGTATTACAAACTAACAATTAATTGCCCAGTCTAAAATCAAACCTGAGTCATCCAGCCGCAAGAGGAAAAACAACACAACTACAGGAAGACACGAAGCTAAACTTTCAGAGGTTAATATAAACGTAAACTAGTTTTGGAATACAAAACACGATGTTTGTCTGTTTATGACGTCTTTACTAGTAAATTGCTGAACAGATTTCGCAGAGTAAATAAAGTTATACAATGGATAAGCTTGTACGAAATCATGAAGGTTTAAAAGTGAAGGATGAAGGTGGCACAGAGATGTAGAACATATTTATGCTCTTTACACATTAATATAAATGTTAAATATATATTGTATATAAACTTCAGTTAGGTTTAGTATTATTAAACTTGAAGTACGTAAGTTTTACTTAGCTATCTGTAAGTAAAACTTAGAGCAGCGATAGCTCAGTGGGGAGACCAACAGACTGCAATGCAGAGGGTCTCGGGTTCGAACCCACGTCACGCACCTCTGACTTTCGGAAGTTATATGACTTTTCGAAATTATGTGCGTATTGATTGTTAATTATCGCCTGCTCCGTGCCTCGGAAAGCACGTTAAGCCGCTGGTCCCGACTGCCATGAGCATATATGGCAGTCGTTATTGGGAGAGTGTCGACAATAAAGATCCCACTGGATCGAAGTGTCGCCAGTCTGCACTGACTGGCCCCCACATAAGATAAGATAAGTAAAACTTACGTACTTTCGTATGTATGTATGTATATACATACATATATGAAGGTGAAATATGTAAATAATTTTGCATGATAAGAACCGATTATATTGCTATCTCTCGTTTAAAATTCGGGCAACAAAACATTAATTCTTGTTCGTGGCATAAGTTTGAAGTCAGGCATAATATGGAGTTTTTAGAAAACTCTTAGAATCTGCAGTTCTGAAGAGTGTGTAATTCTCGGCAAAAAGCTAGACCTCTATTATAATTATGTGATCTTATTTACTATTTACCAGGCACAGGTACTAATTTCAAGATGCTATTTAGAAATTCTAGTCAGACAGACCCAGTTACTGGGAATCGAACCTCGTACACACACAGCAATCGCATTCACAACCGCTGCGCGTTCCAGGCAGTCATTAATACATACAGTATTTATTTTTATAAGATCGGGGCCTCCCGCTTTACGATTAGTGCTAATTTTATATTGACAGCAACCCAATTACAATTTAATACTGTAGAGAAACTGGACCGCTCCAGAAACATATATAGACTGACGCCTCTATTTTCTCGAGGGATAAGCAGAGACTAAAGATTTCTACTTGCTATGATCCTGGCATACCTCCCATGCTTAATTCGCTTTCTTTATATTCTTGATGCAAGTTTTTCGTTTTGGGGCATGATGGTTTAAGTGATCATCTCGCCACTGTCACAGCAACGAGTGTTGAAAAACGCGAAAAATTTAGTTATTGGCAAACGCGATATAAAAAAGTGCGATGAATTTTTTTTTTTTAAATAATAATATTCTACCACATACACATAACACCATCTGGCCCAAACTAAGCAGAGCTTGCACTATGGGTACTAGACAATCATGGTTAAACATACATATGTATATACTTTTTTTTTGTAAATACATACATCAATTATTATATATAGAAACAGCCAGACCAAGACAAAAATCCATGTTCATGCACACAAATGTTTGACTTGTGCGGGAATCGAACCCGCGACCTTAGGCGTGACAGTCGGTTACACTAACTACTACGTCATCGAGGCCGCCATAAATAGTTGTTCCAATTCTGGCGGTCCCTTGTTTAAATGTTTGCAATAATATATAATGGATATGGGTTTTTTTTTAAAGTGGTACGCCTAACCTAATCTTTTTTCAGAATAACTTCGATGTGGTCAGAGAACTTTCGAGGTCTGAATTTCCCATTCACATGACCTAATAAACCAATGTGTGATTGACCATACCTAACTAGTTTAATAACTATGACCTACATTTAAATTTATTGTCTTTTTATGTGTTAGCTTCCATGTTGACTGATCTGAATCTTATTTTATTTGCTATCACCATTATCTCTCCACGCTTATATCGCCAAAAAGATGTTTTACAATGGATATGACTTTAGAAGTCGAGTGATCCCTGCGCCCTGCTTGTGAGAAGTAACACCGTGGTAGGTTTAGTCGGTATTACCGGAATATCTCCATCTTTTCCCGGGTGATTCTGACACATAACCCCTCCGCCCGCCCCCGCAGAGGAGAATGCGCCAATGAATTAGCCCACGTAAAAAAAAAGAATAGCGGTCGTCTCTAGAACCGCTTCTAACTGAGAGACGCAAGCAAAGCGAGACAAAGCTATTTAGCACTCAGCGTTTATCGAAAGGATGAAGTTATATTATACTAAAACGAGGTATTTAAATTTACTAATATTATAAATGCGAATGTGAGTTTGTTTGTTAGGTTTTTACGCCTTAACTACTCGACCGATCATCATGGAATTTCAGATACAGGTTGTCAGGGGTACAGAAGAGGACATAAGTCCTTTCATCCACAAAAATACTGTTTCCGAGAAGTAGCTAGTTAACACGTTCCCTGTCCGATGAACCACATATGGTACATAACAATTGATTTTCTATTGTGTCTATCACGGGACTGTGAATGAGTATATAAAAACTGAGGATTTATTCTTTGAGTGCGCTTATGCTTATCTCTGAAACTAACAGTGCGATTTTAAAAATTATTATTTCGTTTGATAGTAGTATATATTTATTTAGGAAGGCAGTAATCATAAACGTGAGTGAAACCGAGGGTGACAACTAGTGTATGATGAGTTGAATAATATTACATTAACCTGTCAACAAAACTCATTTTTACCAATATAACATTAAAATTCAAAATTAATATTTTATTTCCTTGTCATATATATTACACATAAGTATTTTTCCTAAAGTATCCCATTAAATGTCGGCCATTTTATTATTTCAAACGGATCACATGGCGTGCTCACGCGCATATGACATCATACCAGTGACACACAGCCGCAGCAATTAGCCAACCAACTTGCACGAATAATTGGTCGATAAAATTGGACAACAATTTGTTAGGAATTCGGAAGATTTCGGTTATTTAAATTCTGACCCGAATTAGTGGTCATACGGTACGGTCTAAATTCTGAATCGAAATAATGAATCCGGACTAATATAACAAATGTAAATGTCTGTTTGTTTGTATTAGCAACAAAAAAAAGATCGTCTTTTTTGTTGCTTAGTTTATGAGCCTGTCACTGTCGTAAGTCAACTTACGAACTTCAAAGTCTATCGGTTAGTGAGTTTACTAATTTACTAAAGCTACATTTAGGTTAATTGCTAAATTCGGGCAAAAGGTTTGTCTATAAAAATATAACCTGGAAAACGAGTAAACGTTAGACATAACAATCGTATCTTTCACATTATGCTACTACAGCATAATGTGAAAGATACGATTGTTATGAAATTGTCTAGTTCAATTATATGTAAGACTAGATGTGTCGGCGGTTTCATCTGCGTTTATGGTTACTACGCCGCCCCCGTGGGTCGTAGCGTAATGTTATATAGCCTATAGCCTTCCTCGATAAATGAATCATCCAACACAAAAATAATTTTTCAATTCGGATCAGTAGTTTCTGAGATTAGCGCGTTCAAACAAACAAACTCTTCAGCTTTATAATATTAGTATATAGACTCGTTCTTGGTTCTTTCCAGATTCAAAAGTATTATTGGTTCTGCCTTGAAGTAGGGATTCAAAATTCTGTAAGGAAATTATCAATGGCCTATCCTTGTGTCTATTACGCGTTAGCTAAAAACATAACTACACGAAATCTGAGTATGACACACCAGTTCTTACCCCCGAGAGACAAACAAGATATAGTATGTTACAATAATAACACAGTTGAACTAAAATATTCGAGACTATTAATGATGTAAGCACAGTTTAAATGTCGGATGTTTTACAAATCGCAGGCATGCACTAAATGTCTAGACTTGCTCAGCGGGTCTATATTTAGCGCGCTAATTATAAGCGCGATAAAAAGTTGTTGCGTTATTCATACTTCTTTAAATTTAACATGGTTTTACGTGATTACTGTTGAGGAACAAGGAAATACCCACTTGACACTGGTATTTCGGGGAGCCTGGCTGAGGCAAAGCCTATGCTTTAGAAGATTATAAACAGAGCATTGTGTTATGTTCCTGGGGTATGTAGAATCTCGAGCCTCTTTGATAAGGTATAATGTGAGCAGTGATCTTGTCATTTGAGCTGGCAGCTAATTTTAAGAGTTAGCAACGAAAGCAAGAATAATATATTCTATCACATAAACACAACACCATCTAGCCCAAACTAAGCAGAGCTTGTACTATAGGTAACCTTTTTTTTATAAATACATACATTTTATACATAGAAACACCTAGACCAAGACAAACAACCATGTTCATGCATTTTAAACTCTTGCGTGCTTAATATATACATAGGTACATATATAGGTAAGCTTGTAACGACGGCCAGTATAACCTGGTTAAAACATCAAGAACTAAACATAACCGCGGTAATTCCGAATTTATTAACTTAGAAAAACTACAATCATAAAAATCTATTTGTTACTCAACCTGGGAATCGAACCCGGGTCTTCAAGATCCGCATTGGTATACACTATCGACTAAATCAAATGGGGTTCTTATCCTAGTAAATAACACTATAGTTTCAATTTCCTTTTTAGTATCACAAGCTTTCCCTCAACTCATTGAATTCTAACAATACTTCAACTGCTAATTCTAAAAAATGACTAATCATTGTTTTTGCTGAGAGTGAATCAATCGGGATGAGAACACGCGACCTTGGAGTCACTGGTTACGGAGATTACATGTCACCTGTCATAGCGCAGTTGTAATTGGCGCGGAAAACGCTTATAGTTGTGTTCGTAGGTATTATGTTAATGAGAAAATGTTATATAAATACATAGACTATGTATAAATACATCGATGGCGTTAGTCAGTGTAACCGACTGCCACGCCTGAAGTCGCGGGTTCAATTCCCGCACAAGTCAAACATTTGTGGGCATGAACTTGGATGTTTGTCTTGGTCTGGGTGTTTCTATGTATAATATGTATGTATTTACAAAAACAAAAAGTATATTATATGTATGTTTATCCATTGTCTAGTACCCATATTACAAGCTCTGCTTAGTTTGGGCTAGACGGTGTTGTGTGTATGTGATAGAATATTATTATTATATTATAGATGCCTATGTATTGTCTTATGTGTCCCGAAGAGGTAGGCAGAAATCTATTACAATCAAAAGATGTGAGCTATGTTTGAAACTGACTCCATAATTCAGTCGGATAAGAGTGAGGACATGTGATCGAGAGTTCGATTGTCAGGTCAGATTTCAAATATTATTATTTACTAGATAGAACTCATAGCCAATTGCACTCACTGATCGGTAAACGATTAGTGAGGTTAAGCAACGTTGGGTGCAGTCAGTCTATAGATGGGTGACCGCTTAGTGGTATATCATCTGAGCGTCTTCGTGCTTCGGAGGGCACGTAAAAAGTCGGTCTCGGTTGTTGTCAAATTGACAGTAGTCGTTGAGCCATGTCAGAAGCCTACGGGCGGCTTGAACAACTCTTGACAACAGGTTCGCCACGAACCAAACGAAAAAAAACTACATTTTCGATTATTTACTAGAATCTGGCATTTACCAATAAAATTCTCGGGAACAGTACTATTTTATGGATGAACATTTTATTTGGTTTGTAATTCTTTTCTGTACCTCAGATAATCTGTATACAAAATTTCATGATGTTCGGTCCAGTAGTTAAGACGTGAAACTAAAGAAAAGTAACATAGTTAATAAGTTATATAAATACTTAACAAGTTAACAAATTGTATGTATGTTAGTCTATAAGGTATTTATCTATGCGTCCATGCTACGCGAAATAAAATGATCATTATTATTATAACACAAATAAACAAACAAACTCACATTCGCATTTATAATATCAGTTAGGATTTATATGCTTGTAAGAAGTATTCTTGTATTAGACTACGCAAAACATATGTATAAAATTAGACACAGCCGAAAATGCCTATCTTCATTTCCCCCTGAAGATTTACTACAAGACGCTGTTAGAGTTTTTCAATGAAAACCAGCAATTCACCTGGACCGAAAGCTAATAAAGCAATAAAAGAGAATCAAACCCACAATCTCCTTAACAATGCACCCAACACACCATCCAAATACACTTTAACCTAAATCGAATCCCATCATAACATGACTCCGATCGCTACATCTCAACATTAGACAGGCTTTTAAAAGCATCATCAATTATACGTTCTCGTAGCGCTGGATACAGAACAAATTGTGTTCCTGATAACAGGGAGGGGATAATGTAATGTTGGTTGTTGGTTGCCGTGGGTGGTTGATAGTTGAGGCCTGATAAAGGAATAGTGACCTCACAGGATCGGTTTTAGAACGACGGTTTAACAATACGTAACTTTATTTTTTCTAAGTGGATGTGGTATAATTCTTGTAAGGGAATTGCCGTAGGGACATTGCCTCATTGGCATGTTTCTACAGAATATACCACGGGGAGTGCTCAGAAGAGTTATTCCACCTTATCCGGCCCTCCCATTTCCTATCCAGAACAACGCGTGCTGGGCTCAGATGCCATCCTTACACAGTAGAGTCGACTAGAGCGCGTACCAACAAGTTTGGGTCCTCATACCTCTGCCGAACGACCAAGGCATGGAATTCTCTGCCAAGGCACGTGTTTCCTTCTTCCTTCAACCCTGGGTCCTTTAAGCGGGGCCGTGAAAAAGCACTTTCTCAGGGCGTCAAAGTAGAGACCTCAACATCGCCTCGGCTGCTATGAGGGCGGTGTGGACGCCACTGCTCTTAGACCACACGGCTGCTTACCATCAGGTAGAGTGTGGTCATTTTGACGAGCAAAATAAATAAAAAAAGAACCTGCTCTTTTGTATGATTTTTGAATTACTAAGCATGTAGCCAGGTGAAATAGGCAACAGCAAATAGCATTCAAAAGGAATAATTCTGTAAAAATAGTTTTGATATTGGTGGCAAAATAGAGAGCAAATAATATTTTAAAAGTGTTGTCTATGACCAAAGGCGATTTATCTCACTACTTCGCACGCCTGTACTTATATAGAGTTGACGTCACAATGTGAATCGTGCATCCTTTTTCTGTCATTTGACAGTTACCTCTACTAACAGATTTAAAAGACTTCTAGTTTACAGGATGGATTTAATAGATTTTTGATGAAGGTAACCTTTTGAATTGAATTATTAAAAATAATTGAATCAACTAAGCTGTTACGTTATGTACGAGTATTGTTTATTGTAATATATTGTTTGTTATATGTATAAAGATATGAAAATGTAGTGTTGTTTTTGAAAAGTGAAGGTCTAAAATAGGACCACAATAGATTTCATTGTTATATGAAACGCGGAAGGCGGGGCATAGTCACTTGAAGTACAAATTGGACAACCGTTTGTTCACCAGTGGGAAGAGGAAAATTTTATAATAATTATTATTAGTCACGAAGATGAGTAATAAGATCTTTTAGAGGAAAAACTAGTTTATGAAGTCTATATTATGTCAGACTATAATTATGTTCATCTATACTAATATTATAAAGCTGAAGAGTTTGTTTGTTTGCTTGTTTCTAACTACTGGTTCGATTTGAAAAATTATTTTTGTGTTGGATAGCCTATTTATCGAGAAAGGCTACAGGCTATATAACATCATGCTACGACCCACAGGGGCGGCGCAGTAACGACAAACGCGGGTGAAACCGCGGGCAGATCTGGTGTTTAGATATATGGCTAGATCTTAGTAACTGGAAATTCCTAGTTTATACCTATCCATTCAGCAAACAGGCGGCTTTAAATCTAATATTTTGTATATGTAGGTATATATTTATGAAATATCAGGTTCGATATGTGCGTTAAGCAAAACTGTCAGCAGAGGCATACAGTATAATAGGGTCTAACAGACTCACTGTCTGTGACTCTCTCTGCTGTTTAGGTGAATCGAAATATATAGTAGTGTCTATCAGACTCACTTTTTCACTCTCACTGCTGTTTAAGTCAATGTAACTATCAATTAATGTAAAAAGCTGGTATAATACATGTTTTACACGAATCTGCCAACACTTTTAGATATAGAAACATAACGCTATGATAACTGACTTAGAACATGCCGTCTCTTCATTTCCACATAAAAGAATATTCACTACTAGCTTTTGCGCGCGGCTCCGCCCGCGTGGTACCAATAAAAAGTAGCATATGTCCTTCCCCAGGTTTTAAACTATATCTGTACCAAATTTCGCCTAAATCGGTTGAGTAGTTTAGCCGTGAAAAGGTAACAGAAAGACAGACAGACAGAGTTACTTTCGAATTTATAATATTAGTAAGGATTAATAACCCTTTAAACAAACTTTTACACATAAAAAGGCATTTAAAACTGTCTAACCCAAAGCAAAAAAGGTACAACCGACATTTTTAAAATTTCATTCCAAACTAACGCAATGCAAAAGCGTATAACTTAAAAAAACGTCAAAATAAACGAATGGCCATCACGTCCGAGGCGCATGCGACTCCGTATCGCGTTGGCTATGAGATCATACTGTATTCTCTGGTCACCGGTCTAAATTGACCCCTCACGACAATAACTTGCGGTACAACTTAAGCGACACGGTTAAGTTGACACGGGCCTTTTTATATTTGTCGCGGTCGGGTGGTCACGCTGAATTACAACGAACTAAAGTTGTAGTTTTATTATATGCGTCATACGAACGACTTGTTTTGATACATTGGATGTAGTTTTTGTAATGACTTACGTTAATAGATATTCTTGTTTTACGTTAATATGAAAGTATTTCTTGGTCTCGTACGTTTTCCGCTTAGTTCGGTGGCTGATGGTAATGTTTTTATTTTTATTTTATTTTATTTATTTGGTTCACCAACAACTGTATACACAATTACTTACACTTAATACAAACTTATAGAAAATAACATTGTGTAACAATTACTTATAGGTAAACACCACATGATTTATTTAAATGTTAACAAAATAAACTTATAATCTAAACACGGTCGCTGATATAACACAAGAATAAGAATAAGAAAACTATGCATGGTCAAAACAAAATATACAAAAATAACAAAGATAGAGCCAGCTTGTTGTAGTTTAAAATTTTCCTATTACAGGGTTAAGCAGAGTGTAAATTCAGTTTTCTTTTAGAAATGCTACAGTACCAGCACATCGTCTGGTTATGTGCCCTAAAGACGACTTACGATTCAGGGCCTATAACATCTCTTGGTATTTTTTTACGACTGAGTGTATAGTACAGTTATGTCTATCACTTCTGGAATATGGAAACATGATTTTATGTGTATAAAGAGATAGAGCTTGGCGAAATCCAAAATGAAACTTGGAATAGTACTAAGACTGTCAAGAAGAGCGGCGATAGCTCAATGGGGAGACCAACAGACAGCAATGCAGAGGGTCTCGGGTTTGAACCCACGTCGCGCACCTCTGACTTTCGGTAGCTATATGACTTTTCGAAATTATGTGCGTATTGATTGACAATTATCGCCTGCTTCGTGCCTCGGAAAGCACGTTAAGCCGTTGATCCCGGCTGCTATGAACATCTATGGCAGTCGTTATTGGGAGAGTGTCGACACAAAAGATCCCACTGGGTCGAAGTGTCGCCGGTCTGCACTGACTGGCCCCCACATAAGATAAGATAAGACTGCGAGGTTCGATCAAAAGACAAGCCGGCTTGTGCTCAGTAGATGGTAATAGCTAGGTAGCTATTACGATCTACTGAGCACAGCTTCAGACACCGCGCTGCTTCTAATAATCTCTTGATAGACAAAAAGAAGTGCAAGCCACAAATATTTGTTTCCTGTCTGGGTGTTCGACGTACTTTAAGTACCCTACGACAAAAATAAAGTATGAGGTATCAACATTCAGCGTTTTATTTCGTTTACCGGGCCGAGGTTTTGTTTTCGCTATCTGCTTATAATTTCTATAATAAAATGACGTGGATGTTATGGAAAACGTTTTCAAAGACCACAATACGGTTCCAGACATCGTTCATGAATACAATCCAACAGAGTTTAAATAATATTTAATGGTTATAAAATACAACCCATAATAAAACGTCAATGAAATAGCTCAATTAATTATGATACTTTCTAAGTTATTACAAATTGCAATGTTGACAGGAAATGTCGGTAATTAATTTGATTAGGTACATGCGGAATTAGATGTAACGTGGGACCGACAGTCTGTTGACAAACAAACTAACAAACGAGCTACATGATTAGATATACTTCCGTAACATATTTTTTAAACGTATAATTGAAATGATCAATTGCAATTGTCAATTTTCATATGATTGATGATAAGTTAGTACAAGTATGTGCTTATTTTTGCGTGTGATCGTGAAGGTCTTCGATTCGATTTCCGCGTTAGACGGTGTTATTGGATTTTACTGTTAAATAATATACTGATGAACGTCATTAGACTCGCCTATATTACGTGGGACATAATAACCTGTCGCGGAGGAATTCACACATAAGAAACAATTAAAAACTATATTTAAAAAAAAAAGCTACCACAAAACTATATAAACAAATATTTATAAACGCTCTACATCGGAATTAAATCCACAGCATTCGGCGCAGTGACATTGGCATAGCGAAAACTGCGCCATTCGATCATAACCACAATAATGGTTTATGATAAACCGTATCAGCGCCTCCACCTCAAACTAAACAAGTATGATTATAATAATAGTTATCAGCTCTGTATATAAACTTTTCCACTGCTGGGCACGGGACTTCTCAGAGTGAAAAGGGTTAGGCCATAGTCCACCACGATGGCCCAGTGCGGGCCAGACTTCACATATCCTCGAGAACATTATGGAGAACCTCACAGACATGCAGGTTTCCTTACGATGTTTTCCTGCGTTATTAAAGCTGGCCATAATTAACTATTACTAAGCACATGACTTCGAAAAGACCGCGGTGCATTCCTTGGGATCGAATTCGAGACCTCTGGTAATCTAATCCAATAAGCTATCGCTCCTTCTTTTTTCTTTTCGTGTGGTTAGTGGCCAACTTGTTGTCAAGAGTTGTTCAAGCCGCCCGTAGGCCTCTGACATGGCTTAACGACTGCTGTCAATTTGACAACAACCGGGAGCGACTTTTTACGTGCCCTCCGAAGCACGGAGACGCTCACACAAGCAAGCAAGCACGGAGGCTATCGCTGCTTATAACAGACAGGCGTAAGTATATATAATTATGTAAATAACTAAATCGTGATAGATTATAAGTTCGTCATTGAAAATTTAAATGAGGCTTAATTCCGTAAACACTGTTTACATTATAACAAGTTTGGACACACCCTAATAGTCGCTGGCTATGATAATGTCTGATATAATCAAATAAAAAATGTTTATGAATGATGGATCATGTAAAACAGTTTTGCGTCACATTTTAATATGTACCCTGTATTCTATTATTTAAATTATATATTATAAATAATATAGTAAGGATACATACATAGTTCTAGGAAGGACTAGGCATGTGACGATCAGATGAAGGTAAGAAGATAAAGGCATAAGACTGACTGACAGACTGACTGATTGATTGCAGAGGTGTACCACACCAATTTTTCACCGGCTATGATTTTAGATCCCATGTCATAGAAGCCCCTATTACCGTCTATTAAGCACGGCTCAGACTCCACGCTGGTACTGTAAAATCCTCAATTGAAAACTCCAATAACGCGTCCCCGGTCCGGGAGTCGAACGGTAGACCTTAAGCACAGAAGTCACATTCAATATGCTGCGGCAACGAAGCAGTTCCTTAACCGCGATAGGCGCGATAACTATCGACTACCAAGCAGCTCATTTGCCATAAGCCGTATAAAAGAAAAGTATGTGCCGTAGCTACGAACTCCACATAACCGAATTAAAGGTCTTAGCATACAAAAATACACGTTGTATTTTATTGCTATATTTTTAAATGCGACGATGTCAAGAAATCGTCCCGTTCCCTCCGCCACGAGAAAAAACACGTCACGTATGCTAAGACCTTAAATTCAACAATCTGCCCGTTGTACTACAGCCATTCAAACCCCAAGGTCAGAATAGCTTCTCTATAAACAAAACAGAGAAGGTTTATAGAATGAACAATGCTCAGTCACGCAATCTATACTGCGATACCGTGTTATTTTTAAACGATTGGAAATAACTTGCTTGTATTAATAAACGTTATTGCTAAGGGAACTGAGAAAGGTACGTATATTAAGTTTAATTGGGCATGCGTAAATAATGGATGGCAACAAAAGATTGACGAAACAAAGTTAGGTATATTATCAACTAGCTATACCCCTTCGTTTCACCCATGTTTATGATTATCTCTTCTATCCCGTGGCTCCTTGTTACTTCTGAATAAAGTAGCTTTCAAATGGTGAAAGAATTATCAAAATCGGTTTAGTAGTTCCAGAGTTTACAAGTAAACAAACAAACGAATCTTTCCTCATTATAATAGGTGTGAATTGGATAGTCTACAGTTTAGACTACATATAAGTATACTATAGACCATGTATGGATGTGTGTACTTTGAGCAGACTAGCGCAGGTCTGGGTTTAAATCTCGAACATATCTAATTATCGCGGCATAGTCTCCATTTAAGAGACCAGGGCCCAAACATTCAATATAATTTATTTATTTATATTTTCAACGACTTATTCACTAAACATTCAGCAAGAATGGCATTCATAAGTTATAAGCACAGGGCATTTGTCACTTACAGAAGTGCGCAGCACTTGCAGAAAGGTAAGATAGTTAAAGAAAAGAAAATACATTATATATCAAATACGTTATGCGTCTCTATAGTAAAATTACAGATTATTTGACATATTAGTAATTAGTAATATAAACCAACAATAATGCGTCTTGGAATTAGGTACAACAAAAGATACAATAATATCATAATGTAACAAAAACGATTTACGATCACTTATGAATTATCTTAGCACACGACCAATAGGCAAACAGTCTCCTATTACTTACTGAAACCTCACAAAACTACAAACTACACGCTGCTTAAAATTTCGTGATGGAAAATCCCAAGAACAGTTTTCCTAATCGCAAGGTATTGGCTCAAGATCTGACATATTAAAAAGTCAGTGATTTTCCTCAAGCCTATGTAAAATGTCCAGAATATAATTGCATGAATATATGCATTTTCTACAGAGAGATATCAAACACAGCGGGGAAAATATAGATACTTATAGTAATAAAGAGCTTTTCTAAATCGTGTTTCCGTATAATCTTGTGGTACCGGATTCGATGCCCGAGTCGAAATAAAGTGGTATGATTTTGATATGACTAACTCGTTGGTTACGTGAAATTGGTTTACGCCTATGTTTGCATCTGCGAAGTCGAGTTAGATGCCTGATCTAAGCAGTGCTTTTGGAATTTTCTGAAAGGATGTTTTCCGTAGCGTCGAGGGAATGTGCCAAGTATACCACAGTAGGTTCTAAACCGTAGCAAAAAAAAAGTTGTTGGTAGACCGTCTCCCTGCCTACCCTACAACGATGTATACCCCTAGGTACATAATAAGCATTAAAAAAAAATGGGTTATATAATAACCAGCAATTTGGGTTACCAATAACTAGTGTTGCTATCCGTCAGGGTTTCCCCGGATTTGTCCTAGTTTAGAGGGCATCCGGGGAGCGTCCGGGCGGAGTTTCATTTGTAGTCCGGGTTTAAAAATGTAAAGTCTTGGGCCGCCTGCGACACACGCACTGTGCCCGCACGCTTCGATCAACCGACGAACCAACTCGCTAAATTCACCATCCTGTAACTGTTTTTTATTACACCATGTTTAAAGAAACCAGTTGACATGTCCGGGTCCTGGGCTCTAAAATCCGGGGTTTTCACGCGTCTTGTCCTGGTTGCCAAATTTTAGAGATGGCAACCCTTCTAACTAAGCTACAATACTTGTATTAGAAATGAGTTCATGTTAGTAACACAGCGGGTGGGATTCGAATCCACAACCTCGATCGCAAGTCTAATGCATTATTACTATGTTTATGTACATAAGTAACAAATACCTATTAAGGCAAACTTAATGTTACTCTTAACACTGACACGAGTACACACACAGCCTTGAACCTTACACACACATTGAAAATGTTTAAAACGTTGAATTATGTCATCGTCATATCATTTACATACAATAAAAACTTGAAAAACGATATCTGCTATCCAGAGATTGTAGATCAGATCGATTTATAAATCTGTGACGATTTGTAATATTTGTGTTTTATTAGAGACTAGCTTTTGCCCGCGGCTTCGCTCGCGTTAATTTAGAATTTGACAATCAATTCGGGTTGTACTCTGCTTGTAATAATATCATCAATCATGATTCGAAAGACACGTGGCGCGCTCTATTATCATAAGAACGTTATTATTGAGGAGCGTTGGAACAAAAACCGATAAATGACATAAGAATATTTTTTGGGAAATTGGTAAAAACGATTTATGTCTTCATAGACAAATCTTTTTTACCAATTACCCAAAAAATATTCTTATGTCATTTATCGGTTTTTGTTCCAACGCTCCTCTATTGTTTTCCTCGGGAACAGTAATTTTTTTCGGGATGAAAGTAGTCTATGTTCGTTTCTGTACACCTGACAACATATATGCAAAATTTCAGAATGATCGGTTTAGTGGTTTAGGCGTGAAAAGGTAACAAACAAACAAACTCATTTTCGCTTTTATAATATTAGTTAGGACTAGCGTTTGCACGGGACTTCGTAGCTTCGTAACAGTACTCATTTTTTTGGTTACAAGATACCCTTTGTCCTTTTCTATATGTCCGGCAATGTGTATGCGAAATATCATGATGTTCGATCGAGTAGTAAAAGCGCGAAAGCCTGACAAACAAACTCAAATTCGCATTTATAATATTAGTTAAAATAGCTTAGCAAGTGTGCAATTGCATTTAAATTATATTTGTCTGTGTTTAAAACATTATTATAATATATAGGTGGTGCCCTGCGTTCATGACCGTGTGAAGTAGATTTTGTATTAAGCACAAATGTATTCCACAATCATTCAAATACACTTATGTGCATCAATATTAAAGACAGCTGCCGCACTAAAGATAATAATACATGCTGGCGGCGAATCTCAACTAAAGGTGGGTCTACGCTAGAGGAGCCGAGCACAAGCTAAGCACACGCCGAGCCGCATACTCGCGGCGTCAAGTGTGGATGTACAACGAGCCTAGAACGATCACTGTCCTCGAACGTAGTGAGCGCGATGCAAATCCCTTTATGTTCGTCAAAAAACCGACAGTAGGCGGAGCACAGTCGAGCACGAACCAAACGCGAAGCGCGCTCGTTAGAGGCTTGTGAGTCGGTCCACACTACACGAATTTGTGCTCGGCTCGTGCTCGGTTCGTCTAACGTAGACCCACCTTAATATTATAAATGCAAATGTGAGTTTATTTGTAAGGTTTACGCCTCAACTACTCAACCGATCATCATGTAATTTTGTATTACACGTTGTTAGTAGTACAGAGAGGTACCTAAGGTACAACATCCAGCAGAAAAATTACTGCTTCCGAGTGACGCCGCGGGCAAAAGTTAGCTTACAATAATTTAAATACTAGTATAAAAGCTCAATAGATATCAATAGGATCATATAATCTGTACTAATATATAAAACTGAAGAGTTTGTTTGTTTGAACGCGCTAATATCAGGAACTACTGGTTCGATTTGAAAAACTATTTTAGTGTTGGATAGCCTATTTATCGAAGAAGGCTATAGGCTATATAACATCACGCTACGACCCACGGGGGCGGCACAGTAACGATAAACGCGGGTGAAACCGCGGGAACATCTAGTGTAATTATATTCACAAAGTGGTTCACAGGTGTGTCATACCTACATATCGTCAAGTAGGTTTTTGATTCTACTTAAATGGACGACGACTCTTTAACTGTAACAATGGACATCTTACATGAACACTTCCAGACCACTTCATTGACCCTGTGATAGAAATTTTCGCTTAAGCTGACTACTGAACGTGTGACTCAAGGTTTCAGGGTCAAAATTGTGTTATTGACACTTCTATCGGGCAATTCTTGGTAGCTGCAAGAAAGTGTGAATTTGGCTGGTAGACGACTTCATTCGCCTTAGCACATACAGCTCGAGAAATGTGAGTATAAGAACACCTCTGCTTATGCTTTCAGGAATATATCAAACGTGAGATCTGTATAGTCCATCTAGACGGCTATCTACCAAGAATCTATGCTCCAGTTACAGAATGTTCACACGTATAGTGAAACTTGTGTAAATAGTCTCGCGATCGCAATTTCTCATGGGAAATAAGATTACTCTGTGTAAGTATATATACTCCGAAATCGTTTACAAAGAATTTATAAAACGATCTGTTTGGAAAACTTCTAGGGCAAGCAAACCGATAGTTACGTCTATAGGTAATCTGAGAGTAACTGCAGCTACTTATGTCATACTAAATTTAGCCCGGGGCTCCGCTCGCGTAAACATAGGATATGGCAATTTTCTGGATGAAAGGTACCCCATGTCCTTTTCTGTACCCGTGTCGACGTGTATGCGAAATTTCATAATGTTCGGTCGAGCAGTTAAGGCGTGAAAGCGTTACAAACAAACTCACATTCGCATTGATAATATTAGTTAGGATTTATAACGACTGTGTAACGAGTGGATTCAAGTCACCAAAATCCAATTCACAAGGGATCTTTTTTTTATATTGTTACTAAAAGGTGTATGGCGTAGCGGTTTAAATGATCGCCTCACCACTGCGCCGAGTACTGTGTACTTACTCGGGGCAAAAATTTGTGTGATCTACCTACAAATCATTGTTCCGAGTCTGGGTGCTTTTTGTTTGAAAGTTTGCAAATTGTCCCGCGACACAGGAGTTGTTCCTAGAGCGGGAATGGATTTTAATAAAAAAATAATACGGATGAACCATAGTTTACGTGAACGAAACCAGAATCAAATGCTAGTGGAAAAAAAAGAAGAAATACTAAAGTATTGTTCGAGTTCATTCCGTCCGTTGAACTATAAGCGAAAACTACTTTGTAATCCAGATCGCACGTCATCTTACCGGCCGGATTTTACGTCTCAACTTTTTCTCAAAAAACAGGAAGAGATAGCGCTAGTTTGCCACATTTAACCTAGTTGCATTTTAGATATAGCTTACTATTAACTGAATTATTTTGGATACATAGAATTACGTCCTATCTAGGGTTGCCAACATATTTTCGACGAAATATAGTATTTTTAAAATAAGCTAAAACAATAGTACCTACATATATAAAAAATATAGTAGGTATTTAAAGGAAAACAAAAAAATAAACATTGATTTGTTACTGTATTTTTTTTTCATTTGACTTTACGGACAGGGTTGAAACGGATTGTGCACGATGAGTACGGAAAAATGCTTTCGCATACTAAGTATATATTTCTTCAACAGTATAATTATAATACGCAGACTCGAAATATAGTACAATAAATACTATATATTATAGTACGGTTGGCAACTCTAGTTCTATCCCACAAGGGGTAGGTAGAGATGAATTACGCTGAAATTGCGCATTTTTTAATCCCACGTTATGAGAGCGAGATTTTTTTCGACTACCTGTGTTTATATACAGTCAAAAATGTTTACAGAAAAACTTAATGATATTTTACTTAGCGGGCTAACCAACTCAGGAACTCAAGATCGTTAGCAAAAGCCAGAACTTACGTAAGGTTAGAAGAAACGTTAGCTTATACTACTAAACTAAACGAAGGCCTAGTACTCATATGTAAATTTCATAATTTAAAATCAAAAGGTTATTAAAACGAATCCAGAACTTAAGTGCGGCCAGCAGAAACGTTATCTTACGCCACTGAACCAAACAAAGTGTAATACTCATATGTAAATCTCATAATTTAAAATCAAAAGGTTATTACAGTCGTATCAGCTATAGTTGTGTTAATAAGTAGCAGAATATTGTGTGTGTGTGTGTGTGTGTGTGTGTGTGTGTGTTTAAGAACATGTTTCTATAGTCTCTATGTGTTCAAAATGACGTCATTATTTTTAACGCTTACCACAAATTAAGGAAAACGAATAACTTATATCTACACGAAAATAGTTTCCTATTTATGTGTAGATATTCTACCCTCAATTAAAGCTTAATATTTAATAAAAGCACGTTATTTCAACAAGAGTAATACTTCAACTTTCATAAAGTAAAATCAAAAGATATTTTGGTTTATAAGATCGTAGAATTTGCTCAAATCCAGCTCAGTTATAATTGCATCATTGAAACTTGACGATAATCGACACAAGAGTTTGAAAGAAATAAAAAAACAAACCGCACGAACACGACCGGGTCGGCCGTTTCGAACAAAACGATATCCAAAAGGAAACAATGAAATGCCAGCAATGCCACTACACATCACTTGATACACTGCACTATAACATCACACCCAAAGTCATTAACCACCACTAAAATGCTTTTACACAACGACACAAAAAATCACTTTCTAAAAAACTCAAATTCACAACTTATACATCCGCACCACACGGCCGCGTTCGGGAGACTGACCTGCCGCTCGCTGATATAAACAAGAGGAGCGAGAGAGACAGATGTATAATGCACCTGTGCACTTCAAGCTGAATGATCGTAGAAACGGGATGGAAATAAAACAATACATACATTAGAGAGAGATGTTGATATAACCGAGCGTTTATGCATCTCGATTGAGTAATGTCATAAGTGACATTTCGGGTAAATTGGTATTGCTCTTAAAGTGTTTATAAATAGAGTATTATTTGGAATGTTAAAAGGAAGTTGATATGTTTTTATGGCTTGTTTGAATAGATGTATTGTCAGGGTCAACATATGGCAAAAAGGTGGTTGTGTTCGCCAAATTCCATGGCGTGGTATGTTCCAAGTTGTATGATACACGATTGTTTCTTACTCGTAGAAACAGAATTATGCTTGTTACATTTTATTTGATATGAAGGTTTTTAGTTAGTTTGTGGGATTGTAGCTTTAAGTTTCGATGTTAAAGCTTAAGAAATCAAACATATTGTCTTTCTAAACATCTATACTAATATTATAAAGAGAAAACAATTGTATTTTTGTATATTTGTTTCTAATTAATATACTCAAAAACTATTGGACTGATTTTAGCGATTTTTTCACCGTTAGAAAGCTGTATATAACATCACGCTACGAGCCACAGGAGGGAAGCAGTAATCATAAATATGGCTGAAACCGCGAGGGACAGATGGTTACTCACAAATCGGATGTGACTGCATGTTGGTGTCATCTCTTATGTATAGTGCAATATGTGAAGTTTCTAGTTCAATTCCTGGATCGTGTAAAATGTTATTGAGCTTTAAATAAGATTTTTTTTAGCATACAGCACGAAGTTTCAGAATGTGCCTTGTAAATAGCAATAGGCTCGCTCATATTACATGAGACATTAATAATATTCTGGAAATCTAGACTATATATTTCATGTGATTTAAAATTAAATTTTTTATTTATGATTTTATTTGTGATATTGTAATGGATATATTAATGAATTATTATTTTATTATGCTGTCTATGAAACTAGTTTTATTCTGAAATAAATAAATGATTCTCTATATATTAATTAATACGTGAAGCAAAAGCTTAGTAAGTTAGTAACCCTTTTTACGAAAATTGCGCGGACAGAGGAGTAAGAAATTTGGCACAGTTAAAGTTTATATGGAGAAGGAGGGGCGAATCCTAATATTTATATCAAATATGCATTAGAAATACATTAAATTAATGAAAAAACACTACACGCACACAACAATGCATTTGACACACACAGTCAAATCGCGTTCGTAGTATTTCGGCATTATTCGTCTGACGTCGTACAATTCTTTGTAACCATGGTTACCTATACCTTATTTAAATGTAATAGAGAAAAACAGAAAACAAAGTAGCAAGCTTAGCAATTTTGGTCGAATTTTGACCACTAGGCGACCGCTAGTTATTATTATAAAGTATGAAATCTACGTGCAATACACCTATGCGTTTAGAGATATATTTGAAAGAAAAGAGTTTCATTTAATAATGTTTACAATCAAATCGATCACCGGTCCACTCGTAACACTAAACGTCGGGAGTATTTAGGTAGGAAATACTTCAAAGCTCTCAATCAACATCTACAGTGTTGCACAAAGTGCAGAATACTGAAAAGCATTCCATTTAAAGAAAATCACTAAACAACACACAATATTTCTGTAACAAAGAAAACTCCAAATAAGTCTGGTTTAATTGCTTTTTGTGGAAGTTTTTTTTTTATGGATTAGGGGGCAAACGAGCAGACGAATCGCCTGATGGTAAGCGATTACCGCCACCCATGGACACCCGCAACACCAGAGGAGTTACAAGTGCGTTGCCGGCCTTTTAAAGAGGAGTACGCTCTTTTCTTGAAGTGTTGAAGGAAGTATTGGTCCGGAAATACTGTAGACGACAGCTCATTCGAAGTTTTCCGAAGACAAGTCCACTAGCCTGCGCCGAGGGTTCGGAACTTATCCTGGACAACAATTGACTGCACGGAGAGCGTTGTAGTTTAAGTGGTCGCCTCGCCCCTGCCACTGCGCCATGAGTTATGGGTTCAATCCCACGCGGGACAAAACTTTGTGTGATTCACAAATGGTTGTTCCGAGTCAGGCTGTTCTTTGTGTCCATAGTTTTGAATGTTTGTAAAGATCCTACACGACACAGGAATTATTCCTAATGCGGAATTTGTCATCCTAACTATCTAAACTTCCTAACTAGTAATATTATAAAAGCGAAAATGAGTTTGTTTATTTGTTACCTTTTCACGCCTAAACCACTAAACTGATCATCCTGAATTTTTGCATATACCTTGTCAGGTGTACAGAAACGGACATAAACTACCTTTCAACCCGAAAAAAATTACTGTTCCCGAGGAAAACAACAATAACGTTCTTATGATAATAGATGGCGCCACGTTTCTTTCGAATCATGATTGAATTATATTATTACAAGCAGAGTACAACCCGAATTGATTTCAAATTCTAAACTAACGCGAGCGAAGCCGCGGGCAAAAGCTAGTACAAAATAAAAGTTGTGTCTTAGCCCGTGCTAAGTGTTCGATATCACTCTTGAACAAAAAATTGTGTAACCTCAAATAGCTGTCTGGCTCCATTGCTTTTATACTTATAAAAATCTCGCGCATCAATTATATTAGTTCTAGTATTCGAGTTAACGATTTATAAATACTTTACCATATAAATTTGCGTGCAATCATGTAGTCTCAAGATCGATTCTTAACCCGGCGTCGTTGACGCTGGGTAATATTTACCCGAGGTGATTTTAAGAGGGTATATTTATTTTTCCTGACGTCCATCTTACTTATCCGCCAGTATAGCTGGAGATACAACTACCCTCTATTTGGATTATTGTTTACATCATTATTACGCCGCTCGTGTAGTGAGATACAAGTGTTTCAATTCAAAACGGGTAAGTTTTACCCACCGTCATAGATAGTGTAATATTTTCATGACGTATTTTTATTCGTGTTTATAATAGTTTTTACAAGTTGTTTTGTATTTTTTTTTAGTTTTTGGTCACAAATGGCTTTGACTAACCAAGATCAACGGATTTTGAGTGTTTTAGAGGAACCTGATTCTGATGATGATGGGTCGGTGGCTGCTTCAGACATAGAATATGAAGACCATCTGTCTGAACGTAGTAATGACAGTGAATCTGAGCAAGATGCGAGCGACCCTGGTTCTGACTGGGATTCTTCAGACTGTGTTGACCTTGAAACAGTACGAAATGAATTACGTGTTCAGCACTTCAAAGGTAAAGACGGGACATTGTAGCGAAAAATACCATCACGCCCAAATGTTCGAACAAGATCCGAAAACATACTAACTGAGCAACCAGGTGTGAAAATTGTGGGTCAAAGTGCTAAAACCGTGTCTGAATGTTGGCAATTATTTATTACTGATGATATTTTACATAAGATTCAAACATATACTAATAAACATATACAAGGAAAAAGAGCGTCATGTGCAGATTTAGGTAACCGAAGATACATGAATGAAGTCGCAATAAGCGAGTTGAAAGCTTTTATTGGTTTACTGTACATTGCAGGATTTTACAGATCTAATAGGCAAAATCTAAGTGACTTATGGCAAACGGATGGTACTGGGGTGGAGATTTTCAGACTCACTATGTCACTGCAGCGATTCTACTTTATAAGTAGCTGCCTTCGCTTTGATGACAGTTCAACGTGTGCTGAAAGACAGCTAATTGATAATTTGGCACCAATACGTGAACTTTTTGAAAAATTTGTTGGTCAGTGTCAAGACATGTATTCCATGGGAGAAAACTGCACCATTGATGAAATGCTAGTGGCTTTTAGAGGACGATGCAAATTTCGGCAATATATTCCGTCCAAACCAGCCAAATATGGTATCAAAATATTTGCTTTAGTTGATGCTAAGACCTTCTACGTCACCAACTTAGAAATATACTCCGGGAAACAGCCAAATGGCCCCCATTCACTCAGCAATAAGCCGTTTGATGTGGTAGATCGCCTTGTGATGCCTGTGTCTAAAACTGGACGGAACATTACGTTTGATAATTGGTTTACCAGCCACGAATTGGTGACTCATCTTCTTCAAGAACACAAATTGACATCAGTGGGGACCTTGCGCAAAAACAAGAAACAGGTTCCACCACAATTTGTCTCATGTCGCGGAAGAGAGCTGAATTCCTCAAGGTTCGGACACCAAAAAGATATTACTATGGTTTCTTACATACCAAAGAAAAACAAGGTCGTACTCTTGATGTCGAGCTTACATCATGATGATAAAATTGATGAATCTACTCGTGATCAACAGAAACCAGAAATAGTCACGTTTTATAATTCAACTAAAAGTGGAGTGGACGTAGCAGATGAATTGAGTGCTACGTACGACGTGAGCAGAAACTCGAAACGATGGCCACTGACGGTTTTTTTTGCAATGCTAAATCTATCAGGCATAAATGCTAATATTATATATCTTGCCAATAATAACAATTCTCGCACAAAAAGGCGACAATTCCTCAAAAATCTTGGATTGGCTTTGATAGAAGAGCATTTGCGAGAACGAAAGTTGCGCGTAAATTTACCTCGACAACTACGCAAAAGAATTGCTGATTTCATAGGAGATGATGCTGAAGAACCTCCTCAAAAGATACCAGGGACATATAGAAGATGTCAAATCTGTCCGTCCAAAAAAGATAAGAAAACAAAACATACATGTCATGCATGCAAGATTTATGTATGCCCAGACCACTTGATTCCATACTGTGAAAATTGCAGCAGTTCCATTATAGTGGATAATGAAGAAGTTGACTAAGTTCTCCTTTCTTTCAATTTTTTTTTCTGTTTAGTCTTTATTTGTTCTTGTTCTTTCAGGTTGATTTTTCTATTGTGTATGAAAAGTAAATAAAAAAGTTATTTTTCATTATAAATTGGTACCATCTTTTATTTTATCACATGCGTAAATACTGTTTCACCAATAATCAATTAAAATGTAATATAAACTATGTATAAAACTATTGAAAAATTTTCAAATTAAAATTCGGGTAAAATTTACCCGATGTCATCGGCCGGGGAATTTTTTTCACGTCATCGGCGCCGGGTTAACACAGTCAAAGTGTTAGTTAATGAGATTTTCCTGTTAAGCAATCAAAGCCTTCAAAAGCCGTCAAGAATGTCTTTGATTTGATTTTTGATTATGTGATGGTCCAATGGTATCACGCAGACGCAACCGGGTACCAAAGCAAGTCGGATATAAAACCAAAATTTCTAACAAGGCACCTTTCTTTTCGAATAATTTACGCGTTGCATCGGCCGGTATGTGATTACTGATTAGTGAGTGCGGGGAATTCAACGATGACGTCACTAAACCGGTCCAACCTTACCCCAAAAATACGCACCTACGTAGGTATACTCAGTCA
Organism: Catocala sponsa; assembly: GCA_963564715.1. NCBI lineage: Eukaryota > Metazoa > Arthropoda > Insecta > Lepidoptera > Erebidae > Catocala > Catocala sponsa. The sequence continues at coordinate 16,760,562 of OY751351.1, read as the reverse complement.
TTATATGTTAAATAAATTTCCTCTTTACCTTAAGGTAAAATTGCCTTGGTGATGCACCGGTGGTGAATGCGACTGCTGTGCTTGAAGTCGGTTCAATTATCCGATTGAGCTAAATGTTTAATTGTCAAAAAACTAGAGGATTCAAAAGCAGTCCGGTCAATAATCAAAAATATCATTGGCTTGAACAATAGATTTTTGTATTTATTTATGGGTGGTCCCACTTGCCGGAAGAAAAATGTTTAAATTAAATAGATCCGGCAACTCGGACCGCGGTCCGAGTTAATTCCGGTCCCAGTCGCCGGAATCCTCAAAAAATTGGCAGCAGAACGGTGTTTCGAGCTGTGGTCAGTAATCGTTCGTGGTTTTTCAGCTGCAGTGAATGTGACTGCCGTGCACGAGGTCTCGGGGTAGATTCAGTAGTAGGTATTTATTAACCTCTGAGTCTTCTTCGAAGAGGTTAATGAAAACACTATGTGGGTCTGTGTGTCTGTCTGTTAGTGACCGGCATAACTCCGGAAGCACTGGACCGATTGACTTGTAACTTGGTGTGCAGACATACCTATGTAGGTCGAGTTTGAATATGGGCTCTGTGCGTCAAAAGACCCCCGAGATATAAGGGTAATTTCTTTTCATTAGTTTTACATATAAGACGAAGAGGTTGAATCCTGGGTTTTTACACCCATCTCGTTTTTAACTAATACTATTTTTGTTAACCCCTCTAGCTAAGCTAGAATGCTTGTGTTAGGAGTGTGTTTACGTCGGTAGTGCAATGGGTGGGATTCGAACCCACGACCTCTCGATCGCAAGTCTATGCCTTAACCATTGGGCTACCGCCGCTTGTATACCGCTTAATTGGCTTTTTTAAAGAAATTCTCAATATTCTCCTTCTCAATAGACGACAATCTTAACACTACAGTTAGCTACAGTTGAGTGTTATACACCTCCATAAACCCTGTCGTCACTTTGCCATTGCTTTTATAGTTCTACTGTTAAGTTGTGAAACTTTATTTATAAACCAAATTAGTTGTATAATAGTTAATTACTACTTTATTGTTCGCAAATATAGTAAACGCGAACTTGAGCCCGCCTTGAGCAACGTACCTACGTGCAAATAAATGCGTACACCATCAAACTATCTCATACCATTAGCCAGAAGATCTTTGTATGACAAATAACAGACATGACGTACGTTTACGTCATTAAGAAATGGTCATAATGCAGTCATCAGGAAAATACCGTACAGCAATGCTGACGTAATTGTAATTAGTTATAAACAATTATTATTGTTTTGTTCATTCAAATGACGAGATAATAGAGGTAGCGGTTTATCAATCTGTTTGTTTAAACACCATTGAAATTATAGTAATGATATCAATGTTGTTTATAAACTGTACCAGTAGCTTAGAGCTGGGGCTAGTGCCTTTTCTCATTAGGAGGCAAATAATAATAATTTCTTTATTGATATCAAATAGATAACAATACATACATACAATTTCTTAACCTACAATACAATAACTGTATGTATACAATAATCAATGTACCCTAACGTCTAAACTAGGCCGAGCCTGTGTCTTAGACGTTAGTTTCGTTCCGTAAATTATACATTTAACATACATGTGTACTATTAATATTAAAACTAAAGGTACATAATAAAATTGAGGGTAAACTATATAATACAAAGATAAGGATATTCTTTTATATGACAATATTAAGACTTTTTGAATCGATTGAAAATGACTGCAACAGCCTACGTGACGCAGCGTGTATGCGATTGCTCTGCATAAGGTTTCGGTCTCGATTCCCGGGTCGGGCAAATCGATATTTGGATATTGTCAAGGAATTCCACTATTTTAACCATGTAATATCACCCAGATTATGTATATGTCAATGTAGTCGCACCCGCACTCACGTTCAGCTGCGGCCATAGAAAACGCCGAACTTGTCATACGTGAAGTTTCAGAAAACTTTCTTGAGACCCGCAACGAATATAATCAGAAGTATATAGAAGGAGCTGGAAAATAAATCCTGACAAAATCCAAATTTTTTTAGTATATTATATTAAATTATTATATATATTTTTTTTATTATTATATTATATTATTATTAATGCGAATGTGAGTATGTTTGGTACGTTTCCACGTCTCTAATAATGTCCTCCAGACTGAATTTTCGCCCACGGCGACCAGTCTCAACGGAGACTGGCCATCTGCACAGGAGATATTATAATATCTGTATAATGTAATATCACACACTTGTGCACTATAGTGCACAAGTGTGTGCGCAAACACAAGTGTACTCTCTGTTCCCTAACTCTCATGATCCGATGAGACGGTAATCCGACACGACCGGAGAAAGATCGGGCGCAGAACCAACGGCTTTACGTGCTTTCCGAGGCACGGGGATTTCTTAACAGAAAAACTCAATAACTTTTAGTTGGCCCGACGCGGGATTGGAACCCGAAACTTCATGCACAGCAGTCGCATTCACTACCGCTGCGCCACGGAGGCAGTATTCACGGCTCTACTACTCAACTGATCATCACCAGAAAAGTACAGACCAGGATAAGCACCGCGGAAACCAGCATTAAGGGCCTAAGTATTGTTCGAAAATATGTGCGTATTGATTGACAATTATCGCCTGCTCCGTATCTCGGAGAGGACGTTAAGCCGTCGCGCGTCGGTCCCGGCTGCCATGAACATCTATGGTAGTCGTTATTGGGAGAGTGTCGACACAAAAGATCCCACTGGGCCGAAGTGTCGCCGGTCTGCACTGACTGGCCCCCACATAAGATAAGATAAGGGCCTAAGTGTAATCCCTAAACGCACGGCAATTCGGAAATTCACTTTATATTTATAACTAGCTGTTACCTGCGACTTCGTCCGCGTAGATTTTAACTAAAAAGTGTTTATTGAAATTAAACTACTATATACGGATTTTATCGCGTTGTTTATTTGACACTTAATTACAAAATTTTGAAAACTGTTACACTACTATTACTACAAAACTTTACAAATTTTTAAGCTAATAAAAGTATAGTAATAGTTTTAATAGTTTCAATAATTAAATTAGCTTAAAAATTTGTAAAGTTTAGTAGTAATAGTAGTGTAACAGTTTTCAAAATTTTGTAATTAAGTGTCAAATAAACAACGCAATAAAATCCGTATATAGTAGTTTAATTTCAATGAATAACATTCGCGTAAACAGAAGACAACATTATAAAAAGTGTTTGTCTCCGCGGAACCCTATTTTTTTTCTAAAATCAAAATAGCCTAAGTTACTCCTTATAACATCAGCTATCTACCAGTGAAAGTCCCGTCAAAATCGGTTCAGCCGTTTCGGAGATTAGCCGGAACAAACAGACAGACAGACAGACAAAAATTTTAAAAATAGATGTTTTCTTATCGGTACCTTATATACTTTCATATGCATTAGATAAAAAGCTGTTATTTTGACATTACAAACAGACACTTCAATTTTATTTATTTGTATAGATGAAATAAACCAATGCGGTGACTACAAAATGTCGAAACCGTTATGTAGAACTCTCAAACGTTTCCTCATTACGCTTTCCTTTACCTTTAAAGCAAACGATAATTAACATGACATTTCTAAGTTATGTGCGTATTAAACACACATAACGTAGAAATGTCAAAGGTGCGTGCCGTGGGATCGAACTCGAAACCTCTGCTTGGCGATCGAATACTCGTCCCACAGGTCGTCGCAGCTTTTATGACGGTTTGCTTTGTCGTAAAACGGCGAAATGATTAACTACAATTATTCGTCAGATTCATTTAAGTGTTGTATAAACCGCGCTATTATCGTAAATTTCACACATTTCATATCTAGACACCATTTTTTCTTAACTGGCTTCTTTGGTAAATAGATAAATGCGAAAAATCCGCGGGAAAAGTCGAAAATTTAAAAGGTATTTTTATTGAAATTAAACTACTATATACGGATTTTATCGCGTTGTTTATTTGTAATTTTATTAACAAAATTTTGAAAAACTGTTACATTACTATTACTATTAAACTTTACTTATTTTTAAGCTAATTAAATTATTAAAACTTAATTAGCTTAAAAATGAGTAGTTTAATAGTAATAGTAGTGTAACAGTTTCAAAATTTTGTTAATAAAGTGTCAAATAAACAACGCGATAAAATCCGTATATAGTAGTTTAATTTCAATGAATAACATTCGCGTAAACAGAAGACAATATTAGGTATTTATATAGGAAAATAAATTGATTGACGTTTTGATATTGGATTTAATTACGTGAAATATATTTTTGTATAGATTGACAGGACAACGACTGTCGAGGTCAGCTGGTAATATATAATAATAAAATCATTTAATATATAATAATAAAATCATTTATTTTCTTTTTACATTAGTTTCTTATAATTAAGCATGTACAGCCACCAGTGCAAGTAGGACATTGTAAACTTGTGAGAGACTAATGCCTGAAGTAGTAAGTAAGTTAGTATGGAATAAATAAGTTACGGGTAAAAGGTTATAGTTTTTCAATTAACCCTGTATAAATAATGTCTTTAGCTACCAGTACGCCATATTTGATGATTAAATAAAAAAAGAAGAATAAACGGACTATACCCTTCTGATTTTAAGCCTATCCGTACTATCTTTAATACCCTAAGAAAAAGCGTTTGGGTCAGCAATGCACAAGCACTCCTTGGGTAGACTAGGACTGCTTATGACGACCCTAGACGCCTATCTAGGCATGCTTATATGCCTATACCTTTATATATATATATTTTTATATAGCTAAGGTGGCAACAAGCATACGGCCTGACAGTAAGTGGTCACCGTAGTCTATGGACGCCTGCAACACCAGAGGCATCACTTGCGCGTTGCCGACCCTTTAGGAAAGGACGTGGGAAGGAAAGGGAGCGGAATGGGGGAAAGGGGGATGATTGGGCCTCCGGTACTCTCACTCACCGAACGAAACACAACAGTAGGACTACTACTATTCCACGTCGATATTCTGTGACAGGGTAGTCCTTTTCCGGTCGAGCCGGCCCATTCATGCTGAAATCAGCGAGGCTTTACTACTCAAAATTATATACCTCTAGTGTATTAAAAAAAAGTTTAGGGAAAACGTAGTTCTAATATTTGTACCGACAATTTCGCATGAGTGTGATCATTACACTCACCGAAGCAATCTATTACACTAATTTCTCGAAACTAATTTCCTCTCCAACTTTTGCACAGCTAGAGAGCATTACATAAAACAAAGTATATTAATTAATTACATAACAAACTATTTCTTGAAACTTTATTTCCTTCCAAGCTAGCGCGAAAAGACAGCAGTACATCGAAGATTACTAATCAATAACGAGAACTCACTCGCGTACGAGGCCGGTAATGTAAACTAATATGAGATGGGAACCAAAAATTGCCGATCATGTGTACATACATACATCGGTTTGTGAATATGTATAGGCAGGTCTATACTTGTGTGTGTTCGAGTACATCTGAGGACCATTGTATGGACACCATTGGACTTGGATGTTCTAGAGCGGTTAGCGAGTAGTTAACTTGTAAATAGCAAGATGGCGTAGTGGTTGAAGTGGCCGTCTCGCCATTGTCACCGCACCGGTGCAGTGTTATGGGTTCGATCCCCATATGAGACAAAATATTGGATGATCCTGATAGCTTATATATAAAGCTTTTCCGAGTCTGGGTGTTCTTTGTGTCCATTGTTTGTATGTTTGTAGTCTTCCGCGACGCTGGAATTATTTAGTGTGGACGTGGCCTTAAAAAAAATTGGTGCCGTCTTTGGGGACTACCGATAGAAGTGAAAACTTTAATCCTTGCTCATAAACACATCTTAAACTTTATAAACAAAACAAAAAAATAAAGGGGCTGGTCGGATTCCTGATACTCTCTTATGGGTTATTATTAAGGGGATCAAAATTTCGTTATTTTTTGCGTAGGACGCACCATGTCTGAGATATTGTAAATATTCTAAAATAATTCAAAAATGGAAAGCGTGGGAGCGTGACGATGGCGTGAGTTCCATGATTTTTGTTCACCCAAGAAGTGCTCAACGCGCCTAAAGAAGTTTTCATTTCAAAAACAATCGTCACGCGGTCACCAACATCTTAGAAATATGTATATAGTATGGACACTTTTAGGCGTTTATGTGTGACATGGGCGCGAGCGTAGAATGTGACGCGCCCATACCTACGTAGTGTTATCAAGTACTCAATAGTAGCACACGGTTGTGACGAATTATATTGTTTTAATTCTTATGTTATAATTGCATATTTACATTTGATTATTTCTATAATTAATAATTATCATTGTTATTTGTTACTGTACTAATTTTACACCTTAAAATGTAATTAATCGATATTTAACTTTCCATTTGATGTATTGATAAAAATATATAAATAAGGTAGGAGATTAACAAATATTCATTCTCGTTACAACTGTCAGTTAGAACGTTACTCTGCTGAAATATATACTGGTTGTGTAAAAAGTATCTCGGCGTTTCATTGTGCAAGAACCACGACTGCGTAATAGTAGCGTGCAAGGTTCGTGTACACCTAGGTGTGGACTCGTCTTCACGTCACATTTCTGCAAACGCGATGTTTACTTTTCATCTCAGATGAAAAGGAAATATTGGCAGAATACTTAGAGTTCAAGATTTATGAATGTGTAATCGTTCTCGTCTTGTTACAAGCGTTATGGAGACCGTTAACCTATTTAAACAAGCAAATATGGCTTCTCATACATACGTAGATTTACGCCTGTTCCATTAAGGGGTAAGCAGAAAAGACTAAACATACATATACATCCTAAGTACTTTTCTTGCGAAAGCCATATGAACGATGTTCCTATTTTATTTTATTTACTAGCTGTTACCTGCGACTTCATCCGCGTACATTTTAACTAAAAATGTGTTTGTCTCCGCGTAGCCTATGTTACTCCTTATAACATCAGCTATCTGTCAGTGAAAGTTTCGTCAAAATCGGTTCAGCCGTTTCGGAGATTAGCCGGAACAGACAGACAGACAAAAATTTTAAAAATAGATGATTTCGTATAGGTACCTTATATACTTTCATATGCATTAGATAAAAAGCTGTAATTTTGACATTACAAACATACACTTCAATTTTATTTATTTGTATAGGTTAACTTAATTAGACTTACTTATACTATACACATTAAAAGACATACATATATAGTCTTACGCTCATATCACTGAAGGCTATACCTACAGATGCAGCTGTGTATTTTACCCACATTTCACCAGCTATTTAAAGTACCACGTAATAGATGAGTCTATCGCCGCCGCGCCGTCTACCGGACACAGTCCCAGACCTCTTACTGTTACTGAGAATTTGTTGAAAGAAAACCTAATATCACTTTGTACAACCTATGAATCGAACTCAAGACCTCAAGCAGTAGCAATAACTACCCTTGGGCAACCGAGGCAGTCAATTCAAGCAAGGCTGTTTATTGTACCAAGGTGGGAAATACCTATGACTAACAGCGAGGAATCAGGACGGCTTAGTATTAGTTTCACACGAATTTGTTCGCACAAATCGTGCGAAAAGACACTTTTCAAAATAATATTTTTTTTGTAGGCGTTTCGCACACATGGAATATATTTTCGTGCGAATCGTTCCCGTCTGAAACAGCAGTGTCGTTTCACACGTTTTGTATTTTTAATATATAATTATATATATTTTTGGATTTATTGGTATACCTTGTTTTATTTAAAACTATCACCTTCGTGCGCGAATGTACAATACTTTTGCTATTATTAGCATAAAAAAGAAAACGTGCGAAACGACACCTGCGTTTTTAGACGGGAACGATTCGCACGAAAATATATTCCATGTCTGCGAAACGACTACAAAAAAAAATTATTTAAAATAAGTGTCTTTTCGCACGATTCGTGCGAACAAATTCGTACGAAACGACTACTAGCCATCAGGACGTATGCGCTGTGAACGACAATGGTTTCTCTCTATTATACCTTAAAGACCTAAATGTAATATACTTTATCTTACTTGGGGATAAAGGCGTGACAACATATTTAAAAAGCTCTGCAAATCATCTATCTTTCCATCGCATGTCCGTAATGGTAGCGATAGATGTTGAAATAGCAACTGCATCTAGACTTGCTCGAGGCACGCGAAGGTATCGCTATTCAACATCGGTCACCGACCTGAACACGAACCTTGTACATCGCTCGTACACTTGTCCTTCAATACAATGTATGGATCGTAACGTGGAAGTTAAAACCAGATGCATAGATGGCGCAGTGGTTTAAGCTGTCGCCTTGCTAGTTTGCCGAGTGTGATAGGTTCAATCCACAGGCCCGTTGTTTAGTATTTGTAAAGTCCCAAGAGATACTTCCTAACTAAAATTATAAATGCGAATGTGAGTTTATTTGTTTGTTACGCTTTCAAGCCTTAACTACTCGAACGATCAACCTTTATCCATCCATAAAAAAGAGATGATCATAAGGTATAATAGTATATTGACAAATCCACATTAACTCGAGCGAAGCCGCGTGCCAAAATAAAGTAGAATTTAAAAGTAAACCTTTGTTTGGAGATTAGTTTTCTATTGTATAAAAAACACAATCGTAGTCTACGATCGTTTCTCAGTACCAAGGATCACACTAGCTCCTAAATCCTTAACCTATTAAGTCGCATCGGTACACCGGCGGCCAGCCACAATAGGTATTTTAATTATGCCTGGAATGCCACGACTTGACAGGATAAAGGTTAAAAGTACCTCTATTATACTTCTGCTTACCCTTTCCTGGATATGAAGGCGTGGCTGTATGTATTTCTTCGAATATCCACCTACATAACTATAAAGACGTACCAAACTTCACTCTTCGTCATCCAAATATAGATTTCCTTACCTGAAACCGTGGCGGGGGTAGCGCCGCCGTTGTACCTAACATTAAACAGGAACTATTACGTTTGACGAGTTCGCGGGAAGCTTATAAACACAGTTGTTCAACTCTCAGTATCCGCCTACAAACGAGGATAAGGTAAAACCGATAGGAAACGCTCTATTAATAAGGCAACGTTAAAATGTAGGAACATAACGTTTACTATGAGGATCTGCCATACAAAGTCAAAGTCAAAAATCTTTATTTCCATAAAAATGTGCAAACAATTCTTGGACAATTCACTACTATATTAATAAAAAAAAATAATAAAATAAATAGACGGAAATAAAAATTTAGCATTGAAAAAAGCCTGTTCGATGAGTAGAGCTTTCATGAGAAGAAGCAGGCAAGAAACTCATGGCCACTCTTTTCAATGGCCAAATGTTTACATCAATACAATTCAATGTTATATTATTTTCCTTATATGAGCTGCTGTATGTGATACAGAAGAGTGAATCTCATTCTGGCCAAATTTATTTAACGAATTGTCTGTCTGTATGTATATCCCCGACGAGAAGGCTAGGTAAACGTTTGTAAACTTCATTGCGAGTAAGACCCGGCACCTAGTACGAAAACCTAGTACGTTAAGTAAGAAAGCTAGGTCTAATGTAGAAGGAAATTTTAGATCGTATAAGGATGGCGAGTCTATTGTCTACAACCCACATTGCCAGACTTAGTGCAACTACTGAGTCTTTCAACCGTAAAACATCCAAATTCTGCGTAGAATCGAACCAGGGACACATTACTAAGTTACATGAGTGCATATAACTTACTAATGTGTCCCTGTTTCGATTTTGATTTTTTGTACTAATTATATTTTCATATAATTTATTTTTGAAGTGAAAGCTTCTTTAGGCGCGTTGAGCACTTCTTGGGTAAACAAAAATCATGGAACTCGCGTCATCGTCACGCTTCGACGTTTTTTTTTTTATAATATTGACAATAGCTCAGAAATGGTGCGTCCTACACAAACAATAACGAATTTTGACCCCCTTAATAACCCACAAAAAAGTATCAGGAACTAGCATCCGACCCGCCCCTTTTTTTTTGTTTGTAAGGAAGTGTTTATGACCAAGGATTAAAGTTTTCACTTCTATCGGCAGTCCCTAAAGACGGCCCCAATTTCTTTTTTGTAACCTTTAATTTACAATTACTAATATTCTTGTTAACCTTCTGATTGAAGCTAAATGCTTGTGTTACAAGCGGGTAAACACTGGTAGTGCTAAGGGTGAGATCGATCCTAAGACCTCTCGATCATGTTGTCCAATACCTCATCCATCGTCACCATCGTTTACTATAAAGTTATACCGAATCATATTAACGCTAACGACATTCCCCAAAAACGATTAGTCAACAACTAAAATGCATAAAGAAACTATTGCCCAAAGTCACACCCATCACATAACGGGCCTCAACTGGAATACCACAACAACAAGAGCATAAAATCCACAGTGCACAATACTTTACCGCGCACGTTTTGAGTTCACAATTAGTATTTGATATGGAGCCAAGTTCGAACACTTCCAACGCTATTAATCTGGAGTGTTTTCAGCGCACACGCTCGCTAATTCTGGATTGTATGACTTAATGTCAACGCAATCACAGCGCCTTCGTATAAGCTTGTACAGATTCACTATCATGCGGTAGTTATTTCGATTGATTTGGTTAGATATCGCACGGTAACTACAGTCAATGTTGACACAATCAGCGACCAATTCATTTTTAAATATGAATAGCTCGAGAAAGATCAACTTTTTGTCTGCACGGATGGCGTATGTTTAAGTGGTCGCTTCACCACTGTTACTACAAGTGTGGGTTTGAATTCCATACGGGACAAAAAAAATTGTGATTCGCAAATGATTGTTTTGAGTCCGGATGTCCTTTGTGTACGTTGATTGTAAAGTCACCCGCGACACAAACTATCCCGAGTGCAGGAGTTGTCTTTTGAAAAATAGAAATAAAAATGATAAAGGCTTGAGCGACGGATGACCATTTCAGAAAAATGTTCACTTGCACATCAAGTTGAGTTTGTATCGCCTTAGAATCAGTAAACAAATGTAAAGTGTAAAAAAACTCAAACAAAGATAGGGGCGTGTCACGGGTGCGAGTACCAAGTGTTGGCCTGCTATGCGATTTTAATCTTAGGAGTGGTCATCCATCGCTAAAGTGGATAGTACATGAAATATCATAGGGGAACTGCCACGCAGAAGCCTCGATGCCTCACCTATCCCAAGGCATAGCCTCTACCTTCCCGAAGTTATTTTTTGTGCGTATCAAATAATTTAATTTAATTATCGCTCGCTTTAACAGTGAAGGAAAAAATCGTAAGGAACCCAACATGTCTGAGAGTTCTCCATATTATTCTCGAAGATATGTGAAGTCTGCCAAGCCGCACTGGGCCTGTATAATAGACTTTAGCGTAACCCTTTCCACATTGAGAAGAGGCCCGTACCAGTAGGACAGTTTGTTATATACTGGGCTGATATTAGTTGTGACGACAGTAAGCCACCCAATTATGTTACGATTATTTATCAAATGTTGTGCACGACGATAATCGGGTTGCAAATTGATATGTATACGTTGAACTTTTATACTATTCACGTTATATAATCTGTAATTTGTTGTGCCTATTAAATAAATAAATTATAATACAATTAAAAACAACAACTAAGCATGGAGTCCTGAGCATTAATTGCAAGAAATCAAAGTAAACATTCGCCAAAGAGTTAAGTTTTTCTTTCCAAGATTTCACAGCAGTAGTAAGTCTTCGAATTCAATAGCAACGTCTCCGTTGCTATTGAAGTTATGTTGAGGGATCACGTTATAAACTTACTTCCACGTGACAGTTTAATGTAAGCGGCAAAAGTTTTGTGAGTTTGAAGGTATTCTGATTCTAACTTTTCCACTAAGAATATAAGAAGACTTGGATATGCTACTTTGACTTTTCGAGTTCTCTTTTCGATAATATCACAGAAGCGTGGTTTTTTTTTAAGTGAAACTTCTTTAGCGGCGTTGTGCACTTTCTTTGTGATGGGTAAAAGATGTTAAACTCGCGTCAGGACACGTGACCTGATCGGAAATTCGTAAGACGGAGGGAGAATTGTCATGTTTGTGTACGATAGCGCAATAAATAAATATTGTATTTTACCACATAAATGATAATACTTTTATACTGATAATTAAAGCAATTCGTGCAAAATTATTCCCTAACCATTCCAAAAAATCAAAAATGCACAACGTTAATATTCAAGTTTTCACTTCTGCCGGCACTCCCGGAGTGCAACCCGTTGATTTTTTTCTTTTTCTATTAAAAGTCAAACGCCACACTAGAAATAACTCCTGTGTCAGGGAGGACTTTACAAACATTCAAACGACGGACACAAAGAACACGCAGACTCGAAACAACCATTTGTGGATCACACAGAGTTTTGTTGCGTGTTGGATTTGAACCCACAACACTCGGCGCTATGGCAGTGGCGAGGCGACCACTTAAACCGCTGCGCCACCGTGTTATATTTCTCTGCTGATACCATCAGGGTTTTATAAGCTTGATGTATTCTCTACTAGATTCCAGTTTACAAAGTTAAGCTATTATTATTATTGTTATTGGGTCCTCATATCTCTGCCGAACGACCAAGGCATGGAATTCTCTGCCAAGGCACGTGTTTCCTTCTTCCTTCAATCCTGGGTTCTTTAAGCGGGGCGTGAAAAAGCATCTTCTCAGGCCGTCAAAGTAGAGAACTCAACATCGCCTCGGCTACTGTGGGGGCGATGTGGAGGCCACTGCTCTTAGACCACACGACTGCTTACCACCAGGTGGAGTGTGGTCATTTTGACGAGCAAAATAAAATAAAAAAAAGCTACATGATGAAAAAACAAAATAAACGGCAATTGTTTGTTTACTTATCAATTCGCAGTGCAAACTTTACCCATTACCAATGATTCGTTTTAATTCGTTTCAATTACTCGGTACAAGCTTTATTCTATGAAGTGGCCTGTTAACTGTTTTAATTTTATTTATGAACTGCTTAGTTTTGGCGTTCTACGAACTATGGAATAATTTCGGGTTTTATCAGGAATAAATTGATGAACGGGTTTTACCAGGAGTGTGTAGCGGTAATTTTTAAAGAGCAGCGATAGCTCAGTGGGGAGACCAATAGCCTGCAATACAGAGGGTCTCGGGTTCGAACCCACGTCGCGCACCTCTGACTTTTCGAAATTATGTGCGTATTGATTGACAATTATCTCCTGCTTCGTGCCTCGGAGAGCACGTTAAGCCGTCGGTCCCGGCTACCATGAACATGTATAGCAGTCGTTATTGGGAGAGTGTTGACACAAAAGATCCCACTGGGTCAAAGTCTCGCCGGTCTGCACTGACTGGCCCCCACATAAGATAAGATAAGTGGTAATTCTATCGATTTTCTAGAAGAGGTAATGCGGCCTTTTTATATAACTCCTTACGCTTGCTTTATCATAGGAATGAAGTTTATTGCCGCGTAGTGATGCGCACATTGCCTCACGGCGGCGCTGCGAAATAGTTAACTGAAAACATAATAAAAAATGTCGACTGGGGAAACAAACCCACGGTCACGTACACACATAAGCGAGCACTATCGCCGTAGGACCTATTGGGAGGTTGAATCAAGGCATCTCACGACTTTGATATTCTTCATAGTTCATTAGATTAGATTGATAGACATTATTGAAAGGCTAATCGTTGGACAAAATTGTGGACAATCGTGGTGTTAGCCGACGGACTCCTGTCTTGGAAACAAACGGGACTGGACTGGAGTCTGAAGCGCCTTGGAGTTATTTCACCTTGCCAGAGACAAGGAGAAATTTTCAATGCTGATGTTCAACCTCCAGCGATTGAAAAGGAGAAAAAATGTCGAAGACAGAAATGTTCTCAATATAATTAAAAACCCACAACTGCAATCAGTATCCTTACATATAAATAATTAACTTTCTATAATCCATTGGATCAAAGCCAAAACCTCTAACTGGATAAAGCAACGGCTCACTAAGCGACAAGCAGAAGACATTTTGCTACAGTACTGTCACAAGATCGCTCTTATGACGTTGCTTGTCGCCTCGACTGATACATTACAAGCAAATGTATCGCCAGCTTTAGACCTAATTTAAAGAAACATAAAATGTGATATCATTTTTAATTTTATAATAGAATCGCATACCTATAATCTTTTAACGACTTGTTTATCATCTAAAGTTCAAGGATGTTAATTTACTTGAAGCGTGATCTCATGCCTATATCTACGTATGTGTGAATACATACATTTTTTATAGTTTACTCCGAAAGATAATATATGTAATATCGCGGGGATTTTACATACTGTAATAATTAAGGAACAATTAATGAATATAACAGTGTCTGCACAAATGGCGTAGGTTAAGTAGTTGTCCTGGCAGTTGGCACTACCACTGCGCCGATTCGATCTCAACACAGGAAAAATGTGTGCTCCACAAATAATTATTTCGAGCTTGGATATTTTATATGTCCGTTGTTTAAATGTATGTTAACTCCACATGATACGGATATTATGCGTAGTGCAGGAGTTGTACAAGAAATAACACGACAGTCCTCACTTTTCCGTGCATTGTAGGGACATACACATCGAAAATACCTTATGTCTATACAAAAATGTTAGGTATCCGTGAAAATTCATATCCAACTCGCGTATGTCAATAGCCACTTAATATTTAAAAAACTTTAACATTATTTGCACAAGTGGAAACAATATTAAATAGCTGTCTTCTGTTTCCTATTTTACCTTCTTCTAAATACTACATTCCTCTTTCTCCAGAGCACAGTCTCATTGGAAGATCAATTACTACTATTAAATTGCAAAGAGATTAAGGTTCCTATGAATACCTTTGTAGAAAGGATCATACATGAGAAATACTGCAACGACGGCATCACTATGCGCTATGGCGAAAAGACTGAGTCATTCGCCAAAATAACCACATACTAAACAAACAGTAGATACCAGCCACCATATTAAACACGATGAGAACATCTGACAGGTAGATACATATGTAGATACAACAACACATTGTATCGATGTCATTGTTTACAAAGTGAACTGAGCATACCCGCCGATAATCGTCGTCCGATCAAAAAGTCTTGGCAACTTATATTAATTGATAATTCATAAGATATTATATGCAGGTAATGTTAAGTGCTGCTGGCTTTTTCTGTTATGTATTACCCAGGGCTTTAGGGCTAGGAAAGTCTCGACGCTGACGCCGCGACGGTGCGTAACTTGGTGTCGCCACGATTCTGCGCCACCGTAAGACAATCATATCGTGTAAAGTGCCAATGCAATGACACTCAGAAGCCTATAAAATGACAGTTCCTCAATAGATACGGACTACACGAGACATAATTATATTTTTAAAGTAAAAAGGAAATAAAATAATTCTATCATTAATCTGAATTCCAAGAAAAAATATGAGGCATCTATCATTGCATCTCTTTGCTGCACCGTCAAATACACGGCACGATACCGCATCGTTTGACGGTTACAGCGCCGCGTCTTCGGGTGAGTCTATTACCGTATATTGAATACGCTAATAGACTCATCCGCTATTTAATAGGAACTTATTCCTTCGTTCTGCCTCCCCTTAGTAATAACCTTGCGGCTGCAATTTAGTAATAACCTTGGCACTTCACACGTAATGCTATGGGAATCTGTGATTTTTTTTTATGAGGTCGGGGGCAAGCGAGCAGACAGATCGCCTGATGGTAAGCGATTACCGCCGCCCATGGACACCCGCAACACCAGAGGAGTTACAAATGCGTTGCCGGCCTTTTAAAAAGAAGTACGCTCTTTTCTTGAAGGTTTGTAGGTCGTATTGGTCCGGAAATGCCGCAGGCCTTAGCCGTTCATTCCACAGTTTAGTCGTGCGAGGCAAAAAAAAACTGGGAAAACACACAGCTGTGGACTGCCATCTATCTAAATGATGGGGATGGAAATTCTGTCGCGTAGGACGATGGCGAAAAGAGGCGGCAGGGATCAGTCCGAATATCGATTTGATCAATATCTAGAGTGACTGTCACTGAAGAGGATAAGCAGATAAGTCTCAATTTAATATCAATAACTCAGCGAGCAGTCGGAGTCGTCCATTTAATCAGTAAAAATAACTGGTCTGACAACTCAGTTTGCAGCGGCTTACAACGGTTAAAGGCATCAGTCACCTTAGAGTAAGTAGCATTTCCACCAAGCCGCCTTAAACCGTCGAAATCGTCTGTTGAATTCAGCAGATGGCCAAATGTAAATGAGCCACAATACTACGAGTAAATAGTAGCCAAAGCATTTGTCTTAATGACGTCGCACTTGGAAGAGGTCACAGCTGTTCATACAACAAAACCTGTGTGCCTTGAAAGCGGTTATTATCAATTTGTCATACAAATATAGGCATCAATTATTGTCACGGACACTTGGCTAGGCAGAAGCAAAAAACAACGGTAACATATGAGTATACCTCTAGACTCACGCCTTGTTACCAGAAGGAGTAGGCAGGTGTTTCATCCATATTTCGCTAGTTATGACATTTTGTTTTGATGGAAAGACCGAATAACGCTGGATACTTAGTCGTTTCGCACCGCGAGTTATTCGAACCGCGGTGCGACTCGCCCGTGTAATATTTCTCAATGGGACCATTCGCACCGCAATGGTTGGACCGGTGCGAATGGCCCAAGGTATCTTTGGTATGGGTCGATTCAGAGCACGGAGCGAAACTACCCAAAATACTCATATCGTACATTCGATATGAACTCCTACCTATCAAAAATTTTAGAATTCCATTTATTTATTCGTACAGACGATAAGAAAAGTGGTTAGTAAAAAAAGAAACAAAAAATGCGTTGTAATAATCGTGTTCTTTTATTTTTATTTTAGCCGAACCGCGTATTGTATTGAAATTAAACTACTATATACGGATTTTATCGCGTTGTTTATTTGACAGTGTTACAACATTTTTTGAAAAACTGTTACACTACTATAATCACTATTAAACTTTACAAATTTTTAAGCTAATTAAATTATTGAAACTATTAAAACTATTTATACTATTACTATACTATTATACTATTACGGGGAGACTCCCCGTGACCATGGCTGCTGAAAAGCAACCGAAACGTCGGGGAAAGTGTAAAATAAATCTAAATAGTATAATAGTATAGTAATAGTATAAATAGTTTTAATAGTTTCAATAATTTAATTAGCTTAAAAATTTGTAAAGTTTAATAGTGATTATAGTAGTGTAACAGTTTTTCTAAAAATTTTGTAACAGTGTCAAATAAACAACGCGATAAAATCCGTATATAGTAGTTTAATTTCAATGAATAACATTCGCGTAAACAGAAGACAATATTACGCGTATTGGATGCTAAACTTCATACACAACAATCAAATTCACTAACGCTGCGCCAACCAGAATTATAATATACCCACTTTATATAAATTTCGTCTACCTTATCTAACCCACAAACGGAAGCATGATATTACCACGCCAGTTTGCCAGTTAAAACGAACACTCAATACATATGTGTAGGTATATGCTATTTATATTAATACAATGTTGTATGAAATCCAAAAATCAAAGTTATACACAAATGCAAATGGGTCGTAAATGGATGGTTTAGCTAGATGAAGTCAAACCGAAGGCAGAATTGGAAACTGGTGCTCGACACCTAACTCCCGAACCGTCAATAAAACCAGGACCTCACTATACTTGGCAAAACATAAGCGCAATATAGACGGTACGTGGCACTTAATAGTAAAGTTTGATAGGATCAAACAGCACAATATTCAAGTAAGTTCTCCCGGAGATTCCCACATGAATAATCCTGAACGGTCACACAATACGAGCTCGATGGCATGACAATATCGGAGCGACAATGCTAAAATTTACAAACACTTTGCTATTGTTTATTGAACTAACATTAGTATAAAGGTGACGACTCACTGATATAATACCGATTCTTGTATTGATCTTATTCATGTTTAGATAACATGTTGTTGTTATACTAAGGTGATGAACAAACAAACAGGCAGGATGGTAAAACGCTAAGGCAACCTATGAATGCTTGCAACGTTATAGCCAATCGCTTTTAGACTTAAGAAGTAAAGAATTCTTGTGGTTAAAGGGATTCATACAACTGGTCTCACTAATAATACTAGAACAGGATCTCTTTAAAGAGCTCTGGAGACGTAACTTACTGAAGGCACATAACACAAGGGCTAATCGAACTTAGTTGACTAAAGGGCTGTAGGTCTGCCTATAGCCCCTAAGTCAAGAATCTAATTTCAAAAAGAATTATTCCGGATGTAAATCATATATTGCTTGATGCTTAATATTCTCAAAGTGAAAACAATTGTTCGACATGCAGTTTAAACGACGAATGAAAGAAAATACCAATAACGACAACTATAATTTTTAAAATAAAAAAGACGAATTCGACACCATAACCAAATTTCTATTTTCATTATAAAAGTAAAAGTAAATTATGCGGAAAGAAAGGATTAAGGTGAAAATAAAATACAAGGATGAACTAAAGAATATATCAGAAAAGAAGAAGATTTAAATATATCAAATACACCAGTAGTGATGTAACCGTATTTGCAAAAACGAATATGGAAATTGCTAAACAACAATCGTTGAACTCTTTCATTGTTATCGATGATGGATAGATTAAACATGCGTAAGTGGCATTTAACAGATCTAAAGAAACTTCATACGTTTCCAATAATCTTTTATAGTTTATCACAACTAACTATTAGGAATCAGAGTATTTTTAACGTATGGTATTTTATCGTAAGTAACTAACAAGAAAATATCAGACAAGCATACGACAAGCTATGATAAACTGTTATTATGGCCATCAGTCGCCTGCAAAGCTAGAACCTATAACGTGATACCAACCTCTCAAGGAATCATGGCACTACCCAAGCAAGGTTGCTTCTTGCGATGTCAGCACTGATCATCAGAAGAACATAACACAAAGTTGTTTCAGGCTACAAACTTCTTTAGAGTGATACATCTTCAGTCGAGCTACTCCAATTCCAGGAAGCTTTGCGTGAAAAAAAACGGTTACCACGCCAACACACACACTCACTCACGTAGCAGTATGACTAGCAGTACATTGCATTGTGGTTATCCCGCTTGATGAGCCCAGCCTTACGATGATTTGCTCGATTCTTGCATAAATAAGTACTTGAGAGTAAGCCTTTTTAATGTGTTTTAGGCCGACCAAATATGTTAATCCTGTCTAATTTGGGACGCGGCAATGATTGACGCAAACATCTAATCAAAATTACTAGCATGATTCACATTCAAAAATCAATTAGATATCAAAAGTTCGTTTAAAAATAACTACACAAGTCGATGGTCACCTTTACGAGTGATGCGTCAGGTAGCGGACATTACCACTAGTCACTTAAGTATACAATGTTTTACATGCGGAAATTTATGTCGTCATTAATCTTACGATTGTTTTCAGATGCTTTATTCTCTAACACTGAATGGCTTCAGCGCTGTTAATCATTGTGATCTCAATGTATCGCTTCTGTTCCAAGTCTTTAGTAAGAATAGCCTATATTAAATCAATAATTATTAAATAAATATCATTTGAATGCAAAGAGATGAATTCCGAAGATTTATTGAAGTAGTTTGTGCGTTGAATCATCGCATTGTATTACTGTACGACGTCGTTTTTGCGATGCGTTGTCGCAACGCAGTGTTGTGGCTTCGCCCTTATTTGCCACGTAAACGAATGTTTGCTTATATCTTGCGGAAATTTTGCTGAGGTACATATCATCCGTGCTAAGTAATTTTCAACCCATATTAGGAACTGTCGAAAACCAACTTATGCATTATTAATCTCCGAGTCTTCTTCGAAGAGGTTAATGAAAACACTTTGTGACGGTCTGTCTGATAGTGACAGATTGATGTTAGTAACAGGCCTAACTCCGGAACCACTGGACCGATTGACTTGTAACTTGGTGTGCAGACACCTTGGGGTCATACCTCGGTCGAGTTTGGGCCCTGTGGGTTAAGAGATCCCCGAGATATAGGGGTCATTTATTTTACATTTAAGACGAAGAGGTTGAATCTTGGGTGTTTACATCCATCTTGTTCTTTCAGTAGTTATTGTAAACACGAATACGACTGATCTAAATTTAGAATGTTACGATAACGTGCTGAACCAGTGTTGACATAAAAAGTTCAACACAACTGCGACTTGCGGCAAATTTTTTGTGCTGACGGTGACCTTAGAGGATCTGATTCTGGTTTTTATACGTCTCGTTTTTGGGTGACACCGCTACTAGTTTATTTTTAATGGTTATGTTTAGATTCTGTAGTCAATTTTATGGTTAAATATGATAGGATTTCATTCGGTAGTACATGGTGTAATGATTACAGCTATCTATCTCAACTCTCTGGTTGCTCAATATCCAGAAGTTGATATATTTTTTGGTACAATTAATAAATTTGTTAAATATTGTTCACTATTTTTAAGGTATAAATAATAATAATAATATATTATGTATGTATTATGGCTCACTGCACCTGTTGGGCAACTGTAAGTGCGGTGAGCAGTTGATGCAAATAAATAAATAAAATAAATAAATCTTATTTGTTAACCAGGCTTAGATCAAATTTTTAAACATGAAACTTTTGAAATGTCAAAATTGGGCGATTTAAAACTGTGTATATTGAACGAATTAATAAACAAACAGCAGTAATTGTTTTAATTATTTATTTGGATGGCATATAGACTTTGACTAAACAGATGGCGTAGTGGTCGCTTTGCCGCTACACTGCACCAAGTGTTGTGGGTTCGATGCCCACACGTGACACAAATCTGTGTGGTCCACAAATAGTTGTTCCAAGTTTAGGTATTCCTTGTGTCAATTATTTAAATGTTTGTAAAGATCTACGCAACACAGGATTTAAAACTAGAGCGGGAATTGTGGCTCTCAAATAAAAAAGAAGCTGCATCTCTGATTAATCTATACTAATATTATAAAGCTGAAGAGTTTGTTTGTTTGTTTGAACGCGCTAATCTAATGAACTACTGGTTCGATTTGAAAATTTATTTTAGTGTTAGATAGCCTATTTATCGAGGAAGGCTATAGGCTATATAACATCACGCTACGACCCACGGGAGCGGCGCATTAAGGATAAACGCGGGTGAAATCGCGGGAACATCTAGTTTACCCATAATCGGTTTAGTCGTTAAACTGTCAAAAAGTAACAGACTGACAGACTTAAAATCACATTTATAACATTAATATAGATAATAATATGACAGGAAATTAGTTAGGATTCACAATCCGAATATAACATTTGTATAATATAATCATTCTGAATGTATAAATGATGTTAATTTTATATGGTAATATAACGTTGAAGTTTATATTAAGGCATGATTCATTTGAGTTAAAGACTTTTACGGTATAAAAACGTTATACTTTTTTATCACAAAGCCTTTCAGATTTGTGTACCAGAAAAACTAACAAAGTAGGTGTAATGATAATCTATAAATAGACCGCTGGCCTCATTGGTCCCGTGGAGTAAATCTGCGTTTCTGTTTGCTTCATCGTGAGTTCCCGCTGTCGATTCCCGAGTTGCTTACGAATCCCGAGTCGCTTACGATTCCCGAATCGATTAAAATGTTATACGGTGTATGGGTTTTTCTATCAGGCAAATTCTCAATAACAGCACGATGTAAGAAAATCCCCGGTAGACAGCATATACTTGCTCTCATAACGTGACACATCAAACTTTTATCCCTGCGTAACCCTACAGTTGACTGGTAGATAATGCCCTTGGCCTTAAGTCCTCGATGGCGTAGTGGTTAGTGTAACCGACTGCCACGCCTGAGGTCGCGGGTTCAATTCCCGCACAAGTCAAACATTTGTGTGCATGAACATGGATGTTTGTCTTGGTCTGGGTGTTTCTATGTATAATATGTATGAATTTACAAAAAAAAAAGTATATATGTATGTTTATCGATTGTCTAGTACCCATAGTACAAGCTCTGCTTAGTTTGAGCTAGATGGTGTTATGTGTATGTGATAGAATATTATTATATTATTTTGTGCACAAAGTTTTAAAATAAAATAAAATGAAACGAGATGGGTGTAGAAACCCAGGATTAAACCTCTTCGTCTTAAATGTACATCATGTGACCTTGTGACCCCTATATCTCGGGGGTCTTTTGACCCACAGGGCCCATATTCTAACTCGACTGAGGTATGACCCAAGGTGTCAGCACAAAAAGTTACAAGTAAATCGGTCCAGCGGTTCCGGAGTTATGCCTGTCACTAACAGACAGACACACATACCCAAATAGTGTTTTCACATAATTTTTCTCTAAAGAAGACTCAGAGGTTAATAATACATAATGTAACTGGCTATCACGGAGTCTAGATTTCTAGGCACTTATTAGTGCATAGTATATCGCAATATATTTGCTATTACTGCAATTACAGACAGTTAACACACAGGTCACAAAATCCTTACTAATATAATAAATGCGAATGTGAGTTTGTTTGTTACGCTTTCACGTCATAACTATTCGGAAAATCATCATTAAATTACGCATACACGTTTTCAGTAGTACAGGAAAAGATGTAGGGTACTTTTCATAAAGAAAATTGACTGTTCCAATTTCGCGAGCGAAGCCGCGAGCAAATTCTAGTGTAGGTAAAATACAGAACCGCTTACCCCTGTATACGTTGTGATTCTATATATACCACAGTTTAACTTCAGTAGGATAAAAACTTATTACTTTTATAGCATGAAATTGCTAAAAACATACTCTAAAAATAGACTTCACAAAAGCTCCGTTTTCTATTATCAATCTTTTTATACTTTTTTGCACACAGTTCAATGTTATGATTGACAGTAAATTGTACACAAGACCTAGTAAAAGCGATGAGGTTAAGCAACTTTAAGGCGGTCAGTTATCGGATTAGCGGTCGTGGTATTCCAGGCGAATAGGCATGCGAACATTGCTTGTTCTGTCTCTGAACAACATTTGGCGAAATTTATGATTTTGGCGAAATAATCTCGGTTAATCATTTAAACAAACAAACAGTTAAAAGTGCTACTCTTTATGTTAAACTTTGTAAATATATATGTATGTTTGTTATGTGTAAACCGCTGAACGGATTCAGATGAAATCTATACTAATATTATAAAGCTGAAGAGTTTGTTTGTTTATTTGTTTGTTTGGTTGAATACGCTAATCTCAGGAACTACTGGTTTATATTGAAAAATTCATGATGTTGTTGTGATGTTATATAGCCTATAGGCTTTCTCGATAAATGGGCTATCCAACACTGAAATAATTTTTCAATTCGGACCAGTAGTTCCTGAGATTAGCGCGTTCAAAAAAATAAACAAACTCTTCAGTTTTATAATATTAGTATAGATTACTTTTTAATAATATTTCCACAACAAGGCTACCAAATTCTAGAAGTTTCTGCATATGTAACATATTGTTCTGTCTGCGATGACATCACATCGCCGGTGCACATACGTGGGCGTCAGGTCTAGGTCGGAGCACATATCTAAAGTGTCTAAAGGAGCACTGTTAATACACTATATTTAGATAGCGTTTATAAAATATTCGGAGTCAGGAAAGGTGAATTGATGTTGATAATATTGTGTAAATGGAGCCATTACGTTTGTGTTCTGGATGGTTTGAATGATCTTGATGTTTTGTGGGTTGCTTTGAGGTTATTGGGATGAACACGAGTGGCTAGTATTATTTATACGAAGAATAATTACAAAAAATTGTCAGTGAGCAGCACAGCGATACAAACAATAATGTATTCAATTATTTAAGTTTGACTTAAGTTACTACAAACGAAGCAACAAAGTTATGCCACAATTATAGCAATTGGAAATGCGAGCAACATGCCTTAATCTATGTACCAATGAATGTATTATCACGCTACAAACTAGGAAGGTAGGCATAATTCAAGTGTATACGGGGCCGACATTAAACAGTAGCTCTGGGATATATTTATAGTTATAATAATTACATAACATCTGTTACAGTGGAATTTTCGTGTATTTTATCGAGATAGTACTACTACTGTAATGTAGTAAATGAACGATGATAAAATGTTGTTTGCAACACTTTATATATATGGAGTAGATAAAGGAGTAAATTATTGAGGGCCCTGACACCCATAATACAAGTTCAATCTTAGCTTGGGTGTCAGATGGTTACAACACTGTAATAACCTACAATTTGTAAAAATAACGTTTGTTTTAGCACATTGTATGTACAAAATTGTAAAATTGGTAATAGAGATTATTATTATTATATATATTTTTTCATATTTACACAGGCGATTATACAACGATAAGCGCGCAAAATTCAACGATGCGGACACAAAAAGACGTACCTGCTTATGACTCGGGAAAAATAATTTAATTTTTTTTATTACAGAATCAAATCTGAAATCCTTAGAAATTTGACACCATTTATTATATTTTTAAGTACCATGGCTACAATTTTACAAATATTTCAGTTTTTTTTTGTAACAGCAGAACATTAAGTAGTATCGTGTAGTTTAGTAGTACATTAAGTAGTAAGTAGTATCGTGGAATTTTGAATTCTGAGACACGTTGTATAATCAAAAGAAATACACACCCTCACTCACACCCTAAAAAACAAATTATACTAATATTATAAATGTGAATGTGATTTTGTTTGTGTGTTACGCTTTCACGCCTTAACTACACGACCGATCATCATGAAATTTCGCACATACATTGTCAGGGATACAGTAGAGGTTACCTTATATCCAGAAAAGAATACTGTTTCTAACCTGGCCTACGTTTACGCTAGTTCTAGTCTATACATATAAATAAAATTGAAGTGTCTGTTTGTAATGTCAAAATAACAGCTTTTTATCTAATGCATATGAAAGTATATAAGGTACCTATACGAAATGATCTATTTTTAAATTTTTGTCTGTCTGTCTGTTTGTTCCGGCTAATCTCCGAAACGGCTGAATCGATTTTCAAGGGACTTTCACTGGCAGATAGCTGATGTTATAAGGAGTAACTTAGGCTACTTTGATTTAGAAAAAAGATAGGGTTCCGCGGAGACAAACACTTTTTAGTTAAAATCTACGCGGACGAAGTCGCAGGTAACAGCTAGTATTAAATAATTGTAGATAGGTGTTATTAGAATGTTCTACCTCTTGGCCACAGAGACGCTTACATTACGTGCGTTTCCAAAAAAGCGCCGCAAATGGCTTCCCAAAAATAAAGACCGGATATCTGCGCTTGCGCCGATCGTTTGTCAGACGGTAGCCATTCACCCGTTCGATTCCCGGAAGTATATTAATACCGTTTATTGTTTAATTACCAATCGTTTCTGAGTACCGTCAGGTTTGAGAGAGAAGACAGGATTGTTGAGGATTATCTTTGAGCTTTGTAATGAGTGATGATTTAGTGTTTATTGTTTTGGATGTTCTCACGGTAACTTTGTTAGCTAAACATATCATTACGATTCATTGATGAAGGGTTAAGCAGAACTGTATAATACTCACGTTTGCATAGCTGTATAGGTTCCACGTAAAAATGGTTATGGCATCAGACTTGCAATCGCGAATTCGTTAGTTGTGTCCCAGCCAGATTCTTAACATACGCATTCAGAGCAGTTTAGGCACAAATACTCGGTATTATATACTACTACTACTATATTATATGTACTAAATTACAAATATATTAGTATTATGCAACAAATATTACTACATAATTATTATAAAATAAAGTCCTTTGCCGCGTCTGTTCGCAATAAACTCAAAAACTACTAAACGGATTTTCATGCGGTTTTCACCAATAGAGAGAGTGATTCATGAGGAAGGTTTAGGAGTATAATTTGTTAAGGTTTTGGAAATTGGTTGAAATACGACGATAATTCTCTGCTACCCGTGCAAAGCCGGGGCGGGTCGCTAGTATTATAAAAAAGGGATGAAAAGAAAAACCCAATTTCCATTTTCCAGATATACTTCAAGATTCCTTCTTTCTACAGGAGTCCCTCTGTAGTTTATATATTTCTCTAGTCGAACGCTTCAAGAAGATATTTATTTTAATACTAGATCTTCCGGCGCATTTAACTTGGTTATCTAAATTTTTTATCCCTCAAAAACAATACTTTTTTTACCCTATATCATGTTCCGTTCCGCTGACAACGTGTATGAGAAGTTTCATGATGTTCAGTCGAGTAGTTAAGGCGTGAAAGCAAAACAAACAAGCAAACTCACATTCGTATTTATAAGTAAGGATTACCTATCCTTCACTGAGCCTGGTACTGGGAAACAGGTGTCTATGTTGTGTTTGAAACGGCCTTGTTTACCTCGACGCCAACTCTTTGTCAGTAAACTGACAGTAAGTTACCTATTTCATTTAGTACAGATTTGTAATAATATGTAAGGAAATATTTAAGTTAGTGGATTTCCTTTAAGCCGGTAATTCCTATCAATGCAAATTCACGAACAAAGCTGAATTCTTAGTATTTCATAAATAGCTTCTGTAATATTGTCTTCTCTTTACGCGAATGTTATTCATTGAAATTAAACTACTATATACGGATTTTATCGCGTTGTTTATTTGACACCTTATTACAAAATTTTGAAAAACTTACACTACTACCTATTACTATTAAACTTTACAAATTTTTAAGCTAATTAAATTATTGAAACTATTAAAACTATTTATACTATTACTATACTATTATACTATTTATATTTATGTTTACACTTTCCCCGACGTTTCGGTTGCTTTTCAGCAGCCATGGTCACGGGGAGACTAGGATGGTAGTTGTCTCAATGTTCCAGTGTAGTTATTTCAAAGTACCCGAACATAATTTAATCATGGGTGTTTCTATTTACGCAGAAGGAGCTCAAAGTATCACGAAGTCTAGCTGTGGTTTGCTTCTTCTTGGGTTTGACTATTTGAATGACTGGATCCCAAGCTGGTGGTACATTCCAACCATCTTCTCTATTGAAATTAGGATGTTTCTTGATTTCAATAGCCTCGCGAAGCATCCTTGGTAGGAATCAGTGTTCTTTAGCGAGCATCTGTGGTTTGTCAAATCTCAGGTAGTGGTTGGTCCCCTGTTGCACATGTTCACAAACAGCAGACTTCAACGAGCGTTGGTGTTTTTCATCAGCTATGTTTTCTTTTATGCGGGTGCCTATGCTTCTCTTGGTTTGACCAATGTATGAGAGTCCGCAGTCACAATCTATTTTATAGACCCCTGCATCTTGT
Organism: Catocala sponsa; assembly: GCA_963564715.1. Taxonomy (NCBI): domain Eukaryota; kingdom Metazoa; phylum Arthropoda; class Insecta; order Lepidoptera; family Erebidae; genus Catocala; species Catocala sponsa. Next base: position 16,733,294 of record OY751351.1, on the reverse strand, counting down.
AAAGGTAGTTGGCACTTGACGGATGGTAAACATTGACTTATCTTCGTTGGCGGCTTGAAGTATGTGTTGATTGAAGCTCGCTTCAAGATGTAGCCAATCTTGTCAGTGACACCCTTCACATAAGGTAGTATAGCAGGCTGGCGCTCGACTGGGGCTGGTTTTTCCCGCGCCGCTGTCACAGTTCCCGAGAAATGCGAAATGCGAAAGTGACTGTTTGTTACTTTTCAAGACTAAACGGCTGAGCGGATCTTAATAAAATTGGCAAGGAGATATAGATTATATCCTCGATAAAGACATACTACCTTTTATCTCGATATATCTGCCCGTGGGATTGACGCGAGCAAAGTCGCAGGAAGAACTTATAAACAATATTGCTAAAATAAAATTTGCATTTTGTTAATTAAACATTGCGTTTCTATACCCGAAATGGGACGCATCCTGATTTAATCTGATGTCCGCCTGTCTTTCTGTCTGATAAACATTTTTCTTTAAGTCAATCTGTTAATTTGTTACTTTCGAGGGAAATAGCGTCCTAAATACATATGACACGTGATTTTAGGATTGTTTCAAAACACGAACATACAAATGTTATTTTTCTGAAGCAATAACTTGTCTCGTTCGTCACGTGGCAAAAGTTTGCGTGAAACCGTGGGTCTCTAGTTCGATTCACGTGTCAAAATGTTATAGGGTACTTTATTTTTTTATTATTCAAGTCAAATCGTTACATTATCTTTATTTTAAAAACAGAATTTTGTAAACCTACTTTAAAATTATATAAGATACAAGTGTTTCAAATGCGGTAGTAGAAATAATTGTCAAATGACAAAGTATGACGTAATCGCTATTTAAATGCAGCTATCTGAGGGAGATAGCAAGATATCCTCACTACAACTCCAGTACTTCTTATATCTAAGTTGAAAATATTATTTAATCTCTTATTTTGCAACCAATATACCGCTTGCACACGAAGATTTCTTTCGTTTGCTATTTGCTCTGGTGTGTAAAATAACATACAAATTCAAACATAAGCAACTATTTACACAATTATTTTAAACTACATACATACATAGATATATAGATTCACGCCTGTTTCCCAGAGGGGTAGGCAGAGACTATGGATTTCCATTTGCTACGATCCTGACACACTTCTCTGACTTAATTCAATTTCATCACATTTCATCATTATTTTAAGCTAAGTTATACCTAAAACATAATAAAACAGAAAACTAAAACCCTCTAATAGGCGTCATAGAATTCCTCCGCATGACAGTCGACTGGTAGTGTGCCCAGAAGACTGGCAGCATCGCCACGTTGAATAGCAATGCTTATTCTTTCCGTGAAAGGCCAGCTCTCTGGTCACGGGAAGCGTCGATTAACCCTTTTTGCTATTATGTTAGCAACTATTAGGTTTTTTGTTAGACAACTCTTTGTAGCAGCCCGGAGTAAGGCAATTCAATCGGTAGAGAGCAATAAGCTCGCTTTTGTTAGACAACCCTCAGTAGCAGCCCGGAGTAAGGCAATTCACTCGGTAGAGAGCATTATGCTCTCTTTTGTTAGACAACGCTCAGTAGCAGCCCGGAGTAAGGCAATTTACTCGGTAGAGAGCAATAAGCTCGCTTCTGTTAGACAACGATCAATAGCAGCCCGAAGTAAGGCAATTCACTCGGTAGAGAGCAATAAGCTCGCTTCTGTTAGACAACGATCAATAGCAGCCCGAAGTAAGGCAATTTACTCGGTAGAGAGCAATAAGCTCGCTTCTGTTAGACAACGATCAATAGCAGCCCGAAGTAAGGCAATTCACTCGGTAGAGAGCAATAAGCTCGCTTTTGTTAGACAACGATCAATAGCAGCCCGAAGTAAGGCAATTCACTCGGTAGAGAGCAATAAGCTCGCTTCTGTTAGACAACGATCAATAGCAGCCCGAAGTAAGGCAATTTACTCGGTAGAGAGCAATAAGCTCGCTTCTGTTAGACAACGATCAATAGCAGCCCGAAGTAAGGCAATTTACTCGGTAGAGAGCAATAAGCTCGCTTCTGTTAGACAACGATCAATAGCAGCCCGAAGTAAGGTAATTTACTCGGTAGAGAGCAATAAGCTCGCTTCTGTTAGACAACGATCAATAGCAGCCCGAAGTAAGGCAATTCACTCGGTAGAGAGCAATAAGCTCGCTTTTGTTAGACAAAGCTCAGTAGCAGCCCGAAGTAAGGCAATTCACTCGGTAGAGAGCAATAAGCTCGCTTTTGTTAGACAAAGCTCAGTAGCAGCCCGAAGTAAGGCAATTCACTCGGTAGAGAGCAATAAGCTCGCTTTTGTTAGACAAAGCTCAGTAGCAGCCCGAAGTAAGGCAATTCACTCGGTAGAGAGCAATAAGCTCGCTTTTGTTAGACAAAGCTCAGTAGCAGCCCGAAGTAAGGCAATTCACTCGGTAGAGAGCAATAAGCTGCTTTTGTTAGACAACGATCAGTAGCAGCCCGAAGTAAGGCAATTCACTCGGTAGAGAGCAATAAGCTCGCTTTTGTTAGACAAAGCTCAGTAGCAGCCCGAAGTAAGGCAATTCACTCGGTAGAGAGCAATAAGCTCGCTTTTGTTAGACAACGATCAGTAGCAGCCCGAAGTAAGGCAATTCACTCGGTAGAGAGCAATAAGCTCGCTTCTGTTAGACAACGATCAATAGCAGCCCGAAGTAAGGCAATTCACTCGGTAGAGAGCAATAAGCTCGCTTTTGTTAGACAACGATCAGTAGCAGCCCGAAGTAAGGCAATTCACTCGGTAGAGAGCAATAAGCTCGCTTTTGTTAGACAACGATCAATAGCAGCCCGAAGTAAGGCAATTTACTCGGTAGAGAGCAATAAGCTCGCTTTTGTTAGACAACGATCAATAGCAGCCCGAAGTAAGGCAATTTACTCGGTAGAGAGCAATAAGCTCGCTTTTGTTAGACAACGATCAATAGCAGCCCGAAGTAAGGCAATTCACTCGGTAGAGAGCAATAAGCTCGCTTTTGTTAGACAACGATCAGTAGCAGCCCGAAGTAAGGCAATTCACTCGGTAGAGAGCAATAAGCTCGCTTTTGTTAGACAACGATCAATAGCAGCCCGAAGTAAGGCAATTTACTCGGTAGAGAGCAATAAGCTCGCTTTTGTTAGACAACGATCAATAGCAGCCCGAAGTAAGGCAATTTACTCGGTAGAGAGCAATAAGCTCGCTTCTGTTAGACAACGATCAATAGCAGCCCGAAGTAAGGCAATTCACTCGGTAGAGAGCAATAAGCTGCTTTTGTTAGACAACGATCAATAGCAGCCCGAAGTAAGGCAATTCACTCGGTAGAGAGCAATAAGCTCGCTAATATTATGTGTGAACTAAAAACAACTAGCGCAATGGTGTAATGACCTCTGTTTACCACTTTTGAGAAACACAAGCATAAGAATATACCATATAGGTCGCTCTCATTAAAAACCCTAATCTATTCTGAATTAAGACAGGACACATCAACACAACACGCGAACATCTAATTATTACGAATGACTCATCTCGATTCGAAAAGCTTTATCTGCTGTATAGCACATGTCTCTCCCACAGCGCTATTGGCGCAAACATCTACAATATTTACGTACATCTGTCTGTCTGTCAGTTCGTACGTACAATACCTGGTTTCTATGATCTCGTTTTGGTACGTAGTACAGTGAAAAATATCTCGGTACACGTATTTTTCTTGGCATTGCTGTTTGTAAAGTAAATAGATTTTTTGCAATGTTCTGTGTAGCTAAAGTTTCTGTTTTATTGTGAAATCACACCACGCAATTATTACGTACTAGTTTTCACCCGCGGCTTCGCTCGCGTAAATGTAGGTTAGGTCAGGTTAGGTTTGCAACAGTTATTTTTTCTGGATGAATACCCTATGTCCTATTCTGTGCCCCTGACAACGTGTATGCAAAATTTCATGTTGATCGGTTGAGTAGTTAGGGCGTGAAAGCGTACCAAACAAACAAACTCATTTTCGCATTTATAATATTAGTAAAGAAGTAAAGATAAGGATATACATACGTAGTTTCTGGCTAGACTATTTAACTAGTCTGCCTGTGAACATGGGCGCTAAAAAGTAACTAATACATCAGAAAGTGAAAACTTAAATAAAAATATATTATAATAAGGGCGGTACCTACATAGCAAACATAACTGTGTACGTTCTCAATAAAGTATATATGTATATATATATATATATATATATATATATATATATATATATATATATATATATATATATATATATATAATACTATATGTTCCCGCGGTTTCACCCGCGTTTATCGTTACTGCGCCGCCCCCGTGGGTCATAGCCTTCTTCAATAAATAGGCTATCCAAAACTAAAAGAATTTTTAATTTCGAACCAGTAGTTCCTGAGATTAGCGCGTTCAAACAAATAAACAAACTCTTCAGCTTTATAATATTAGTTTATATAAGAATATCAGCTCTTTATTAAGCTGGCCCACTGCTGGGCACGGGCCTCTTCTCAGCTTGAGAAGGGTTAGGCCATAGTCCACCACGCTGGCCCGGTGTGGTTTGCAGACTTGACATATCTTCAAGAACGAGGTTTCCTTACTTTGATTAAAAATAGTTTTAATAATTGAAATTGCTCAAATAATAGTAAAGTTTAACAATAGTAATGTAATCGTTTCAAAATGATGTAATAAAAGTGTTTTAAAATAAACAACGCGACAAAATCCGTATGAAGTAGTTTAATTTCAATGTATAACATTCGCGTAATTTGAGCGAAACTTCAAATTTAAGCGACGATGCCACTCTGTCCTACTTTTATTCTCTCTGATACATAATTTATTATATCGTCTTCATGGGCCAAAGATACCCAGACCGGCCTTATTTTAATTACATTAGTGACGAAATGTCTACAACACACGATCAAAATAGAAACTATGTATTATAAATTATAATGCCTCGTAGAATGTCTGAAGAGCAATTTTATAAATCTTTTAAATTAAATAGATATACGTTTTAATATATTTAAAACTACTTAGTTCATCAATATCTTTGGTATAGATTAAAACAGAGATTAATTGGTATCTAAATGGTATAAGCCATTTTACCATCAATTTGTGAAGATGTTTGTTACTTTATCACGCGTAAAACGCTAAACGGATTTCATTTTCATTTTCGAATTAGATTATCTTATCTTATGTGTGGGGGCCAGTCAGTGCAGACCGGCGACACTTCGACCCAGTGGGATCTTTTGTGTCGGCCCCAAGATTTAACCCTTAGCTATCTCCTTATGAATGTACTGCATAAGCCGCAGTGTACAATTCAGAGGGAGAAGCCTGAAGTCTTCAGGGCTTGGATATGCCACCCCCATCAGACCCGTCCTCAGTCCAGCCAACGCGTCGCATTCACACAATAGGTGCGATATGGACTCGTCCTGTTCACCACAGGCCCTGCAGATCAAATTGTGTGCCAATCTCAATCTGCACAGGAAGTCGTTGGTGCCAAAATGGCCAGCGAACGCTCCTGTGAGCAGGCGCATTTGGCTCTTGCTATATCCACAGAACTTCCGGGTGAAGCCTGTGGCTCCGTTTGCAATGACCTTCTTGGAGTGTTCCAGACCCCTAAGGGCCATCCACTCCAACCTGTGTTTGTCATTGCCATGTGCATTCAAAGCTGCCTTGACGGTGCTCTCAGAGAGTCCCACGAATGGCTAGGGGCCCACAAACAGCTGCTCCGAGCCCTTTCTGGCCAACTCATCAGCCTCCTCATTGCCCTGCACCCCTGCATGTTCCGGAACCCAGACCAGTCTGACTGTGTTCTTCCTGCCTAGTTTGTTGAGGATCTTAACACAGTTCAGGACCAGTCTGGAGTCCACCCTACACGAGTCCAGAGCCTTGAGAGCAGCTTGACTGTCACTGAGAATATACACAGTCTTGTCAGTGACACCACTGTTGATATTCTCCTGAGCACAGGCAATTATAGCGTAGGTTTCCGCTTGGAAGACCGTTGCATATTTGCCCATGCTTTGGCTCACCTTACAGACACTGGCATAGATACCAGCCCCTGATCCTGTTTCCATTTTGGAACCATCGGTGTACCAGATGAGACAACCCTCGTCAGGGGATTTTAGACTTTGTCTCCATTCATCCCTCGTGGGGACCTTTATTTTCAAATTCTTTTTGAATATGTGCAATGGTTGCATTTTGTCGCATCCCATGCTCATAATCCTTTTGAGATCCTTTGAAGTCTCCAGTTTTGTGTGTCGAGTTACCGGCATGTTGACGCTCCACAGCCCATGCACAGATAGTCTATGTAGCGCCTTTACCGCCTCTGACTCCACAACAATGTGTAGCGGCGTTAGATCCAGCAGGACCTCTAACGCTGCCGTTGGCGTAGTCGGGAACGCCCCTGTTATAGCCATGCAGGCCAATCGCTGTACCTTCGACAGCGCGTTCCTGCATGCAGCTAGTTTGGTTCTTGGCCACCAGACAATGCTCCCATACGTGAGTATGGGTTTTATCATCATCGTGTATAGCCACTTGATGACCTTGGGCTTTAGCCCCCAGGTCTTCCCATAAGTAGAGCGAATCATGCCGAAGACCCGCTGGGCCTTCACTATGACTTTTTCTACATGAGGTTTCCACGTTAGTTTACTATCTAAGGTCATGCCTAGATACTTCACCACCGTGGACCATTTTAACTGCGTACCATACATGGAGAGAGTTCCCAAACCTGTGAGATCTCTCTTCCTAGTAAATGGCACGACAGTAGTTTTCCCTGGGTTGATAGATAAATGATTGCTACTGCACCATTTTTCCACCGTAACCAGGGCCTTCTGCATGTGACTGGATACCGTACTCGGAAACTTTCCATTGACGAGTATCACCAAGTCATCCGCATATCCGACCGTTAAGTACGGACCTTTGTTGAGTTGTTCTAGGAGTGAATTGACTACCAAGCACCATAAGAGTGGCGAGAGTACTCCACCCTGAGGGCAGCCCTTGGTTGTCGTTGCATACAATTCATCACCTAACAACTCAGACCTAATATTTCTACCCCTGAGCATACAATCGATCCACTTGGAAATGGTTGGGTTGGCTCTATGCCGTGATTTGCCGATGCCACACTAATGGCATCAAAGGTGGTCCGATCGAAGGCTCCCTCAATATCAAGGAATGCGGCAATGCACACTTCCCGGTTATCTAATGCATGTTCTGCCTTATTTACCAAAAAATGTAGTGCCGTCTCAGTGGATTTACCCGACTGGTAGGCACATTGTAGCCTGTTTCGAATTAGATAGACCATATACTATATCCTGGATTAATATTTATAATAGTTATTTTTTTCCTAGTGATACATCTAGTGAGATATACGCAAGCGAAACCTTAAGTAGTAACTAAGATTGTTATAAATGTGTAGATTTGTGAAGATGTTTACTACTCAATTATTTGTCCATAATGTTCTCGAAGATAGAATCTCCCAGCGTGGTGGAGACTAAGCTAATCTCTCTCACACTGAGGAAGAGGTCCGTATGCAGCAGTAGGACAGTACATAAGTAGGGCTGATAATATTATTATTTATTTATTTATTTATCTTTGGAAGACCTACAGCACATACAACTTTCGAAATAAACACATTACGACACAAAAAGCCAATTACAGGTCTTCACCAATAAGTAATAAAATACTTAATCAGACATGTGAACATAAAACTGACTGACTAAGAAAGTTTATAAGGCTAGTGTGAATGGAACAGTTGCAAGAGGAAAACCTAGGCGAACGTTTCTCGATCAGATCGGAGGCGTTCTAGACAAAGGCCAGGTTAAAAGCTCCTTGAACCGACGGGCGTGTATGAGGAATGTGATGAAAGTGAATGAAGCCAGAGAAGTGTGTCACGATCGTAGCAAATGGAGTACGGATTGCCATTTGCTACGATCGTGACACACTCGTCACGTCTCTGCCTACCCGTCTGGGAAACAGGCGTGAATCTATGTATGTATGTGAACATAAAGATTACATATTAACATTACATAATATGTATTAAAACTAAACATCAAAGACTATGCTTTGAGAAAAAATTAAGACTAAGCACCCGTCTCAGTGGTTCCAGTTTACAGTTGAATATATCAACGTTACATTCTTTACATTTTTTATTAAGTGAACTGCTCGCTCGCCACATAAACACATTTTGCCGGTAATTGGTTGACACTAGAGATAGATGAATCGGATTGTAGTGTCTTGTAACTTTACCAGGCACATTGAGAGCAATTTTGGACAGAAGATCTGGGCAGTCAACCCTGCCATTCAGTATGTTTAATATATAAGTGATATCGGCTATCTCTCTACGCTACTATTATATAGATTTCGATCAATTCTAATATTCTATTGTTGTTTCTTAAATCGTGCACAAACTAAGTCTTATGTCTAAAACTCTCAAATATGTTTAGTAAGTAGATACATAACCTCATGCTAGATATATTTAGCACATGTTATGTACGCCGCGTTGGTTCTCTTGCGAATCTTTTACTGTTGACAATATTTCGAACGATAGTGGGTTATCTAAACAAGCAACATGTGTGCTTGTAAGACACGGAATAGCGAGATAGAAGCCGTTGGATGTGGTGTTAATCTGTTTTAGTAGAAGACATTTTTTTTTATGCTACTTACATGGCAAACAAGCATACCCACCTGATGGTAGGTGGTCACCGTAGCGTATGGACGCCTGCAACACCAGAGGCATCACCTGCGCGTTGCCGACCCTTTAGGAAAAGAAGTGGGAAGGCGAAGGAGCGGGCAGGCGGCAAGGGGGTGCTTGGGCCTCCGGCACTCGCATTCACCGAACGAAACACAACAGTAGGAATATATATTGGCAAAAATAGATGAGTTGACTTGGAATTTCGAACTAATTACTGTTATTCTAAGCGAAATATTATATGTGTGTAGGTTTGCAAAGGTATAGATGTTTGTTACTAAAATCCGTTTTAGAGTGCACTGATGGTGTAATGGTTTATGTGAGCGCCTCGCCTTTGTCGAGAGTTGAGGGTTCGATCCCCACACGGGACAAAACATTGTCTACAAATAGTTAACTGAATTTGGGTGTTCTTTGTGCCCGTCATTTAAATAAGGTGGATTCATTCCTAGTACGGGACTGTTATAAATTAAAATAATGACACAGAATTCATACCGAGTACAGGTGTTGTATTATAATAAACTTCATTAAATAAAGCTGATTTGGGTGAAACTTGGCAGACGAATAGACCAAGTCCTGGATTAAGGCATAGGATATTTATTGTGTCAGTATAACCTAACATATCTTAATTAAATAACTATTTATAATGGCGAAATTTAATTAATATGCTCTAAAGATTTTCTAGGAGTCATTATATATATATTCGTAATTAACATTGTACTACGTTTCCTAATCATTTGTATGCTGAAAATTGTTCACCGAAAATAAGGATAATCATGAGGATATCACTTACATTATAACGAAGGTCATCCAGTTTTAAAATAATAATCTGTATATCCATAATAATATAATGAGTTCTAGTAAATTTGAATTTATGAGGTTAGTCCGTTTTATATAATATAATTACTTAATTCATTATTTGAAATGTACATTATTTTAAATGGATATATGCTATTACGTTGAATCCAAACAAAATTGAGGTGGGACGCAAGCTAAACATATTTTACCATGCCGATTCAAAATAGCAACGCTTAAAGCATTGGCAATGGCGTGATTACCAATTTAACCAATGTGTCATCAATTACATACAAATATTCCACTCTGCTTCGTTTCATATTAAAATATAATCTACTCTTTTTTAGCTACCGCCATTTGATTAGTTATGTTCGTATAAGCAACATCGCGGCACGCTCAACACAGTTACATGCCACCTCCTACATCGTTCGTACTCCTTGACATATACCGGTACATGTGCACTAATAAATTTATGTTTTGGGAATTCGTGAGTTCTAGTACTGTTATTAGTAATTCTATCTTTTTAAACTTTAGCTAATATAAGCTGTTTGTACAAGTAATTACGACTATTGATTATAAGAACGTGGTTTTCGAAGAAACTATATTTCTTTCTTACGAATGCTTGTATAATATCCGTTTCGTAGGTTATATGAGATTCATTTTCAATTTACGATTAGTAATTCTTAATATGTTGATGGATTTTCTTTTGAGAAGTGCTACGCGAAGTCTGGCAGTGGGCCTGATAAACGACAATAGGCTTGTCTGCTACTACATAGTACATAACTGGTATGGTTGTACATAACTGGTCCAATATGGATATACTTAATACACCTCTACACTTACGGGATTGAGCAGGCGTAACTCTATATACGCTAGTATATAGAGTTACGCCTGCTGAATCCGCTACGCGACCGCTACGTCGCCGTCGCCTAGTGATCAAAATTCGACCAAAATTCCTAAACTTGCTACTTTGTTTTTTGTTTTTCTCTATTGCATATAAATAAGGTATAGGTAACCATAGTTACAAAAAATTGTACGACGTCAGACGAACAATGTCAAATACTACGAACGCGATTCGCTTTTTCATTAATTTAATGTATTTCTAATGCATATTTTATAACAATATTAGGATTCTACCCTCCATCTCCATAAAAACTTTAACTGTGCCAAATTTCATACTCCTCCGTCCGCGCAATTTTCGTAAAAAGGGGTACAAAGTTTTTGCTTCACATATTAATATATAGATACATTTATATAACGTTGAGTGATTGATTGATTAAGCTCAAAATTATCGGCATTAAACCTGCAGTTTCCTTCTTCTGTGCGCAATATTCGCTACACCCGATAATACCACACTTGTATTTTTATTTAGTCTACTATTGCGACATATTATGAGATGCGATAAAATATTGAGTATTACGTTTTATATAGGGTCATCACATCGCTCTGTGATGAATTTTTAATCATAAAATTAATTTAAAAACCAAATCCTTATAAAACTAATTAAAATCGTCATCACCAACGAAACAAACACATTACCAACAAATTAAATTCATTACTCAGCCTCCCATATCCCTGACTAACAATTACCACGAAATAACATAATCTTATACCATTAATACACCATAAGAGATCATGACATACAATCCGTGCATATAATTGAAAGAAAGAAAGAAAGAAAAATGTTTCAATTATACGTCTGTAAGTCACTCTCGCTTCGCTATGCCCGACACTGCCATACTGATCTATTTTAATTTTAATTCCACCAGTGTAAAACATTATAGAATGCAATCATAAATTGAGTATTGATATTTAAGCGGAAACATTTCGGTAATCATATTTTCGTACTCAAATGTATTTAAATACATGATCTAATAAAACCTTAAACCGCAGAAATAAATAAAAAACTAACTTAAAATCGTCATCACCAAGAAAACAAACAGATTCACCACATAAACAACAAATTTAAAACATTACTCAACGTCCCATGTTTTCCTGACTAACAATTACCACGAAATAACAGAACCTTATACCATTAATACACCATAACATACAATTATATCATAAGTCTGTACGTCACTCTCGCACAAAGGTACACGTCAGCGCAAACATCAACAACAAGCGTGTTGGCGTACGCCCAACACGCTCATGCGCAGGTTTGAAGCCGATAAAATTAATTATAACATTTCACTTTCATTCATAATGTTTTTTGTTGTAGGGAGCGATGAGTACTGCTTACGTAGTTTTTGTTTATCTAAACTAATATTATATAGAGGTAAAATTTGTTTGTATGTAATGTGTATTCTCTGAAACGACTTAACAGTTTCTAACAATTATTATATTGACTAATACAAAGCTACACTATTCGTAAGTATTATAAGCTGTTTTAAAGACATTATTAATATGAGTAATGTGAGTAAAGCCCCGTGGCTCTCCTCGCATATTAATAATGTAATTTTTTTTGTTTATTTTGTTTTTTAAATTTATTTATTAAGGTTTACTCACAGCACATACATACATCTTACAATAAATATTTTAGAAATGGTACATATAGTCTCATGCATATGCCTATTATGAGTTAACACAACATTGTCATATATACTTCTCATTAAGACATATGCTACTTAATTGAGATAAGCTTAAAATAATTATTACAGATAAAGAGAAAACATAAAAAACATAACATTTTGAGAGATTAGTGATCTTTGTCTTATGGGACATGCTGGCAATATAGCTACTCATGTTGTTTTGTTCAAAATTGATATTGCGCGAGTGATTCTTTTATATTGTTAATTTTACGGTTTTTGCTACGGTAAAAAAGATAATTTAATTTGATAATAATAGCTGCTACCCGTGTATTTAATTTTGAACAACATGACGGCAGCATATAGGACAAAGATCACTAATCTCTTTCATACAGCCGTAGGCCCTTGTTGTGGCGTGGCGAGTACTTAGTCAGCATATTCCTAGCCTCAGATGTTCATAACAAACAGAGCCATCAGAATACAGCTTTACGTGCTCTCTGTGGCACAAACTGTGTATAACCCATGCATCCATAAGCCGTGTCTTTACCTAATTTTTGTATATTTTTCTTAAAAATACGACTTCCGCTCTAGGAATTAATTCTGTGTCACTTCACGAACGTTCAAACAACTTTGTGTCTAAGAACAACCAGACTCGAAACAACTATTTGTGGATCACACAAATTTGTGTCCCGCAGTGGCTATAGCGAGATGACCACTTTAACCGCTACGCCATACAAGCAGCAATTACTTTACCATTATTCAAAGTACCAGGCCCAGATAGTCACAATCACCAGCTGCATACCCAACATCCATCGATCAACGAGACAAGTTTTTATCCTCAGATATTGCCAAGTTTTTGAACAAACAGAACAAAAACAACGAAATCGCGGCGCATCGGTATCGATGCGCGGGCGCACCTGCCCCCAACGCCATCTGTCGGCCGAATCTCTTAGTTAGCATAACAGCTGTTTCCGCGTTAACAAGATTCGTTCGGCTGTCTGTTTGTGTAGCCTTGGTATATGTTAAAATACAATGTAGTATTATAAATTAAATGTAAGTTTTTAATAAAAACGCTGTTTATCAAAGTGATAGACAGTGACTACTTGGGATTGTCAGTACAAAAATAACCGTGAAGGAGGAATACTAACACTAGTAATCATTCATAAATAGTCTCACATCTTTATCCCCGAAAGTGAAGGCAGAGTAATATGGTTCAAAGTCCCGGGTAATAAGAGACGAGTCTATTGCCGTCCACCAGGCACATTTCCAGACTCTATAATCCATATTATTACTAAAAACAAAACAGGAAACCCAAAAACACTTTGCTCGATCAGGAATCGAACTGAGTCTACTCGATTGCTGGTAAACGTGCCACAAATAACCAACAAGTCAATCATAAAACTGCCACCGTTTAATAAAAAATCAAACTAAACAAGTACCGTTATAAAGTGCTTATAACTATAAAAGCAAAGGTCAGTAGATTCCCGCGCGCGACCCTATACTGCGCTACAGACTAACAATGCAAGGTGCAACCGCCGTGACGTCACCGCGGCATATGGCCGATGCGCGCGAGTGCGCTAACACACGGGAGTATATTGTGAGCGGGCCGTCAGCTTTAACTGTTGATGTAAAACGCCGATTCTTAGAAGTAATTAGAGAACAAGGTGCGATTGTAAATGTAAGTAGAAGATTAAATATAATTTTAGAATAGGTTTCTTAAATGCGTGTTAAGATTAAACTCATGTCAAGTGAATTGATTGACTTTTGCTAAGATCCGTTTGCTATATCAAGAAACGGACCCTTTCACCTACGGACCGTTAGTTTTGATACAAATTCTATGGAAAATATGTCAAAATTAAAATAACAGGCGTGAGTCTATGGTATGTATATATTCAAGTCCAAACATTTTGGTAAGACAAGCCGGGTTTTGGGCTTATAATAAAGTATACGCAATCTCCATTTTTCGAACTAACGATGCTATACGCTCCTTAATTTTCTTCGGTATGCACATAATGCCATTGAACATTGATCTAGCGTCTGATCCCTCTCTGGTCGTGTCGGATTGTCGTCCTATCGAACTCAGAGTGTCAGGAAATAGAGAATGCACTTGTGCACTATTATCACCTGTACATACGGCCAGTATGCATTAAAATAACCTGCTATATCGATTTTAGTTCTGTTTGGAAGACCTTTATATTTGATCCTTCCTCCCGGACGTAACAGCGGCTACTACCAAATTACCCTCCCGTATATGCCAAAAATGAATCACCTGGCGGTCCGGATTCACCCTTGTTTTTACGTCGGCAACATTAATTCGCAATTATGTATGTATATCTATCTATACGTTTGTCCGTGCGTGTCGCGAGACCTCAAGTGCATTGGCTGGAAGGCAGACCGGCTGTTATTAGAGATCATAAATTTACACCTACTGGCTTGTTTACGCGGGCGCTTGTTTTACTTCACTTGACTTTGATTTTGCCTTGGATTATTATGCAAAGTACAAGTTGGAAAAGTGTATGTAATATCTATACTAATATTATAAAGCTGAAGAGTTTGTTTGTTTGTTTGAACGCGCTAATCTCAGGAACTACTGGTTTGATTTGAAAAATTATTTTAGTGTTGGATAGCCTATTTATCGAGGAAGGCTATAGGCTATATAACATCACGCTACGACCCACGGTGGCGCAGTAACGATAAACGCGGGTGAAACCGCGGGGTCTAGTATATTGATTTATTTGAATACGTGACGAGAATCTGTACTACTTTTTAAACATATTGCACATATGAGACTAGAGATTTGGCATAGTTAAAGTTAATATGGAAACAGAAAATTATAATATGACTGCACGGATGGCGTAGTGGTTTAATTAAGTGGTCGCTCGCAACTGCCACTCCGGTGCAGTGTTGTGGGTTCGAATCCCACACGGGGCACAACTTTGTGTGATCCACAAAGTATTGTTCCAAGTCTGAGTGTTATTTGTGCGCTTTATTTCAATGTTCGTAAAAAATATATTTCATTTATTTAAAGAATTATGGCAAATTTTGTCCACACGGGACTCCCTGTGAACAAAATATATAAATTCCAAGCGTGAACCGGTATTGAAGGAAATGCGGCAGAAATCCAATAGAGAGGAGAGCGAGCTGCCTAGTGTGGTGGAAAGTTGGAAGCTCTCAACTGGGAGAGATTTATTACGTGGGTGAGTTGTGAGCGTTTTATATGTATGTTGGATATTTTTGTATAAAAAGCTATGGTTTAAACACTACTTTTGTCTTTGTAACATTACTTATAACTACATTTTTAGGATAAGCTATCTGTAACCTACAAGTTTTATCATACGAATAGTTTAATTTTACCATTGAACCGTTTTATTGGACCCTTAACTTCTGTGCGAAGCTTTAAAGCCTCTAGAAATAGGGGTTTGGGCTGCATGTCAATATGTCAGTCAATTAGTTTATACTGTTACTAGTTTTTGCCCGCGGCTTCGCTCGCGTTAATTTAGAATTTAACAATCAATTCGGGGCGTGCTCTGCTTGTAATAATATAATTCAATCATGATTCGAAAGACACGTGGCGCCATCTATTATTATAAGAACGTTATTGTTGTTTTTCTCGGGTATAGTATTTTTTTCGGGATGAAAGGTAGCCTATGTCCGTTTCTGTACACCTGACAATGTATATGCAAAATTTCAGGATGATCGGTTCAGTGGTTTAGGCGTGAAAAGGTAACAAACAAACAAACTCATTTTCGCTTTTATAATGTTAGTTAGGATAGGATATATTCAGATAATATCAGTATTTTTTAGTATGATAATGGACCACCACGCTAGCCCAATCCTAGTTAGCAAACTAAACACATCTTCGAGAACATTATGGAAAACTCCAGAGACATGAAGGCTGCCTTTTGTTTTCCTTTTCCTCAATGTAACTATTCACCGTTAAAGCAAGCAAAAATGACTAATTTCAAAAGTAATAGTTTCGAAGAGGTTAATCCCTAAACGACTTTAAAACACCCTACCACATTTAGCGGAACTGAGACCTATTCTCGGAATTGAAGACAATACTTATTAAGAAATTATAATAACAGACCGAACGGCTATAAAACGATTGTATAAAGTCAATATTAATAAGAACAGTAAAATAAAACTTGAATGAAACATCCACTACCTGCGTCATTGTGGTCAATACCTACGTAGAATTTCACAACTTTTTCTTAGTTTATAAACATTTATATACACATAGTAAATAATTATTTATTATATATATTAATATCCATGTGTAATTACACATAATTATATTATTTAGTTTAATTCTCTATTTTGTAATGAAGAAAATACCTTATCACCGAACTGGTGCTGCCATCTAACGGCAAATAGCGGAACTAATAATAAGTTATTAGTGTTACAAAGTTCGTATAGATGGCGTTGTAACAAGTTAAGTATATCATGTTTTGGTGTGTAAAAATAACATTGTATGGCGTGATAAATGTGTTTGGTACTTACCTGCTCTTCGAGATAATGTTGATACACAGGGTAATATTGAGTGGACTTACCTGTAACAACAAAACAATACATTTATTAGCCTTTATTTCATCATAACATATTCACAAATTAAAAAATTACTTGAAATAAATGAAATAAAATTTATTAAATACAAATACGTAAGACACAGTAATTATTGAAAACCAGACCACGGGTACTAGACCCGAGGTAAGATCTAACTTGTGTTATGGGTACCAGGCCCCATTTACAGGTTTCTTAACAGTTTGGTATTAATTTAGGTAATAACATTGATTTTCCCAAATTAATTACAAAAACAAAATAAAGACTCATAACCAAAATAGATAAGAGTATGTAATACACATCAGAAAGCGCGGTCCACAACTATTTTTACGAATAAGGTTCCTTTTTTTGCATATAGATGGCGTTTATCTGCAGAACAAAACAATAAATATAATGTCAAAATATTGTGTGGGCGATATGCGTCTATCAGGGAAGGTGACTTACACTGGTCCTCCAGAGTAACACCAGGACAACCCTGATAGCATATTCACTAATTTTTTTAAGGCTCAACACAATTGAGTTATACCCCTGATATTGCAAGCTATCGTAATAGGCAACGACTCGCGCGTAGCTGTATGCATATTTGTCATATTTATACTAATATTATAAAGCTGAAGAGTTCGTTTGTTTGTTTGAACGCGCTAATCTCAGGAACTACTGGTTCGAATTAAAAATACTTTTAGTGTTGGATAGCCTATTTATTAAGGAAGGCTATAGGCTATATAAAATCACGCTACGACCTAAGGGGGCGACGCGGAAACATCTAATTATTCATAACAAGCTATTGCTCACGGCTTCGCTCGCTGAGAACAGTACATTTTTTCTGGATAAAAAGGTACACACTTTTCTGTACTCCTGACAACGTGTATGCAAAATTTCATGATGATCGGTCGAGTAGTTAAGGCGTGAAAGTGTATCAAACCCATTTGCATTTTATAATATTAGTTAACCCATTCGCTGTCTCGTGAATTCGTGATAGACACAATAGAAAATCTATTGTTATGTATCATAATATGTGATTCATCGGACAGGGAACCTGTTAAGCTAGTATACCTTTGACTATTATTTATATACATTTAAGTTCTCCATAGATAGTATAAAATAATATCAGCCCTGTATTAAACTGTCCCACTGCTGGGCACGGGGCACCACACTGGCTTAGTGCGGGTTGGCAGACTTCACATATCTTTTTTTTTATACTACTAAGGTGGCAAACAGGCATACGATGGTAAGTGGTCACCGTAGCCTATGGACGCTTGCGAAACCAGAGGCATCACTTGCGCGTTACTGACACTCTAGGAAAGGAAGTGGGAAGGACAAGAAGCGGGATGGAGGAAAGAGGGTGATTGGGCCTCCGGCACTCCACTCACCGAACGACACACAACAGTAGGAATACTGGTATTTCACGTCGATATTCTGTGAGAGGGTAGTCCTTCCCCGGTCGAGCCGGCTCATTCATGCTGAAATCAGCGAGGCTCTACTACTCTTAACTTCGAGTACATTATGTAGAAGTCTTAGACATAGGTACAGGTTTCCTCACGACGTTTTACTTCACCGTTCACCAAGAGATAGTAAATACACGAATGCAAGTAGTATGTGTGTATATATAGTCAATTACATACACAGAAGTGTGTCAGGATCGTAGCAAATGGAAATCCGTAGTCTCTGCCTACCCCTCTGGGAAACAGGCGTGAATCTATGTATATAGAACGATATTCGTCGCGTTGTTTCGCCCACACCGCGTCATATAGAACCGCAAGCTATGCGCTATGTCGCCGAGAATGTCGCCCCTACTATAGTACAAAACATATATGGGATTAATACTTATATTTATTATATACTTATTGTGATTTTAAATTTTATTATTTATGTTATGATTTTTTATATGTTGACTATGGGACCAGATTTCTGAAATAAATAAATTATTATAATATTATTATTATAAACCTTCACGTTGCATAATATATAGGTACATATATAACTAGCTGCGCCCAGCGGTTTCACCCGCGTAAGTTCCTATGCCGTGGGAATATCGGGATAAAAAGCCTATGTGTTAATCTAGGTCTCCAGCTATCTACGCCATCGGTTCAGTAGTTTTTGCGTGAAAGAGTAACAAACAAACATCCATCCATCCATTCATTCATCCTGCCAAAGTTTCACATCTATACTAATATAAAGCTGAAGATTTTGTTTGTTTGTTTGAACGCGCTAATCTCAGGAACTATTGGTCCGAATTGAAAAATTCTTTTAGTGTTGGATAGCTCATTTATCGAGGAAGGCTTTAGGCTATATAACATCACGCTACGACCCACGGCGATGGCGCAGTAATCATAAACGCGGGTGAAACGGCGGGCACATCTAATTTATAATATTAGTAGGATATGTGTAAACATTTTGATGTAAACATTATGCATGATCACGTTCATACCCGTTACAAATCCTAATTCTAACTAATACCTATTATAAATGCGAATATGAGTTTGTTTGTTTGTAACGCTTTCACGCCTTCACTACTCGACCGAACATTATGAAATTTCGCATACACGTTGTCAGGAGTACAGAATTGGACATAGGGTACCTTTCAACCAAAAAGAGCTTCCTAAGCAAACGAAGCGCGCAAAAAGTAGTATACAATATTTTACTCTCTAGGAATAAACCCACCCATTCTAACCGTCCTACACCACAGCGATAATCGACCGAGTTACCTTAGTATTGACACAGGCAGACACAGAGCCAACACAATTCAGACTAGGCAAGCAATATATATACGGGACTAGGCCAGGTCTCATCAATGTGCTTAATTAAAAGCTGAGCGACTGGTTAATTGGAAAACAGTAGGGGGCCTGCCTGCACGTGGACCTGAAAGATATGATTTGTATAATTAATGTTGTAGGTATATCAACTATTTATTTTATCTCATAAACAACTACATACAAGCATTTTTTTTATACAGCTAAGGTGGCAAACAAGCATACTCAATTATTAACTTTATATAATCATTATATAAAGTTAATAAATGATCGACACTTTTTTTAAACTAGGTGTTTAAACAATAGTCTTTATCATATCAGATATATTCAGCGTTTTTTAAATCGCTTTAGGATGCAAATTAAATTTCGACAGCGCGATCCAAGCGCCGCGGCGCCGCGCTATTGTTGCAGTTAGTTCCGCTATCGCACGCCGAGGCGCTAGTGTCTGTATTGTTCCTCAAGCAATTACGAAGCTGACGCTCCCATTAAAAATATACCTAAATATATTTATTCAAAGCGAACAGTCTCGACTAGAAACATCAATAGGCTTTTATTTAGTTCACCATTTTATTTATAAACTTTTCCAGTTGCCTAAAATGAATGTATTGATCGTAAAAATATAATAAAAATACATACTGATATTCTGTTTCTGATTGCCGTTTTATGTGCATAGGTATTAATGTTGGTACGGATGTGTTTTGGCGCCTTTGATAAGGGGGAATCTAAATCTGTTAGAAGTTTCTGTTATATAGTTTTTATGAGGGACGAGTTTGCTTTTAATGATAAAGGCGCCTTTGGTACCTACATCATTATCCGCTGTATATTATAAACTAATTCAATTGAAGTATAAAAACGACTATACTAATTTTGACCAAAAAATATATAGCTTTGTCCACTCTTTTGCACTAAGACTTAGTCTTTAAGACTACGCCGAGCGTAAGACAAATAATGACAGAGCTCGTGCGGCGTATATTCAAATCAGTGCGCGGCCGCCATAGTAAAATTGTATGGAGAATTTGAAGTGCTTTTTTGATAAATATGTATGTTTAGTGTGAATCAATAACTTAAATATTTGGAACGGACAAATTGTAATATAACTATTTATGTTTCGTTTAAGCTGTAAAATAGGATAGATTTCTACTGTTATATCTAATCTAAAAATCACGTAAAACGAGCTTACGTTTTTGCATTTTTCTTGCAAATTTACGTAATTTTGTAGGCGAAAATATTAATTATTTTAAGTTTTTTACACGGAGCATTGTAAACACATTTATTGTTATGGTAAATGTATATTTTATATTTGTATTAAACAAAAATTGTTGATTTTATTCACTTAACTGTGACCGCCTGTTTTGGCACATTTCGCTCAGCGCAGTCTTAAGTATCAACAAAGGGATATACAGAGATGTAGTGCATCTACTTTACGCAAGCTATGTTATAAAGGCACAGGTTATTCACAGGAGAACAACCTCTGACCTCAATGTCATGTAATACAATTTTTTTGAACTCTAAGATTTACGGCAATTCATTGCCGTTTCTCACTTGTTTTTCATTAATGCTCCGCTCCTATTGATCGTAGCGTGATGTTATATTGCCTATAGCCTTCCTTGATAAATGGGTTATCCTACACTAATTTTAAGAATTTTACAATTCGCACCAGTAGTTCCTGAGATTAGCGCGTTCAACCAAACAAACTCTTCAGCTTTATAATATTAGTATAGATGATAAAGTAATTCAAACTCTCGCGAATGTTTATAGACTCTTGTTGTTGGCTGTTCACGAAAATTGGCATATATTTTCTCAATAAACCACGAGCCATTTGCACACAAACATCTCGGCATTACGAATAGAGTCGGCGCAGCGTATAAAGATATTAACACGAGATTGAGGCGGGCACGTGCTGTTGTATATTTAGTACTAGTCTCTATTATATGTATGCATGTATATGTGTTAGGTCACATGCACACCTGACGAGTAAAGAATGCTAAGATAAATACTTTTAGAGGCATATGCATAATATTGTGCTAAGTTTACGCCAATGGTACACATTGAAATTAAAGTAATGAGCCGCACGAGCAGCGATAGCTCAGTGGGGAGACCAACAAACTGCAATGCAGAGGGTCTCGGGTTCGAACCCACGTCGCGCACCTCTGATTTTCGGAAGTTATATGACTTTTCGAAATTATGTGCGTATTGATTGACAATTATCGCCTGCTCCGCGCCTCGGAGAGCACGTTAAGCCGTTGGTCCCGGCTGCCATGAACATATATGGCAGTCGTTATTGGGAGAGTGTCGACACAAAAGATCCCACTGGGTCGAAGTATCGCCGGTGTGCACTGACTGGCCCCCCACATAAGATAAGATAAGATAAGATAATGAGCTGCACGGATAGCGTAGTGTTGTGAGATCCTCCGCGTCAAGTGTTGTGGAATCAATCCCCACAAGGGACAACAATATGTGTGCTCCACAAATAGTTGTACCGATTCTGATTGTTCTCAGTGTAACATACACAAAGAACACCCAGGCTAAACAACTGTACTGACTGAATGATTGTAAAGGTCCCTGTGTGACAAGCATTATTTCAAGAGCAGTGTGTTTTTTAAAATAAATTTAGTGTATATTTCATGGTTTGAACTTATATAACGATAGTTAATAAATAATCTAAACCTTCATAATTATAACAGCATTGGATCATTAATTATTGAATAATTATTTAATAATAATAATTTTAAAAATAATTATTTATATAGCAGCCAAATAATTATTTTTAAAATTTTATCTGCTTGTTTATTATACGTTCATCACGCAAAAAACAGCAGGACATCATAAATATTATGACTTACACCCGATTTCTAAAAGGCAAGACTCAAATCTTTGTTGAGTGTCTCTCAACAAAGATTTGAGTCTTGCCTTTTCAAATGCATGTCAGCTGTTGTGATTGGCTGGCTGGATTAGCAACAGCCAACCGATACGCTTGACATGACTTTGATTTTGACACGACGATGATTAACCATTCTGAAAGTAGGGCACAGACTGCCAAGGGTCTAACTATTTGTTTTCATATGTAAGAGGTAGATATGCAGAATTGCACTCTCAAATAAAGTATGAAGAAAGAAGATAAATAACAGACTGCACTCGACTGCATTGATGGCGTATTGGTTTAAAAACTCTGAGTGTTATGGGTCTGAATCCTACGAGGGACAAAAATTTTCGTAATCCACAAATGGTTGTGCCGAGTCTTGCGTTTCAATGGTTGTAATGTCTCCCATTACACAGGCATTATTATTAGTGAGACAGTTTTCTTGTTTTTTCAAAAACAAGAAAATATAAATGTTTTGTCTCCCGCAATACTGACATTGTTACTACTACGACAATTGATGTTTCATCTTTTAAAGCGTAGAAGAGCGCTTCATAGCAGTATTTCAACACGTGAAAACAGACTCGCAAACCACTCCATTACTGCAAAACAGCTCGATACTTTTAACAAACGAGTACCTAATTTCGGCCACCCATCCAACAACATCGAACTATCTCATATAAAACGTGTACTTGGCAATGGGCAGACCAGCACGTGTTACTCAAGAGTGTTACATGGAATTTTACTAGATGATGACGCGTAAACAAACAGACTACTGCGTTTATACTGAACAGCAACTGATATAAAGGCTCCTTGGAATACCAGTTGTGATTACTCAATGAAATATTTGTCTCGGCATTCATTTGATGGAGCCGCGGCGTCCCAAAACTCATACTAAACAAACCTATATGGTGACTGTTAAAGTGCAACGTAGAGGTCTCGAGTTCCAAGCCCAAGAACGCACATTTGATACTTTTCTAAGTGGAAGAAAAATTTTTATTTTTTTAAATTCAACTCTCGCATTAATTCCTGTATCGCGGGGGACTTTACAAACATTCAAACAACGAACACAAAGAAACGGACGGGACAAAAATTAGACTAATTTTTGTCCCGTTTGGGATTCGAACTCACAACCCTCGACGCAGTGGCAGTGGCGAGGCAACCACTTAAACTGCTACGCCATCCGTGTAATCAAACATTTAAATAAATTAAAGTAAATTAAAAAACACACAGATAAAAGGTGATTAGTCATTTTCAATTTACACTGCTTATACGACCAAAGTTTCAGAGTTACTAAATGCTACGTAATGCCTCTAGGCACGAGCCTAAGGCCATCAACCGAACACTTGCCTAGGCTCATTGTTGCTATTGACAATCGCTCAATAACACGCTACCCGGTCTAGAAATCGAAACTGGGATCATACGATCACTCGCAGACATAGGCCAACCAACTGCTATAGATTCAACAAAGCTGTCCTCAATATAAATGATTGCAAGAAAAATCTTTACCCACACAAAGTCCTTTGTCATTTTTATATGGAGCTCAGTGTGTAACAAAAATTTTAATATACCACTTTAAAAAGAAAATACTATATCAACATGTTGTTAAAAATACACCTTATAACGCTTTCATTCAATCAACAAAGACAAGAAAACAACAAAATATATTCAAGGCCCAGCACATACGTACCACTTGCGTCAGAACTACACGAAAACTTGAAGACACAATAGCAAGCGGCACGTGTGCGGAGAGCCTACGGTACTACACAGACCTGTCTGCAGTTTGTCGGCGGTAAGGCTTCGCAACAGTCGCTTGATGCTGCGCCGCCGTCGCACGCCACAGGAATCGTCCGCACTCATAGCCATAACTCACTGCATTACGTTTTGATATTATCAACACTGGTATTTTGTCACTTATTGTATAGCTTATGTGGTCATATTTTGTGATGTTCTTTTTAATTTAGAATCGTTTGTAAATGTATGAGAAATATCTGTTAAAATTAATCGTGTGTTAGTAAAAGCTGTTGTATCAAACGATTGTCACTTACAGCCTCTTTGACAGTAACGTATCTAAAACTTTATGATTGTATGAAGAGTATGAAATAAAAAAATGTCAAACGATAAAACAATGGCAACTTATGTAACTGTAGTAAGTTTGTAAAGCTTTTTGTTATAATAATACTAATATTTTTTTACTTAATTAAAAAAATGTGCTACATTTATCTTTTACATAATTTCGCCAAACTGTGTAACAGTTTGTTGGCAAACACTGCACTCATTTAACAAATTAAAACTATGTATACAATATGTATTATGCAATTACGCCTTAATTACTCGACTGGTCATCATGAAATTTCATATACACATTGTCAGTGGTACGGAAAAGGACAAAGGGTACCTTTCATCCAGAAAAAAACAAGCTAAGCCGCGGGAACCGTTGACTTCTGTTTGTGCATTTAAATATTACAGTATTGTGTGTGATTGTGTATATAAGTAAACTATATACATATATTATTATTAATCATCCCTTTCTGCTGCAACGAAAAGTTGCCAGTCTACTCTAACTGAAGACGGACAAGCACGCTTTCGACTTTAATCAAAAACTGTATAATAAATTCATGTCAAGTCTACCTTTTTCCTAAAGTCCCCTACCTAAGATCGGGACTATTCACGACGGAGGTCCCCCGACGTGAATATCAATCAAGAGAGATTAGTCCGCCCCGCTGCGCCACCTGGCGGCGTTTGATTTAGATTCCTGCCTTTATTAGATATGACTCTGCAGAATAGGACGTATGACCGATTTTACCTTGAAATTCTGTATAAAAAATATGATTTGTAATTATTTACATAAATTACACAAACACATATGGTAGTTCGTTTAACAGCGTACGAATGCCAGCGCCCAGACTCAATGCTTTTATTATTACGCCTCAAAATTGTTAAGCTGGATACGTTAAATGTAATAATAATATTGTTTATTTTTACTCATAAACTTTTAGGAAATGCTCTTATTTTAGGTAAGTGTACATAAGGTAAACAAATAGTAAAATAACCGTATAAAATAAGAGATTGTCGTTGACGGCTGTGCTAGTTTGAACTGCGTTACAGTCAATAACGCCTTCCACCCTATAAGATTATTGATTCAGCGCATAGAGTTTGATACTATGCGAATACAAATGCACTCACACAGAAAGTGAGAAGATAGCTTCGAATCATTCCACTACATACATAGTCATGCCTATAACCGCAAAGAGATGGATAGAGGTGTAAAACTCCCACATCTTATCTTATCTTATGTGGGGGCCAGTCAGTGCAGACCGGCGACACTTCGACCCAGTGGGATCTTTTGTGTCGACACTCTCCCAATAACGACTGCCTTAGATGTTCATGGCAGCCGGGACCGACAGCTTAACGTGCTCTCCGAGGCACGGAGCAGGCGATAATTGTCAATCAATGCGCACATAATTTCGAAAAGTCATATAACTTCCGAAAGTCAGAGGTGCGCGATGTGGGTTCGAACCAGAGATCCTCTGCATTGCAGTCTGTTGGTCTCCCCACTGAGCTATCGCTGCTCATCAAAAACTCCCACATGATATGGTCTATGGGTATGTAATGTTGTGTATAGTTTCATGTAGTAGGTGGCAAGGCTAGCCGCCTTCCAGCAAGAGTTCCAGGCACGGTACTACTAACATTTTCTTAACAGAAAATCGCAAAAACATTTTATTGTATCAACGCAGTGACAATTTAATTTGACACATATAAAATGAAATACAGCAATACGGGAACAGGTGTTACCTTCCTAAATGTCGATTTTAAAGGTTAGGGGACGTTCGGGCGTTAGCCTTTTTATATAAATCAGGTCAATGCACAAAACGGGACCTATTTTACTTTACACTGCTGCTGAAAATACGCAGTACACTGAGTTATTCGGTACAATTTAAGGAAAATTTATAGTAATATGTAGGAGTTTGTGAGATGTAATAGCACTAAAAGTTTATGTAGTAAATATTATTTTATAGCGCCAAATATAAATGAATTCATTCCCGTGAGATTCTGGTGTCGGCGGTGAGAAATGAAGAAATAATGAAATCTGCTTTGTTTTCAGTCCTAATTTAAATTACGTCTCATCCAATCAATCCGTTATTTAATAAGACTAGTTGAAATAGCGGCGGTACAAAAGCCTTATTTGGTCAAAGTCAAATTCATAAATATTTTTTAGGATTAAATATAATGGTCAGCAAAAATACTAATTGCGCAGCAAAATATGCTTACTAAAATATATCATAACGAGCACCTATACGCCTCAAATCACTGCATTCCGTCTCGGAAGGGTTAGGTTATGTTAGGTTCCTTCTTAAACCCACCCAAAAATAGGAGCCCCGCGAGGCGGGGCTCCGTCGACTTAGATTGTTGCGCAATTAGTATTTTTTTGCTGACCAATTAGTATTTTTTTGCTGTGCAGTTAAATATTACCCATATTTTTTTATATAAAACTGAAGAATTGGTTAGTATTTTGTTTGAACGCGCTAATCTCAGGAACTACCGCGAAAAAATTCGAATTCGGAAATTATTTTTACGCTACATAGGATCACTCTGCAAGCCAGGAAAGCGAAGCAGTAAATATAAACGTAAGTGAAACCGCGGGGGGCAGCTAGTTTAAAAATAATGAAAGGAAATTATGGATCTTGCTTTATTTATTTTTCAAAACTTCTTTTTTTTGGTTGGGTTTGCCTTATACTGAAACTTGAAGCATACAACTGACTGTTGATATAATATTTTGCAAAAACTTACAATCAAAAAATAATGTTACATAAATATAATGTCGCGATATTCATACCCACTGATTTATTAGTCTAGACACTTCAAGGAAACAATGAAAATAAAAACTGTTATTGTGATTGCATTCAAATGTCAACCGACTGAAAATTCCGCATTGCTCACAATAAATTTCACGAGACGTAACTAATTGTGAAATACATTACTTCTGACATTTTAAAAACAAACAAGCGTACTAGTTCTTTAGCGAAAAAAATAATTGTAGAGAAATATCTAGAACGACTTGAGTGTATAACATCTGGATTCTAGCGCTGTCTGGAAACATTGTACAATCGTAAGAGATATAATTCTAACTTAATATAATATTGTCTTCTGTTTACGCGAATGTTATCCTAACTTAATATTATAAATGCGAATATGAGTTAGTTTGTAACGCTCTAACGCCATAACTATTTAATCGATCATCATGAAACTTCGCATATACGTTTTCAGGGCACAGAAAAGTTCATAGAGTACCTACTTTTTATCCAGCAAAATAAATATTTCTGGGGAATAAAGAAATTTACATAGCCTATATTTACGCGAGTAAAGCCACAGGCTAAATCTAGTAATAATATAAGAAACTAGCGGACAGACAGCTAAATTTTGCCGTGCCCGAACGTTGGTTTACAATCCTATCGCAAGCCCACCGCCATCCAGCGGTCTCGGCCAACTACTGGGTTTGATTTCTGCATTCTATATTTCTGAGACATAGGGATAACTATTAAGTGTGTAATTGTGTAACTTCTCTATCGCATTGGTATTTCTATCACTGTAATGATAGATGTAAGTATGTATGTAAATAAAATAAAAAAATCAATTAAAAAAACTTAGCAAAAAAAAATTTAAGGAACTACGCCTCGGTAGCGCAGCGACAGCAGCGTTACTGAATGCGCCCATGTAAAAGGTTCTTGAGGCATCAATTCACGATACGGGCTTATGCTTATATAGGTATTGGATATAACAACACATACATATATAACTTTACGGCTATATTCCCTAAGGGGAAGCCAGAGGTGTTTATGAAACAGACTCTGTAAATATGTATCGGGCAGACGACAATAGTATTACCCCGAGACCTTAAAAATAGTAGCAATATCGCGTAATACAGAAAGAAGAACACCTCTGCCTAACCCTTCGGGAATATAGCCGTAAGGTTATATAAGTATGCATGTGTTGTTATATCCAATACCATCGATCAAATATACCATAGATGCACGATCGTCGCTCGAAAAACGGCCTCAACAAAACTGTGCACAAATCAGTCGTATGCGCTATATTATGCACCTGTCCCACTCACTCTTGCGGGCGCTGCCCGTAAGCGAGAGCGAATCGACACCACTACTACGGTGGAGACCGTACCATATACTTAGTACGCTTGCGTATCGCGAGTAACACACTTAAGACGCTTTACATTGACGCCTTTTAACTAAACTATTACAAAATGTTTCTTAGTGGGCGTTCAATGGTTATTCCGGTGTATTTTCTGGATTGCATAATAAATGCAGACACTTATAAGTACGTAGTACTGGTCAGTGCCACGTATTGACGCGGTTTTTGTATGAGAATGTGCATCTATGGTATATTTGATCGAAGTCCAATACCTATAGGTGACCCGCGCAACTTCGTCTACTTCATATAAGAGAATTGTCCCCGTTTTTGCAACATTTTTCATTGCTGTGCCGCTCCTATTGGTCGTAGCATTATATAGCCTATAGCGTTCCTCGATAAATGGGTTATCCAACACTAAAATAATTTTTCAATTCGAACCAGTAGTTTCTGAGATTAGCGCGTTCATACAAACAAACTCTTCAGCTTTATAATATTAGTATAGATACAGACAGCTTAGTTACAGTATCAATATATTAGAAAACTATTCCAAACTAGCAACACATCAATCCTAGAAACACCCAAATAGTCCGGATTAGTGAATTGCAAGAATAATGACCCGTGATCCCATCAGAGTTACAGCTTCCACATTCTTGCTAGATAATATACGTAGCGATAAAATATATTCACCGACGTTTAGTGCGAGCAATGTCAAGGAGGAAGGTCAGTCCCGCGGCGGGCGCCAATATAAACCATTGGTTCCTGTTTGTGGATATTAAATTGACTTGTGTATACGAGACGGGACGAATCCGACGATTATACTACAGAAATTTTCGTTAGCAATTCTGAGATGAATTTTAATACGTTATTTGGAAAACCTCTCCTGCTCTAGAGATTTATGACTATGTCGCGGGGTAAGAAAGTACATGCAGACTCAGTACGATCATAATAATTGTCTCGTGTGGGTTTTGAACTCAGAACACTGCCCGCTACGACATCCATGTAGTCCGTTATTGGTTAGTATACACGCTGTGGTTCTACTAAAGACGACAGACGGACGGACGGTGCCAAACCGAGACAGCACCGCCGCGCCGGTTTGATAAAGTATCATATTTGTATTGCATGTGTAGTTGTCACTGATACGCTTGAGTTACACAAAGTATGACACGCGAGGGAGGAAGCTACATTCTAACCAATTTATCTGTGAACTGAGTGAGGGAGTCACTATTGTGTTTACTGAAAATATTGATAATATTTCGTGACCCATCGCTAAAACTGTTTAAGTTCCACCAAATCACAAATAAATTGGTAGCACTGTAGTGTGCAT
Organism: Catocala sponsa; assembly: GCA_963564715.1. Taxonomy (NCBI): domain Eukaryota; kingdom Metazoa; phylum Arthropoda; class Insecta; order Lepidoptera; family Erebidae; genus Catocala; species Catocala sponsa. Next base: position 16,703,656 of record OY751351.1, on the reverse strand, counting down.
AAGTTTGATCTTCTGTTGGCGTGATTTCAAGGGTGATATCTGTTGAAGTGAAAACTTCTTTAGCGGCGTTGTGCACTTTTTTTGTAATGGGTAAAAAATTTTAAACTCGCGTCAGGACACGTGACCTGATCGAAAATTCGTAAGACGGAGGGAGAATTGTCATGTTTGTGTACGATAGTGCAATAAATGAATATTGTATTTTACCACATAAGTGATAGTACTTTTATACTGATAATTAAAGCAATTCGTGCAAAATTATTCCCTAACCATTCCAAAATATCAAAGATGCACAACGTTAATATTCAAGTTTTCACTTCTGTTCTCATGGTTAGTCTGACAATGTGCTCAATACGGCATTGGGTACGCTCTGTATTAAATAGGACGTAATAACTTTTTTTTTATACTACTAATGTGGCAAACTGTTTACTACTTCTGAATTATACAGGTGTAAGACTGTGTAACCTGTAAACTCGTATCGGCAACGTGTCGCCACACATAATAAGCCTCAGTTAAGCGTAAAAACTACCAACAAGTATACGTCTTCAGAGAAAACATCCGTTGGTAGATCAGAGGCCAGCCGGGTTACGTGTTGTCCCTATGTTTTCTTTTAATACAAACAGCTTAATAAATATTTACTAAGTCTCCTTTGCTCTACTTGACCGAATTGTTATTCTTCGTTCTACGTAGAGTTTATTTTTATTTTGGTCAATAAAAGTTTGGGCAGAATAAAAAATAGGTAAAGACTGCGTCTGGCATAAGTTTGTATATTACTTAGATAAGTTCTTTTATATATTATTAAGTTGTAATTTTTTGAGAGGACTTTCTCAGTAGCAGAAGAGTCTACTTGGCATAAGTTAGATCTCTAGTACGTGTGACCTAATAACATAGTTTGTATAACACTTCTGTCTATAGCTCCACTATTTAGTGGTCAATCGATAGCCAAGTGATAAAGGTTATGGTTGCTATATAAAAAGCAAGTAAGGTAAATCATAATTAGGTCTGTACGAATAGTGCAGCGGGCAATCAGTCGCCTTACTATTCCCACCGCGCTAAGTCTTTTAGATTCGTATCCTAATCATCCCCATCACCAAACATCCATACGTCAATCATTTATTTAACTCAGAAATATATATTTCAATTCGGAGTACTTTCCTTTCGTCAATTAAATTTTTGTAAAATCGTCGTGGTACAGGGAGTAGACTTCAATAGGATCTGTCACTTAAAAAAAAAATAGAAAATTCAAATATTATATTCATAGAATTATTCAACCCTTTCAGCTAACCTTTCTATTGCAGTAAGCTTAATTCTATGATGAAATGAATGTGTATCAAACCCTTGACCTCTCAGCAAAACGCCATTCTAAATCACCTGTCTCAGAGTATCAAGGTCGTCGACCTGTCAATGGTGTGATGAGGGGGTAGGTAGAGAGGCGGGGGCGTGACGCGATAGCCTGTAAGATCAAAGCCTTACAACTCGCCGCCTCACTGATATTAGGTGGCGTACCTTTATATAAATTTAAATGTTAAGTCTGTTTGTTGTTGTCTGTTTGATCGGCATTGTAGACGCAAGAAATGAAGCAGAACATATTTCAAGTGTTGATAATAGAGTTACGGTAATTGCTCACCATTAGGCAGACAATATTTATTTTTTCCATTTCCATCGTTCGTTTAACATCTATATATTATTACGTGAAGCACAAACTTTGTACCCCTTTTTACGAAAATTGCGCGAACGATGTATGAAATGTGTCACAGTTAAAGTTTATATGGAGAAGGAGGGGCGAATCCTAATATTTATATAAAATATGCATTAGAAATACATTAAATTAATGAAAAAACACTACACGCACACAACCATGCATTTGACACACGCAGTCGAAGCGCGTAGCTATGATTACATATACCAATATATAATGACATATACCAGCAATATCTTACAGGCAAACTTTAATCGAATTTCGAGCACTAGGCGACCGCTAGTACTTATAAAGTCTCACGACTATATCCGTATCACATCCATATTTTGCCAGCTATGATTATAAAATCCCACGTTATAGCCTAGATAGATAAGCCTATTGCTGTCTACCGAGCATAGTTCCAGACTCCACAAAAACCCTAATAACATTATACCATACCCAGGAATCAAACTCGAAACTCCAACCTACAGTCAACAGTCACATTACTTACCGCTGCGCCAACGACGGAGCCATCATTATAGTTTAACAAATCGGAGACTGACTTCGTTTACGTTCTTTCAGGCTCTTGTGGACCCGAAATTTTATTAAAATCAGTTTACCCGTAAACCTTCACAAATGGAAAGAGCAACATTTATATTATAAACTATTGAGTCGCAGCGGCACACCGGCGGCCAGTCACAATAGGTTTCAATTATCTCTGGCATTCCAAGAATTGACAGGTAAATATTATTTAAAACTTAATGAGACTTTCCCCAATAGTTTCATGTCATTAAAAACAGAACACTTAAATCATAAGTATAGCATTTATCTATTAGATTCTTGTGATTAAAAATAGAACAAGAGAAAATAAACTGCCTCTACAATCAGACGTGAAACAATATGTGCAATCAAGAACAACAGAGCTCGAAACATTGACAGCCCGCCTGCCTGCACACACACACCCACACATAAACACACACACTCACAATAGGAGAGTCCACACTCGAATAGGGGCTGAATGAAACGGGGGCATCCATTTCCTGCCATCAGCTTAGCTATAACTACCTCTATATAACGTAGCGGTGTTAATAGAAATTCATTGGATTGTAGGTGATAAAGGTGATTGTACATCGCAGGTCGAACGAGATGCATTCGCAAACTAATCGCGCAGGTTTCATGACAAGTTGGTCATGGAGGATTTGAAGTGCTTTTTTGATAAATATGTATCTTTATTGTCAACCAAAAACTGAAATATTTGGGACGGACAAATTGTAATATAACTATGTATTTATGTTTCGTTTAAGCTGTAAAATAGGATAGATTTCTACTGTTATAATCTAAAAATCACGTAACACGGGCTTACGTTTTTACGCAAATTTACGTAATTTTGTAGGCGAAAATATTAATTATTTTAAGTTTTTAACACAGAGTAACTGTAAACACATTAATTTTTATGGTAAATTTATATTTTATATTTGTATTAAACAAAAAGTGTTGATTTTATTCACTCAACTGTGACCGCTTGTTTTGGCACATTTCGCGCAGGCACAGTCTTAAGAGTTATTCAGTTGAAACATAGCTAAGTATTAGCTATATTTTATGAATAAGGCTATGCCACATTAAAAACTTACATACATGTGTGTGTATGTGTGTTGTACAGTCAAGCAAACATTGTTGAATACACATCTATGCTAATATTATAAAGAAGAAATATTTGATTATTTGTTTGTTTCTAACAATTTAACTCAAAAACTACTCAACCGATTTTAAAACTTCTTTCACTATTGGAAAGTTATATTATCGCCAAGTAACATAGGCAAATTTTTTTTTAAGGTACTCTTACAGCTTACATAAGCTAGTACTTAATATAATTAAACAACGGGTTTTAATCGCAATTCATTCACGAAAATTTAAAAACGTTAATTTGTAATACAATTTTACATTTTCCAATAAAGTCCTGTGTAATATCCCCTCTATAGTAATCCTTGTGCAATAGTCACAGTTTGAGTGGTGACACAAATCCCGTGTTGTCAGTTCACGAGTTCACCGTTTACAGACTTCATCGCACAGTTGCAGACCGCTTACTGTAGCTGTGCCGTACAATGGCGGATTTGCATTTAGATTGAGATGCTTTCTTAAACTGTCGAGTTAGGTGATTTTATTTTACTGTACTCATTTTTAAGGAGTAGGATTAATGGATGAGTGATTTACGGCATTAGCGGCTTTTTATTTACATACTTTAGAATTATATTTTTGAAGTGAAAACTTCTTTAGGCGCATTGAGCGCTTCTTGGGTGAACAAAAATCAAGGAACCCGCGACATCGTCACCGAAAGCTCAAAGCCGAAAGCTTTTGAATTATTTTTGGTTTATAATTTGGTTTATAAAGAAATGTTTATGGTCAAGGATTAAAGTTTTCACTTCTATCGGCAGTCCCCAAAGACAGTCCCAATTTTTTTTTAAATACAACTCCTACTCTCCCACTCCTGCGTGGCGGAAGACTTAACCAACATTCCAACAACAGGCACAAAGAAAATTCAGACTCGAAAGAACAATAATTTATGGATCACACAAATGTTTGTCCTGTGTGGGATTCGAACCCTTAACACTCAGCGTAGTGGCTGTGTCAAGGCAACACTGACACAACTACGCCCACCGTGCAGTCTATAAAAAAGCTCATTGAGGTACTTTATAATTTTATGATTAGTAAAGCCTCGCTGATTTCAGCATGAATAGGCCAGCTCGACCGGAGAAGGACTACCCTCTCACAGAATATCGACGTGAAATACCAGTATTCCTACTGTAGTGTTTCGTTCGGTGAGTGAGTGTACCGGAGACCCAATCACCCTCTTTCCCCCTTCCCGCTCCTTCTTCCCACTTCCTTTCCTAAAGGGTCGGCAACGCGCAAGTGATGCCTCTGGTGTCGCAGGCGTCCATAGGCTACGGGGACCACTTACCATCAGGTGGGTATGCTTGTTTGCTATCTTAGTAGTATAAAAAAAAATATGGATCTTACAATAAGAAACACTGTATTGAAATTTGCGGCAACGCCTGAAGGGGTTAGGCAAAGGTGTTTCATATTCAAGTTTCGTTTGCTGTGTTTTTAAATCCCACGTAACAGAGTTCGGACCTATTTTCGTCTAAGGGCACAGTTACAGACCCCGTACGAACCTAAAACATCGTCAAGTTCTATAATAGTAGTACACAGTTCAAAATTATGTAATAAAAGTGTTTTAAAATAAACAACGCGACAAAATTCGTATAAAGTAGTTTCATTCCAATCTAAAACAACGTCCTTTAGATATCTGTTTATCTATTTGTTATGCTAAAATAATTGAGCAAATTTCGTAGTTTAGTATAGTTTGGATTAAAATAAAAATATAAGAAGCGTTTCATCTTATTGCAGTGTTCTAGTCTGTTTATATAGTACATAGTGTAATCCACATAAATGAAATTGCATTGCTAGCAATAAATGTTAGTCTTTATACTCTGTTACGCTATAGAAGATTTTGTAAAGCATTCCATCGCCATACAAAATTCTATTTAAGCTTTCCAAACTATTTCATATTAACAACACCGTCGCCCGTTGCGCGCAATATTTTTCGCTCCGCGATCAAACGAAGCCGTTAGCTCCCAAATATTTGGGCTTGAATGCGTCGCGATGCTCTAAAGGTCAAGGTACATTACAATCCACACGTTTTTGAACATTTACACCGTCTAAACTTTTATTATATTTCTATTTGTGGGTAAATTACAGATATAAAAAGAGTTTGGGAGATAAAAGTGGCGGGTAAAGGGTGTTTTGGCATTAACGTCGAAAGTAATTCAGAAATATGTGAGCCACTAATTGAATTGGTCTTGTCGTGGTTTCTTATAGCGTTCAGTAATGTCTTGAACTTTTTGTCAGCGTATTCGTTCATGTAGAAACAGATGAAGCTTTTCTTTTGGCAGCCATTATGGAGCGCATTTAGGTTTATGTGCACTGGTTACTAAGTAGATTATTAAATCCATACTTATGTATAATTGTGAAACCTCTGCCTCCGTGGCGCAGCTGTAGTGAATGTGACTGCTGTGCATGAGGTCTCGGGTTCGAATCCCGTGTCGGGCCAACAAACAGTTATTGGGTTTATATATTAAGAAATCTCAATAACAGCCCGGAGTTAGGAAGTTGGCGGTGATAGACACCCCCGTGCCTCGGTAAGCACGTAAAGCCGTTGGTCCAGCGCCTGATCTCTCTCCGGTCGTGTCGGATTACCGTCCCATCGGATCTTGAGGGTTAGGGAACAGAGAGTGCACTTGTGTTTACACACACACTTGTGCACTATAATATCTCCTACGCAGATGGCCAATCTCCGTTCAGATTGGCCGCCGTGACCGAAATTCGGTCTGGAGGACATTATTTGTGAAGCCTGCTGGTGTCCAACATTAAAGCTTCGGTTTTGGCTACTAAATGCAGTCTCTAAGATTCATGATTACGCTTATATTAATTAAATGATTAATGTCTAGATTCCTGTCATTGGGTTTTTTCTAAAATCAGATTATCTCAGTAGTAATTTAGGGTGTTTAGAAATACGGACAGATTGCTACAAGCTCGTTTTCCAAAATATTTAACATAATAGCTAACGAAATATGAACCGCTCTTAGACGAAGCGATCAGAGTCTCTTTACACACGAATGTGTTAATACGAAATAGTCAAGGATGCAAGTGTTTGGTTAGTGAATTTGTGAGTTTATATGTTAAGTTTTCACGCCTAAACTTCTCGACCGATCATCATGAAATTTTACGTACACGTTGTCAGGTTTACAGAAAAGGTTATAGGGATTCATAAAAAAAAAGCACTGTTCCTGAGGCATAGGATTTCGTAACAACATCTAGATTCTAGATTAATGCGAGCAGAGCTGCGGGCAAAATCTAGAGCACTGTAATAAAAAATTAAATAGAGTGCGAAACGAAAGCACCACGTGATATAACCGGATGAAAATCCAAACGGATGATTCAAACTCAATTAAAATCCATTAAATCATCGTCCACTTTGGTTAATGAGTATTGGTTACCGCGTCTTAGTCGAGTGTGAGCGATGACGACATATCGTCCAGCTACTATGATGGATCTACAAATAACTCATCATCGGTTTACTTACACACTTTTAGAATACGTGCTGGGATTAGAAGTAGGTTTGGTAGCCGCTATTACTGTCATCTAGCATTTGGGAGATGACAGGATCTGGTCGTATGATTGGTGAATTAGTATGTGCTCTGTCATACATAGATACCTGTTTGTTCTGAAGGGATAAGCAAAGGCATTTAACACCCACATTTTGCAAGCTATGTTTTAAGTTCCACGGTTAGCACGTTGCAGTATTATGGTACATTTCTACAATCCGTTGTGCTATTCGGAGTTTATGACTATAAAGCTAATAGCATTTTGCATGACACTGGAATCGAACCCGAGACCTCCCACGTGTACTTTATATTTGTAGAGAGTATTACAACCATAAGAGTCTAAACGAAACGTCATCAAAATAAATATAACGTACGAAATGTGGATGAAATACACAATGCTTACCCCTTTAGGGATGGTGAGTCTATGTCCAAAACTTAAATTTAATAACAAACTTTTCCTTTTTAATAAAGCTTATTTAAATTTGATAATAACCATTTATTTTAGCAGCGATAGCTCAGTGGGCAGACCAACAGACTGCAATGCAGAGGGTCTCGGGTTCGAACCCACGTCGCGCAACTCTAACTTTCGGAAATTATATGACTTTTCGAAATTATGTGCGTATTGATTGACAATTATCGCCTGCTCCGTGCCTCGGAGAGGACTTTAAGCCGTTGGTCCCGGCTGCCATGAACATCTATGGTAGTCGTTATTGGGAAGTCAGTGCCCTCTAATATCCTGACACTGGTCTAGCTTTAGGGTATCGTTAGCCTTCGGGTTGCGGAGCTCAGATGGCGGTCGCTCCGTGTAAAAACTAATATACAGTCAAATCCGGTTAGACTAGAAAGCCGACCCCAAGTGACTTGAGAATAATAGAGGCTAAGGAAAGAAGAATAATCATTTATAATTTTACTTAAACTGCAGAAATGTTGACTTTGCTTCAAGCCACGGGCAAAATCTAGTATCATATGTAATGTATCTTCTACCTATCTAAATATGCCCACACAATCACATAAATACACGGAAACATCTCTCACCACTGACATTAGCCAAGTACATAACAATAAAGCAAATCGATCGTACATAATACAGCAGCCGCGGAGTGTTATGTAGAAGCACTCGTAGATAAGCTCATCTAACATTAATATATAAGGTCACGTGCAATATTATGTGATTTATGTGCTACTTTAGCTTTCGCCCGCGGCTTTCCATCCCTCGCGAACAGTACTTTTTCTGGGTGAAAGGTACTCTGTGTCCTTTTCTGTACCTCTGACAACATGTGTGTGAAATTTCATGTCGATCGATCAAGTAGTTATGGCATGAAAGCGTAACAAACAATCTTACATTGATATTTATGATATTACTAGCTTTTGCCCGCGGCTTCGCTCGCGTTAATTTAGAATTTGACAATCAATTCTTGTTACTGTGTACTCGGCTTGTAATAATATAATTCAATCATGATTCGAAAGACACGTGACGCCATCTATTATCATAAGAACATTATTATTGATTTCCTCGGGAACAGTAATTTTTTTCGGGATGGAAGGTAGCCTATGTCCTTTTCTGTACACCTGACAACGTATATGCAAAATTTCAGGATGATCGGTTCGGTGGTTTAGGCGTGAAAAGGTAACAAACAAACAAACTCATTTTCGCTTTTATAATATTAGTTAGGATTATGACTAGCTTTTGTACGCAGCTTCGTTCGCATAATTATATGTTAGGTAAGGTTAGTAACAGTACTTATTTGTAGATGATAGATACCCTATATGTTCTCTTTTGTTCCTCTTACAACGTGTATGCGAAATTTCATGACAGCGTAACAAACAAACAAACTAGCATTTCCTATTATATTAGTTAGAATTGCCTGATAAATACAAGAGTACTGAGAATGCATTGTGTAAATATATTACGGGACTGTCCCTTCTGTTCCTGAAACTGTCGGATGTTAAGTATTTCTTGTAGTCGGTGCGATAATCTTCTTTATATTATATAATTCTACTGTGCGTGTCTATGTCACTGAACTCCTCCTAAACGGCTGGACCGATTTTGATGAAACTTTTTGTGTGTGTTCAAGTGCATTCGAGAATGGTTTAGATATGTGTTTTTTTTTCTCTTATGTAACAACGTCTGTTGGGACAGCTAGTAAATATATAAATGTTGAGGAATGTTAGGCGATTTGTTTGTAAGCTAATAATACAGGTGAAACAGATTATAGAATCTCTACAACAAATCTAAGACGCCATGTTGACGCTGCCAGTTTATTTATTTTCATTTATCAGATACTAGGTAAAGGAGCGCGCGGAAGATCACCCATGAGATGGACTGACCAAGTTAAGTCAGACGTGGCCGGTCCATTGCATGAGTGTACAAGACATGTCGCTAAACGGAAGAAATGGCAGAACATCGTGAGGCGTGTGACGTCGACTCTTCTGCACACCCAGACAGCATGAAGACCACGACCATTCTGTCATGAATGAACGACTAAGAAAAAGGTGAAGGAAATAATCGTGAGGAAACCTACATATCTGAGAGTTAAACATAATGTTCTCGAAGATATGTATTGTGAAGTCTGCCAACCCGCACTGGGCTAGCGTGGTGGACTATGGTCTAAACTCTAAACCTCTAATTCTTCTCAGTGTTCTCACACTGAGAAGAATCCCGTGCCCAACAGTGGGACAGTTTAATACAGGGCTGGTATTATGGATTTTGAATGCATAATAGTCCGCTCAAATAAAAAAACTTGATCAAAATTTATCCAATTTGTTAGGACATGGACATTACCTGTGTGTCAAGTTGATCCAAATCCGTTCAACGGTTCACGCGTGATTGAGTAACAAACATTGTCACATATTTTTGATATCTATACTAATATTATAAAGCTGAAGAGTTTGTTTGTTTATTTGTTTGTTTGTTTGAACGCGCTAATCTCAGGAACTACTAGTTCGAATTGAAAAATTATTTTAGTGTTGGATAGCCTATTTATCGAGAAAGGCTATAGGCTATATAACATGACGCTACACCCACGGGGGCCGCGCGGTAACCATAAACGCGAGTAAAACCGCGGGCACATCTATTTATAATATTAGTATTGATGTTTTGAAGCCAACAGTTACAAAAAGGTGTGTCACGATTTTAAACACCATGCCTCCTTATAATTTTATTATAAAAACCGCATCAACCCTTTTTGACTTCGGCATTTTTTTTAATGTTATCAATAATATTCTTTATTAAAACGTAACATGTTCGCATACTACCGTTCGTGGGAAATGTTGCAGCGTGTAGGCGGAACCGCAGCCGTCGGCGTTGCAGACTCGGCTGAGCGGACTAATCCATCAAACATAGCTCGCTTCTAACACACGGCTTTCCACACACATTGTTATGAAGATCTATCTCGATTACTGAATATAATATTACACGTAAATACATAATTGCAAGCCTAAATGTATACCTGTACGGAGATATATGTGTAATATTATTTTGTTTATACCTTCTGTGATATATGATATAGCGTTTTAAAGAAACTAGCGATCGCCTAGTGCTCGAAATTCGACCAAAGTTTGCCTGTAAGATATTGCTGATATATGTCATTATATTATATTGATATATGTAACCGTAGTTACGCGCTTCGACTGCGTGTGTCAAATGCATGGTTGTGTGCGTGTAGTGTTTTTTCATTAATTTGCTTTTGCTTACCCCTGCCAACGTGTATGTATGCGACCGGTCGGGAATTTAGGGCGTGAAAGCGTAACAAACAAACTCACATACGCATTTATAATATTAGTTAAGACTGAGCGTCAGCAGTACATCGGCGGTCAGAAACAATAGGTTTTCAATTATATCTGGCATTACAATTGACAAGTTAATAGGATTGTATTTTTTGTGTGTGCCTTTGATAAGTTTTCATAGTTACAACTCTAAACCAAATTTGATATAAAGATAACCTGAGATAATTTACGGTTTGCGAAGTCTAAATGGAACTCGAAACGCAAACTGGCCAACACAAGCACAAACCATATCGTGAAACCAACAATGCCATCAAAAGAATACGCAAAGATTCACCCAGTTTACTAGCTCGCTATCCTACTTCAATGAACATAAAACACCAAGGACAGCATGATACCATCGAACGATAATACTTAAAGAATAATGTCAAAAGTAAACCTTACAAATACGTAAATATAAAAGAAATGGACACTAAAATAAATAGTATCTAATTAAATAAATCTGACTGCTGATGGTGCAGTGATATATGAGACTAATCCAATAAGCTGGCAGTTGCGGTTAGATCTTTACATGCGTAAACAAACATTTGTGACACACATATATAGTTGTTTTTTTTTTTTTTTTTCATTTGGACTGCCTTCGTGGCGCAGCTGTAGTGAATGCGACTGCTGTGCATGAGGTCTCGGGTTCGAATCCCGCGTCGGGCCAACAAAAAGTTATTGGGTTTTCTGTTAAGAAATATCAATAGCAGCCCGGAGTTAGGAAGTTGGTGGTGTTAGACACCCCCGTGCCTCGGAAAGCACGTAAAGCCGTTGGTCCTGCGCCTGATCTCTCTCCGGTCGTGTCGGATCACCGTCCCATCGGATCATGAAAGTTAGGGAACAGAGAGTGCACATGTGTTTGCGCACATACTTGTGCACTATAATATCTCCTGCGCAGATGGCCAGTCTCCTTAAGACTGGCCGCCATGACCGAAATTCCGTCTGGAGGACATTATTATTATATAGTTGTTCGAAGTCTAGGTGATCGTTTTTTATATGGGGCTCATCCCACTCCCACCATTTTAACCTGTGTAGCCTTCGATCAAATATACCATAGATGCACATTCTCATACAAAAACCGCGTCAATATGTGGCACTGACCAGTACTACTTACTTATAAGTGTTTGCATTTATTATGCAATCCAGGAAATAAACCGGAGTAACTATTGAACGCCCACTGAGAAACATTTCATAATAGTTAGTTAAAACGCGTCAATGTAAAGCGTCCTAAGTGTGTTACTCGCGATATGCAAGCGTACTAAGTATATGGTACGGTCTCCACCGTAGTAGTGGTGTCGATTCGCTCTCGCTTACGGGCAGCGCACGCAAGAGTGAGTGGGACAGGTGCATAATATAGCGCATTCGACTGATTTATGCACAGTTTTGTTGGGGCCGTTTTTCGAGCGACGATCGTGCATCTATGGTATAATTGATCGATGTGTGTAGCCAATGTAAATAAATATCTAAATAGTTTTAAGAATTTTAAATAGTAGTAAAGGTTAAGTAGTAGAGTAAAATTTTCTTCTTCTCCCTAGCCTATATTATTCCCAAGTCACTTGGGGTCGGCTTTCTAGTCTAACCGGATTTGACTGTATATTAGTTTTTACACGGAGCGACTGCCATCTGACCTCCGCAACCCGAAGGCTAACGATAACCTAAGGCTAGACCAGTGTCAGGATATTAGAGGGCACTGACTTTCCCAATAGCAACTGCCATAGATGTTCATGGCAATCGGGACCGACGGCTTAACGTGCTTTCAGAGGCACGAAGCAGGCGATAATTGTCAATCAATACGCACATAATTTCGAAAAGTCATATAACTTTCGAAAGTCAGAGGTGCGCGACGTGGGTGCGAATCCGAGACCCTCTGCATTGCAGTTTGTTGGTCTCCCCACTGAGCTATCGCTGTTAATAGAAGAGCAATTTCTAATTTATTTTAATTTAAAAAAAAAATAATTAGAGTAATATTTTCAAAATTATTTAATAAAAATGTTAATAAACAATGCGATAAAATCCGTATAAAGTAGTTTAATTTAACTGTGTAGCCAGACTCAGCAGTGGTGACCATGGAAATGCCGGTATTTTACAATCGTGAAATCCCAGGATAAATTGAATTATCTTAAAACCCGCAATGAATTTAATCAGAAGTTTAAATGAAGAGTGAGAAAACATCCACTTTAAACTTGGATGATCATTGTATTCCTTCCTTAATTTGTTATTGCAAGACTGCTATTACTTTTTTGATGTGAAACATCTATAGCCGCACGTAAAACTGATTGCTGGCGTCGCGACGCGTCGCCACGCTATATGATAGTATTTTACATTATGCCATATTAGTTCCTGTCGTAATCTGTTCTTTTATGCATATTACTTGTACAAAATAATTTCGATGTTTCACATCTGCCAGGCGTCCCGTGATGGCTCACAATTTTTATTTTCAATAAGGTACAACGATAACATGGTCTAAGAGAACAATACGCTAAATAAACTGAATCAAATTAAAGTAGGTACTAAAAGAAGCGGGCGGTAGCTCAATAATTAAGGCACATGATTGTGGTTATCAGTTTCGTATTTTGCACTGCAAACGTGAATCCACTTCTAACACAAAAATTTATCTTAGCTCGGGTGTTATTGAACAGACTATTAAAAGATTGAAACGCTAACAAAATTGCCAATAAATACGTTACGTAAGAACTACACATTTACGCAAACAACTCGTATGCGTACGCTTGCGAACAGTAGCAATAATGCATGAATGCAAGATTTAATCAATACGTTATAAAGGTTCATACACATTCGTACGGAGCGCACCGCAATGTCTCCTGATGAATCTCATGAATGTTATACAAGCAATGGGTCAGCATAGGATAAGTCCTGTAAAGATAGTTTAAGGTGTTTTTTAAATAAATAAATAAATGTATAAATAAAATAAATGAAAGTGATTCATCAACATCCTCAAAATGCGATGCGACGCGACGCGTAAAGATGTGTACATACTGCTGACAATCTTAAGCTCATCAAACCCAACAATCAAGGAAACGGTGTTCATTTCAATAAATACAACCGTCTGTGCCGTTAGAAATACTTGAGTATGGAAATTAAATGTTTCTTTATAAAGACTTAAGACTGCGCCGAGCGTAACACAGATAATGACAGAGCTCGTGCAGCGCATATTCAAATCGGCGCGCGGCCGCCATAGTAAAATTGAATTTGAAGTGCTTTTTTGATAAATTTGTGTCTTTATTGTCAACCAATAACTTAAATATTTGGGACGGACAAATTGTAATATAACTATTTATGTTTCCTTTAAGCTGTAAAATAGTATAGATTTCTACTGTTATAATCTAAAAATCACGTAACACGAGCTTACGTTTTTGCATTTTTCGTGCATATTTACGTAATTTTGTAGGCGAAAATATTAATTATTTTAAGTTTTTTACACGGAGTAATTGTAAACACATTCATTGTTATGGTAAATGTATATTTAACATTTGTATTAAACAAAAAGTGTTGATTTTATTCACTTAACTGTGACCGCCTGTTTTGGCACATTTCGCTCGGCGTAGTATTAATGAAAAGATAAAGCTACGATCAAAGAAATGGTCGAAAGATAATGCTATACCATTACTGTAATATTATTTGTCTATACCGCTCTCTGGGCCGACCCTAACATTTTGCTGAGGCAAATCGAAATTCTCTATATCGCCTCAATTCTTGATTCGTATTTTGTATGTATATTCTAACAGCAACCCCTTCAAACACATTGTCGCCTCGGTACTACTGCGGGAGATAAAGACCTTACTGGTACCAACTGCTACTGGTGCTTGTTACGGCCCTAAAAATCCTACTCCTCGCTGAAGCTCAACATCAAGTTGATAGGTTTCGTTCTTCTGAAGAAGCTACTTCCCAACTAGGAGACCCGAACGTAACGTTTGAACGAAATTCCAAGTATAAGAACAGATTCTGCTTTGACAGGGTTCTTAGTACTCTTTATATTCAATACGAGAATGCTGCGACACGGGGAAAATCCTAGTATGGCAGTTATTTTTTAACCTGCAACCTTAACCATTGAAATTAAACTACTATATACGGATTTTATCGCGTTGTTTATTTGCCATGGTCACGGGGAGACTCCCCGTGACCATGGCTGCTGAAAAGCAACCGAAACGTCGGGGAAAGTGTAAAAATAAATCTAAATAGTATAATAGTATAGTAATAGTATAAATAGTTTTAATAGTTTCAATAATTTAAATAGCTTAAAAATTTGTAAAGTTTAATAGTGATTATAGTAGTGTAACAGTTCTTCAAAAAAAATTTGTAACAGTGTCAAATAAACAACGCGATAAAATCCGTATATAGTAGTTTAATTTCAATGAATAACATTCGCGTAAACAGAAGACAACCTTAACCATATTGACATTAATGATAAAAGCATTATGCCTGAACCCCGACCTCAATACGATGAATTGGACAAAAGAAATGCCCGTCAAAGTAGGGAACACCTTGTAATTTTCGAAATCTGTGCTTGGCATGATGTCCCTCACATATAATGTTCACTAACAACTTCCAATCAGGCGAAGTGTGTTTTTACAGACAACTTTAGGAAAATACATAAGATACAAGGAGCATCAGTGTGCAATATTCCTACTGGCGGCGCCTGGCTCCCCGCCAAACGGTCAAGGTCGCCCCCACGGCGCAGGTTACTGGTAACGCAGTAAATTTTACTGATTTACACGAGCTGTTACTCTATTACCGGTGGTCGTTGCCCGACAAACATATGCTCTTGTAAACCTTTGTGAAAACACCAAACATCAGATTAGTTTATAAAGTTTGGTAATCAAGTCGTGAGGTAATACATAATTTTGTACGAGGAAATATTGCAGCTGCATTTTTATAAGTAATATGGTATCACGTCTGTTTATGGCCGAAGGTTAAGACAGAATTAAACCCAGATTGTACCAGCTATTATTATATAATAATAATAATATTCTATCACATACACAACACCATCTAGCCCAAACTAAGCAGAGCTTGTACTATGGGTACTAGACAATGAATAAACATACATTATACTTCTTTTTTTTGTAAATACATACATATTATACATCGAAACACCCAGACCAAGACAAACATCCATGTTCATGCACACAAATGTTTGACTTGTGCGGGAATCGAACCCGCGACCTCAGGCGTGGCAATCGATTACACTAACCACTACGTCATCGCCATACGTTATTTTTTGCGTAAGACGCACTATTTCTGAGATATTGTTAATATTATAAAATAATTCAAAAATGGAAAGCGTGGAAGCGTGACGATGACGCGAGTTCTATGATTTTTGTTCACCCAAAAAGTGCTCAACGCGCCTAAAGAAGTTTTCACTTCAAAAATCTTATGTCATCGTAAAACGTCTTCATAATATTTTTAAGTACAGTATTGATCAGCATTTTTACCCTTAAATTATTGAAATATCGCACAGTCTAGCAACACTCCACTAAACTTGACAAGGACGCGGAGCGTGGCATACTTTTGGCGGCATTTTTCTAAGGCGTAGGCGCGGCATCGGTGAACCTTTATGAACTTTAGTGATACTAGGTATTATGATCAATAAGTTGTCAGTGTTGCCATGGGTAATCTATTAACATATTATTATAAATAATTTACAGGGGTGGATTTTTTTGATCGATTTTTATAAAAGGATGTCACTTACGTACTCATAATAAGCTACTGTATAACACCTTTAAGGATCGGACAGGGTTAATTATACATACTGTTTTGTACACTTGAATGGACGGAATCTGCAATATATCCGAACATCAGTGAATCATTTCGATAAGTCAACAAACATCCGCATTAAATCTATCCCGACATTACGTTCACACAACTATTTTGCAATCACGTTAGTGAAAATTACGACTGTTATATAAACCAACACTGACAATCAGGATATACATAGGAATTTATTTACATAAGGTTTATGTATAACTTAAATCGCATTTAAACTGAAATAATGTGTGTGTATATTAAATACTAGTATATTTAGCAATGTATACAAAGAGATATTATTATACATATCTATTGTTGCACAGCTAGACTTTGCCAGAGTAAAATTAACATCCAGCCAATTTAATGTTTTCGAAAATAACTTTATTAGTACGTTACATTTTCAGTGTTATAAATTAAACCCATTTTGATCAAGTTTATAGAGATAGTTACCTTTTTAAAAGGATCAGCAAATATCGAGAGGCGTTTTAAAAATTGTTTTTTTTTTTTTGTATATAGATGAACTTAGATATTTATTGAAATACTAAAACACATGCATGTTATCGGAGAGATACGCTAAAACTATGGATTTCCAATTGCTACGAACCCGGCATATCTCTTTTGCGTCATTTACTTACAAAAAATGTATTAATTTTATATAAATTAACTGTTATAGCATACATTAGCAACGAAAAAGTATTTTTTACTACCAAAAAACTGACAAATAAAAATATCGTCTCGTCTAATGGTAAGCGGTTTCCGTAACCTATAGACGAACAAACAAAATCTTTTAACTATCCTTCTTGAAGAACTCCATGTCTAGTGGAAAATATAGTATAGTAAAGTAGTATTCATCTTTAAAACTAAATATACTTTGAAAACAATTGGTATTTAAAATAAAAAAGCCTGTTGTTAGAGTCCATATTAATTGACCAATTATTCGCATCAACTTAAAAGTTTGTCTTTTCTACCTATCTATCATCACTGTGATTTTATTCAGCGTGTCATCTAAAATCACACTTAGTAAATATAAAAGGCGTAAAATAAACCCGTATTATAAAATAGTATTGCACATTAGGCGCGTTAGACGGCCATACACAAATTTAATGGAGTATAAACAGTTTTTAGGGCACAAAACCACGCCATTGTGGGCTGACCCTCGCGTCTAGACGGCGAACCCTCCGGCTGTGGAGGCCTATAGTTAAGTATGTGCGGTACGGCGGACTTGGAGGTGTCAAACGATTCAATAGCTTGGATTTTAAAGACTTGTTTGTTGACAATGTATACAGTGCCACCAATTTATTTATGAAATAGAAGAACTAAAAACTGAAGTGATGTAAGATTATCAGTATTGTGCATAAAATACCATATCAACGTCACTCAATCACAACGAACTACGATGAATCAACATATTTTCCTTTTAATTAAGTAAATGCTAAACATTCAATCTATATTATTGAAGTTTTTGTACCTGGTTTAAGTATATAGAAGTACGGAGGAGTTACGAATTTGGCATAGTTAAAGTTTATATGGAGAAGTAGGGCAGAAAGCTATATTGAAAAAAAATACAATAAATTACGGTTGAATGTCGACCAATGAGCGACCTCTAATATATTTAAGTATCTACTATTTTAAACTGTAACGAAACTATCTAAACATTCATTATTACTAGCGGTCGCCTAGTGCTCGAAATTCGACCAGTTTTCCTGTAAGATATTGCTGATATAATATGTCATTATAATTATATTGATATATGTAATCATAGTTACGCGCTTCGACTGCGTGTGTCAAATGCATGGTTGTGTGCGTGTAGTGTTTTTTCATTAATTTAATGTATTTCTAATGCATATTTTATATAAATATTAGGATTCGTCACTCCTTCTCCATATAAACTTTAACTGTGCCAAATTTCATACTCCTCCGTCCGCGCAATTTTCGTAAAAAGGGGTACAAAGTTTTTGCTTCACGTATTAATATATATATATATATATATATATATCATCATTCAGATATTCATCATTATCACTCATATCATACTAGATATTTTTTTCAAAACTAATTGGTATCCAATATTTCGACAGGTATTCATGCAAAACACATAGGTTTTAGCACTTTTGTCCGTCTATTTGTTCTAACATCATGTATAAACTATAACACCAGTTATTGCCCGAAACTTTGGCTACGAGAAACTAAATGAAAAGCTTTATGACTTATAAAACTCAATAGCCTGAATCCCTCCTCATAGTAGTCATATATGCGTGCGATGTCTAATTTAATTCTAATAAATAGCTAATATTATAAATGCGAATGTAAGTTTGTTTGTTTGTTGCGCTTGCACGCCTCAACTACTCTAACAATCATCATGATATTTCGCATACATGTCAAGGGAATAGAAAAAGACGTAGGATGAATCCAAAAAAATTCTACTCGCGAGGGATAGAAATTTAATGACATAACTTACATTAAAGCGAGCAAAGCTGCGGGCAAAATCTAGTTAATAATGAAAACAAACACGCTTGCCGCTGGTAATCGAAACCCACCCACACACACCCCTCTATGTAGGGATTCAGTCACAGGCGACCGGCCACGGCGTTTGATATGCAATTAGATTAACTCACTTTCATTATCATTTCCTTTCATATTCTATGAGAAAATTACATGAAATTCTTGGACTGCTGCATGGCGTAGATACTGTTTTTATTTATACTATGGTGGAATACAAGCCTATAGTTCCCGCGGTTTTACCCGCGTTTATCGTTACTGCGCCGCCCCCGTGGGTCGTAGAGTGACGTTATATAGCCTATCGCCTTCCTCAATAAATAGGCTATCCAACACTAAAATAATTTTTCAAATCGAACCACTAGTTCCTGAGATTAGCGCGTTCAAACAAACAAACAAACTCTTCAGCTTTATAATATTAGTATAGATAAAAAAGCTTAGAAGCTGACAAAGAACATACACGACTTCAATAAACTCACTATTCACTAAACTTTGAAATTCATAAGTGTCGCTACCTAAATGATTTTTAACTTGACGATATTTTACTAACAAGCAAATAAGAAATAAAACAAAGACACAACTGTAAAATAGAATTTAAACAAATAATAGATTAAACTTAATTAAGAGGCGCTCATAGCCAGTTGCACACACTGATCGGTAAACGATTAGCGAGGTTAAGGACCGTTTGGTACGGTCATTCTACAGATGGGTGACCGCTTAGTGGTATTTCATATGAGCGTCTCCGTGCTTCGGCGAGCACGTAAAAAGTCGGTCCCGGTTGTTGTCAAATTGACAGCAGTCGTTAAGCCATGTCAGAGGCCTACGGGCGGCTTGAACAATACTTGACAACAGGTTGGCCACTAACCACACGAAAGAAAGAAAGTAAGAAACTTAAAAATCGAAAATTCGCAAAATCGCCCGCGGAAAATTTCCAATTGCAAACCACTCTATGGCTTAACAACAGCGCATCCAGTAAATAAACTTCACACAGTATATTTCCAAAGATATTATGTTTGGAGCGTATAGTTTCTCAAGTTTTAAACTAACGATGTTGTTTTGGCAGCGCGCGCGCACAAGATGCTAAATGAAAACTTTCCTTGCGTTTGACATTTCATGACATCGTACAGAGTCAACAGTTTCACAATCAAGCGATTTGAGATTATAGTTTACCCTTGGAGTACCAACAACAGGCATGTAGCATCGCGCATGTATGCTTTAGGTATAAACAGACTTGTATTACAGATTTTGCGAGTTATATTTAGATTTAATGAATTAGGGGCAAGGCTGTTACCATCTTTGTTTTCTTTCATTTTTGTGTTTTGAAGGTTGCATGTTAATATCCGTCTAGTAAGATGTTCGCATCGCACGTTGGCAGCTCAAACGATTAAAAAGAGGCGATGAGTTTCTTGTCTGCTTCTTGTTATGAGAAGTCTACAGTTCAAACAGGAGTTTTTAAATGCAAAAGGAAATATTTGTTCATAAGTTAATAATATTCGTATCCGAGAAGTGTCTATACATTTTTGTGGAGATAAGAATTTTTAACTTTGACTTAAAAGTCACTAAGCAGACAGCTCTAAAGACCAAAATTATTGGTCTTTGATACTGACAGCACAGCGCCTACTTAAGGAGCATAAGAACTGCAAAAGGTTGTTTAATTGCTATTTTCCGTGACATGGAGTTACTTCCCAATGATTGGAAGGACAATTGAATTCCCAAAACAGATCTATACACTAAGTATCACTGTAAAAGATTGCGATACGTCCAGCTTAGTAGCTGAGCGTTAATACTCATCCTTAACTCTAAGGTACTCAAATGATTACTTGTCTAAAGCAAACATTTACTACCTTTTAA
Organism: Catocala sponsa; assembly: GCA_963564715.1. NCBI lineage: Eukaryota > Metazoa > Arthropoda > Insecta > Lepidoptera > Erebidae > Catocala > Catocala sponsa. The sequence continues at coordinate 16,682,941 of OY751351.1, read as the reverse complement.
CGAAGGCTGTTTGGAAAAAGTAACAGAATTTCCTCAACCGGTACATAAAGAATTTAATTAAAAAAGTAATTGCAGTACTAGGTAGAATTAAAAAAAACGTAATGATGTCTGTTTGGGGTAAAAAAAAGTAACAGGGTTAAAGAGAAAAAAATAACATCGTTTGTTAAACTAAAAGAACAGGATGAGACAGGAATGTTGTTTTTAAAAAACCTATTTAACAAAAATACAAGGCAGTGTAAATGTATGTAATTATAATTATTATAAGTAACATTTATATATGTTACTACACATATGGAATAGAATTAAATATTACATGGTGAAAATCCGAACTAATATTATAAATACGAACGTTAGTTCGTTTGTTTGCAACGCTTTCATGCCTTAACTTCTCGTCCGATCATCTCAAATTACACGTTGTCACACAGGTTTGTTTTAGTCTTATTTTAATTATTCAGTATTGTATTTCTCCAGGAAAAAGTACAGTTCCCGAGCGAGGAAAGTCGCGGGCTAAAAATAGTAGTAATATAATGAAATAATTGCCAAGAGAGAAATCCACGCGCGCAGGCTCGACTCGGATTGCCCACTCCAACTATTGCAATACCGGTATATAAAAGGCCGACAATACTGACTGAACTCCAGTCGGCAGTTTGGAAACAAACGATCCTCTCTTGGAGATGCCTCGTGTAAAGGTGAAATGCGAAATACGTGTCAACACATATTTTGAACTAGCTTTTGCCCGCGGCTTCGCTCGCGTTAATTTAGAATTTGACAATCAATTCGGGTTGTACTCTGGTTGTAATAATATAATTCAATCATGATTCGAAAGACACGTGGCGCCATCTATTACCATAAGAACGTTATTATTGTTTTCCTCGGGAACAGTTTTTTTTTTCGGGATGAAAGGTAGCCTATCTCCGTTTCTGTACACCTGTATAATATGCAAAATATCAGGATGATCGGTTCAATGGTTTAGGCGTGAAAAGGTAACAAACAAACTCATTTTCGCTTTTATAATATTAGTTAGGATTTGAACTGGAATACTGATAGTTGGAGTACGCCCGGATACATAAAGCAGCTCTCTGATATCGGAGGAGATCGGTATTGCCAACCTTTATCTATTACAATAATTGAGGTGGGCAATCCGAGCATGAATGGCCGATTCCTCTATTCGCATTTGTTTCATCATTATTCCACGTTGGAAGTACTACGAGACAGTACTAGTATCGACGTAATGACGTGTATGTAGCCAAGATTTTACTTTACTACGTGGACAAAACTGTAGCAGCTAACTAGTACTTACTAGCCACTTCTAAGTGCCAAAATAGTGTATGACACCGTTGCTTTGTACACAGGTGACCACACCTGATCGCACGTCCTAGCTAAACAATAATCGTAAACCTAAATACCTGTCAGTTAGTCGATTTTACAGCTAGTGTTGGAAGCTTATTAGTAAGTATCGATAACAAATCTCTTATAAGATCCGAGCAGATAAGACACACTTCGCGATTTAAATCTGCCACTCATGGTGCTTGCTTTGCGATGTGATATTGATATTTTATTGAAAATGTTATAGAGTGCCAAAAATATATGCTTATGGTCTTGTCTTTGTTAGCCAGAAGGCAAAGAGTACCTTCTATGTGAGTATTAAAATTGTTTTCGTTTGTTTGTGTTTCCGTGTAGTAACTTTAATATTTTTGGAAAGACAAACTAATCTAGACAATAACAGGAGATAATCAGACATATGCCAGGATCGTATTGAGTGGAAAACCAATATTTTTTTTACCCTTGTAAGAACTACTAGATATATTTTTTCTTTTTATATTTCGTGAAATCTATTTTGTAAGAACAACAAAAAGCTTGGGTAGAGCATATGTCAAAATAAACACTAACACAACAATGATATTCCAAAATTAAAGCAAACATTTATATCTATCTACCCCTAATTCGACGTAACACTAAAAAAGGAACTTTATAAAAACAAAAAATAATAATTCCAAATAACTTAAAACTCTATGTTTTCTCTAAACAAAATTCGGATAACAAAAGCATTTGAGTTGTCCAATTCTGAAAACTCCTAAATAAATTTTATAATTTATGTGAGCGACTCATACAAAATTATGATTTAGATTGGATTAAATTATCGAGGCACTCTGAAATTAAAACTAAGTCTCACGCCCATACCCATGAGAGGGTAATCGGGGTGTATCTCACCAAAGTCACCTTAAGTCCAACGCAATAGAAAACGAGATTATTCTCGTCTATGGGACAATGTTCTGATGACTTCGCGCTGCTTCTGAGAATTCCTAACTTCTGTAATGAAAGTCTTAGTAGACAATATATAACGTGAACGTTCTTAACAGAAAAACCTTATCACGCTTTACCCAACCCGAGACTAGCACGAGACCTCATACACAGCGATCGCAATCACTACCACTGCGTCACCGAAGCACTCTAATTATTCTTAATACGTTCACTGTGCAGCTATGATGAGAGAGACTACCCCATAAGTGCAAACGGAAATTGTAGATAATATGTTGCGTTAGATATAAAAATGATATTATTATAGCATAGTTTTTATACACGTATGATCAAGTACATTCATACCTGACACGTGTGGCACGCACCTATGATCTTGTAACTTCGTGCCCCACCCGTGGGTCATGCACGTACGATGAGCAACTCGATATACCTCACCGATGTGATATGCACAGTGAATGTTAAGTCAGAATTTAAAATAATTTATTCATTTAGATCACAAAGTAACACTTATGAACGTCAAAATCTATTGCTAAGTAAATTTTCTTAGGCCTGGTTTCTATATTAAGAAATGAGTTGTTTTAACTACGGACAGTTAATTTTTGACACATGTTCTATTAAAAAATATGCGAAAATTTAGTGTGTAGTAGTGCGTAGCTAGAACGACTCCTTTTTGGTTCCTTTTGTCAACCTAGGAGGCTAAAGATACATTTAGGTTTGTCAAGATACCAAGCTTTTGCCTTTGTTTCATCTCAGTAAAAACATACAGCAAGATAACGTCAAACAGATATAAAAATCACAAATATTTACGCGCATTCGAAGCTGGTTTACGCAACGTGCGTGACAGTGTGCGCGTCGCCCGACGAGAGAAGAATAAACTTGAACTATATAGAACGTGGAGCCGTGCCAACTGAGTCATCAGGCTTCCCCTGTGAATCACACCGCCAGTTCTGGTGACAACCAGATATTCTAACGATTTATACTTTTGTTCGTTTGTGTTCGCTCGGATTAATGTTCGGATTGATTTTGAGTGTAGAAAGATGAATATATGAATTGCCGTGTAATTCTGACTCGTTGACGCAATGGTTTATGTGCAACCTCATCATTGCACCCAGTACTGTATGCTTGATCCCTATACGAAACAATATTATATATATATATTACATAAATAATTGGTTCTTGTCAGGGAGTTCTTTGTCTCAGTAGTGTCAATGTTTGCAAAGTATCCTACTATACAATAATAAAGAAAATATTTATTCTTATGAAACTGTCTGTTTACATAAGCAATTAGCATGGCTCTGTGATTTTGTGCCATGGCAATAACTAGGTTTGATGTGTTAATTAATATAGTTCTTAAGAGGCAGCTATTAGATTAGTATTATCTATACTAATATTATAAAGCTAAAGATTTTGTTTGTTTAAACGCGCTAATCTCAAGAACTACTGGTTCGATTTGAAAAATTATTTTAGTGTTGGATAGCTTATTTATCGAGGAAGGCTATAGGCTACATAACATCACGTTACGACCCACAGGGCGGTGCAGTAATGATAAACACAGGTGAACATCTAGTAAAAAATATTTTGCCAAATCCTTTTTTGTATTTATTACGTTTGTATGTTTGTAGCTATATATATCAATCGAATCGATGGACTTAACGTTATCTTTAAACATGTAGTCTGGCAAATATTTTGCAAAGCTCAAAAAAGGAATTTGATCTTTAATCCACTATTTGATAAACAAGTTTATAAGAAAAATATTTACCTACGTGTCCAGCAAAACCAATACTTGATAATTTTTATGTCAAGTGTCGCTACGGAACCTAACATCCTTGTCCCTCGAAATCTGGCGATGTCCTTGACGCACAGAAATAACCTTGCCTCTTTTTACATTTGATCTAAACATATCTGATGAAACGCTGCTTTTATACACCATTTATCACAAGTACTCTAAACCGTTTACATATAATAGCCCATTTTGATCTAAACTAGGTACTAAACCTATTTATGGAGGAACAGTGCAGGAACTAAAATGGTATAACTATGTTTGTAGTCCAACAGTCGGGCGAATACGTCCGGAAACGGACGAGAATACCAAATCGATTTGTATACAGATACGAGATGTATTTTGAAAACATTCTAAGTTTATTACTCTCTCTATATCATGTAGAAACAGAATGGCTATCGAACAAAGACATAATATTTAGTACATTAATTTGATTTAGTTTTTGACAGTACACTCACAATCGCTTGTAGAACTGAGTAAAAGTATATTATATACAAACAAAGTGCTATGCCTATATCCCCGAAAGGGTAGGCAGAGATATAATATAACATTATAATATAATATTCTATCACATACACACAACACCATCTAGCCCAAACTAAGCAGGGCTTGTACTATGGGCTAGTACCCATGAATAAGCATACATATATCTATACTTTTTTTTTGTAAATATATACATATTATACATAGAAACACCCAGCCCAAGACAAACATTCATGTTCACGCACACAAATGTTTGACTTGTGCAGGAATCAAACCCGCGACCTCAGGCGTGGCAGTCGGTTACACTAACCACTACGACATCGAGGCCGACACCCACATTTCGCGAGCCATGTTTTTAGGAAGCACTTAATAGGAGGCGAGCCCCATTTCTTATAAGAAAATTCCTATAAAATATTGACCTGCCTCCCCAGTTTCCCCAGACCGCTTTTTTTTTTATACAACTAAGTTGGCAAACAAGCATACCTGATGGTAAGTGGTTACCGTAGCCTATAGACGCCTGCAACACCAGTGGCATCACTTGCGCGTTGCCAACCCTTTGCGAAAGGAGGAAGTGCGAAGGAGAAGGAGCAGGAAGGGGGAAAGAGGTTAATTGGGCCTCCGGTTCTCTCACTCACCGAACGAAACACAAAAGTAGGAATACTGGTATTTCACGTCGATATTCTGTGAGAGGGTAGTCCTTCCCCGGTCGAGCCGGCCCATTCATGCTGAAATCAGCGAGGCTATACTACTCAGTTACTTGCACTTTATTGTTGCGAACTTTACAAAGATTTGAACAATGGCCACAAAAATCACCTAGATTCGGCACAACTATTCGCAGATCACATTCATCGACCCCACAACACTTGGCGCAGAGACATTCGCTAAGTAACCACTTTAAGCACTACGCCATCTATATATCTTTGCTAGTAAACCTAATAGCTGTGTTAGACCTAAGAACTAAAATCTGTAGCAAACTTGTGCGGCAAGACTAATCCTTGTCCTTACTAATATTATAAATTCGAAAGTAACTCTGTCTGTCTATCTGTCTGTCTGTCTGTCTGTCTATCTGTCTGTCTGTCTGTTACCTTTTCACGGCTAAACCACTCAACCAATTTAGATTAAATTTGGTACAGATATAGTTTAAAACTTGGGGAAGGACATAGGCTACTATTTCTTGATGTGGGTACCACGCAGGCGGAGCCGCGCGCAAAAGCTAGTAATATTATAAATTCGAAAGTAACTCTGTCTGTCTATCTGTCTGTCTGTTACATTTTCACGGCTAAACCACTCAACCCATTTAGATGAAATTTGGTACAGATATAGTTTAAAACCTGGGGGAGGACATAGGCTACTATTTATTGATGTAGGTACCACGCAGGCGCAGCCGCGCGCAAAAACTAGTAATATTATAAATTCAAAAGTAACTCTGTCTGTCTATCTGTCTGTCTGTTACATTTTCACAGCTAAACCACTCAACCGATTTAGATGAAATTTGGTATAGATATAGGTATTTTAAAACCTGGGGAAGGACATAGGCTCCATTTTATTTATGTAGGTACCACGCGGGCGAAGCCGCGCGCAAAAGCTAGTAAGAAAATAAGAACGAAATAATTTTTGTATGGGTAGTCGACTCTTCAAAGACTAGCCTTATCTCGGGTACACCCCATAAATATTGCTCGCACATGTAGGTGTATGACATGGAAGCAGTGGCACCGAAATAGTAATGTTTGTGGATCGGCAGTGATCCCGATCGAGTCCCGGAAATGAAGCGGCGCGTGTGCACCGACTCGAACACTGTACCGTCAGCGTAAACATCAACAATGCGCCGACGATTCTGTTTGTATGGTGCAGGACCAATAAAGGCTGGTTTTTAGTAAGCAAAAAAAAATTTTACGTCTACTGCAGTATATTGTGCTAGGTTTGTTTATAACCTTAATATCTTGGCCAACGGTCGTACCCCGGTTCCAAACGCATTGCTTTTGTCATTATGTCTGATTTCCAGTTTATTGATGATTTAAGATAACTGCTGTGTTGACAAATAAACAAATGTATATAGTTTATGATTGCAATATCAGGAGTATCATTCGCGCATTGCCGTTTTTTCCAAAAAAAGGGTATGGATTAATAGTCATCACCGCAAATGGTAAAGATTTTACTGGTCTCCTGCTGATAGCACAGAACTATAGCAGCCTGGATACAGGATGACAACACGTTATTTTGCAACGAGCTTTTAGTAGAAATATGTAGCTCTCTAGGCAGACTGTTCCCAATTTAACCGAAAGCCCAGGTTTAACGTAGAATATGGTTTGAAAATAACTTACAATTTCCAAAAAATAACAGCAATTTCTAAAATTGCCTATTACGTTACCTGACGTCATATATGTATACTATTTTACGTCACATATTCTAAATAATTAAAACTGCAACTCAAATCACTATAAAATACACCAACATATCCACCACGGCCTTGTCCTTCGCCGCCATATTATTCCAGACCACATTCAAGATCAAATTGAACGTTCAATATGATAACAAAAAGCATTAAAACGATCACACATCAAGTCTAATAAAAACCACATGAAGAGCAAGTAAAACGTAATCAAAGCGGCGCGTGAATTTATTTATTACCACTAATCAAAACGTGAAATTAACGACGGAATGGTTTGCGCACTGTCCTTCTCCATACCAATCTGATAATGATAGGAAACTTTTACATACATACATACCTCACGACTGCTTTAGAGAGGAAGCTTTCGTAACTACCTCCTGATAAAGATAGGTTAGACATTTGCCAAGAGGAATAGGTGAAGAGGCGAGCCACAGAAAAAGTGGAAATTCGTAGTAGTGACAATATATGTCCAGTTGCTATGATTCTAGTATCATACATTTTTCGCTCTCATCACATTGTTTGTTCACATATGCGCAATGGTTTGGGATACTCCTAAGTTTCTGATTAAGAATACTTCTGCTCTGGTCATAGAAGATTCTTCTGCCAAGATACTTCTGCATAGCTCAATGGAGAAAATGTTACGGAATCTCATGTGTGTCGAGTCAGGATGATTGGACAGCATTCTTAACAACTGTCCCTGGTGCGTTTGTCTTTTTATATAAAATACAGATTTACAGAAGTTCAACACTGTTATCACACAAAACAAAAAAAAGCATAATAGTGTATATTTTTGCACATTTAATAATAATAATAATATAATATTCTATCACATACACACAACACCATCTAGCCCAAACTAAGCAGAGCTTGTACTATGGGTACTAGACAATGGATAAACATACATATATACTTTTTTTTGTAAATACATACATATTATACATAGAAACACCTAGACCAAGACAAACATCCATGTTCATGCACACAAATGTTTGACTTGTGCGGGAATCGAACCCGCGACCTCAGGCGTGGCAGTCGGTAATTACAGTAAAATATTCTCGCATAAACTAAGAATCAGATAATATTCGTTTCTTTGCGATCAGTACTTTCTATGTCCAATATTTATTTACAACGTATAATAGTTTGGAATCGGGACGTATATCGGCCAGCTGTGATGGACGGCCGACACCGAACACTGGTCGTTAACTTATATCGCAATAAGACATTAAATTTTATTGATTGTTTTACACTAATTGGTGGAACAGATTAAAAGATTTAGTATGATGTCACGCTCATAATGTGTTGAAGACATAATTGCCTTTTTACTTAGACCTTCAGTATTTTTAGGTAAGGTCCGAAACGAGACACATTTTTCATTTTTCTTCTATTTTCTGTTCCTGCGGATGGATCGATATATTCTAGACCACTTACAGGAACTTAAAGAACCTCCCAGTGTTAGGGAAAGCTTTTGCAAGAAAACACTGACACTAAGTCTATAAGATAGCAATAGCCTTACTTCCTAACGATATAACGAATACATACTTAACGCATCTGAGGTGAAGAAATGTATCCAAAAATCGGTGAACAGAAACAACACTCGGATAATCAGACTCCCTATAACATCTATAACAGTGTTTGTAATACACGTCTGCTGAACCGTTCCCAGAGATACACCCTTGATGCTTCTGCTACAAGCCAATGATGCAACATTTTACTTTCATACTGAAAATATTCATGTTAATATCAGTGTTCTGGCACGCGTCCCAAAATATATTGTTATAGCTTCTATAATGTACACTCAAGTACAATGCACCTTTCGAAGACAAGGTCTCGGTGGGAGATCAGGTTGCGGCAACCTCTGGCATGTAGCCCGGGATACATGCAATGTTGGTTACAATCAACCATTCGTACGAGGAACATTCGGTTCGTTAACTACTTTATGACGTGAAAAGTCATTAGCTCGTTGCCAGTGTTCAGAGAATGCCTCGCGAGGCGTAACACGTGGCGAAGCATGTTTCGTGTTTAATACTGTCTATTAGAATATGTCCGGCACCCAACAAGAGTCCTTGGATTTTAAGTTCAGGTATTTTTATTTAATTATCGCGTGCTATCAATTTTTAGTATTCTTGTTAACTCTTTCATTTAATTGAAATTAAACTACTATATACGGATTTTATCGCGTTGTTTATTTGACACTTTATTACATAATTTAGAAACTGTTACACTATTATTACTATTAAACTTTACTAATTTTAAGCTACTTAAATTATTAAAACTATTTATATTTATATTTACACTTTCCCCGACGTTTCGGTTGCTTTTCAGCAGCCATGGTCATGGGGAGACTAAGATGGTAGTCGTCTCAATGTTCCAGTGTAGTTATTTCAAAGTACCCGAATGTCATTTAATCTTTGGTGTTTCTATTTACGCAGAATGAGCCCAAAGTATTTTTCAGTATCTTTCATTCAAGGTTAAATGCTTTTGTTAGAATTGATTTCATGTTGTTAGTGTAATGCTTGGTGCTTCAAACCCTTGAGCTTGAGCGCAAATTCGATACCTATACCACTACGCTATAGCGGCCTCCAAAGAATCTTCCAATTTATCTTTTACTCATTAGTCGAATCTACGTATACATAGTTCTGAGTTCCCAAACATCCAAACAACGGGCACAAGGAACACCCAGGTTCTTTGTGTCTGCTTTTTGGATGTTTAAGTTCTCCGTGACGCGAAAGTGCAGCTGTTATCTATCCTCCAATACCCAGCTATCTGTATATAGCTTCCGATTCCCTAAGGAATATCGACATTCCCGATTCCGCCACACAATTATCGCATTGTATGTAATGACGGGAAGTATAAACTGGGCGGAACTCGATTCTATTTGCGCACTTCCTCGAGAACCACTGCCACTGCCAAACATCCAATAGACATGTGCTCAAACAAAGAGTATTTAGAAAGCGGAAACAGACACTATTGTGTAACTATTTTTACGTTTTCACTTTTAAGAACAAAACATTTTGGAAACTAGTATTACATATACCAAAATTTTCATAATATGTATACCTATATATATTTAGTGTCAGTTCTTTTCATAGATTCTATGCCTTTGTGTTGCTGAATATGGCAACTGGTAAATGTGAATTCACATTATATAACTTTGACGTATCTAAATTTTATGTTGTGATCTAAACCAAAACAACGTACTACAATTCTAGTTTTACTAAATGCCTACGATAGCACGGAAGCCGTTCTGGTTTAAATTATCAGCTTGCTGCTGCCACCAATCTACTCAATGTTGTAGTTCAATTCCCAAACGGATCAAAATGTGTAAACATCAAATAATTATTACGAGTCTAGGTGTTCTTTATTTATTTATTTATTTTTTATGGAAGACCAACAGCATTATCACTATTTTTATACAAAATATTACGTAGCATACAGCCATTGACAGGTCCTCACTTATAATATATATTATACTTTATAGAAATACTAGCTGACATACTAGCTGACATACTAGCTGACGTTGTTGTGTACACAAGAGAGAAAAAAAATCTTAACTATTCTCGAATCCACTTGAACACACACAAAAAATTTCGTCAAAATCGGTCTAGCCGTTTAGGAGGAGTTTAATTACACACGCACAGAAGATTTATATATACTAGCGGTCGCTTAGTGTTCGAAATTCGACCAAAGTTTGTCTGCAAGATATTGCTGATATAATATGTCATTATATATTAATATATGTAACCATAGTTACGTGCTTCGACTGCGTGTGTCAAATGCATGGTTGTGTGCGTGTAGTGTTTTTCCATCATTAGTATAATGTATTTCTAATGCTTACTTATAATATTATAAATTCGAAAGTAACTCTGTCTATCTGTCTGTCTGTCTGTTACCTTTTCACGGCTAAACCACTCAACCGATTTAGATGAAATTTGGTACAGATATAGTTTAAAATTTGGGGAAGGACATAGGCTACTTTTTATTGATGTAGGTTCCACGCGGGCGGAGCCGCGCGCAATAGCTAGTTTTATATAAATATTAGGATTTACCCCTCCTTCTCCATATAAACTTTAACTGTGCCAAATTTCATACTCCTCCGTCCGCGCAATTTTCCTAAAAAAGGGTACAACATTTTTGCTTCACGTATTAATATAATTATAGATAAAGATTTTTAAAGTTAACACTTTTTTGCAGGGTCAGCAGAGATTACTGTTCTAAAAAATGTTATTGGGAATTTCTATTATCAATAACAGTACGGATTCTAGCAATGAGCATTATACGGCATTTGCCTCGCCCCTTTTACGAAGCGGAACATTTATAATCTTAATCTTACCCGTCGGAAATCTACAGACATCAAGTTACACATTTCTAAGTCACGTCGCTAATCATATATCCAAAGCATTATTCACAATGCAGAGCTAGTTTAATATGAAGACGGAGTGAGCAATGACGAACCGCCGGTAATAGACTTGTCTCACGGCTAAAGAATTCTAGCCACAGCTGGCCGCCATTGTCTACTTGAGCTTGTCACTATGTATACAGCGTGTAACAGAAATATGTGGTCATACATAAGAACCGTAAAGTTTTGGAGAAAATATCATCGTAAGATAATAAAAGATATTATTTAAGGGAAAACTTCTTTAGGCGCGTTGAGCACTTCTTGGGTGAACAAAAATCATGGAACTCGCGTCATCGTCACCGAACGCTTTCCATTTTTGAATTATTTTTGGTTTATAAAGAAGTGTTTATGATCAAGGATTAAAGTTTTCACTTCTATCGGCAGTCTTCAAAGACTGCCCCATTATATTTATTTTGGTGTTTTTCATTATTTTACTCAAAATTTGTTTTTGACTGCACGTCGCTCCGTGTCTGGGCGTTCGTAGTATACTTATTTTAATATTTGTAAAATATCGCGCAACATAGGAATTAGTGCTAGAGCAGAAGTTTGCACAGGAGAAATCATAAAGCAGAAGTACGTTATCTGTTGCTCACACTTATCTTCCGATGAGACAGCAATCTGACCAGAGAAAAATCAGGCGCAAATCAAACGGCCATCCGGGTAGGATGTCTAACACCGCTTACTGTCTAAGGGTTGCTATTAATTTAGATTTCTTGGCAGAAAACCCTAACAGCTTTTTCTGGGCCCGACCCGAGATTTAAGATTTTGTGAGAGTAACATTAGTCACAGGGTCCAATATACGACCTTAATACGTGACCACGTCTTATTGTTACACGCTATATAACTAGCTTCGAGATCAGTTTGTTTGAATGCCGAGTTGATATCTAAATAAATTTATTTGAAAGGAATTCTATAAGTCATTGAACAATCTGGTATGTATTTCATTAAATTTAAAAAAGATTGTTTTTATATTTGTGTATAGTGAAAATGTTATGGGTTTTCCAGAAAATTCTTTCTAACATCGTATGAGTCGTTTCATGGATTAACATACGATATTACAAATGATTTGGCAACAAAAAATGTGATATAGGGTACACGAGCAGGCAGCTATATCCCATCAGGTCAGCTTCTAGCCGAAAAACATCTAAAAGATTTTTTGGTGCATACATTAACTAACGGGATTGTATATAATGCCATGGTATGAGAATCTAATTAGGGAATGAACTTTACAACTAAGGTTCAGGCAGAGATATCAGGCAGATAGCATTGGAACATAAAATGTGTCACTTTTTTTTCAGATTTTGTGTCAGATTTTCCATTGCTGTTAGCAGCAATGGAAAATCTATCTGTGTCACTTACATGCACACGGCCGGACTGCCATGCCATATGAATGTGGATCACAGTCACCTTGCTGACGCTGCTTTAGTCGAAAGAAACAAAGATCATAGTCCACCTGTCGACAACACAGTGCCTCACAGAGCCCTGCATACCCTACTTACCCTGAAACACAATACAGTCATATTTGAGGACGATATCTTTTGTATGATAAATATACTCCCTTAGTATATCTGCGATCTGTCTTGAGGTTGCGGGACAATTCTATTGTGTCGCTGTCTAAATGCAACAAGGGAGTTGTTTTGTATAATATGTATTATTTTGTGCCGACTATCTATTACAGTTCATACTCTTAAGGTACGGAGACCAAAGAAGAACAAGAGATAACATTGTAATTACCCACCGACTGAACTGTAACTAATCTTTAAATTGTATACCATATGGGAGATAGTGGACTAAAAAGCCCTAATATTTAAAAATAGAAAATAATGAAGGCCATTATTATAGACGCAAATAATTTGTACAGTTAAAAGGTAAGGAAACATTTATATTAGCCACATCTTTGTCGTAAAAGACGAAATATATCTATCTTTTATGCCAGATAGCCACAGAGTTTGTATTTAAGTAAAATATTTGTAAATTTGAACGTGTTAACAAGGGCAACATTGTCATGTTTCACATCTTATTTTTTAATAATTCAATATACTAAATGTCGTTTTTCTAAATTGAACTTTACATAGACGAGCGTGTATTACCATGTGATGAAAATGAATGAAGAAAAAAATATAGCACAAGCCTGTCATATTCTTTGTGTATCCCTCCGGGTATCAGGCGCCAATTTAAGTCTAAATATACTAGTTTATTCGAAAAATCCTAAAAAATATAATATAGGCGTCTATGTGATGATAATCAATAAAGGAAGAAATATAACACAGGACTGTAGGATAGTCACACTCTTTGTGTTCTCCTCCGGAAAACATGAGCGAATCTGTCTATAGTTAATTTGAAACTCTTTAAAACAAAATATAATTATCTTATTAAACTATAAACACACATGCTATATTCAACTAACAAGTAAAAATAATCTTTAAACATATCTTTAACTACCGTAAAAATACGTGGGGTGCTTTTCACCAACATTTTAACGACTTACGAACCAAAAATATATTTTCTGCGATTTTCTAGCAGACAAAACCACAGGCATTACTGACACATATTTTACGAGAAACGTGTGATTTTCACGGTAAGTAATTTTGCTCGCCGACTGAAAATAGACTTGCGGTCGATGATGAATGATTGTATTATGTAAAGTACTCCGGTATCATTCAAACGCGAATGATTTGTCCAGATATATGTAGTACGGATAGCAATAAGATGATTAGGTATACAACAAAACGCAGGTCTTTTTTGAGGTAGGTACATTATGGTGATAATAAGTAGCTGCTTTTTAAATGTAGTGTGCAGCTGAATCTCTATTCAAACCTATAATTTTGTTAGAGAACAGCTAAACTGCACATCCCTACAAGCATATCCCTGTTTTTGCAGTGAGCGGTATGTCCAGGTGCCTATGGGAGTGCATCTGTCACCAGAGAACCAGTATGATGTTTGCCCTCTGCACTTAAAGGACTTGGGGTCCTTTTTTAAAGTAGGCAAAGTACCACTAGTTAGTGATACCCTAGCGCATGCTCAATAAAGGTATATTAATAAAACTTTACTCGTAAGTATTGCTACAGATCTCAAGTAAAAATATTTCATATCCATATATCCGTGTAACTGTTTGAACTTTGTAATGATGTATTTTATTATTATTTTATTATAAACTTATTATATAATGACTAGCGTAAAGTGACGCATAGAAGAGAGATGTGAAGGGAGGCCTTTGCCCTGCAGTGGGATATAACAGGCTTAAATAAAAAATAATGTTAATGATTTAAGTAACCATACCATGTTTTAACCCCATGTTCTGCTATTTCTATCAATGTCAGTATCCTTTGTTTATTACGTCCACTTTGTTTTCCCGCAATAAAAGAATTAGCTCTAGCGCGGGTCCATTAAGACTGCGCCGGGCGAAATGTGCCAAAACAGGCGGTCACAGTTAAGTCAATAAAATCAACACTTTAATGCAAATATAAAATATACATTTACCATAACAATGAATGTGTTTACAATTACTCCGTGTAAAAAACTTAAAATAATTAATATTTTCGCCTACAAAATTACGTAAATTTGCATGAAAAATGCAAAAACGTAAGCTCGTGTTACGTGATTTTTAGATTATAACAGTAGAAATCTATCCTATTTTACAGCTTAAACGAAACATAAATAGTTATATTACAATTTGTCCGTCCCAAATATTTAAGTTATTGGTTGACAATAAAGACACATATTTATCAAAAAAGCACTTCAAATTCTCCATACAATTTTACTATACCGGCCGCGCGCCGATTTGAATATGCGCTGCACGAGCTCTGTCATTATCTGTCTTACGCTCGGCGCAGTCTTAATTTTAAAGTAAACAAAATTCAATGAAAATCATTTGCATACACGATAACGATAATTATGAAAATTCCATGTTTACCCGCGGCAGTAACGGGCTAGTTGGCAGGTATTTAAATCTGGAACTAATCGAGAATGTGTGGAACAATCTGTCAACGTTAAGATGGCAGCTATAATTCCGGTGCAGCATACATCGCCAAATTGCAAGAAAAGAGATTAGACTACGTCATAAAGTCCTAGAATTATTTCAGATACTGTAGAGTAAATGCATTTTCATCCAATTGCGTTAAAGAATGGCGTAGCGGTAGTAAATCCAATTGCTATTATGCAGATCTTATTCTCCGCAAGTGTGGGTGGAGTGTGGGTATTAACTTTTTCTTTTCAAAAAATGTCCTGGACTGCCTCGGCAGTAGCGAATGTGACTGCTCTATGTATGAGTTTGATCACAGATTGGGCAATTTATTTTTGGGTAAACTGTCAAGAAATCGCTGGTCCAATATTACAACGTTCCATGTTACATTTTTGAAAAAAATTAGTTATGGATATTGCATGGTTCTATATGTAATTCCTTTTAGTTTAGACTAATATAGCAATATATGGAAGCAGTTACCACCTCACAATATTAAATATCAAATAGTTCTAAGTTACTTTTTAAGTTATTTTTACTGATATGCAAATATTAAACGTAATTTCCGCAACGTTAAAAAAAATAACATAGGACCTTGTAATAGTGAGCCAGCGAAATGTCAATATCCGTAGCAACACAGAGTCAGACCTGTACTCGGTAGATAGATATAGGCTTGTCTTGTCTTGCTTAGTTTAATAAACGTGAGTCATTGTGAACTAGACGGGCACAACAATGACGGAGAGGGGACGATATTTTCTTTTATTCGTTTTTATTATAAATCATTTATTTCACTATCAAATGCATGCACATTCTATAAATGTATGTATGTATTGTAAACTATAAAATAAATATGGCCGCAGCATAACCTTTTCAAGTATTTTTTAGCTAAGGGTTTTTGAAACTGTATACAACATATTTTATAAAAATATTGGAGACGTATGTTATTATAAGATTTTTGTTTTTAGATAACTAGATAATGTTACGTATTACATTTAATTAAAATCATAGTTGGCGAAATGTTGGTGTAATACACCTCTGCCTAACCCGTCGGAGATGGAGTCATGAGATTATATATCTAAGTACTTAGGTACATCACTATTTCACGAATGCATTTTTGTCTTATTTTGTTAATTCTTTCCACATGCCCAGCCAATCTCGGTATACCTTCCTATGTTAGTTTATATCCCTCCTGAAATAAATCCATGTCTATAAACTACGGCATCGATTGGACATAAAACAACTATACTTCTGTATTGCCCAACGCCGTACGAAATTCATAATAAGTGAATTAAATCTGCGTATACGCACTATGTTCACCATGGGTCTTAAAGTCGCTGGAAAATCCTAATGCAACGATCCTTTTTATATGAACCGATGTGTGCAGCTGCAAATGTAGCTGCGCTAAACTAAGAACCTGTGATGATTATGTCATTAGCATAAGTGTTAAGCCTGCTTTTTAATACAAGTAAAATTGCAACTTTTACAATTGAAAAGAAAACGCAAGTTAAAGAGCTCATAAACTTCATGTTTGATCCAAAAAGTAGTGATAAATAAGTAAGTCATGACAAGTAATTCATTGTCATGACTCATTGTTATGCCAGAATTGAGTAACATCTAAATCTTATAATACCAATCGGATGAGCGTAACCATAAAGATAGCTCTTAATTTTATTATATCCTAAATTACTGAGACGCTTAAATATATCACGAAATATAAACTTACTAGATGTGCTTGCGGTTTCACCCGCGTTTATGATTACTGCGCCACTCACGTGGGTCGTAGCATGATGTTATATAGCCTATAACCATCCTCGATAAATAAGCTACCCAAAAGTAAAATAATTTTTCAAATCGAACCAGTAGTTCCTGAGATTACCGCGTTCAATCAATCAAACAAACAAACTCTTCAGCTTTATAACAGTAGTATAGATATGATGTTTTTTAAACCATGCAAAAAATAAAAACAATGGATAAATTGATACATGTAAACATGTCCGAAATATTTAAGACGCTTGGCCACCATACCAGGGCGGATCGTTCCAGAACTGCGACCGTTACGTCACAACGACAATAAAAACGCAGTAAAATCGCGGCTGTTTCATTACAAGCCAGGTGATATTCCACAACAGATGCTCTGGATATACAGGTCAGGGCAGTTATTCGATAACACTCTGTCAAACATGATATAGTTGTATTAGTTCTTAGATGGCGCATAAAATCGCCACAAGACACAAATAAGACAACACTAGGCACACACGTATTGTACATATCTAAAAAAATTTGCCTCACAGTCTTATCATTTTAGAAATACATTGTGTTAATAAATATTAAATTGTGTAAATGAAACCTAGAATTCTATAAATTGTACTCATTCAATATTTGCATGCTATTGTAATATGACGAAATGTGTTTTGTGCTCTTTGTTATTTTTGTCATCTTTTATCCACCACATTTTATGCAAATAAATTTATTATTATTATTATTATTATTTACTATACTTTATTCCTATGGTGTATTGAATTCCTACTTGTCTACCTGCCGGCGGTGGTAAATGCGACTGCTGCGCATTTGCTCTCGGGTATCCCGGGTCGAGCAGTGTTGTAAGGCTTTAAATCATAATATTTCAATAGCAGCACCCTCTCTGGAAGAGTGTCCTCTATTACGTGGTTCCTAAAAACGTAGCTAGCGAAATATGGATCAACCAGCTTCGGGTATACGAGCATTAGACTATGTATGTAAGTACCAACAGCGACGACGACGACGACGACGTAGGGAACTACGGGTGTGAATTTTATCCACTGCGGAGCGGCACAGCTACTTTCATAAGTAAGTAAATATTTATTTTCAAAAGATAAGTACCTACACAACATTATTACACGAATATTTTAATACACAGAAAAAATAGAAATAATGTACATATATAATGAAAATGAGGTTACCACTCGGGTTTATTGTTGGTTTGCGGCTTATACCTCAAACCAATCCTGATATTATTTGGTAACCCCAAGTGACGCTCGGACGTACATCAGCTACACATAGGTACACAGGAATATACCTAACAAATACATATAAATTACAATCGATGAGTATATACACCGTGAATTTGTAGTCGTTTTGGTACCAAAAATCGTATACTCTATAACAGTCATAGAATCGATAAAAGTATTGTTTTAATAAAATAAAAATATATTTATTTATATACATTAAATTTAATGTCGTTTACGAAAAATAAATGAGAACTCGTAGTAACGCCACTCAATTACACGTACTACGATTACGTGTGTCACTACGATCGATATCATTCATGTCTAACTAAGCGGTAAAACAATTGTCAATAACAACACAGAACTTTTTTTTTTTGCTCGTCAAAATGACCACACTCCACCTGATGTTAAACTACAAGTGATGCCTTTAATGGAAAATTGACTGCACCGATGGCATAATGGTTTAAGTGGTCGCCTCGCCACTGCAACTACGTCGCGTGTTGTGGTTTCGAATCCTACTAGGGACAGAAATTCATGTAATCCACAAGGGTTATAACGAGTCTGGGAGTTCTCTGTGTCCGTTGTTTGAATGTTTGTAAAATCCACCACCACACAGAAATTATTCCTAGTGGGGGAGATATCTTAAAAAAATGCGTACAATAAGGGAGGAACCTTAAGTGACTAAAATACGTATCCGTTTCATCCTAAGCTTACGTATAATGTTGCCCTACATTACAAAAATGAGGTATCATTAACACCGGTAATACTTAACCTTAAAAGGAAATGAGAGACAGGAACTAGGATAATGTAGAAGCATTTCGTAGGGAAGCTCGTGTAAAGACATAACTCCTGACGCCACAAGTACCACTGGTCTAGTAATGAAGGGTACTAAACGGACCCGGGAAATATTCACTATAAATGTACACGTTATACCAATGGGTAACCTAGAGACAAAGAAACACAGATTCTGTGTGTAAGTGTCTGCAAAATGGCAGCCTCGATGGCGTAGTGGTTAGTGTAACCGACTGTCACGCATGAGGTCGCGGGTTCGATTCTCGCACAAATCAAACATTTGTGTGCATGGACATGGATGTTTGTCTTGGTCTGGGTGTTTCTACGTATAATATGTTTGTATTTACAAAAAAAAAAATTATACATGTATGTTTATCCATTGTCTAGTACCCATAGTACAAGCTCTGCTTAGTTTGGGCTAGATGGAGTTGTGTGTATGTGATAGAATATTATTAGATAATATTATTAACGTAAAGTAGTCAATCGATTGACTTGCAAGTTTTACACAACGTTGATTTTTTTATATAAGAGTGTTTATACCGAAATTTTAATTTTATTTGTTACTGAAATGTCAAATATTACTAGAATATTGAATTTACTTCCCTAAAAATTAATAAGACTGAGCTATCGCGAAGCGTTGTATTTTATATAGCTTAATGTGTGATATTTTCCCTAATGAATACTTGTTTTGCTTTAATCTATTCCCGCGTTAGAAATCTGTGTAAGCAATGTACGATACGATACTTTCAATATGCAATATAATCGATAAATGATTCAATCCGTAAATATTTTTCGTATTCTTTAACCGCTGATGTTGATTATATAAAATATCTACGTTTTAACAACGATTCATGTATTAGGGATTATTTTAATCATAATTATAATTGGTTATGCTCCATGTGGGGAACTATTTGTGTGATACACAATTTTTTGTTATTCCGACTCCTGAGTGTTAAGCAACGGACATACCATTGCTTGAAAGTTTGTAAAGTCCCCCGCGATACAGTGAATTATTATTCATAATGCGGTGTCATTTAAAAAAAACTCTTATTAACTATCGAACTATAAACAATTTTCACTACGATTTTCTCGCTACTCGACAGCGGTTAGACAGAACCCTATATCAGATAAGATAAACATTTTTGAAAGTCATTTTCACATGATTGCTGCTCTTCATAAATTCGAGTATAATGTCTAATATAAAGCAAAATCAAATGCAGGTATTAAACATATCCATTAGGCGTTACTTAGCGAAATAGCTGAGTGCAAATAAGATCATTATCAGCCAAGATGCTTACATAATCCTACTGGGATATGCCTATTGGCGAAATGCCATGGTATGTTATGAGAGTGGAAAGCAAAAACTAAAAGGTTATGTCATGGAAAAGCGGCAACTTGTCAATGGTCATAATACAAATGGCATAACTCAGTGCTAATTATTTCAACGATGAGTGTTCAATGTCTGGTTGCTGCAAAATATTTTAGGAATTTGCTGTTAACAAATTAGCAGTAGCTCGTGATCTGAATATTTGTCGATGAAGGATCATAGGCTGGTCCTCTATAACGTGAGTCCTTAAACATAGAGGCTAAAGGTGTATGTAAAATATACATCTCTGCCAAACCCCAGGGTAATATATAGACATGAGTCTGTGCGAGGTTACAATGCTCCAGGCATAGGTATTCGGTAAGCTATGTATAATTCATATATTAACATATTGAGTCGCGGCGGCCAGACACAAAATGTTTGCAATGAAATGGCTCTCTAGCAAATTAAAGATTTAAAATCCTTTTTAGTAACATCTATGGACGTCCAACCAACGCAAATAAAAAAGCAAAACATTTTTCCTTTCAGCAATACCACAAAATTAATAAAAACAGAACAGCTCTTCAATTGGCTATCTTCTTCATCCCGATACACTGCACCCAATGATAGGTAAGGGCAAAAATCGTATCCAATCAATGCAGTACTCGAAAAAGATATTTCTATCACCCCGGAAATTACATCGCCGGTCATCGAATCGGTATCAAAACGTTTTATCACACACGGTCTCGAGCGAGTAATTATTGGAAAACTTCGCGAGGGTGTATCTTCGTTCGTATCTTAATGAGAATCTATTGTAAACTTCGACAAAAGGATCTTAGATGTAAATATATATATCTAGGTATGAAAGAAGAAATTTAGAGTACGAGATCGATACTCATTTTCATTTACTTGTGGTTTGTTGCCATTTTTAGACCTGAAAGGACTTTAATCTAACTAATGTTATAAATGTGAAGGTTTGTAACGATGTTTGTTTGTTTGTCACTAAATCTCGCGTAAACTGTTGGACTGATTCGGATGAAACTTGGCACATAGATATACCACGACCAGGATTTACACATGGGGTACTTTTTATCCTGGTATGCTTTCCCTTTGGATGTTGTAAGAAGACCCCACGTAGTTTTGACAATTACCTACTTGGTAATGAATGGTACGAATGAGCCAGTAGACATACCATGAACCGTAAATGCTGAAGTTTCGGGCCGATTGTCGTGCCATGCGTACTATAAACACATAATATTGTTATGGTTGTCCTAAAGTCTATCATAAAGTAGTAAAGACAATAATTAATTATGTCAACGTCATTTTGAAAAAAGAAATCAATTACAATTTCCGCTCTAAGTTTCGGGTAGACTATTTTTGTAAAGCCTACAGCTCGCCTGTAGAAAAGCATTGCCACAGGAACCACTGTAAGAGTAGTATATCACTGCGTTTCACCCAGTGAGTAAGAGTGCTAGAAGCTCACGCGCCTATGTCTCTCGTTCCTTTCCTTTCCTCCCACTTTAATTCCTTTTCCTAAGGTCAACAAAGCTTCAATGATACCCCTGTTTTTGCAAACGATAATAGGCTACGGTAACCGCTTATTTTCAGGGAGATCGTATGCTAGTCTCATTTTATAAAACAAATATGCTTTTTTCCAAGATATCATTTTTAGAATAATATCATTTCGTTTCGTATAAAAAGGACAAATGGAAATTAATAAGAAATGATTCTTGGAAGTTCAATTACCTACGTGCGTAATTTACGAAGTTTTCTATTTTATAAACAATAAAGTATCATTTCGTAATGTTATATCTGTTACAAATTATAAAATTCTGAGTAACGACATCAGCAAATTTTATAATATAAATAAATTGTATTTAATAATAACACAAGAAAATTGTATAAAATTTTTATTTATATAGATTTTTAAGATATTAACTACGGCTTTGGGTATTATTTCTGCTTCGCACGAGATTTTACAAACAGATGACTGAACGATAAAGTTTTTTTTATTTTTATTATCTTCTTGATATGTCCCACTGCTCGGCAAAAGCCCCACCCTTAGACTCATCACTCTGTTGTTATATAATCTGCTATACCCTACCAGGCTCTTTCAAAAGTGTCCAGGTAGTCCCGTCATCTCAACAATAGAATATATAAAGTTATTGAAATGTGGGTGTGAAACACCTCTGACCACTCTCACACAGATATATGCATGACAGTTTATATGTACATTCTGCAGAATGCCACAAGCTATGTCCCGGGAGCCGCTTGAGTACTTATTTATTTGTACTATTTGCGTTCTTTGTTCTCGGTATGAATTTGGAGTAAAATATTATCCATTTTGAAGGCCTTAACACATTGAACGGATGTAGCCGCCGGTGGCATACAATGGATTTTCAATTACCTATGTCTAGTGCTTCAATAATTGACAGGTTAACAAACATCCTCACAACTTCAAAAAGTTTTCCCCTCATGACATTAGTAGGACAGAACAAATTGAAGCTAATCCCACAGGTATATAGTGGTTAAGGCTGTCCAATTACACGACACATGTTCTAAGCTCCGTAAGTGGGACTGCCGGCCGGGAATACTAACGAGGGACGAGATGGACTTACTGCATACTGATCAGATAAGCACGTACTACATCGACCTTGGATAGACTCGAAGGGATGATTTTTACACCGTATTAGAAGTCTAATTATAAAATATAGGGCATGGAGATGGTTCGCATTTGTCCAGCGGCCTTAAAACGTAAGGAATGGTGAGAGCTGGTGTTCGATTTTAAGGTTAGGTGAACTATTTGATTTAAGATACTATTTCATTGGTCCTGTGGCATAAGTTTATATAAGAGACCTCAGTTTCGCTTATTTTGTAACAACAACTCTACTAAAAATAATTCCTGCGTCGCTGGAAAGTTTTCGAACATTGGAACAAGGGACATATAAAACAACCACGACTAACAACAACAATATTCAAAATAAATATGTAAAAAACTGTTCAAAGAAATGAGCACATCGACTCTACGCCGCACCGAGTGTTGCGAATTAGACAGCCAGCCAACCAATTCTTTTCCTACTCAGAGATACATTTTGAAGGAATTGCAAAAATAAATTTACATTTCCATTACCATATTACTATTCCACAGTCATCGGAACTTAACCCACATATCGGAGAGGGCAAACGGAGGGAGAAAGGCCGACCTCCGAGCGATCGTCACGTAGGTCGTACCCGACCTTGTCGCCACGGCTGATGACTTCACAGGGGAGGGTTCCAAGGTCAACACCGCTGTATTAATAAATTGTTACGTACTGCATAAATAATGGCAAGTTTTCGGTATTGCTTACTGTTATAAGACAATGGGAGGGTAGCTATGAGCCCGCAATATAGCACCGATACGGGCGAAGGCCAGTAAGCGAATTTTTGTTCCGGGACGGCCCTAAAGCATGCTTTATTTTATAAACGGTAATAGGTCAGATACACGTTTGCAATCCAGGCTTCGCTATTGGTAACTTTGCTCCATGACCGATCAAAAGGTTCCTTTTTTGATTATCATTTATTACTGATCCCAAGTGACTGTGTTTTCTGTCTGTTTTATCCGCCAAGCAGTATGTGTTCCAACTGAATGGCAGGATACCTTTTCTAGATCTCATTTCCCCTTTTTTATAGTAGACAGCAGCTTTGTTACATTATTATTACTTCTGTTTTATCAACTCAAAAAATATGCATCTTTATGTATAGCATTCGCGAACACTTTAATCAAAAACCTTATGCAAGAATTTCGTAAGAAAACTGGTGAAGGCTTTCGTTCCAGAAGGGAAGAGGTACGCGCCTAATAATGAAGTTATTCTAACAAGCTAGGCGCGCGCCTTTCTGACTATAAATGAGAAAAGCAATTTCGTATACCTTGTAAAACAACCTATTTAGTCACTATCAGTCAGCTGCCTAGAAAACATATTAAATTTTTATAAACATTAGATATTGTGAGCTATTTTTCAAGCGTGGCTTTTATACAACGCATATCGGGATAAAAAGTAACCTATATATTATTTTAGTAAATTTTTTTACACATATGCTAACTGCGGCTCGACTTATTCTAATCCACTCAACAATTCACGCTTGATTGGTTAACGAACATTTAAACACCTTGATCATCTCGTACTTCTATAATATATGGAAGTGGGAATTTGGATCTCATTTAATGATTACGTTGAGGCAAATATGCATAATTCGTAAGTGGTATCATAGTCAGCTGCTCTACACATTAAAAGTACTATAGACGCTACTGAAAGAAAAATAATCGAAGATGAATTTTCCAACAGCTAAACCTACTCTAAATAAAACATATCACCAGTAATTCATTTTCTAAATCATAAGCTGCTGGCGATAAAAATATTTTCCTTTCTCGCTTTCCAGTGCTTTCGGATATGGTTTACGATATATTCAAAAAGAAAAATGCCGTTGTCACACACTTACAGAGGATAAACACTAAAAAAGTAACCTAGTATTTCCCATAAACTAATCGATACTAAAAGTTTATGCATGTCACCACCGTTACAAATCCACTAACTTTAGGTAAACGATAAAATAAAGTTCCACTAAAATAAATAAGTAAGACGGTACATTGGTCAAACTGATAACCGTCTCTTTTTTTAACGACGATTAAAAATGTAATTCAGGAACATAAATGATGTCACTCACGTGCCATGTCACCGATAATCGAGAAATCGTGCACGATGCAATCGTACGATGATAGTTGCCATAGAAACCGAATGAAAGTGGTGATTATATGTTTGATGAGCGATAACATACACCCACAGTCCCAAAGCTTTATTAAAATGTTTTTTAATATAATAATTATATCAGCCCTGTATAGAAACTGTCCCACTGCTTAGCAAGGGCCCCTTCTCTGTTTAAGAAGAGTTTTAATTGTATCATTTGGCAACTTTAATTCCTTTCCGTGTGAAACGAATAGACGTGTAAAAAAAAAAGTAAATGCATTCGAAAAAATAATAAATTTTTCGAACTTTGCGGGCAAAAGATACGGAATCTTAATTTGTATATATAAAGATTATATTCAATCTAATAATTGCGCTCCTTAAATGCTCTTTTTGACACCATCCACGTGAATACGAATGATAAAATGCAACATAATGGATGTCCTTCCACTAAGTATTAAACAGACATCCTACGCAAGGTACTGATGAGTACCAAAGCCTACTGCCGTCTACCGAGCACAGTTCCATAATGTCCCAACACCCATCGCCATTAGGTGCATTACATCCAATTTTCGGTTTTAAATCAATAAGTTCACCAAATATAACACATACCGCGCCGCGGGTGCGCTTCTGAGTCGCACTCATAAATATTAACACAACGCCTGCGGGGACAGCCATGACATAAATCTCCCATCCCCCTTCCCGGTCTAGCCATTAGGCCCAAAATCTGATGCACCATGGTACATACATGTTGGTTATTGTGTTTGTATTTTAAATACATAAACTCACAGATATATACCCACCCCAAAGAAGTATGTGCCTAGTGTGATTAATTAATACATTAACACGATCGAAACGTTTACCGCGTTTGGCTCTCTGATTGGTTAAGAGCTTGGAGCGGGCCAATCGGAGCGCCGAACGTCATAAACGTGTCGATCGCTTTAACGTGAAACAAACTCGCACTAGGCACTCTGAAATCTCATATAAATGCACGTAAGGCTATTGTCGCCTACTGTCAAATCCGGACTCCGTGCTGCTACTGAAAATTAATTGGTTACAGAAAATTACTGATATTCTCTTAAGCTTTCGCGAATGTTAACTACTGCACATAGATTTAGACGCAGTTTCTTTAAATAGTTATTAGTATAACTATTTTTAAAACTACTCATTTATTTTTCTCTACGTTTCGGTTGCTATTCAGCAACCATTGCCACGAGATACCAAGATGGCGTTCAACACTCAACATCTTAAAGTGATTTGATAATTATTGCAAAGGAACCAAACACAATGTCATTTTTGGTCTTCTATTTACGCAGGCTGAGTTCAAAGTACTACATCACGACTTTATGATATTAATAATTTGAAAAATAGTAGTGTTTTCACAGGATAAAACCGTATATAGTGGTTTAATTTCAAAGAAAATTTCTGACATTAGGTCTGGGTCAACACAATCATCCGCAAACATAAGCGTAACGAGGTAGTCTAACTATATTTACTTAGAAAATGTATCTTCAATCTTGTTTTATGATCCCTCTTTAACAATAGGACGTCGTCAAGGGACCGGAGTACCGAATTGCTCATTGAATCTTTAATGTCACGTCTGAAACCCTTCCTTTATCGAAGCTTCGAAAAATCTAGTTAACGACCTACTGTATGGGCTATAAAATAAATCAATAGGCAATTTGTATAAAGCTTATAAGGTCACGGTGCAAAATTGACTTGTGTTAATACTTTTTATAGTAGGCAGCAGCTTTACTGGTAGAAAGCTGCTTTACGGTATAAATCTGCTTCTACGGTAGGCGGAAAGCGGCTTAAATGGCAGAAAGCGGCTTTTTCGGCAGACAGCGGCTTTTACAGAAAGCAGCGGCTTGGTTGTTTCCTTGATATCACATTTGTAAAGAGAAACTGCCATGACCATTAGATACTGCTTACCGTTAGGTATCAACGGTGCGTCCGCCACGAAAAACAAATTTAAACCGACGTGTAGCTCAGTGGGGAGACCAACAGACTGCAATGCAGAGGGTCTCGGGTTCGAACCCACATCGCGCACCTCTGACTTTCGGAAGTTGTATGACTTCGAAATTATGTGCGTATTGATTGACAGTTATCGCCTGCTCCGTGCCTCGGAGAGCACGTTAAGCCGTCGGTCCAGGCTGCCATGAATATCTATGGCAGTCGTTATTGGGAGAGTGTCGACACAAAAAATCCCACTGGGTCGAAGGGTCGCCGGTCTGCACTGACTGGCCCCCATATAAGATAAGATAAGATAAACCGACGTATGTGCAAGTAGAATGTGAGCAGATGAAAGTAGGCAAAGAATATATTATGTAAGTATTATATTAGCAAGTCTAAGTCTGTAGTCTTTGGCAACCCCATCAAGAAACAAGGGTCTATGTATCGATATATGATTCACAAATATTTGTTCTGAATCTGGATGTTTTTTATCCATTGATTAATATTTGTGAAGTTCCAAGAGTAATCCCTGTATCCCTGTATTCAAAAGTGACTAAGTGGGATCTGATCAAATGAAACATAACAAATGTTTCATTTGATCAAATCCCACTTAGTCACTTTTGCCGCCCACGACACAGTGGTTCCTATAACATACGAATCCGTAACACAGGAAATGTGTTTTTATATAAAAATAATAATACTAAAGTAATATATTCATACATCTTCCCTTTACAAACATGAATCAAGCATGTTGGCATTCTCTCATACAATAACTGCTACACTTCACGCATCGCTTCTCCAATTTCGCGTCCTAATAATGTATTCTTGTAC
This sequence comes from Catocala sponsa, assembly GCA_963564715.1. NCBI lineage: Eukaryota > Metazoa > Arthropoda > Insecta > Lepidoptera > Erebidae > Catocala > Catocala sponsa. The sequence goes on along the minus strand of OY751351.1, from coordinate 16,655,095 downwards.
AATAAACATCCACAGTAATATGAAAACACTCGAGCGAGGAAATTGTAGGAAAACATCCTGGTAAGATAATACGGGGCGTAGCGAGCAACACCGCGGGATAACTTAGTGCTGACCTTGATGCGAGCTTACGAATTCCATTTGCTCGGAACAAAGACCTTTAGTCAATGCTAAATGTACATATATACATACATACATAGATTCACACCTGTTTCCTAGAGGGGTAGGCAGAGACTACGGATTTCCATTTGCTACGATCCTAACACACTTCTCTGGCTTCATTCACTTTCATCACATTCCTCATACACGCCCGTCCGTTCAAGGTGCTCTTAACCTGGCCTTTGTCCAGAAAGCCTCCGATCTGATCGAGAAACGCGAAGCGTTTACTAACATATAAGATTCAGCCCGCGGCTTCGCTCGCATAATGTATGGTTAAGTTAGATTTTAACAGTATTTTTTCTGGATGAAAGGTACCCTATATCCTTTTCTGTAAACCTGACAAGTTGTATGCGAAATTTTGTGCTAATCGATGGAGTAGTTGAGGCGTGAAAGCGTACCAAATAAACTCACTTTTGCATTTTAGTTAGGATAATCAGATCTGACATATTATGCCCGGCCCGTGCATTCAACAGAAACCAAATTATCACTCAGAGTCTAAAACGTAGCCTCACGCAAGTCAACTGTTGTGACTGTTTATTTGCTAAATCAACGACCAATCAAATTACTTGACATCATTTTTATTTTGACAAGTCGTTGATTAGTTTCTCAGAAACAAGAGTAAGTCTCGCATATCATTTTAAAAGCACTTTAAAATGTAGATTTCACCTAAGTATATTAGTAAGCTAAAACCGACCAAAAACGAGACAAAAATATTTTATAAAAACTTTTAAACAATTAATTATGCTAAAGAAAGTAAAGGCGCAAAGGAGAACGACGTCCCGGGGAACATTAGTTTTGTCCTTGACCTTGTGACGTAATCCAACCGTGACAGTCCCAGGGATAAGCAGATTTCAAGGCCATTCGGCCGCTTTGTCCTATTAAAATGGCAAAGAGATTAAGTAAACTCCAAAATGGTATTACATTAATTCATTAATTTGTTTGTTTATTCGTACAAGGTTCTTGAGACTTGACTTACTCGTTGATATAATGGTATCCGTGGCGCAGCGGTAATGAATGCGACTGCTGTGCATGAGGTCTTGGGTTATTCTGTTAAGAAATCTCAATACGAGCTCGGAGTTAGGAACTTGGCGGTGTTAGAAAACCCCGTGCCTCGGAAAGCACGTAAAGCCGTTGGTCCTGCGCCTGATCTCTCTCCGGTCGTGTTGGATTATCCGTCACATCGGATCATGAGGGTTAGGGAACAAAGAGTACACTTGTGTTTGCGCACATACTTGTGCACTATAATATCTCCTGCACAGATGGCCTGCCTCCGTTAAGATTGGCCGCCGTAACCGAAAATTCTATCTGAAGGACATTATTATTATAAGTAAGTACATGTGTTTATTTGTTAAATCCTGGGTTCAAATCTATGGATAGTATAGTCGGATATATTCCCATTTTTAAAGATATCTCAAGCACTAGCTATATTTGCTGTGTCACGGAAGACTTTAAAAACATTCAAACAAAGGACATAAAGATTCGGAACGACTATTAGTAGATCACACAGATTTTGATCCCGTATGGAGATTGAACCCACTACACTCGGCGCAGTGGCAGTGCACAACTTAAACGCCTACAGCACATCTTAATGTGTTTACAGCAGTATTAGTACATAGCAGTGTTTGAAATAGGCTCTCAGTATATGTATTCTGCAAGAAACTTCTCATTGACCCATAAAGCTAAAAATAAAGTCTTCGTCTAACCCAACTTTGAACATATGAATTCTCGTACAGTCTAATTGAGGCAGACATCACAAGAAACTGGACTGAAAGCCTTAAGGCTGTAGGGCTCTTGTGACGTAACAAGACGTAATTCTTGGCCGGTGCTAGCATCTATTTGTAGCACACAGTAGGTCATATGATAAGTGGGCTTCAAAGAGTATAAAAATATAAGAGATATGTATAATTAGCAGTAAGTTATATAAGGAGGTAAAGCGAGGGTGGATCGTTCGGAAGGACATGTGAGGGAAATGTTTTCTGACCTTGTCAGAGATGTTATGACTATATTTTCTTCTTGTTACAAGAACGTTTACTTATTTTTTACAAAAGATGACTGTCGGCTTTGGGAGTCAAGTTTTGTGTTGCGAGAGAATTTACAAACGTAAAATATTGAATCCGAGTTTGATTGTTCGTTGTATCCGTTGTTTAAATGTTTGCAGTCTTCAACATTATAGGATGAAAGTAACTAATATTATAAATACGAATATGAGACTTTTTGTTTGTTACGCTTTCATGCCTTACTACTCGACTGATCATCTTTAAATTCTGCAAACACGTTGTCAGCGATACTGAAAAGGACATAGGGAACCTTACATTCAAAAAAAGAGTACTGTTCCCGAGTGAAACTGCGGGCAAACGCTTAAATAGGCATAGTAGATGACTTGATTAATTGTAAAATTGGGCTAGTTAACAGTCGTATTGCCTACAATCCTACTGATATTACAAATGTAAAAGATGTTAGCTGTTTGTTACGCAATCACACGCAAACCGTTGCATAGATTGTAATGTATCTTATCTTATCTTATGTGGGGGCCAGTCAGTGCAGACCGGCGACACTTCGACCCAGTGGGATCTTTTGTGTCGACACTCTCTCAATAACGACTGCCATACATGTTCATGGCAGCCGGGACCGACGGCTTAACGTGCTCTCCGAGGCACGGAGCAGGCGATAATTGTCAATCAATACGCACATAATTTCGAAAAGTCATATAACCTCCGAAAGTCAGAGGTGCGCGATGTGGGTTTGAACCCGAGACCCTCTGCATTGCAGTCTGTTGGTCTCCCCACTGAGCTATCGCTGCTCCGATTGTAATGTAACTTGGCATACAGATTGCTCATATCCTGGATTCTACATAGGATACTTTTAATCCCGGAATATCTTCTCGTAGGGTTCTAGCAGGTATAGCCGCGGCCGCCCATGCGTTACCTATTCTATTAAATGCATGCCTTCGGTATGCTTTCCTGAGCTAATCCATGACGTAAATGAAATTGAAGGATAAATTAAGAATGAGTTCTATCGTTCGAATAAATCCGCGGCTAGAAACTAACACAAAACACTAAGAGACCTATTTAACACATCGCTAAACTGAATAATGAAATTCTGACTTTTAAAGTACTTAGGCACTTTATAATTTAAGCTTGAGCGGGCCTTTTCACAAGTTACTTGGAGGTTTATTAGCCTTGTAATTGACCTATTTCTCAAGTCACTCGGTGGCAGCTTCCGGGCCAATCCGGCCCTAGATCAAAGACTATTTAGTTTATAATAAACCTTTATAAAGCGTTTATTTACGCTTGTTAATTAAAAATAAAGGACAACGGCTGTCGCTGTGTAAATCTATTCAAGTTATTCAAATAGCATACTGTATGTATGTACGTAGGCGAAAGCTTTTAAATGCAAGAAGTAAAAGGTGGTGGAACGTTACACCTACATATATTTCGCCAAAAATGTTTTATGTCGCCTTGAGTTGCAGGCGAGACCACTACAGTCTATTATTTACAGTTTCTAAACATAACACTTTGGAGTTAAAATATCAAACATATATTTCGTGTAGGTTCGATTCTTTCTGATAAATTGCTAATGAACCTATCAAATAGCTTTTCGTATTTTCCTAAATATATCTATACTAATTATAAAGCTGAAGAGTTTGTTTGTTTGTTTGAACGCGCTAATCTCAGGAACTACTGGTTCGATTTGAAAAATTCTTTTAGTGTTGGATAGCCTATTTATCGAGGAAGGCTATAGGTTATATAACATCATGCTACGACCCACGGGGGCGCAGTAACAATAAACGCAGGTGAAACCGCGAGAACATCTAGTTCTAAATATTTATACTTATGCCAAAGACTGATATCTCTGTATCTTTGTTACCAAATACAAGAGTTACTTGGTGTAAACATCATTTAGCAAACCTTGCTCTTAAGCCTATTAAGTCGCAGCGGCACACCGGCAGCCATAATACGTTTTCAATTATGTCTGGTATTCCAACAATTGACAAGTTAACCGATTATGGATTAACTTTACATAGACTAAGCTATAACTTCAACATCTAACTCTACACTGTCTAATAGATTTGACGATTTAAAGACTGATGTTATCTTCAAGATGCAGTCTGAACAGATCGCATCCAAATCGCAGACATTGATTTTTATCAAGCAATGCGTTTGCCAAAACCTGCCGTCGCTACGTCTGGCGTCGCATAACTGGACTGAGTATCTGCAGGATGTGATAACAACATCCACATGAGATAACTGACGGACATTTCACTGTGGAACCACCAGCGATTCTGTTTAGGATTGTTTGAGTACTAAACACTGGACGAAAACTGACCATTCTATTCAAAAAAGGTGGCCAAGCACACGTAATGTCTGTTTGAAAGTTACTCTAATAGCAAGCTAGTGTGATTTGGGTTCACGCCGTCTTAATATTACAAACTTGCCACAGATTGATTATTCAAACTTGCCACAGATTGATCTTGGGCCACCCGCATCTAACCGCTTCAATTTTGCGCTTGGTAGACAGCAAGCGCAAAATTCTCCATGCTGCTACAATCAAAGGTTTAAATGTGCCCTAACTGCACACACGGCTACACATCAAGCTAGACACCCTATATCTTCTTGAGCCTCTAGGGGAAATTTCATTGTGCAAACAATACACAAACGGACAAACGTATGTCCGCTCGACAGTTGACTCATTAACGAGTCAAGTGTGGAGCGGACATACGTTTGTCTGTTCTTTTTTTAGTGACTCATTTTTAGCGGACAGACGTATGTCCGCTCGACAGTTGACAGGATATACGTATAACTACGTTACATATAAAATAGAGAATTGTCGGAAAGGGACAGTGCATGGTGGTGTAGACCCATCACGGTGCACTAGCGCGTGCGGCGACGCCCGCGGCCCGTTCAGCGTGAATGAGACAAAATAACAAAAATATAACATACTCTCTCGCACGATTCTCAGCGTTCAACTTCTAATAGTTCAAAGTCCAAACAGTCTAGGTTGATGTGTCGCTGTGTGTACAATGTACATACATCGCACGAAAAAGTGTTCACACTATAAAAAGTGAGCTTACACATTACATTAATATGATAGAGCACGATAGTGTACTATTTTTAATATAAGTAATCGTGATAATACTATATTAATTGTAATTCAGATGTCATGTTGGGATTGTGTGTTAATTAACAACAAAACATCCAGAAAGGCGACCATATTTAAACCTGGTATCTATGATTAATATCTTTATACACAACTAATTTTAAAAGAAATTAACTGTCTGCCGCAGTTTCACTCACATTTTTAATTACTGCTACACTCCCGCAGCACGTAGCGTGACGTTATATAGCCTATGTTACTTCTGACTAAAGTAGCTTTCGAAAGGTGAAATAATTATTCAAACTGTTTTAGTGGCTTCAGAATTTATCGATTACAAACATTATTAATATAAGACCTTTTCAAAGGCGTTCAGGTCGTCCTGCTATCTCCCTTTGGGACTAGCAGGGATTATCTATCAAAAGAGTGATTTAAAAGTCCAGGAGAAAGGCTTTTACCCAGCATTGGCACATACCAAAAAGCAAAAGAAAAATAAATAGTATAAATTGAACGACGTTATTTGGCTGCAATCTTTGTGCGTCAAATCCATTACGTCCATTCTCTCGAATGTTTATCGCGGATTCTTCAGAAAAAGTCTATTCTAGAGAGCCTCTCACGTAAAAAAAAAATAATGATGGCAGTTAATAAACAAATGGACGACGTCACCTTTAAAGCCAAACAATTCACCTGACAACAGATCACAAATAAAGCTAACGGCCCACCTGGTCGTTAAGAGCTACGAGGGCGATATAAAAGCTGACGTGCAAAGAATATAGCAATCACAAACACGCTTTATAGTCGATAAACGACCGTCAACAGACCGTATAAAATATTATAAACAGTATAGTTAAGGTGACATCACGTTGGTGTTACGTGATGTACGTAACATCGTATGAATCTGAAAACTTATATCAGTAGTAGTCCAGCAGCCACCGCCTGTTTTTTAGTGAGTAATAACAGGCTGAATCTTTGTGAGCAGGTTCGGTTCGACGAGACGCCCAAGCTTTTCCTTTGAAACATTCTCGATAGAGGTAGCTGATGTAGTGCGCAGGTATAAAACATGTCGATTTGGTCGGGTGTCAAAATTTTCTGAATAACAGTAAGATTTTTTTTCGAATATTGGACGATAAACTCGGTAAAAAAATTGTCCTACAGAATGGATGGTTTGACTGGAGCGTCCTACACTCTGAATATGTCCAAATAACGAGGTCATCAAAATTATTGGTAACAAGCAGATATTTTGTATGCAACTTAATAAATATTTGTACAATCAAATGGCCACATAGTCCTACAAATGTAGTGGTACGGTTTACCAGTCCTACGTTTAGAAGTTGTCCATTCCACGGTAAGACTTTTTTCATTAATATATTTATTTATTTACTTATTTGTTCTATGGAAGACTTACAGCTAAATTAACAGATTAGCAGTAGAATAGTGACAGAAAGCCAATTACAGTCTTACTTTAAACTTAATTTAGCCTGTATTGTCCCACTTCAGGGCAATTGCCACTCTCTCGGTGTTCCACATCTACCTATTATGCGCTAATTTGCACCAGTCTCTCCTATAGCTGTCTAATTCGTCCCATTACATAAATATAATTTCGGTTATGGTATGCAGAGTGTTTGCCTAATAAATGCAATCAGAAATAGTGAACCAATATTGTCATGACTGTATTTCTAAGTAACTTTAACGCAAGCTACGACCCAACGAAAATCACTCAAAGAAAAATCATTCTTAAATACTAATTTGATTTAAAGCCATTCCTATCCATATGGCTCTACCTCCGGAAAAAACTAAGTCTCATTTTATAAGTCAATCAAATCGCCAAAGTATTGCAATGCAAAAACAATATTGATATTAAAAATGCGTTCAAAAACTCAAATTGATAGACTCAGCGATAAGTATACGCTAAACTTAAAGAAACTACCGTAAAGGAAACTTTGCTACGAGTACGAGAATCATAAAGTTATCTCAGAACTGCCAAATCTAGTGTTCAACTTTAAGAGAGCGAAAATAACAGTATAATACTTTTTAAGGGGCGCAAATTTATTGCGTGTAAAGTGTAGGAAATAAACGTAAAATATCGCAAAGTATCTTTATAGCTTGCTCGTACCGTCGTCGGCATTCCCCTGTAAAAATCATATACCTACTGAAATTATAGAGGGTGGACTTATTGCTGACAAGCAGGCTAGAAACAGCCTGACGTGGCACAAAGAAAAGGAAAGTGGGATAGAAAATTTATCACAGCATCAATGAATGTTAAAATATCTGTTAAAAAAATATTGGGGCAGTCTTTGGGAACTAAAAAAAGGGGCGGGTCGGATGCTAGTTCCTGATACTCTCGGCGTTATTAAGGGGGTCAAAATTTCGTTATTTTTTGCGTAGGACGCACCATTTCTGAGATATTGTTAATATTCTAAAAAAAGTAATAAAGTGTGGAAGCGTGACGATGAGGCGAGTTCCATGATTTTTGTGCACCCAAGAAGTGCTCAACGCGCCTAAAGAAGTTTTCACTTCAATAACTAATGCGTATGTCGAATAGTGATAAAAACGTAAAATTAAAGTATAATGTAACGTCGCCTTTAATAATAATTGAATTAGTATCTCGTGTGCTGTTACAACTGTACTGCTGTGTGAAAGGTTGTGGCGATGTCTGGATGTTTTTTACCCTGTCCTTGATAAACACATAGAATACTTTCCATCGGTAATACGTGGATTTCCAAAGAGCGAAGCCGTAAGCAAAAACTAGTCATTAGTAATTTACTAAACTTGAAAAGTATGACTTACTTAAAAGCATATATATTTATATATACTGTTCAGAATACAAGGGCAAAAACACAGCACATTAATCGCAATTAAGCGACCAATATATTAAAATGATAGGATCACAACAAGACTAAATGGAAATAAAGCCTCTGCTTACCTCTCCGGGAAACAGACGCGATGTATGTATGTAAACGACAACCTCATTATCAACCATAAGGTACAACCATCCCTCAAAAGAACCGTTATAATACCAAGTTATATTATCATTATTTTCTCCAGGGAACATTTAATATATAATTTGGGAACAGCCGCAGTGTCTGCCTTCAGTCCCCGGACAATTTGTTAATTAAATCTGATGTGGAGGGGGGAGCCTGCTAATATTCTTTGTTTATGACAAAAGGGGAAGTTTGCCTGGATATCGAGTTTGGTTTTGAAACAATACAGTAATCAGAAAGTATGAATCTTACTTTCAGATAAGGCGTGATTTTTTTAAATAAAATCTTGTAACATTTCGCTTTTGTCTTTATCTACGAGAGGACCTCTGCTTATCCACTTATTAACGAAACGGTAATATGTATAGTATATCTTATCTGGCGGTAACCAGACGCAATGAAAAGTATTGTACCTTGGCCCCGGGGTCCTACTTTGACCGAGAGATTAAATCACCATTTCGCAAACTATATATTATATTATAACCGTTATAGGTCAGATTTAATAATGGGACGAAAATATTGGTGTCCACGGAACACATTTCTAGACTCAGTACTGTTACTGAGAATATCTTTACATAAATACACACGCCTATTTCCCAGAAGGGTAGGTAGAGTATATATAGTAGAGCCTCGCTGATTTCAGCATGAATGGGCCGGCTCGACCGGGGAAGGACCACTCTGTCACAGAATATCGATGTGAAATACCAGTATTCCTACTGTTGCGTTTCATTCGGTGAGTGAGAGTACCGACGGCCCAATCTCCCTCTTTTCCCCTTCCCGCTTCTTCTTCTTCCTACGTTCTTTCCTAAAGGGTCGACAACGCGCAAGTAATGCCTCTGGTGTTGCAGGCGTCCATAGGCTACGGTGACCACTTACCATCACGTGGGCCGTATGCTTGTTTGCCACCTTCGTTGCATAAAGACATGACAAATTTATATTTGCTACAAGTCTGTAACACCAATTGTTTCATTTAATCACATCAACTTATCCGAGAATTAATTCCAGGACTTCACAATCAACAGCAAGCGTAAGCTCTTTATGTTACTGTCACCGAATCACAATAAAACTCATCGTATAGGGAAACTTCTGTACTTTGACTTACTTTCAGTTAAATCGCAGTATGCTGGCAACAATACAAGTACCAATAAATTGTTGCCAGACCCACCCTTTCCCCATGTCATGGCGTCCCTTCTCAGAGATAAGCGAAATAAATGAAACTGGAAACTCGGATGCAATAAATACATATATGTAGAGAACTCTGTATGAGGAAATCTTGGGGCAAATTAAGGCCTATGTTCGGTAGAGAGAAGAGAGAAATGGTACACGTTGATTGATTAATCACTTGATGCATATAGTCACGCCTGTTTTCAGAAAGGGTAGGTAGAGACTACGGCTTTGATCTTGCTACAATTCTAGTATATCTCTGTTCTTTAGCCATTGTTGTTATATTCTTCATGTACGCTCGTCAGTTTAAGGTACTCTTAAGACTTTCTCCGAGAAAAGGGATAGACAGACACAAAGGCTTCGACTTGCTTTAAGCGCATCCTAGGAATTCGTTAAGTTTTCCGGAAAATCTTTTAATATTTTTTCGCTATTACCACCATATTTCTGCCACCCCGCGATGACTAGGATATCCCACTGTCTACTAATATTATAAAACTGCAAATTTTACTGAACTTACACGTTTATCATACTAAAGTTACTAATTTTTTATGGAAATTGCATAAAGATAGTAAGATGTCTGTTACTTAATCTCTCTAAACCGTCGAATGTATTTGAATGACGCTTTGCACACAGACAGACCATATTTCGGATAGTATATATAACACATAGGACTAATTTTTAATCCCGGTATGCCTTCCTGTGGGATTCACGTGGCTGAAGCTGTGTGCCGAAAGTAGTACTTAATATTAAACGACTGACGTAGCGCATAATAACGTCTACGGGTGAGCAACTAACACACGAACAAAGTTTTCACGAACATTCTTTTTAAGACTTCGCCGAGCGTAAGATAATGACAGAGCTCGTGCGGCGCATATTCAAATCGGCGCGCGACCGCCATAGTAAAATTGTTTGGAGGATTTGAAGTGCTTTTTTGATAAATATGTATATTTATTGTCAACCAATAACTTAAATATTTGAGACGGACAAATTGTAATATATATTTATGTTTCGTTTAAGCTGTAAATTGGATAGATTTCTACTGTTATAATCAAAAAATTACGTAACACTGCTAATTTACGTAATTTTGTATATTAATTATTTTAAGTTTTTTATACGGAGTAGGTAATTGTAAACACATTCATTGTTATGGTAAATGTATATTTGTATTAAACATAAAGTGTTGATTGTATTCACTTAACTGTGACCGCCTGTTTTGGCACATTTCGCGCAGGCGCAGTCTTAAGCTAACCGTGTCAAACTTAGGTTGCATAGTTATTATAATTTTATCGTTTTGGTGTGTTTTAAAGTAGAACAAAAATATTAATTGATATGAATTTATGTTGCAAACGATAAAAAATTATTCTAGGTAATCCTAAGTGTATTTGCAATATTGTTGATATAAAAAACACAAACATTTATAGGCCGAAGAATGCTTCTTATTCTCAATAATTGCTTTTACGAAATAATGATGCACACAATTTCATTCAAATATAATTCGAACGAAACTGTACCCCACGCGTATGATTATATCAATACATTCGAATACGACTGAGCGCGCACCATCATTTCAAAGTAAGAAATAAAAGCTCTATAAAATCAGCTCTTTGGGGGAGGGCTATGTCCAGCAGTGGACTATTATAGCCTGATGATGATGATGAAAATCAGTGAAAATGTGTTATAGATCTTACACAGACACACCCTGTCCATCAGTAAAATAGATAATAGATTGAGAAATAAATTAATCTTGAATGCCTAATTCAGTCCGCACGGACTAATTGACAGAAATACCTTTTTGAATCTGAGATAAATTTACAATCACTTCTAGAGCTATCAGATAGGAGCGATCCTTCACAAAATTTTCAATCGAAGATTGAGCCATAAACCTGTACAATATTAAAACTACACTTTCCTCTTCCAAAGCGTACCCCATTACATATGCAACACCAATATATCCCGGCTATCGTTCTTTTTATATATTTGTTAGCATTTTACCACAACAAAGGCTATGCAAATATTTATCGATCGTTCTGTCTGTGTATGTGCCCGGTACGAGGCTAAATATATAGTCGGGGAGTGTTGTAATACATGGCAAACAGTGACGGACGTAAGCGCAAAGTTGACTTTGTACGTAGTTAGGAAGTGGACTGGGGGTATAAGTTATAGCTATTTATAAACTGTTATTGTGGATATGCGTCTTTTCTTATAATGGTATGGGTATAGGATAGCAGCAGCGATAGTTCAGTGGGGAGACCAACAGACTGCAATGCAGAGGGTCTCGGGTTCCAACCCACGTATCGCACCTCTGCCTTTCGGAAGTTATATGACTTTTCGAAGTTATGTGCGTATTGATTAACAATTATCGGCTGCTCCGTGCTTTGGAGAGCACGTTAAGCCGTCGGTCCCGGCTGCCATGAACATCTATGGCAGCCGTTATTGGGAAGTCAGTGCCCTCTAATATCCTGACACTGGTCTAAGCCTTAGGGTATCGTTAGCCTTCGGGTTGCGGAGGTCAAACGGCAGTCGCTCCGTGTAAAAACTGATATCCAGTCAAATCTGGTTAGACTAGAAAGCCGACCTCAAGTGACTTGGGAATAATAAAGGCTAGGGAGAAGAAGGTAGGGGTATACGATGTAATTATAAGTCGTGGTCATATCCAATGGTGGTGTAGTAAACCAATGGGTAAGGTAAAGCACTTGATATATCGGTGATTTTTTAAAGATGTTATTGATATACATGGATTTGAATTTAATGCTAATAATTGCTAAGTATTTTTCATAGGAATGAAATATTAAGTACCTAAGTTACCTAAGTACTATAGCCATAAAGTACCATAGTCTCAAGGGCTATGCATTTTTACTGTCAGTTGGGTTTCTGTCGACATGTGACAAACTCATTGTTGCCGTGCAATTGATACGCTTCACGTGCTACTCGATACGCACGTTATCAGACAAGTGCATATTGCTACTAGATAGCGCAAAACCATATTAAATTAAAACGTCATAATGAGTCATTGTTCGAATAAAACTGCAGCCAAATTACTGGAGCATCTTTTCAGTTTAAAACCAGATCGCAATTAATTAACTTCGAAAAATTTGTGTAGTAAAACTGGCAAACTTATCAATGTTTTTAACTGCATATAATCTATACTAATATTATAAAGCTAAAGAGTTTGTTTGTTTGTTTGAACGCGCTAACATCAGGAACTACTGGTTCGATTTGAAAAATTATTTTAGTGTTGGATAGCCTATTTATCGAGGAAGGGTATAGGCTATATAACATCATGCTTCGACCTACGGGGGCGGCGCAGTAACGATAAACGCGGGTGAAACCGCGAAAACATCTAGGAAAAAATATAGCTAAAAATTTCGGCTATTCCGGTCACCACGACAATATTTTAATGCGTAGGCAATGCCAAACATAATAATCTGACCATATAGGCAGGGCATATGCAAAATTTTACCGCGTATGTCACAGTATGGGTGATACGCTGGCATCGTTTCAGGCCACTTCATCCCGACCATATATTACGAAAGAAAATTTCCCGTTTTGGAGCCCATTTATTAATAGAAATAAGAACAAAAACACAGCGGTGGTGACCAGACACGTTTTACTAATTAATAAGTTACCGACGAGATCAGGCTAACTTATAATCGTTACGTATCACCATTGCATGCAATAAGATTGTAATGACACAGAATACTTAGTAACAGAAGCCCAGCGCGCGAAGTAGTATACAAACGCGTAAAACTTCTAATCACATTAGCATATTTAAAAATCGCTTTAAATTAGTAGGTAGGTATAAAGTCTATCAACCCTTACAAACGCAGATCAACGCTAAGCAACGCTTTTTTTGCGTCTGAAATGTCAGCAGTCAAGAGTTCTATGCGTAATTCTGGACAAAATCGGAATCAGACAAATCCTTACTAATATTATAAATTCGCAAGTAACTCTGTCTGTCTATCTGTCTGTCTGTCTGTCTGTTACCTTTTCACGGCTAAACCACTCAACCGCTTCAAATGACATTTGGTACAGATATAGTTTAAAACCTGGGGAACGACATAGGCTACTTTTCATTAATGTAGGTACCACGCGGGCGGAGCCGCGCGCAAAAGCTAGTATTTAATAACTGTTTTAAAGTCTCGTATCAACTTCTGGAGGCATTTAAAGCAAATTCTTCAGCGCCATTAGCCGAGTACTAATATTTAATACTTTGTTTGAGTAATATCTCGAAGGGAGAAAATTAATCAGACTTCGAAACGGGCCTGCTTGATTTATTAATCACTGAGGAACTGGCACGACGAGATTTCTTCCTTGTGTATTCGTAATATAGGATTGAAAAGTCGTTTGAATAAGTAAGATGAATTGACAATGTACAACTGGTAAGGGCGATGTTGCCCATTGTTTGGTTATGAATGTAATGATACATATAAGGCCCGACCGGGGAAGTACCACTGGTTTTCTGAACATTTTTGCCTAATAATTCGAATGTTTGGCCTGTCAAGGTCTATTCATGTAACACTGTACTTATAACTCCTATCCTAGATAGTGATGAATACCTAGAAACTAAAAAAATATGTAAATTCGAATTGTTTATTAGAAAACTCATTACATTCGACCTTATAATAAAATTAGATTAGTGTCACAATAGTTTGCTTTTCAGACATTGAAAAATTATACAAAATCTTAACGTAATATTCATATTTTAATATGCTATAAATTTTATGCTTTAACTGTTTTTTACTTTAACTGTTGATCTAATTTTTTAGGTGTTTTGTCACATTAATTAATCATGCTTTCTCAAACTCAGATTTATATTAATCCAAGTACTATCGCTTTTAACAACAAAAATACTATGTAGACTCACGAATGAAACATACCGTAAAGAATCTCACGCTCTTCATAAGTTGCGTGCGATTTTTTATGATTGTCTAGATTCATATAATACTAGCTTTTGCCCGCGGCTCCGCTCGCGTTAATTTAGAATTTGACAATCAATTTGGGTTGTACTCTGCTTGTAATAATATTTTATTTATTTATTTAAGGATTTCCAACAAAGGAATATACAATAACATACATTATATAGCAGTAATAAATATAATTAAATCATGGGGAGTCCGTTTCTACACAGGAAAGCAGTGGTCGGGAGTAGGGCTGTGCTAAACCTACACCCACTTGAGTCGCAATAAGCTTCCTGGTGTAAAAGCTATTGTGAATTTGGACGCATTCATGCGTATCGAGGGCCCCCACACGTTCCGTCGGCAGCGTTGTTGGTTGGCAAAGGTCTACGGCATCAGCCGTCAGTATACAAAGGGCATCAGTCCCAGAGTTGTAAAAGGTCCCTAAGTGATCGAATCCGGAGTCGCCAGTCAAAGGTACTCAGATGATTCGAAAGACACGTGGCGCCATCTATTATCATAAGAACGTTATTGTTGTTTTCATCGGCAATATTTTTTTTTTCGGCATGAATGGTAGCCTATGTCCGTTTCTGTACACCTGACAATGTATATGCAAAAATTCAGAATTATCGGTGCAGTGGTTTAGGCTTGAAAAGGTAACAATCAAACAAACTCATTTTCGCTTTTATAATATTAGTTAGGAAGTTAGGATATCACGATTCTCTAGTTATCTATTTACGAGTAACCACATATGCGAAAATTCTCAATACGCAAGGTCAAGGCAAACAAAACTAGTTTCCCGGGAAAGCCTTCTGATTAACCTCAAGCAAAATAACAAAAAAGTAATAAAACAAACGAACCAATTTTCCTTTCCACACTTCCTACCTACACACAAGGTTGGCACGCCGCACCCTTGCCAAAATCTGCGCATCGGACAGTCATAAACAAATATAATATAATATAATACTGCGTCGATAAGATATTGGATGATATGGGGAAACCGTTTTGACGTCATAAGAGTCGTTAAGGTGATGGGATTTGGACGTGCATAACAGTATTTAAGTAAACAGCAGTACGGTAATATTAATCTTAACACGGTTCCGAAAATGTTTTATAGTAAACTAACTTTTGCGCGAGACTCCGCCCGCGTGGCATCTACATCAATTAAAAGTAGCCTATATCCTTTCCCTGGTTTTGAACTAACCAAACCTCTGTATCATCCAAATCGGTTGAGTGTTTTAACGGTGAATAGGTAACAGACAGACAGACAGAGTTACTTTCGAATTTATAATTTTAGTACGGATTAGTAAAGATAGTGGAGATTCTTCTATTACAAACACAGGCAATAAAACGGTAATATCAACTTGCATAATATCCGAAGCTATTCCGTTTCTTTCGATAAGAAATTTTTTTCTTTAATAAAATGCGGAGTTACACATATATTATAGGGTGTAATACATTACCGTTAGGCGACACGAAAGCTTATTTACCGCCACAGCAGTAAGAAATATTAATGACTTATTATCGTTTATATATATTCCCGAACGGGCACGCAGAATATGTGAATGGTTTCCAAATATGGTTTCAGGTCCACGTCATAACGAGCCTATTACTGGATATGGGCACAGTGCCCGATGCCGTGCTTGCTACTGAGTGTTACTCAGATTTTTTATAAAATTATCCGAGTAACACTTTACCCGACCAAAACAGCATAGCAGTCTACTGTTGCAATACCATTTTTTTAAGACATCTCCCGCACTAGGAATAGTTCCTGTGTCAAGGAAGATTTTACAAACATTCAAACAACGGACACAAAGAATATCCAGATTCGGAACAACCATTTTTGTTCCGTGTGGGATTCGAACCCACAACACTCAGCGCAGTGGCAGCAGCGAGGCGACCACTTAAACCACTACGCCATCCGTGCAGGCAAAATTGTAAAATGATAATTCCCGATTATTCAGGCAAAGCTCACAAATTTCTATTAGAACTTCCTTCAACAAGCTTACGGTACAAGGATCAAGGTTAAAAAGAATATCTTCCTGTTTCCTTACATAACCACCACAGCCTAGTTCAATACAAATCGCTTCTTATTACATAAAAACAGAAATACGATAATAAAAGTTTCAAAACTTGTTTTATAGATATCTTTCCTTAGTAGATGACAAACAAGCTAAAATTGGTGCAGTTACGTAACGACGGACACAGAGTTACTTATTCAATGTCAGACGAAAGTTCTGTAAGGCAAGCGTACACACTGAATACAGATCGTATTTCTAGGGATATAGATATAAAGTAAAGGATGAGTGCCACTGTAAATATATAGCCAAATATTGACGAACATATATGGAGAGTTGCCATTGATTATATAGAACTAGCTTTTTTATTACTTATGTAGAGTGAAAATTCCCCATATAAGCACGAGCTTAGTTAATTTGTTAATGACAAGAATTATAACAAAATATTTTTGCACTAGGTACTAAAAACTGTCATTAATAAAACAAACCAACATTATAACGTACCCAAAATTATTTTTTTTCTATGGAATGCCTTTACTCGTCCCTCTCCACGGGAAAAGGAGGGCGGTGAGGGAATATCGGGCTCACTCGGAGAAAAATGAAAACTCTTATAGACTAGACCTACCACGGTGTGGCAACACGCTGCCTGTCGGTGGGTCGCTAGAACTAGACTATTTCAGCGACCCACCCAGCAGGAGTTGAACCCAATTCAAGGCAAACTTATGCCATAGCACCAACGAAGCAATTATAAAAACTCCAATATAAACGACATATGTCTATTTACATGAAATATGTATGTGCCACAATCAATGCTCGTCAGGATCCAACTAATGTTATAGGAACACAAAAGTTACAAACAGACAAGTATTTATGTAAAAACAACCTAACAAAACAATAAATACAAAGCTCAATCAAAGGGCTTACTCAAAACAAAACTATAAAATACTACTTTTATACTAGCGAAGACAATCTCCCCGTTAACCCCAGTGAACTTGACATTTCACCACGGGGAGGCAAGGTCGCCGCGGAAACGATTTGTTTAGTACACATTGCTGTGTTTAAGCGACAATCGTACCCTATCTTAGTGACATAAAGAACAATGTATAACGAGGAACGTATAATGTCGATATTTGCAAGGGTATACGTGGCTTTTATGGTAATTAGCTACAGTATTTATGACGATGTCTACAGTTTGTCTTTAAGCTAGGATTTACGTTATAATCTTAGGGGCAAAATATACAGCTATAATTTGCAACAACGATTTATTAAACAGGTACATGTGAAACTCCTTCTTTTCTAGTTTCAGACCTTAAAATTAAAGGTACGTTTGATTACGACAAGCTCAGATGGACACGGCGGTGTGATGAACTGGACTCCTTTTATGAAGCGGAGCTCTCTAGATAAATACAATAAAAATGGACAGTAGTTGCCTTGCATTAACACATTGCAACTTTAAAAACCTAGTTAAATAATAAACATGAATGTTTGCAAATATGTATCGATGTTTCAATGTTAGTTAATCAATTACGCAAATACAGTTGGAACTGATATGGGTGTCAAATAGATGACGGTAGCAATTCCTTCTTATGCCGTACCATATAACTTTGGAATGATCTTCCGGCATATATGTTCCCTCCCTTCTACGACATTGGGTTCTTTAAACGTAGTGTGAAGAAGCATCTGGTCAGACCGGCTTGACACTGACGACGGCTAGAAGACATCTATCTTCTCCTCGTCGTCATTGTCTCTGGACTGTAATTGGGCTTTCCATCAGGTCCGTTACAATCACTTTGCCGTGTCAATATAAAAAATTGACCATATCCTGGATTATCACATAGTATACCATTATTCCCGCTGCGTTCCCGTGGGATTCACGCGGGTGATACAATTATAAATATGCACTGCACAAAATCATGTACAGTAAATATCTTCCATTGAGAAATGATCTCACATCTCATTACGTTTAAATAGAGTCAAATTATCTTATTACTCGGCGCCATATAACAGGACCGGCCACTGACACGACGCAAGCCTTACAATTGAACCATCAATACAATTGATCGCTACATTGATATTTATGGCATATTTCAAACACCATCACGTTACTATACAGCTAACGAAGGCGTAGATACGAAATTTCAATCTCACCTAGCGTACTACTAAGTTTTAACCTATTGAGTCAGCGGCACACCGGCGGTCAAACACAATAGATTTTAATCATATCTAGTATTCTGAGATTTGACAGATTAAGAGGCTCTCTCTTATTAATAGAGAACTAGTGATCTTTGTTCCTTACGATGGCAACTCTACGACTAGTATTGTAAAGGGCAGACAACGTTTTAATCTTTTCCCTAAAGATTACAGGCTTTCATAGTCCACGGTAATCGCTTACCATCAGGCAAGCTTGTTAGCAACTACCTATAAAAAAAATACTGACGTAAACTTATTTTAAAACAAAGCATTTAGTTGAATTTTGTTAACAAGAAAGTAAGTAATTTACCAGCCACAATACCAAGCATCAAAAGTTTCATTAAATAAAATGTCAAATAAAATAATAAAATGTAAACCCGCCTGCGCCGACATTTTCAAGGTCAAGGTCACATACTGATAGTAGTTTCAATAACCGCAACAATTGACAAACAAAACAATATTTTAATCAAAAAATGCGAGCACGCTCTTTGTTGATGATAAAAGCACATTTCCTAAGTAATTAAACCTAACAGTATTGGCACAGAAAATAATTACAAGAAAGCCATATAATAAAAGTAACTTTACTAAGGCGTTCGACTGAGTATGCGTCATGATGCAGTCACCCTAGTGCGCTCTAGTTCTATAATGTGCCTACATAAACCTACGCTGTACACGCGGCAGACTAGATCGATGTTGAAAGCACTTAAGTTTTTCAGTTTTCAAGGCTAACGTAAAATGGCGTAACGTAACGTAGGCCTGTCATAATGAAAAGAGTGTGCTACAGGGAACTAATGTTGATCCGATTTAGATGGTTTGTTTTTAAATTCAGTACGAATGCTTTGTTAACTATTTTTCTAATGTATAGTTACTAGCGGATAAGTTACTTGAAATTAGTATATATTAAACATTAATTAATATTTTATATGATCTTATCTCACAACTTCGATTTTAAGTTTTGTCTAGAGCAAATTATCTTGATACCGAATGTCATTAAATTTTGTTAAGCGGTTAAGCCGTGCCAGTGTTACCAATAAACCTAATTTTGCATGGATCAATTAATATAAGGTAACAAAAAATTATAGTTATTTGTTAAATATAACTCAAGCTAACCGTAGAATAAACCATAACAACAACAATATATCTGTTATACTTCAGGAGAAGATGATTCATTTTAATTCTGCAAATCTAGAAACCTTATTTACTATACATCACTCTTATAAAGTAAAACATAAAATCAAAATATAGCTGGCTACAAAAGATACGTAATATCCGGAACTCAATCAAAGAGCCTACGATATCATGTATTACTCCCGTAAAAGCAACCGTTCACCAATACTATGGTAATAAAAACAACCACGAATTAATGAAAGCAATTCGGTTACCATATAAAACATAGTAAGTAGATATCTGGTTTCTGGGTGACGTAAGAGGCTTCATTATGAAGGTCTAGTGAATATAAGATAGCTGTGTATAGTGAGATGGTATAATCGTTTTCCGATGTTAGCGATTGAGGAATTAATAGAGGGCGGCTTTTCGACGGACTAAAAGTAACCTGCTATATTTTGTTTTTTGTATAGGTGCCCGAAATAGTGTATGCACAAGAGATGTATTACATCCACTTTTTCCTAAGTTCAGATCGCATTGCACTATTGCCGGGTATCAATAATACTTCTAAAATCTTCACTACTACGGGGAAACTTTTAACAGAAAATCTTTATAATATATCGTGCGATCCAAAATGTGAAAACCTATCTATATAATCCGATTAATATAATAAATGGAAAGTTTTGATGTCCGTTACTTAATCATAGCCAAACCGCTAAATGGATTTAGATAACATTTAACCGAGTGTTCAATTTTATCTAAATCCATTAAGCGGTTTGACTATGTCCTGTATAACATATACCATATTTGCATTGCAGCTTGGCAAATATTGTTGTGTTATATGCAGTATTACTGATGGCTCATGTACATGACGCAAGCATCATGCGCAAGTTAGTATGTATCGTGCAAACTACCGACGCGAGTGTCCCGCACAAGCAACCCGTATAACTAGCTCATGCATGCAGCCCACTATACTACTGAACAAAGCATTGGTCGAAACCTAGTGATAGTTTAATTATAAGCCCATTCATCTAGAACTTACTAGGTATTGGAAACCCTGACTCCTATTCTGTTTCGTGTTTCCCACGCATCTGGCTGTCAAGAAGCCACAGTGATTTACATTAACACTAAACAAATTGTACAATTTGGAATTGATATATCTGGTGTTACCCTTGGCCAATATCAATATTCCAATATAGTTCCTTGTCATTAACTGCCTCGATTCATGCCAGCGCTATTTTCTGTACGTTACATATGGAGGCAGATGCCTGTTTCCTGATAGGGTGGGCAGATATTTCAGATTTTTACATGCTATGATCCTGGTATATATATCTTGCTTGATTTGCTCTCCACGTAGTCGCGCATCGGTTAGAGTACTCTTAATTCAAACTGTCTATAGAATTTCTCTGATTTAGTCATAAATGTTCGTCTTGACTGCTCTGTAATCGTATTTCCGACTTCAGACGAACTTAACCCGTGAAGTCGAATTTACGCAAATCAAACTATGCTAATTAAATCCATTTTGAATAAATCGAAATACCCTATTTCAAAACGGATTTAGTTAAAACATGACTTAGATTTAAGTATGAATTATACAAATATACAATGAGATAATTGCATCAACATCTGTTCAGGGATTTTGCGTGTTGCTGAAGCAAACAGACACGCAAAAATTCTTCAAAAACGTTATTTTGTTTTAAAACCCACTAAACAATCAAAAGCTTTACGTTTCCTATATATTTCCCAGGCATACACCGCCTCGGTATAGTTTTAATAATAGTAAAGATTATGTAATATTTACTTTAAAATAGTATTCAATAAGCCTTGCCACTTGCTACTCAATAACTGTAATTATTATTTGAAAACGTTCATAATACTCTCTAAAGCAGTAAGCGGCTTGTCCACTAATATCTACATCTAAATCTGTCACTTCTTGGAAACAAACGCGTGTAAAATGAAGTAATTAAACACGCATATATGTGAGGAATCTTAGCACGCTTTGTAGTAAAACCGTGCTATCATTTCCTGTGAGGGTTGTGAGCTGAGGCCAATTTTACAGCTTACTGGGAAAATCAATCAGTGTGATCTTGTCTGCGCGGTACATTTCTACAATTGATGCTTACATCATTATCTCAAAGCAACGAACGTGGATGATGAATGTTTTGAAAGATACCCAGATCTTTCACAACATTCATATATTATAAATTTAACCCTAAATACATATTTTATAAATTTAACCCTAAAACTAATATTCAAATTGTATCTATATACGGATTTTATCGCGTTGTTTATTTGACACTTTATTACATAATTTAGAAACTGTTACACTACTATTACTATTATACTTTACTAATACTTTAATAGTAATAGTAGTGTAACAGTTACCAAATTATGTAATAAACGCGGTAAAATCTGTATATAGTAGTTTAATTTCAATGAATAACATTAGCGTAAATAGAAGACAATATTATTGTACTATATTATTACACTACTGATTGTTGGTTAAGAGCTCCTTGAACCGACGGGCATGTATGAGGAATGTGATGAAAGTGAATGAAGCCAGAGAAGTGTGTCAGGATCGTAGCAAATGGAAATCCGTAGTCTCTGCCTACCCCTCTGGGAAACAGGCGTGAATCTATGTATGTATGTATGATTGTTGCCCTTAAAACCGTCCAGAAGCAGGGTATATATATATGTATACAGGACTGAAAGAATGATATACGGTTTAACTAGTCACTATCGCGCCAAATTTAGTGAGTTCAACAGCGAAACAAAACTTGTGTGACGTAACAATAAATGTTTGAAGCCAACCGCAATAAATGGACTCTATGGGGCAAAAAAGCACCCCATAAAGTCAATTTATCACGTTTCGTTTCACGTCATTTATTAGTAGGAAAGCATTGAAATTACTGTGTACATATTTTCAGTTTTAAAACACATTCAGCATTTTCAGTTTTACATAAATACATAAGTATGCACAACTGAAGATAATGAATGTATTTAAAACTATGTAACAAACATTTTAAGCTGTTAATAATATAATAGCCACTCTAGTATATTCCTGAAGCGTTTGAATTACAGCTATATTTTGCCAACTAAAAGAAAAACCTATGGCGTACGTCCAACGTAATATAATTTTGTACTTCTATACAATACTTAAATGCGGGCCGCGTAAAAATGAGCGCAGTCTAATGGCCATGTGTCCAACGAAAGAAGCAGACAATAGATTAATGTGCCAATCTGTGTATTATATTCTTTTTTAAATATCACACCATCCACACTAGGGAACATGCCCTTTGTATCAGGGAACTTTACTAACCTACACTTACTGGCCATTTTGGCACCAACGACTTCCTGTGCAGATTGAAATTGGCACACAATTTGATCTACAGGGCCTGTGGTGAACAGGACGAGTCCATATCGCACCTATTGTGTGAATGCGACGCGTTGACTGGACTGAGGACGGGTCTGATGGGGGTGGCATATCCAAGCCCTCAAGACTTCAGGCTTCTCCCTCTGAATTGTACACTGCGGCTTATGCAGTACATTCATAAGAAGATAGCTAAGGGTTAAATCTTGGGGCCGACACAATAGATCCCACTGGGTCGAAGTGTCGCCGGTCTGCACTGACTGGCCCCCACACATAAGATAAGATAAGATAACCTACAATTATCGGGTAACAAACTACAGCCAGTCACGATGGCGTGGTGGTTCAAGTCGCTTTCCCACTGTACTCGCGGAATAAAAAATTGTAGAATACTTAAATAACTGTTTCTAGTCTGGATTTTCTTTATGCGTGTTGGTTTAATTTTCTAAAATTCCTCGCGACACATAAATTATTTGCAGAGCTGGAGTTGTCCTAAAAACACTATCATTTGTGGACTCCGCGAAATATTTCCGGTATTCTAATGTTTTTAAAACAGCCAAAGAACTACGTTTTATCAAAGACTAGCTTTTGCCCGCGGCTTCGCTCGCGTAAAAGTAGGTTAGGTTATGTTAGTAACAGCAGATAATTTTATTTTTATTTTATTATTTGTAGGACACAGCTAAAACAGTACGATAAAGCAATTTGCTTGAATATAAAATATAGCCTGTTATTCGCTTATCTTTCTAATGGTGAAAGAATTTTTTAAATCGGTTGTGAGTTAAATCCTTACAAACAAACAAAAATCGAAGCTATCCTCTTTATAATATTAGTATAGACAACCAAAGTCCCTAATGTTTACCCTGTTTACTGCCAACAGTGATCGCAGTATTGCAGAAATCAAACCTGCAAACTAACATAAATTGCTTTCACTAAAACAAATGGTTCCCTAGGGAAGCTTTACCTACATTAGATTAGTTAGGCACTGCTAACTTATAATATTGATCTAGTCGGTATGAACAAGTTGGATAGTACTCGAGTAATAAGTTAAAGTTTAGTACAATTATTACAAACTGTAACTTTGTGTTTAGGAACTTTTGTAGGTAAAGTTATATAGTAGCATAATACAATAGAGCATTAGTTCCAAAGTGGTCCAGGTGGACTCCCAAGGGTCCACGGGAGACTCGACGGGAGTCTACCTTGGCGTGACAAAAAATGGGGGTCCACAATTCTTAAGCGGGGGTCCACAAGAAAATTTATTTGCTTTCGTTAGTGAAGAACTAAAATGTTGGCTTGACCTAGTGGACGAATCTACCCAATTGTCGGTAGAAATTACTAAAAAAAAAAAAACTGCAGTGGGTCCATCGGAACCAGCTAAATTTTGAAAGAAAAGAAAGTCTGGAAACCTTTGCTATAAAGGAACACGTTAACTTGTTAAGACTATGAATGGTTAGATTATATAGAATACGACAAAAGGATCAGAAAGCTTAGTACGAATTTGTTTTACGTTAACGCGATCGACATGTTTATGACGTTCGGCGCTCCGATTGGTCCGCTCCAAACTCTTAACCAATCAGAGAGCCAAACGTGGTAAACTTTTCGATCGTGTTAACGTAAAAGCAACTCGCACTAGGCACTCTGATCCTTTTGTCGTATTCTATATAATCTAACTATGCATTGTCTTACGGGGTAAGCAGAGATTCATCCATAAATCGCCAGTTATTATTTATATCTTTTTTTTTCATTTATTATGGTTTTAAGTTTTACGTAAAAGGGTGACCTATTGTCATCTATCAGGCAGTTTCAGAATCCATACTGCTAGTGCGAATTTCTTCACAAAAACACCGGATAACAATACTGGCTCTGCTTTTACAATTTCCATATTCTATTTTTCTGGAAATTGTCATTAATCTATGTAACTTTGACGTTCATAAGTGCACTCTCTGTTCCCAAACTCTCATGATCCGATGGGACGGCAATCCGACACGACCGGGGAGAGGTCAGGCGCAGAACCAACGGCTTCACGTGCTTTCGTAGGCACGGGGTGTCTAATACCGCCAACTGCCTAACTCCGGGCTACTATTGAGATTTCTTAACAGAAAAACTCAATAACTTTTTGTTGGCCCGACCCGGGATTCTAACCCGAGACCTCATGGACAGCAGTCGCATTCACTACCGCTGCGCCGCGGAGGCAGTTATATAAACATATTATTATATCCACTGTGTGAACAAAATACAAACAGATTAATGGTATTCTATATTTTAAGTTCACATACGGTTCTAAATAGTCTCGTTGATACAAAAATACTTAGAAATGAAAGTAATATCTACGTCAATAAATTAATTTGTAGGCATGGACTGAGGCAATTCAATAAAAATTATTGAATAATAAAGGAGACGAGTGTAAATATATATAGTTGTTTAAAACTACAACAATTTGTATAAAACACACGATTCACAAATTATATTATTATCGATCACTGCTGACCTTATTATCACCGCACGCGACAGGATAAAACGAGTCAAAACTATATATATATAACCTCCAAATTACATGTCAACTCGCTTATCAAACTTACGTCTGTCAACCAAATGTAAACATTGCCATTAGTCTTACCGAAATACATCCAAATATGACCACAAAAGCAAACTCTAAAATAAAAACTTACACTCTTCACACAACTTGCCACAACAAAAATTCGTTAATCAAAGCACTTTATTCGAAAATTGTTCAAAATCACTCAACGCGGCGTTCGAATTTCTAAACACGATTCCTATTTTGAAAATGGAAACTGACAAAGCTGTAGCTTTTCGAATTCGAATGTTCACGCCGTTCTTTTTTTTTCGAAATTACAGTCATTCGAAGCGTTTTTTTTTGTTTTCGGTAAATTCGCGACGTTCCTTTTATTTCGGTGAAACTCGCGGGAGTTTTGGCGAAATATAAATAGTAGGAGTGTGTCGTACGTCCGCGCGGCGCGAGTTCGCCGCCAACACTCGGGAGCTTTCAGTTTCAGGCCGCCCATCGGCCGCCGCCGCTCGGGGGATGGAAACGACTTTTGTGTTCGCGTCAAGCGCAATGCCAAGCTTTGAACTTGACGGCGACTTGTGTTCTCTCGAGTGGTAGTCTTATTTGCTGATTGTCTGAATTATGGCTGTCATTATTTTAAGTCTTGGGGGTTTGCCTGTTTATGAATATGTAAGTGGATGGCGCAGTTATCAAACTGAGTTTATATTTCTGATCCGCATTCTTTCTTTTGGTTAGGGGTGTTTGTTAAAAGTTACTGTTATGAAGACGGACACAACTGAATTTATTTTGGATAAGAGTGAATAAAAGAAATATAAAACTTATTTCTTTTTATAGTTTGTTTCGTTAGCTCTTAGTAACAACCACTTGCTATTTCTAGCTTCACAATTACATTCATTCGAAAACTATAGTCCCAATGCTTATACGAGCTATTACGAGATTAATAGAAGATAAAAGTACATTTCTTTATTTTTCATACTTATTTATGGGATTAAATATAATGACCACAAAAAATAGTAATTGCGCACCAAAATATGCTTACTAAAATATATCATAACGAGCACCTATACGCCTCGAATCACTGCATTCCGTCTCGGAATGATTAGGTTGTGTTAGGTTCCACCCAAAAATAGGAGCCTCGCAAAGCGGGGCTCCGTCGACTTAGTTTGATCTCTTTAAATATATCTTGCTGTGCAATTTGGTGATCATTTACTATTTTTGACTGTTATATTTTACTATATCTGGTGATAAGTTAAACATAAGCCCTTATTTATTGACACACACGTGTGTCCCTTCTTACTCGCGTACGGTGCTTAGGGTTAAAAACTAATTGATACTATCAACGAGAGAAGTAGGCATTTGACTACCGGTTGACATTAGCAGCCGATTGCTTTACGTAATCTCCATCTTATATGCCCAGAATACCAAGCAGTCCGGACAAGATCACTTTTCTAATAACTTGAATGCCAACGAAAAGATTACAATGTATGAAAATGCTTGACAGAAACGTCTGTCAGGAAATGTTTTGACAGTTTTTGTATGAAATCTGTCAATATAATAAACGTAAGTTCATAAGTAAGTGTAACTTTGATGTTCATATGTGTTACTTTGCGACCTATGTGAATACACGTATTTTAATTTAGAGTTATGCACACTGTTTCCTTAATAAAAAAAACAATGTTGTATACGCAAATATTATCAGTACGTGCTATCCAATAGTAGATATACTTTATTAATAACATTTTTATCAAATTCGCAGTTCAAGTACAGTGTTATATTGTCAGTAGGTCACTTAATTAGAATAATTACATTACGATAATAATATGTTATATACACTAACTTTGACACATATTGGGTACTAGATGTGCCCGCGGTTTCACCCGCGTTTATGATTACTGCGCCGCCCCCGTGGGTCGTAGCGTGATGTTATATAGCCTATAGCCTTCCTCGATAAATAGGCTATCCAACAATAAACGAATTTTTCAAATCGAACCAGTAGTTCCTGAGATTAGCGCGTTCAAACAAACAAACAAACTCTTCAGCTTTATAATATTAGTAGATAAGTATGTATTTAACTAAACGGAAATCTTTGTACGCCTTTTTTAAGCATATTTCGACGCACGGCGGCGTCTGTGATTAGGTTAGTTAAGGTTAATATAGAAAAGAAACTGATATTTTAAAAAAACATTTATAATTTTATGAATTACGGTTGAATTTTGACTCCTGGACGACTTCTAGTAAAAATAACTGAAAAATAAAAGACTGCCTCGATGGCGTAGTGGTTGGTGTAGCCGACTGCCACGCCTGAGGTCGCGGCCGGGTTCGATTCCCGTACAAGTCAAACATTTGTGTGCCTGAACATGGATGTTTGTCTTGATCTGGGTGTTTCTATGTATAATATGTATGTATTTACAGAAAAAAAAGTATATTATATGTATGTTTATCCATTGTCTAGTATCCATAGTACAAGCTCTGTTTTGTTTGGGCTAGACGGTGTTGTGTGTATGTGGTAGAATATATTATTTTTAGAATACAATTACAACCAAATAGCTGCTTATCTTTAAAAAAGAAAACCACGTATCCCATTCACACACTCTAAAAAGATCTAAATACCTTAAATGATCATTAAGATTACAAATTCGACAGCAGACTTGCACAGAACCAGAGAATTTCTTAATTGAATTCCACCTACAGTTCTGCCTACCCTCAAATCTTCAACTGTACAACTATTCCCAAAGCAATTAGGAATCAATAATAAATTCATGTTACACTCACTCCCGGAACGTAATTACACTACCTATTTATAAACCTAAGTGTCCAGCATAACCTGAGCTTTGTAGTTCTTTGAAGGTAGATCTAAATGTACGATAGTCAGAGGTCTGACTGAAACTGGTTTTTTGCTCCTAAGTTAACTAGAAACTGTTGTTTTGATTTGTTTTGAATAATAAATACACGGACGGAAAAGGTACGTTTGGTATGATAACAATTATTTGGCATCACGCTTGTTTGTTACTGAAGGGGTCAGACAGAGATGTGTATTAGTAGATACATATTTTATGACATCCTTAAGTAAACAAGCGAACCGGTGAGATAATATTGTGTATACGTCTAAGTTTGTGAATGTGATGAAAGTGAATGAAGCCAGAGAAGTGTGTCAGGATCGTAGCAAATGGAAATCCGTAGTCTCTGCCTACCTCTCTGGGAAACAGGCGTGAATCTATGTATGTATGTATGTATGTCTAAGTTTGTTTTGATCCCGAATCAGTACTATTTCTATAAATCCTTTTGTGACCGATCTTGAAGTCTCATTTTAAATTCCCAGATCGAGAAAATGATTATTTAATTTTTCTGTTAGCCAATTCTATGCGTATGTGTGATAGGCAATAGACTCTCTATAGGGTCTAAAAGCGAAATGTGAAACGTGGGTGCAATGCATTTCTGCCTAGCCCTGCCCTTCAAAGATTTACAGACGTATGTCACTATGTACAAATAAATCAGCTAAATAGGTACGTAATAATATGCCAGTTTATTTATATTATTTGAAACTAGATGTGCCCGCGGTTTCACCCGCGTTTATGATTACTGCGCCGCCCCCGTGGTTCGTAGCCTATATGCCCGCTTTCCACTGCGAGCGCAACGGACTCCGTACGGAGTCCGTTTAACTCGCAATGGCAAACTGCATAGAAGTGCTTCCACTGAATAATCTATGCAGTTTGCCATTGCGAGTTAAACGGACTCCGTACGGAGTCCGTTGCGCTCGCAGTGGAAAGCGGGCAATAGCCTTCCTCAATAAATGAGCTATCCAACACTAAAATAATTTTTCAATTCGGACCAGTAGTTTCTGAGATTAGCGCGTTCAAACAAACAAACAAACTCTTCAGCTTTATAATATTAAGTATAGATAAACGGCACGGTATCAAATTGCATTAATAGTAATGCAATGAAGATATATAAAAATGGTGTCTTAACAAATTAGAACAATATTTATAACACAATATAAAATAAAATAAAAATATATATAAAAATTTTAAAAAATTATAACACTATTTAAAAAAGCCTTTTCCTGCTCATGTATATTATAACCGCTGGTATAAAACGCTAATTCATATTAATTAACATCGTAATTATAATTTATTACAGTATATTTAGTACCGACATAATACATTTTTAACCGCTTTTATTTCCAATCTTCTTATTTATATTTATGGCAATGACCACAAACCGCAATTTTTTTACATATTTTATCTTATCCATTAATGGCAATGATGAAACTCCAATTTAAAACATATACTTAAATGGTGTTGCCATCCCTGAAATCAGTAACATGATAAAAAACACTTACCTATGACAGAAGCAGGTGTCAAGGTCTGGTCCCATGGCGGCTCGTCTTCAGTTTTCCGGAAACTTCGTTCCACTGTCACACAAAGGAAATAAATACTTAAAAAGGTCCTCCAGACCGAATTTAGGTGGCCAATCGTCACGGAGACTGGTCAACTGCGCAGGAGACATGATAGTGCACAAGTATGTGCGTAAACACAAGTGCACTCTCTGTTCCCTAACCCTCATGATCCGGTGGGACGGCAATCCATCTGTAATAGGAGATGTTATAGTGCCTGATGCTACGACCTTGCTTTGCTGAACGTGGCAACAAGTAAATGTAAATTCATATTATAGTTTATTTAATCTAAGCTTGACGTTCATAAGTGTTACTTTCTGACCTAAATGAATAAAGATGATTTTGATTTTGGTACTGGCGTATTATCCTTAAGGTCCTTACTGATTATTTTGTATTGATTGATTATATTATTATCCTCAAAATATGACACCTTTTTCGACGATGCGATTCGAAACACAAGTCCACAAGCGAAAAACGCAATTAAGATCTATATTTTTGCTGTATTTAGTCTATATAATTGTATTTTTAGAGTAGTAGAGCCTCGCTGATTTCAGCATGAATGGGCCGACTCGACCGGGCAAGGACTACCCTGTCACAGAATATCGACGTGAAATAGCGGTATTCCTACTGTTGTGTTTCGTTCGGTGAGTGAGAGTGCCGGAGGCCCAATCACCCCTTTCGCCTTTCCCGCTCCTTCTCCTTCACACTTCCTTTCCTATAGGGTCGGCAACGCGCTAGTGATGCCTCTGGTGTTGCAGGCGTCCATAGGCTACGGTGACCACTTACCATCAAGTGGGCCGTATGATTGTTTGCCACGATAGTTGTATAAAAAAAAAAACTTTTTTTAAAACTTAAGCTTAACATTGTAGTATTTTTGCTTACTGCAGGAATAATACACAATATGCATGCAGTCTTTTTAGGATAGGTGTACCCATCGATCAATTATACCATTGATGCACGATCGTCGCTCGAAAAACGGCCCCAACAAAACTGTGCATAAATCAGTCGTATGCGCTATATTATGCACCTGTCCCACTCACTCTTGCGTGCGCTGCCCGTAAGCGAGAGCGAATCGCCACCACTACTACGGTGGAGACCGTACCATATACTTAGTACGCTGGCGTATCGCGAGTAACACACTTAGGACGCTTTACATTGACGCGTTTTAACTAAACTATTCCAAAATGTTTCTCAGTGGACGTTCAATGGTTATTCCGGTTTATTTCCTGGATTGCATAATAAATGCAGACACTTATAAGTAAGTATTTGATCGAAGGATGTACCTCCCCAATCTCCTTGTTACGGAACATAGTTTGAGAGAATTGTGTGCTTTTCTATACATCCCTTAAATTTGTAAGATGTGTATAATGTAGCATAAATATTTATAATAATAATTTGATTGTACTTACTATTGAGAAAGTGCCCAGCGCCCGACGCCTTTCTCGATTTCTTGTCGCTTGAATCCATATCTGCAACAAATATCATATTAGACATCACAAAAACAGCAAACGAATGTGAGTTTGTTTGTTTAACCATTAATAATAATAATAATCTTTATTCATAATAATACGTTTACAGATTGTATGAAGTCCCTGGCTCCTGTACTAGATGAAACCTATGTTACAGAAGCCAGTGCCCTCTCCCAGAGTAATGAGACATATTTATCTTATGTAATAAACTCACTATTACCTACAATTAACTTCTTGAACGTCTAGGGGCAATACGTAAAAATAATTAAAAATTCATTGTGCAATACACAAACGGACAAATGTATATGCGCTCGACACTTGACTCATTAACGAGTCAAGTGTGCAGCGAGTCGTTTTTTTTTTTTTTTGATGACTCATTTTGCGGACAGCGTATGTCCGCTCGACAGTTGACGGGTTAATAATGAAAATAATATTACAAAAAGGGAAACATACGACACTCGACCGATCATCTTGAAATTTTGCATACACGTTGTCAGGGCAGCACCCTCTCTTTACGACTAGTCCAGTTTATGATATAGCGTTGCCCTACACCAACCTTTAAAGGTTATATTAGATGGTGCCGCTTTACCTTCCAGTGCCCAAGAGCACCTTCCGAGACCAGTTATAGACAGGTCTTGTCCCCAAATCTCGACTCTCCATCCTAACCTCAGAGATCCGGTGCTCGTAAGCGAGCTACCTCGTGCCCAAGTGACACTACCTATTCTCCAGATAGGTACCGGAGCAATAAAGCCGTTCATCACTCGCAACTCTGGGAGTTGCTAACGAAAACCTCATGCAGCAGGGGCAGTGTCAAAACGCGCGAACCATCTGCCTTTCACTGATTCGAGCTGGGAGCTGACGAACTAGGAGATCAAACTAATTCCTTCTAGGAGCGGCTAAACTGAGCGATCTCAGTTGCGAACTACTATGTGCAAGACAAGTGCATTTCCACTGAAAAAAAAAAATGTGATGGTACGTACTGTTGGGCTGGTTGTTGTGGTGTATGCGCTCCATGAACCGCGAGATGCGGTTGTTGTGGTGCTCGCCGTCCAGGCAGCAGCCCTCCTCCACCGCGCGCGCGCACCCGCGGTGCACGCGCAACTTGCAGTCTGCGCACACGCACAACGCACACATTACATAAGTGCTACGACTACACAGTGTAGAAACGAATGAAGTAGGCAGACTTAAAGCTAATTCTACTTTCTGCCGAGTTGATAAAAAAATACGAACTTGCTTTAAAATGTTGTTATGAGACAAAATTCTTCTTTTACACATTAGGGGACATCTTTTTCAAAGGGACACACAATTATTTATCTAATTTTGCAAGTGATCATAAGCTGCGGTAACTGGTTACCATTAAGCGGACTCTGTGCTGTATGCCTGGCATAAAAAAATCATTTATAAAGTTAGCCTAAATATTTTAAACCACGAGCGCTAGCTATTATACGAAGAAGTTACAGCTAGTGACAAGAGATGGCGCTGAATTCAAACAACTTGTATTAAACCCTTCATCGCGCTTACGAAGCTTTTGCATCACAGTTTACTGCCCAATTATATAAGGTTCTGACATATATAATAATCGTTTTGTCGAACGAACAATATATTACATTTCTGCCAATTCTAATAGTCAATTTCTTGCTTGTCTTATATAGTAAACCAATATAGCGCACTGGTAGAGGCAAAAAGACAGTATATAAATATGGGTTTATAATAACACATATTTATCTAATGTTTTTTTTTTCATCTCTATTGATTACCGAACGCATATAGACTGAAAGGTACTGAATGATTTTTAGAGTTGTTTTTTACTTGGGATTAAATATAATGACCACCAAAAATAATAATTGCACACCAAAATATACTTACTAAAATATATCATAACGAGCACCTATACGCCTCAAATCACTGCATTCCGTCTCGGAAGGGTTAGGTTATGTTAGGTTCCTTCTTAAACCGACCCAAAAATAGAAGCCCCGCGAAGCGGGGCTCCGTAGACTTATTTTGATCTCTTTGCTGTGCAATTCATATTTTTGATATTAAAATGCGGTTTTCATTTTGGTGATCATTTACTATTTTTTACTGTTATATTTTACTATATCTGGTGATAAGTTACACATAAGCCGTTTACCACAGAAATAAATAGTAGTAGAATGGTGAATGTCACGTTTTCGCGTACATTTCGCGCGTGCCACATTTCGGCTAGCCCCGCCTACAGTGACGTATAAATAGTGAGGGGACACTATGGAATTATTATCGATATGTTGAGAGCTGTGGAAGATGAAATTATGTTATTGTTTTTATGTAAAATGTTTTATTATGAATAGTGATGATAACATATTAGGTACTATATAAACTTTGATTAAAGTATAATGTTATTAAAATAAAACGTATGTATTTAGTTAAAAATCTGTATTGAAAACTTACAAAACTTTTGACTATATTATAGAATATACTTTATATAATGTATATTATTATATCAAAAATAAATTTATTCAAGTTAGGTTACAAGGTAACACTTATGAATGTCAAAGTTACACTAAATTCTGTCTGTGAATTTACATTTACTGCCACGTTCAGCAAAGCAAGGGTGTAGGGTACTAACAAACATTCGTTTAAATAAATTGTTAATTATGAAAAAATTCTTAACAACATTATTCTGCCTGACTTAATCAGCAATTGTATAGACACTGCCATTAGACTAAACCTACAGATCAAAGAAACAGTTGATTAATATTAACAAACGTATTGATATCGACATAATAATTAATTCAAGAGTGTCCTTCGAATTAATATTCATTTTATTTATCGATAAATTTAAGACGTCACCATAAACCGAACGTCAATCACTAGCGCAATCGCTGACCAATCACAACTATTTATTTGACCCGACGCCCCTGATTTGTTTTTGTTTTTGGCATCTTGTGAATATCGCTTATCTCGACGTACATTGCGTGTGGGTTTCATATTTATGTGAACAAGTATCGCATAATTCAAGCAATGGATATTTAACATAACGAAGAAATGAACGATGATGTTCTTATTAGACAAACATGGTAAAAGTAGAACACTTATTATGAATCTCAATAATCTTAAATTTTACTCAATTTAAATACTTACTGGTGATATGAAATGCCTCCTTTTTCCATATTTAGTACATCACTTTTATTTTTACAATTGGAAACTGCACAATATGGCATATTTGTAACGAATTTAATGTTTTTTTACCTCCGGAGCGCGCGAACGGAAGACGCGTTGCGTAATGCGAATGCGTTTAGAAGCATATGCACTATAGTGCAATAGCTTGGCACGCGCGCCACGCCCTCATCACCATTCTACTACTATTTATTTCTGTGCCGTTTACTTTATAAGATAATTAAAAATGTATGGTCCATAAATTCATGTTGTATGGTATATAATACCTGTGCAGACGTAGGCCTGCGGCGCGAGACCCCAGATGATGTGGTCGCAATGGTGGCAGTGTCCCACTGACGTCAACGCTTGCAACTGCAAGTGATGCCCGCGGACCACGAACTGAAACAAAGCAAAACAGATGCTACTAATAATACCAGAGTTAAGTGCTCGGGGGTGGAGTGTAATTTTCAAGGGCATTACTACCGGAAACCCGCTCCAGGTCTCTGTTGTCATGGTGGTTGACCCGAGATGGTGAAACCGGCGCGCCGCCGCATCGCTGACACTGGTTCTGCCCTCTGCTGTTTTTAAAGCTTGTATGCCTATGGTGGTTATTCAGGGGGGCCATCTAGTGAGTCGGCGAGCGACAGTCTACCATTCTGACTTTGACAGTATATCTGGCAGACGCCGTTTTTTATTCCATAGTTTTCATTATCTCTCGAAGGGCCTCTACACGTTGGACCAATATCCTTGTGTAAGCCTCCCAAAGGACCGGGTTTTGTCTAAGGTACTATGAAAATACCCGTGGAAGAGAAACAAGAATAATATCAGCTCTATATATAAACTGTCCACTACTGGCCACGGTCCTCCTCTCCGTACCGGATAAGGCCATATTCGACCATGCTGGCTCAGCGCGTGACGGGTTAGCAGACCTCACATATCTTCAAGAACATTATGGAGTACTCTCAGACATACAGTTTTCCTCGCGATCTTTTCCTACACCGTCAAAGCAAGCGATAATAGATCCAAGCTTCGTCCTTCTACGAAGAATTTCTTGTCAGAAAACCCAATAACATTTTGCTCGATCCGAAACCTTATGCACAGCAGTCGAGCTTATTGGTCGTTTCGAACGAATTGTGCGAATCGCAAAATTTACAAAAAGAAAATGTATCGATTCGTTCACCTTTTTCGCACTAAAATTATACGGGAGTGTGCGAAACCACACTTAAAAAAACGAAACGAGCTTAGCCAGCAGTCGCACACACTATCGCTGTGCCAACAAGGATTTATCAATCTACAGATATAAATAATACTCACAGGTTGTTGATGTTGCTTGGTTATCTGCTTAACCCTCTGTTTGTAAAGTTTATCGCGTTGGAGGAAGGAAGCGCGCGAGCCTCCCACTGCCGCCGCCACTGATGCTGGTCTGTGGACAACATTACAATTGTTATTAATATTATAACTGCACAGATGGCGGGCGTAGTGACTAAAGTGGTAGACTTGCTGCTGCCACTACGCTGAGTGTTGTGAGTTCGATCCTCAAACGTGACAATAATTAGTGTAATCCTAACTAATATTATAAAAGCGAAAATGAGTTTGCTTGTTTGTTTGTTACCCTTTCACGCCTAAACCACTGAACCGATCATTCTGAAATTTTGCATATACATTGTCAGGTGTACAGAAACGGACATAGGCTACCTTTCATCCCGAAAAAAGTTACTGTTCCCGAGGAAAACAACAATAACTTTCTTATGATAATAGATGGCGCCACGTGTCTTTCGAATCATGATTGAATTATATTATTACAAACAGAGTACAACCCGAATTGATCGTCAAATTCTAAATTAACGCGAGCGGAGCCGCGGGCAAAAGCTAGTCTAAAAATATTTGTTTAGATTCTGAGTGTTCTTTGTGGCCGTTGTTTGATTGTTTGTAAAGTCTTCCGCGACAAAGGAATTACAATTAATGCGGGAGTACCGAGCATCTTTTTCTGTCATTTGACATACAGCTCTCATCATCATCATCAGGCTATAATAGGCCACTACTGGACATAGCCCTCCCCCAAAGAGCGCTATAGCGCCCTGTCTTCAGCAGCTTATACAGCTCTAGGTACTACCAAATTCAAAACGCCTGTATTATAAAACAGAAGATTCCAGGACTTCATGTTTAACAAATATCGCAACAATAACCAACAAGTCGACAATAAATAAAACTATAGGTTATTTTAACAAATATCGCAACAATAGCCAACAAGTAGACAATAAATAAAACTATAGGTTATTTTAGTAACAAGCCTAAAACCAAAACACATCTATCTATACTTGGGTTAACATAAACTATGTTTGTGGTGTAAGACGGATTTTCCTTCCATTGTTTTCCTTTAGTTCTTATATCACATAAACTTTAGCGTCTATTACAACATTATATAACTCTCATCAATATATTAACACGTAAAGCAAAAACTTTGTACCCCTTTTTACGAAAATTGCGCGGACGGAGGAGTATGAAATTTGGCACAGTTAAAGTTTATATGGAGAAGGAGGGGCGAATCCTAATATTTTTATAAAATATGCATGAGAAATACATTAAATTAATGAAAAAACACTACACGCACACAACCATGCATTTGACACACGCAGTCGAATCGCGTTCGTAGTACTTGGGCATTGTTCGTCTGACGTCGTAAAATTCTTTGTAACTATGGTTAACTATACCTTATTTATATGTAATAGAGAAAAACAGAAAACAAAGTAGCAAGCTTAGGAATTTTGGTCGAATTTTGACCACTAGGCGACCGCTAATTATTATTAATTCACGATGAATCTCCATCCATTTGTAAAACTGTGGCTATGTATGTATTTTAACTATTCTTATTAAAATTATATACTTTCACGTCTTAAATACTTGACCGATCACCATGGAATTTCGCATACAAGTTGTTAGGGGTACGTACATAAAAGGCAATAGGGTTCCATTTATCCAGGAAATAGTACTTTTCACCAGGGATAGCTAGATAAATCTATCTGTTTGTTGCTTTATCAAGTACATGGTTAAGCGACAAGGAGATGGTTTACTCTTAAAACTAAGGCCCTTCGTACACAAGCCTACGCGAATCTTCGATACGCGTCGCCGACATTTGTACCTGTGTACGAACCTCTATGAATTTGTATTGCGGTAGTCGCTTAGAGACCAAAATCGTCGGGTATCGAAGATTTGCGTAGGCTTGTGTACGAAGGGCCTTACATTGAACGTGTGATGCTCTTATAAATTTATATAAACATTATTTTCTCTAGGTTTAATAGCATTACTCAATAATATAATGAATGAATTAAAAGCTAAATTATCACCGAGTAACATAGGCTATAGTTTATTTTAAAAAAGTACTGTTACATCTAACCTCACCTACTTTTACGCAAGCCAAGCGGCGAGCGAAAGCTAGTTATTAATATAGATGGCGTGGTAAAATATCTCGCAATCTCCCTTGCCTTCACTTGAATAACAAAACATCACCGAGTAGAATTATTTTGTAATCTTTTTCGTATATCGCATTGCTGGGACTGCTTTTCTCTTAGAATTATGAATTGCTTTATTGCTGAATCCTAATCCTAACTAATATTATAAATGCGAAAGTGAGTTTGTTTATTTGTTTGTTACGCTTTCACGCCTTAACTACTCGACCGATAATCAAGGAATTTCGCATACACGTTTTCAGGGGAACAGAAAAGGACACAAGTCACTTTGAACGGTATCCAATTTTAGTATATTTTATTAAAAAGCTTAAGTCAAATACGCTAATAAACTGCATTTCATAGAGAATAATTAACAAAAGAGGTACCTCAATAGCTGAAGATAACGTATGACGTTAGTAAACCCGCAAGCGGCGGCAATTTTCCAATAAAGCAGTAGACATACAATACATGTACTCATTACAGCCACCAACAATACATTATGGAGGATATATACACAACTATATTGTACTCACGTCATTCACTGTTAAACCACGTCAATTATTGCTGATATTACATGCTAGCGATGTCTACGTAGATAATTTTACCATGTTGTGATTTTGCACATTATCTTAAATAATTCGTAAATATAAAATAATTATTTACAAGTGTTATACTGTGGTGAAATAAACATTATTATTATTATTAATATCTTACACAAGAGAATAAATAGCAGTCAAAATAAATCTTTTTGTGCAGACAGTATCAAAATTGGTTGCAAAATAAAGAAGTAGTTAATATTTAAAAAAAATGGTATCGTAGTGGGGATATCGTGCTATCTCCCTCATACAGCTGTTTTTAAGTAGCGATTACGTCACAGGTTGTATCGCGCATTCTTTTTCTGTCATTAGACCCTTACTACCAGATTTAAAACGTAACTTGTATCTTATTTAATTTTTAATGGATATTCACAATTGTTTGTTTTTTGTAATAAGTGTTGGTCTCAGACTTCGCAAACCACCTACAAGTAACAAATATGACTATAATTATACCTTGTCAATCAAATGTGTACAATAAAACAATATGTCAAATAATTGCTATAAAATCTAGTCAGGTGCTTTGTAAAATAAATGTAATTATTGAAAGATAATTTTATATTAAAGACCTATACCATTCTTTAATTTTACATTATATCTCA
Source organism: Catocala sponsa (assembly GCA_963564715.1). NCBI lineage: Eukaryota > Metazoa > Arthropoda > Insecta > Lepidoptera > Erebidae > Catocala > Catocala sponsa. Next base: position 16,615,973 of record OY751351.1, on the reverse strand, counting down.
ACACATCATCATCATCATCATCAGGCTATATACACTTTATATTATCTGATGAAACCTAAAGATCTACACCTCCTATTTAAATGATCTACTAAAAGCTAACCTATACAAGACTTTTAAAGTATATAAAATCATTAAATAACTTCAAATTATACAATAGATAATTGTACTAGTTTCTCCATTATCCGTCATAGTTTAAACCACAGAAAAATATAAACAATTAGAATCATTAAAGAAAGTCTACACTCTTGATACTGAAACATTACACTACAAGACAAACTATTAAATTCTTATACAACCAACATAATATATGTACAATACAAAAAAATGTGACATAATTAAAAACAAAACATATGTATACCATACCAATATACAAACATACGCAAAAAACCTTCAACTTATAAATTAATAAATCTCAAACTAGCATTCTGTCAGCAATAGATGACGTGGCTAAAAGACTGACACTAAACCAAGAAAACTATGGTAGAAGGGCAACCATAGTTTTAAGTTCCACTCACTTGGTAACTTTTAATTTCTTTTTAGACTTAGCACTTTTAGGCGACTGCCACCATCGCCGGCGGACCTCCAATGCTTCGATATCACTTATTTCGACGTTAACCATTGTTACTAGATACACAACGGACACACTACTAAAAATATTACAGGAAATATAACCAGGAAAACTGTGCGTTTCTGAATCATTGGATTGCTTTTAGTAATTGTTGTAGTGATGTTCATTTATTTAGTAATTGTTTCGTAATATATGTTGCATTTGTTTGCAGTAGGTCGGTGTGGTTATGGCCTAATTCATTCGATTTAAAGCTGATGATCGTCGTTATTAGAACAATTTATAAACATACATTACCCAAACCCTTAAATACAAAGAATTTTAGAAATCCACAATAGTTCAAATCTTTTAGAGGGATTAGTTGTTAATTCTCTAAGAAAGAATGCACGCTTCAAACTGTGACGTTAAGCGCTATTTAAATGCAGCTGTCCGAGGGAGATAGTGAGGTATTTCCATTATATCCCAATCATTGAAAATTAAAAATATTAATTTCTATATTATTTTGCAATAAATTTTGATACTGTTTACACATAAGAATGTTTTGTGATTGCTATTTGCGCTTGTGTGTAAAATAATGTGCAAAGTTAAACATAGGCAACTATCCTATCTATACTAATATTTATTTATTTATTCTCTCAAACTCTTACTACTAACATTACAGGACACTTATCCTAATGCGTTAGTGAGGCATTTTAAATATAACATATTTACAAAACAAATAACTTAAACACTATAGACACAACAAAAGTTTAACATTAAGAAAATAGCAATACAATAATATGGCACTTAACATTTTCACTTAACCTAAAACTACTCTATCCTATAACATAATATGTGTAAAATAATCTTTGCGAGTTCACTAAACTGACACGCAAATATATCTATAATGTTCTGCATTTCGTTAATCGTACTAATTGCTCGCGTCAGAGGCGTTTTGGCCAGTAGGTTGGTCCTGCCAGCTGGCACGGCTAGCAGTGGCGGACGCCGGAACACAAAAACTCAAGCGCTGCAGTACTTCAGGATTGTGTTCCTTGCCGTGGAGTAATTTAATTAGATAGACGACTAGTGTGAACTGTCGCCGCACCCTCAATTCATTGTACCCCACCATACCCAGTACAAAAAGTGTGGGGTACATCAACGGGTATAACGGGTATACCCCATACAGTCTCCAGTACAAGTGGCGCGTGAACTTGTTCTGTACACGTTCCAGCATGACAGAGTACTTGGCTTCGTATGGAGCCCATATAACGCCACCATACTCGAGATGACTCCTGACTAGTGCATCGTATAATACCCTAATTGCTGTAATGTTAGTGAACCCTTGCGACTGCCTAAGTACAAACCCGAGGTTTCTGTACGCCTTTTTGCATATCTTTGCGATATGTTCGCGAAACGTAAGATCTGGAGTAAGATGTACCCCTAGATCACGTACTTTTGTAACTAGCTGTAATACTGTCGCCTCTGCTATTATAAAGCTGAAGTTTGTTTGTTTGTTTGAACGCGCTAATCTCAGGAACTACTGGTTCGGTTTGAAAAATTAGTGTTAGATAGCCTATTTATCGAGGAAAGCTATAGGCTATATAACATCACGCTACGACCCACGGGGGAGGCGCAGTAACGATAAACGCGGGTGAAACCGCGGGAACATCTAGTTATAATTATATTTGCAAGTTTGGTTGCATTCTTGTGAACCCTCTAACTAAGTGACGATGCTAGTGTCAGGAGTGGCTTCACTTTCTTAGTGCAAGGGTAGAATTCTAAGACACGACCTGCGGATCGCAAGTCCAATACCTTATAATACATTGCTAACCCAAAATCTCAATAACAGCCCGGAGTTAGGAAGTTGGCGGTGTTAGACACCCCCGTGCCTTCGAAAGCACGTAAAGCCGTTGGCCCTGCGCCTGATCTCTCTCCGGTCGTGTCGGATTACCGTCCCATCGGATCATGAGAGTTAGGGAACAGAGAGTGCACTTGTGTTTGCGCACATACTTGTGCACTATAATATCTTCTGCGCAGTTAACCAGTCTTCGTTAAGATAAGCCGCCGTGGCCGAAATTCGGTTTGGAGGACATTATTATTATTAATTCATTGCTACCGCCTATTACGAACGAGACGGGTGTAAAAACCCAGGATTCTTTTCACCTCTTCGTCTTAAATGTACATCATGTGACCTTGTGACCCCTATATCTCGGGGGCCTTTTGACCCACAGGGCCATATTCAAACTCGACCGAGGTATGACCTCATGGTGTCTGCATACCAAGTTACAAGTCAATAATTCGCCATTTAAAATACATGTGATCTTGTGACCCCTATATCTCGGGAGTCTTTTGACCTACAGGGCCCATATTCAAACTCGACCGAGGTATGATCCCAAGGTGTCTGCAAACCAAGTTACAAGTCAATCGGTCCAGTGTTTCCGAAGTTATGCCGGTCACTAACAGACAGACACACAGACCCACATAGTGTTTTCATTAACCTCTTCGAAGAAGACTCGGAGGTTAATAAGGATCTATCCAACTATCAAATATTGAGTGCACGGATCGCGTAGTGGTTTAAGTGGTCATTTGGCCGCTGCCACTGCGCCGTATCCTTGAATCCGTTTAAATGGTTGAATATTCCTCCGCAACAAAAAAAAAACAAAGGGGTCGGGTCAGATGCTAGTTCCTGATACTCTCTTGGGAGCTATTACGGGGGGTAAAAATTTCGTTATTTGCTGCGTAGGACGCACCATTTCCGAGATATTGTAAATATTCTAAAAAAAAAAATAAAGCGTGGAAGCGTAACGATGACGCAAGATCCATGTTTTTTGTTCACGCAAGAAGTGCTCAACGCGCCTAAAGAAGTTTTCACTTCAAAAAGTTCGTATACCCGATAAAAAAACTGTATGTTATTCAGCGACCCATAGGCTATCTAAATGCTTAAAATCACGTGAGTCAGCTGCTATTTTGTAAAGGTTAAGATACCAAACACACAACCACATTAGGTAATAATATCACTTATCAGTAAGGAAGTAGGAATAACATTGAAATTGAATTTAATAATTTAACATATTATGTCATGTGGATTTTATGTTATTAGCAACGCGTGTTGTTCAAATGTTTAGTTTCCTTGTCATCTAATGGACATTTATAATATATATGTCTATGCTTGCTTATAGAGTTATATTAAATTATATTTCAATGGCGTGCTCTAAAGTATTTGCAGCTCACTCGAGCCAAATTAAATATTAACTAAAATCCAGAATAACGAATATATTGTTTTTCAATTTTGTAGACGAAAATATAATATATTTTAAGTTTTTTACACGGAGTAATTGTAAACACATTCATTGTTATGGTAAATGTATACTTTATATTTGTATTAAACAAAAAGTGTTGATTTTATTCACTTAACTGTGACCGTCTGTTTTGCACATTTCGCTTGGGGCAGTCTTAATAGAAAATAATATATATTTACAACTAGATGTTCCCGCGGTTTCACCCGCCGTTTATCGTTACTGCGCCGCCCCCGTGGGTCGTAGCGTGATGTTATATCCTATAGCCTTCCTCGATAAATAGGCTACCCAACACAAAAAATTTTTTCAAATCGAACCAGTAGTTTCTGAGATTAGCGCGTTCAAACAAACAAACAAACTCTTCAGCTTTATAATATTAGTATATATTGCTACATTCTAGTATTTATCGTATAGCATGGCCGCGTACGGTATTTAAGTAACGTCATGCTCGAATTGCATTTACTTCGGTCCCTCATGCTCCTGGTAAAATCTTTATATACTTATACCTATTGTAGAGATGTCCGTATATCGGACATCTCTGTTTTAGGCCAGGTCACCTCTGGCAATAACCTTTAATACACCTGTGTAGTGTGTACACTCTTAGGGTCAGCGCCGACGAACAGAATGGCGGCGAAGAAACTAATTTAGTAACAATTTAAATTCAACCTAAAGTGCTTCAGAATATGACTGTATAAGGTACAACGAAATAAAATGACGGCGAAAGACTCAAAGCGCGGTAAATATTTTTATTCTTATATTTCTTAATTCATTCAAACAATTAGGATATTGTAATTATAAAGCCATACCTGCAGTGCAGACACAGCGCCGCGGCGATGAGCGCGGCTAGTAGAGTCTGGTGCGTGTCGGCGTGCGAGTGCTCGTGCGCATGCGTGTGCGCGTGCGCATGCGCCAACGCCGGTTCGGCGCCGCACGCCACCGCGCCGCCGCGCGACACGCCGCGCAGCTGTCCGCACATTAAGTGCTCCACCACCACCAGCTCCTGCGGATACATCACGTTTTATGACTTGTTGACATAGAGATAATGGAATATATAAGTTAGAGTGGCTGTAAGGAGCGGTACATATGAACTGGGCATAATATACTAAGCTTTTTTTTTCTTTTAGAGACCTTATGCCCATGGGTATGTCAGTCTCCTTAAGACAGACTTGGCTTTATATGTCAAGAATTTTAATAAGCATTTCCGCCATTTCTGATTTCGGCTCTGCAATTATGCTAAGACATATCGCGACACCATACTTATTTTGGAGTCTTCAGTGAATCTCTTTCTACGATCCTGGTACCGGGCACAATCCATCAACAGATGTTGCAGTTATTTTACGTAAATATATAGAAAACACGTGTGGGTGTAGACGAATAATAATAATAATAATAATATATTCTACCACATACACACAACACCATCTAGCCCAAACTAATCTAAGCTTGTACTATGGGTACTAGACAATGGATAAACATACATATATACTTTTTTATAATAGTTTAGACAATTGAGTACAACGTAATTTTTTGTCACCAACTGCCGCGTATATAATGAACATTGGAGCAGTCCGTACCTGCGCCTTGTCGACGTCGCACTTGTCGATGACGGCGTCCTCGGGCCCGTACAGCGTGCCGAGCCCCACCTGGCGCTTTACCTGGAACTCCGTGAGCTGCTGGCTCAGCTCGTCCTTCGCCTTCTGACGAGCCTTGCGGAACACGTTGCGGAGGAGCTCCTCTTTCTCGTATTCTATACATAACAAATATTTTATAAGTAAAATAGTCCGAAGAACAAGTAACGCATTGTCTTTATTGTGCGATTTTAAAACACACAGCGTACAAAAATCGTACTATTTTGAAAACAATAATGTACATTCACATTATTCGTGGCCCTTACATGTTAGTATGTATGTATATAAAAGATGTACGTAATGAACATCAAAAGACCTCAAATCGATCCCTGAGGAACGCCTAATCTTTACAATTTGGCTATCCACTAATATAGACATAACAAAAATATAATATAATAAAATATAGAGGTAACAAAAAGAGCCAGCTTATCAAACGTAAAGGTAAGACGAACATCTCTCACTGATCTTGCGAATAAAATATTTTTTAAGCAAATGTGTAGTATAGCAGGCAAGCGTCGATAGAAAAGCGATAACATGACTTCAGTACTGCGTTGGAAATGAAAGACTCTGACTGTATTGAATATTTGCAGGCTTTGTATGGCAAAATGTAGAGATATTTCATTTTGTATAAGAACATTTTGTACCTATATTGAAAATAAACCGATTGATTGATTGACTGTTTAGAGAATATTTACCATTAACTAAAACTTGCTCGATTTCATTCGCCATATTTTCATCGACACCACTTAGCTGTAGTACCTGTGAACGGAAAATACAAATAATTAGAAACAAATATAAAACACCAATAAACGGCGGTAGTCCAAAGAAATAAGACATTGGACTTGCGGACATTATTAGACCATCTCAATGGTACCATACTACTGCAATATTGCAATATACAAATAGCATTTCTCTTGATTTAAAGCCATGTCATTATTTGCTCACCATGTATACATGCTATATAAATCGCGTTTAAGACTTGCAATAACAAACTCACTATCAATAGTTCTGTATTAGCAAAAAGATTTTGGAACCGATTGTATTTTCTATGTGGTTTATGAACCCAAGAAAAATAGCGAACCTAAATGAGATCCTTGAGGATTATATACTCTTTTGATTTAAGGCTTTCAGGTTTATTAATTGTAATCTATTTTTTGAATACGATATCCACCAACGCAACAATGACCCATGGATGCCTCAATTCTCCAATTTCAATAATAAGAAATCATGGTTTACTAGATCGAATGGTTTACTAAAATCTGTATAGGTAGCATGTACTTCTTTACCGGCATCCAATGCAATTGATATAATATCACGGGCGTCTTCAACCAGATTTGATACAGTTGATTTCTTTGAACGAAATACATGTAGATGAACATTTAATAAGTGCTTAAAATGTTCGTGAAGTTAGCGTTGGACTAATGGACTCCATGATCTTACCGCAGCATGACAGAATGGAAATTGGCCTATGATTTGTCACATTTTTAACAGTGCCAGATTAAAAGAGGCATTGTATACGCGTTTTCCCAATGGTCGGGCAATACACTAGTTGCCAAAGAATGTTTATATAGCATAGTAAAGGCCCTGCAAAATTTTCTGCACATTTTCACAAGAAAAGTGGTGGGATTAAGTCAGAACCGGGTCCTTTGTCACAATCCAGAGAGCTTAAATAATCCAGAATTTATTTCTTGTGACCCCAAAAGCATTGGTAATAGTCTTAGTTGTGCGATTAGAGCAACCTGTTTCAAAATTTGTATATTTGTATGAATAAAAATCAAAGTAAGAATTATGAAAAGTAGTGTAACAAAAATTGTTAAGTATGATGAAAAGAGACATGAATAAATGTTTAATAGTAGTTTTCATTTAACGCTGTATATTATAATCATGGGGAATTTTCGAGCCTACGTTATACAATGTGCAACTCACCGCGTTGGGCACTAAGAAGGTGGAGTGTATCTCGTAAGCCCAGCGCCGCAGCGTGTGCGTGTGCACGCCGCTCGCCGACCGGTACCCGTCCGTTAGTACCAGCAGTAGGCATGCGCACGCGCATCTGATAACAACAACAGACATATGTACATAAATATTATAAAACGTCGGTTTGTATGGTATATTTTTATGAACGATACTATAGAATGGCTGTCGTTTTTGTGCTCACCAGGTGGCGCCACTAGCGAGTAAGGTCCTGTCAAATATGTCACAACTGCTGTCAAAAGCAGTATTTGGCGGTACAAATGGTATATTGCAACGAAGTAGGCGTTACTTGGCGGAAGTCCATTGTAATAAAATTATTGGGATGAGAGGAACCCGCCACGCACCCTCGGATCGCCCACCCGAATGAGGCTCATTCGTTGCCGAACGGTCCTGAAGATGCCTCGCGCAGGAAAAAACATGTGTCAACGCATATTTTGTGTTCGAAGCGGAATATTGCAAGTTTGAGTTCGCTCGGTTCCCACTTCATGGCTGTCCCTATTCAGAGGAGTTCAGTATTGTCAACCTACTCTATTATAATTTTTTATAATTGGGGTGGGCAATCCGAAGGTGCGTGGCAGTTACCCCACTTCCCAATATTTCGTTTCTTTTTTTTGTACATATATATATACTATCCACTAGCACCCCTAGCCGTGAATTCAAATGTGATTAGACCTCATTGGATTGTATTTATTTATTTATTTGGACAACCAACAAGAACATACACCTTAAAAGCTAAGTTTCAAAGTTAGTGCTTTACAAGTATTGGTGCTGCCTTAATTACAGGTTGCCACGGAAAGCAAAATACAAACGATAGTTGGGAGCATAAGGCTTGCTAGAACTTAAAAAAAACTTATATAAACAATTTCTTACATAATAAGCATATTCTAAAAGAACAAAACTTTATGCTACTGTATATCAGCTTAGTGATAATAATATTTTCTTTTTAAAAGTTGGTAAACTTAGACTAAATATATCAATTTTCTTATTTTTACTAACAGAGTTATATTCCGATTGGAGCTTTTTCTAGGAGAGAAAAAGCCTAGGTAAGTTTTGGATCGCTTAGGTGTAAACAAGGAATACCTAGATAGCCGTGGAAGTTTATGAGTGATTGTAATATTAAGTTTCTGTAGCAGATGAGGACAATTTATATTACCATTGTCTAATTTATGTAAAAAAGATAAGTATTGTGATAAGCATGGTGTAACATTTGGTGGATGTTTAACATTAAAAGATCCACATTAACATTGATTCAAAAGATAATTACTTATGTAAATTTTAGTGTGCGTTACATGATTTGTAGTTTTCTTTTTTACTAGAGGAAACGCAACTTTTTTATATAAATTTCATATTCGCAGACATAAAGCAATGTTAGCGCATATGAAATCGCAGGCAAAGTAAAGCACAGGACTACATATCGCTAGGTCACTATTACAAGGTTCTATGTTATTTTTTGTAACTTTCGGGAAATGAGGTTTAAAATTTGCATATCAGTAAAAATAACTTAAAAAGTAACTTAGAACTATTTGCGATTTAATATTGTGAGGTGGTAAGTGCTTCCATCTATTACTATATTAGTCTAAACAAAAAGGAATGACATATAGAACCATGCAATATTCATAACTATTTTTTTTTTCAGAAATGTAACATGGAACCTTGTAATATTGGACCAGCGATATTAGTGCGTGCAGTTAGTTTCATAAATTATATTTTTAATATATTTGCAGTTGTGTAGGGTAGTTTTAATTACCTTCTTTCCCCTAGCAGCCAGTTGAGTAACACGGCCGTTCTTGCTTTGGACTCGCGTACAGATCGCAGGTTTGAAAACAGACCTGAGTACGTCGAGTTGTCCTGTAAACATTAACAAATATATATATTAAATTGTCATATGTATGATAGACTAGATGTTCCCGCGGTTTCACCCGCGTTTATCGTTACTGCGCCGCCCCCGTGGGTCGTAGCGTGATGTTCTATAGCCTATAGCCTTCCTCGATAAATAGGCTATCCAACACTAAAATAATTTTTCAAATCGAACCAGTAGTAATCACGCAGAATAAACCAGGAGAAACATCGTTTGTACTATGTCTGTAATGGGTAATTATTTTGCTGCGATGTTATTTTAAAACTGCTATATCTCAAGATATCCATTGAAATCGAATGATGTAAAGAGCAATTTTGTTTTAAATTAAATACTTGTGATGAATAACGTATTTATTTGGATAAGGATTAATATCATGTTTATAAAAATACCTTCGCAAATAATGCATTATTTTAGAACAAATTTCGTTAGCATAAAAATGGTTATAGTGAGCCAACCTTAAAAGATAGACATATGCTGTCGCGGACTTTTTTTTAGAACTTTTAAAGGGGAACAATTCTGTTATACATAATTTTTGCGAAACTTTAACTGTTTACGCAGCGCACGCAGCGGAAGCTCTCAAAAGGAAAAAATACTCTCCGATTTTGAAACATTCTTCATTGGTGCTCCGCTCCTATTGATCTTAGCGTGATGATATATAGCCTATAGCCTTCCTCGATAAATGGGCTATCTAACACTGAAAGAATTTTTCAAATCGAGCCAGTAGTTCCTGAGATTAGTGCGTTCAAGTAAACAAACAAACAAACAAACAAACTCTTCAGCTTTATAATATTAGTATAGATTATTTTAGAACAAATTTCGTTAGCATAACAATGGTTATAGTGAGCCAACCTTAAAAGATAGACATATGCTGTCGCGGACTTTTTTTTAGAACTTTTAAAGGGGAACAATTCTGTTATACATAATTTTTGCGAAACTTTAACTGTTTACGCAGCGCACGCAGCGGAAGCTCTCAAAAGGAAAAAATACTCTCCGATTTTGAAACATTCTTCATTGGTGCTCCGCTCCTATTGATCTTAGCGTGATGATATATAGCCTATAGCCTTCCTCGATAAATGGGCTATCTAACACTGAAAGAATTTTTCAAATCGAGCCAGTAGTTCCTGAGATTAGCGCGTTCAAGTAAACAAACAAACAAACAAACAAACTCTTCAGCTTTATAATATTAGTATAGATAGACAAAGTTGCATTACACCAACTTTTTGCCTACTATGTTTTTATGTGCTGCAAAAATCACCTAGACTCATAGGTAGCTGATTTTATTGGTCATGTTTCTGGAATATGTGTTATTACTACTAAGGCTTTCTTAACAGAAAAACCCAATTACATTTTGTCTGATCTGGGAATCGATCTGGAGACTATATAATAGACCGTATGCATAAACTTTAACTTATCTATACTAATATTATAAAGAGAAAAGATTAGATTTTTTGTTTGTTTGGTTGTAACATACAAACAAACAAAAATCAACTTTCGTTTATCTCAAAACCTAATCAACCTATTTTAAAAATTCTTACACGATTAGAAGGCTGTGTTATCACCGAGGAACATAGGCTATGTTTTATTTAAAAAAACACCGAACCAAATCTACTTATATGCGAGCGAAGCCACGAGCAAAACCCAGTACTTAATCTCTCGTGTGTTTTTTGCACACCTGATGTTCATAAGCGCCAAGGACATTCCTTTCACTTTCTTTTTGTAAAATAAATCCATTTGCAACAACCTCTCGATAGAATGTGTCATAAATACTATTTATGTAATTCTTGAGCACAAAGGAAGTCAATATTTAATACAGTTATCTAGTTCTATTTTAAATTGAATAGGTAGTCGAGTGATACTTACAGAAGCTGGTGAATCATCTTCTTCCATCGATATAATAGCTCTTTGGGGATCGGAACATGGCTGGAAAGACAAAGCATTTTGTTATTAATTTTTTATAATTTAATAAAATATTTACGGACATTCCTCCTATCCCGGGTTTTATACGTATATTAATATAATATTTTTAGGGGCATATTTATTTTAAACATATTTATTTTAAAAACAGCAGCGATAGCTCAGTGGGGCTACCAACAGACTACAATGCAGAAGGTCTCGGGTTCGAACCCACGTCGCGCACCTCCGACTTTCGGAAGTTATATGACTTTTCGAAATTATGTGCGTATTGATTGACAATTACCGCCTGCTCCGTGCCTTGGAGAGCACGTTTAGCCGTCGGTCCCGGCTGCCATGAACACCTATGGCAGTCGTTATTGGGAAGTCAGTGCCCTCTAATATCCTGACACTGGTCTAGCCTTAGGGTATCGTTAGCCTTCGGGTTGCGGAGGTCAGGTGGCAGCCGCTCCGTGTAAAAACTGCTATTTAGTCAAATCCGGTTAGACCAGAAAAACCGACCCCAAGTGACTTGGGAATAATAAAGGCTAGGGAGATCATGATGAGAGTTAGGGAACAGAGAATACACTTGTATTTGCGCACACACTTGTGCACTATAATATCTCCTGCGCAGATGGTCAGACTCCGTTAAGATTGACCGTCGTGGCCGTAATTCGGTCTGGAGGCATTATTATATACCTGCGTGTTAGTATGGTAGGGCGGTGGCGGAGTCCCGGGCGGCGGCGTGTCCCGCTCGGCCCACTCCTTGTGCCCCGCGGCGCCGCCCGGGGGTGCCGCGCTGGCGCCGAGCATCGGCGTTAGTACTCCGCACGCCGCGCCGCTCACCGCTGCGGATAATGGCGCTGGACACATCGCTGCAACCACATACAATCAAACGTTACTACATTACACAGCACGTAACAGAAAGGTAAAAAGTATATATTAGTATACCTATTATAAATGGATATAGTAACGAGTATAGAAAAGGGGATGTTAAGCTGGTTTGGGCATGTAGAAAAAATGGACGAGGAAAGACTGACTAAAAATTTATAAGGCTAGTGTGAATGGAACAGTCGCAAGTGGAAGACCTAGGCGAACGTTTCTTGATCAGATCGGAGGCCTTCTGGACAAAGGCCAGGTTAGGAGCTCCTTAAACCAGCGAGCGTGCATGACAAATGTTATGAAAGTGAATGAAGCCAGAGAAGTGTGTCAGGATCGTAGGAAATGGAAATCCGTAGTCTCTGCCTACCCCTCTGGGAAACAGGCGTAAATCTATGTATGTATTATAAATGCAATTAATTTGTTTGTTTGTTACGCTTTCACGCCTTAACTATCGATCATCACGAAATTTCGCATACACTTTGTCAAGGATCTCTAAGACATGAATGTGACAATATTCATAAACGTGAGTGAAACTGCCGGGAACATCTAGTACCTACAGTAATACTTTAACTTACGCTACCCCGACTTACGCGAACCCGAAGTTACGCGCTTTTCAAATCTCGTCAATTCGTCTTTTGTTTGAGCGTTAAACAACTTTCGATTATTGATTATAGACTTACAACCCCTACACTATTATTAAGGAAATTTACCTTATCTTAAATTTAACTTACGCAAATTCGACTTACGCGATTATCGCTCAGTCCCGCGATATCGCCTTTCACGTAAGTTCCGGCAATTCCTGTATTATATCATACTTACACCTGGTCTGGTCATGGTCCAGTTGTTCGGGAGACGACCGACTCCTCACATGTAGCACAGGCACTCCCGTCCTGTTGTCCGTCTGTGGCATACAACGAGCATGTTACAATCTTTACACAACTATATTTCGCATATATAAACCTAAATACTATGGAATTGAGAATATACGCTTTTTAGATTTTCAATGCCTTAATTTTATTTTATATTTTAATAATAACCAATTTGAATAATTAAGTTTATTTAAATCAACAAGAAGTTGTGTTGCCTTTGGAGAACAGAATAGTTATTACTGTTTTCAATTTCTTCAGAAAGCTGATTTCTTTCTTTGTGACATGGCATCTTAGTCGCGGGCATAAGCGATGTTTACCCGTTACCATCATGTAAGACGTTGGGACATTATTAGCCTAATCTCGTTAGTCATATAGCATAAATATGAGTAAGGTTTCAGTTCGATTCTCTGCCAGACGGTACAGCCTCTTGACACATTGACTACGATGGTGCAGACCTAGCCGTAGACATACGGACAGTACAATTTTTACATAATTTTATAGAAAATTTGTTAAAAATGAGCTGTACATGAATATAGGAACCTTTTCTTAATAGATAAGATGATCGCGGTGGCATTTAAATGGTGGAGTTTCTCCCTAAACACTTTACTACACTATCATGAGAAATTGCTTTAAAATACGCAAATAAATTAATTCTACTGTGTAATATTTACTTAAACGTTGTAACAAGACAAAGTATATTCTCAATTCCAAAGAACCTTTTAAGATAAACTACCATTCTTTTCAGCCTTACTAACAAAAAAAAGAATACATTTAAATCATTAAAAAATACTCTTATAGCAGTATTATTATAATCTTACTTGATAAGCGAATGAGAAAGATTTATACAATGCGTATAAATCTGTCACGTCCTTTCATAGAGTAATATTACAAAAACACAAAGAGGTATTGATACAGTTGCAGTATTATAATAAATAAAATATATAAGTTATTCGCGATTATTATTCAATAATACTAACGAAAAATTAGAAATGTTATATAATGTAATTTTATTTTAGTTTAGTTACTTATTTTTTTATTAGTAAGGCCTCAGTGTTCTGTGAATGAATCCATGTTAGTCACAATTCGAAATGTTATACATATAAATGCTTATAAGCATTTTTATAACATATAAACATATAATAATGATAATGTTCTTACAAAATATACAGGGGAGATATGACCTCATTAATCGAATAACATTGTAACTAAAAAAGCAAAATTTCAGTAAGATACTTCCTCAAAACAAGTCTCTGTTATCTTGCTGAGTTGGACAAAGATAGTACGAAAACTTGTTCGGAAAAATCAGATTTTGTGTTTTAATATTTTATTACATTATATTTTGAATGATTTTAAACTTCTTTATATACAAGAAAACCTATAAACAATCAAAATATAATGTAAGACAGAAATCGTTACTTAACTAAAACCTCGCATTCCAACCTCGAAAATAATATCGATTTAAAACATATTTAACTTATTTAAAACTAAGACACAGATAAAAAAGATGTTTTATAAACATTCAAGCATTAAATAAATTGGTACAAGCAGGAGCGATACAAAAATCAAGTAAAGAAAATGCATAGAATAATAAACAGACAGCCGGACAAGATAAAAGGTTTCGTATAAAAAACCTTCACCTGTTTTGATGAATGACGATAAGAGTGTTCGGAATAATTTAGGATAAATATAATGTTGTTTTTGTTTTCAACGTATGTTTAAATATCTTACAAAGGTGTGACCATATCTAAGGTTTATATTGTACAGTATTTCCAGACCAAAATAAAATATTATTTTTTAATATGTTCATTTGTATAAAAAATATATAAAGACCCGTTGTCTAGCATTATATAAAAAAATATATTATCTGAAATATAAAACACACTTAAATAATTTGTAATTTATACTTTTTTAATTTGTTTATGACAAAGAGATAATCACATTTTAGATTCGGTATCTGTACCTAAAATGATAAACTAATGAACCATGCCGAATTGTTTAATTTTTTTATGTCTATAATCTATATAAATTTTGTAAACCAAACAAAATCTGTAATGATTCTATAATCATTGGCGTTTTAATATGTTTTAATATCGGCTCAATAGTAAAACGCTAAACTGATATAAAATGTATTTAAATACTTCTAAATCTGAAGAAGAATATAATTTTTTTGCCCTTCAAAATGAACACACTCCACCTGATGGTAAGCAGTCGTGTGGTCTAAGAGCAGTGGCCTCCACACCGTCCTCATAGCAGCCGAGGCGATGTTGAGGTCTCTACTTTGACGGCCTGAGAAGATGCTTTTTCACGGCCCGCTTAAAGGACCCAGGATTGAAGGAAGAAGGAAACACGTACCTTGGCAAAGAATTCCATGCCTTGGTCGTTAAGAATTTAAGAAATAACAGCAAGTCGCGGGTACATGTTCGTATAACATAGAACCATTTGATTACAAAATGCCTACAATCCATAAATATGATCTCAACTTTCTGTTAGCCCCTCTTTTATTTAAAAGGTAACACTTCAACATATATTATTTTGATGCAAAACCCGAACAATAAACCCTCATATTGGAAACAATTATAGAACTATTCAAAACCCTCTTATCGTCTTCGTTACCTGTAACGGCGGCGGTGGCACATTCACAAGCGGGTAGCTCATTTGCAACGCTATAGAGTTAGGCTGCGGCCCGTCCAGCTCCCCATCCAGTGAATGCGACGATCTCCTGAACTGTTTCTGCTCATCATTGTACGCCGGCATCGACTGATGCATCGGGAACTTGTCGGGGTAATATCTGCCTTTGTAATACTGCTTGTGGGAGGGCGAAGCAGAGTTGCAGGGTTTACTCGGCACGGCTAGTGGATTCATTGGTGGTGGACTTAGAGGATTCCGCTTCGGTCTTTCTATCGACCTGGGTGGTAGAGGTGGTGGCGTGACGTTGTCGAGGCAGGTGGTTGGTACCATGGGTACGGTATTGTTGTGGACATGTCTGCGCTTGTTGTTCGTCTCGTCGGAGTTCTGACGGACCAGTGGTGGGGTGTTCTCCTGGCTGGTCTTGTTGCGCGCCTGGCGGAGGTTTCGCAGGCTCTGGCCGGTGAGGTTTGACAGCGAACGTGGCAGGCCACTGAGGAAGCCGGTGTTGGGGAGCGGCGAGGGGGACTTGTCGGTCGGCTTGCGGGCGGCCAGGCGCGGGGTGCCAGGCGCCTCCATAGGCTATAGTATTGGAAGTGTAAGCGGTGTATAACACATTGCGACTGTGTTAGGTGCTGAGATTTTGTATGTTGCTGTGTTGAGGAAACATGTGTGTTTGGTGATGCGGATTATTGCTGAAAGATACGAGCTACTTTATTTTCTACTTGCCTTACTTCAACGCAAAATTGTCTTCTGTTTACGCGAATGTTATTCATTGAAATTAAACTACTATATACGGATTTTATCGCGTTGTTTATTTGACACTGTATTACAACATTTTGAAAATAATTTATTTAGCTTAAAAATTAGTAAAGTTTAATAGTAATATGTAACAGTTTTTCAAAATGTTGTAATAAAGTGTCAAATAAACAACGCGATAAAATCCGTATATAGTAGTTTAATTTCTTCAACGCATTAAGCTTATAATAATTACTGTTTCAAATATTTTTTTGCGCATCGTAGGTAATCTCAATTATTGATCTTTAATTTATTGGACATTATTACCAACATGATTAAGTTACCTACATATTTGCTTTATCAGATTACACAATTATTTGCTTGATCAACTTTAAATTTATTTCCATAAAATAATTTCAGGTATTATTTGCGCATGTCAATAATTAAAAAAATGATAGACAACTAAACGGGTAATAAATTAATTTCGACAAAAATCGAACTGTACATCAAATAAGACAGTTTTAATATAAGCCAATTATTCCTTAATATAATCAAATACCTAGAAAAGTAATTTTTCTAAGATAATTAACAAAACCTAGCAGATTTAAAAATACACCTACTTCGAAATAAGTTCCTAAATGAACACCGAACTACTTTAAAACGAATAACGACTTATGATGTACCCTCATACTATACGAATGATTTTAAACACTTTACTCTTACAAAACTAAACACAAAAATCTCAACACATCAAAGCAATACAGTGAGAATATTGCAATGTTTATACATAACCAATACCCATAGTTCGTGAGACGAAAGTAACTCTTTCAAAGCATATATTTATCTACCCTCTGTCTGGTCCTATGCACTCACTTACTAATCAAACACCAGACTATAAAAAAGAACCTGTTATAAAATTTAAAAAAGTATATGACAAAAAAAAACATCCACATATATAAACAGGATGAAAAACAAACACATAATGATTAAACAGCCCGTTGATGACGTCATAGCGTCGCTGACGTCATGTGTGTGACGTCACAAGCATGCATAGAAGCAGACAAGGTACATAACATTAGACCGACTCGTCCCGAATTAGCCTGGTTAGTGAGGCTTTAGCTCTTTAGCGTGTCGACTTTACACTACGTTTGTATGTGAATGTGTGCGTATCTTCAAAACGCACACAGCGATACGTGTACGGATAGAGAGATATATCCATGTGTGTGTGTTGAAAAAAGAAGACTTCAATTTTAAATGTTTGTTAACCGTTTGTAGACTAAAGGCGAAGCATTACCTATTCTTATACTAATGGCCAGAAAAAGAAACACTCCTCGTAATATATACTGGCTATAAGTTAGATTCTTTCAACATACGGCATATAAAAATACTCATAGAATTGCATTTCCAAAAGCACATAGTCATCACTAAAAGAGAAATAAAGAGAAGATCGAACAGTTTTCAAAACGAGAAATAAGAGTGCTTGCGGAATTTTAACTCTATAATGACGTCATTATTATATACCATAATAATAAATATCTCGAATGTTTAGAGTAAAGTATGTATCAATAAATATAATATTTTTATCAGTACTCCGCTGGAGAATACCCTCATAATAGTAATCTTTAGCCAATTGGCTACTTTGGTTACACACACATATCAATGTATCAACTCATAACTAACCATACACAATAACTGCCTTACTTATAAACGAATCTCAAATATTTAAGAGATTGCTAGCGATTAATCAGAAAATAACTCAACTGTAAACATTATTCAATGTTGAGTATTAATTGAATAATACTTAAAGTCATGAATCAAAGGGATCATCAAAGGGATAATTGATCAAATTAAAAATAATCATTGATCAAAATGAATGAGTAACCCTTTGATCCATGCGATAATTAAAGTATTATTCAACAACACTCAACATTGAATAATGTTTATAGGTGACTTATTATCTGATTAGTCGTTAGCTACCTCTTAAATATTTGAGCCATTGGGCTTGAGAGATATTCAATTGAGAGATAGCTAAGTATTAGTTAGCGATAGTTTAATAAATAAGGCTGTATATATCTATGTAATAAATACAAGAGTAGTAAAGTCGAGGCGCCATAATAAAGAGCCGTACCGAGTTGTTATGGGACATATTAATGTTTAATACATAATGACACTTCACTTTCGCCTCTTAAACATTACACTTGCGGACAGGATGTTGTACCAGCTATACGAAATAAATATATATTACAGACATGTTTAAAAGCTGTTGTTTACTGGGGGGTTCTCTAAGAAACGTGATAATAGGGCAAGGAATACTCAGACTTGGAAGAAGTATTTTGTGGTTCACTTTAACATATTGCGCTGCAGTCGCTCGACGGCAGTCAGACACAATTGTTTTCAGTCATGTCTGGCATTTCAGCAATAGACAGAGTAACATTTATTCCGTACGGATATGGCTATCGATAAACTTCGCGCGTAGAGGCGATATGGTCATTTTGATGATTGTATACTAGGTTTAAGTGGAATTTAAAAGGCTTTATGAATGTATATTATAATAATAAATTACCTAAGGAAGAGGACACTGTTTCTGAAATGCAGCTCACGTTAGTTCAGAAGCCAGGAGACTGGCTATTGGAGGCAATGTATTTTTCAATTCCAATAAAACATTTTTTATTTTATTATAATAACTACTATTTATTATTTACCGAAACAAATATTACCTAGCAATTTCCTTCTAAAACAAACCAAAAAACTAAGCTATAACTACATTTACATGATATGCAAACTACAATATTAAATTAATTAATTCTGTCAATATTTAATGTCTATAAAATCAGCTCTGCATAATCCAGTAGTAAGCCTCGCTGACTATCGCCACTTCTCAATGTGGGAAGGACTAGGCCATATTCCACAAGCTGCCCGACTACGGGTTGGCAGACATCACACATATTTGAGAACATTATGGAGAACTCTCAGACATGTAGGTTTCTTCACGATTATTTCCTTCACCGTTAAAGGGAACGATGATTAACTATTCAAACAAATCAAGAAACCAATTTCTAACCTCATTTACATATACACACAAAAACATTGAATCAATTCATTCTGTCAATCCGTAATGTCTTTTGAAATAAATTTAGTATTTGGAACGTAGAAACCGCGTCCTGTGTCCTTTGCTACGTGAATAGTTAAAGGTGACCAATAAATCGGTCCTTTAATACGCTGTATTGAATATATAATGAGATTATTTGTACTGGTTCTATACATACTAATATTATACAGGGTGTTAGGCACACGGTTGTCCAAATGAAATAGAGATCTGGTTTGGGCTATTGCCAACGCGTTGGACTCAGGCAAATTAAATATTATTAGTTTTTTTTAATCATGCAAAGTCGATCTTCGTTCTGTTTTTAGCTCTTTGCGAAACTTTGACAGCCTGTTATAATTTTTTTACAAGGTGTCTATAGGAAATAATAATTTTAATGAAATGTAGCAATAGTTAACTAAAATAAAAAATATCATTATGACAGCTAAACTCATATTCGTTTAACATTTTTACAGTTTTAGTCCAAATTTCCGACCTTTTAATTTAAATAAAAATTAAAAGAAATTATATCGCTGAAACTGTAGGACAAAATTTAATTTGCCTGAGTCCAACGCGTTGGCAATAGTCCAAACCAGATATTTATTTCATTTGGACAACCGTGTGCCTAACAGCCTGTATATACGAAAATAATTGTATGGTTTTCACAGCTAAAATGCTTAACCAATGTTGGTAAGTTAAGTTTGGAGAAAGTTTAATGAATGCATTTTCAATACATTTCGTTTATATTTGCCACTTATCGTTTTTTAAATAGCCTTAGTAACTAACTAGTACTAGTAACTAAGTATAAATTAACATTTTCAGTAGTTATCAGATACATTAATTATTCTATTTTTTATAAGCTTTTTGAACTACAATGTTTATTCGAATGACGATTTACTAATTTATTGTTATAATTATGTTATCGTTATATCTCTGTGGAATCTGATATTCAGCTGAATCTGGTTAGACAATTAACACCAATGGTTGGCCCCATACGTGAAATAGTAAGAATATGATAAAGACAGATTAATTATTATTCGAATAATGTTAATATACTATTATTATAACCTAAATATGAGCCCAATTTAACAGCAGTACATTATAAAAATATATTTATGTATACAAAATCCTGTCCACAAGTGTAATTAAAAATACATAGAATAAAAAAATACAGTGATATATCGAGAAAATAAAAAAAAATTGGCTGCAACATAGTTACAAACAGCTATGTGACCAATAATAGTCTAAAATAACGGTGTAAGCTATAATAAACTGTAGTGCTTATAACATAACGTCGGTATTACCTGAGCAGCCATGATGGTGTCTATTTCGTGCTGGAGTTTGGAACATCTCTGTTCTGCTGCTAGCAGCTCGGCTTGCTTGCGGACGTCTGGCACTTTTGAGATTTCATCTGGAATTTGTGAGGTAGGCAATTACTTATAGAACTAAGTAACCATAAGTACCTAGATTATACATGGTTCATTCTTACCGAGAAATTATAATATTACTCTACTCTACATTACATACTGAATTCTCGACGAGAATTTGTTAGGGTAACCCAATAGGGATCCAGTTTAAGAACTGGGTCGCTTTTGTGTCTCGGCAAAATTAAAGAAACAATACCCTTGTAGAATATATAAATTTTGAGCCAGTACTAAAACTCCACTATACGGAAATTTATAAATGGATTAACTACAAATATTTGTATCGAATTTTTTAACAAGAGTACAGATTCACGACGATAGCTGGTGTCGACATAATATATGCTTATTGCTATACTTTTAGAAGTGGAGTGAGAACTCCTAACGAGACAAGGCAAGTTGAGAATTTTCTCGAAATAATATAATGAAATAAACCTTTAAAAAAGCAATTAGGAAACGAAACATTTATCTATCAGTTAAACTATTATATTACGATCTGATTTTGTTAATTCTAGAACTGCAGAGTAAACTCAGATAATCATCAATCGATAGTATAGGCCTTAAAAAAGTACATATAACTTAACTAAATCATATTTAATTAGTGAATAGACTTGTAAAATCTAGTTATCTAGTCAAACTCATTAGCCAAGCACATAATAATCCTAATTAACTGTAAACAATTACCTAAGTTATTATATAATATATTATTATACGCATTAGATACAGTATAAATATTATAACACGATTGTTAGTTTATATAATAGCAAGTAAACTCGAAAACAACTGGACCGATTCCAGATATTCGTAAGACGCATTGTCACTGAAGCGAATACGACAAATGGAAAAGAGAAGCAGAACTATGAAGATGAAAGTGATGTGGACAAGATACGATCGGGGGGATTAGCAGTTTTGTAGAATTCATTGTTATTAAAACGTTATCGATGCCTGAGTCATACATCATATTGTTGACAAAACGAAACCCCTTCACTCAGCTAAGTAGGTGTTCTATGTTATTTATTACGCTTACATACATTGATACACGTCTCTGTCACCAATGGGGCTGGCAGAGATGTATGACATCCACATTTCGCCGGCTATCTGTTTCAGTCACACGTAAAATAAGCTTATTGCCGTCAACCCGGCATAGACTGCGCATGCGCACTGCATAGAATTATCAGACAAACTCAATGTCATCTTGCCTGGGCATCGAAACCGAGTCTTCACGCACAGTCGCCTGCACACCCGCTGCGTCATCGAAGCATACCAATGTCAATATGTTATTATAATGGAAACTTACTGCGCAGATCCCGTATGAACTTCTGTTCCTTCTCCAGCATCAGCCGAACGGTCTGCACTTTCGACACCTCCAGCTGTCGTTGTTTCTCGGACTGCAAAATAAAAAATATAAGGTGTTATAACATTCCCTTCAATAATTCAAATCGTATTTCTTTTAAAGATTACTAGCAATTTGTGTTAAAATTACTAATATTCTCTGCAGCTAAGATATAATGAAAATGAAAAGGTTATGTATGTTTGTAATTCGGGTAAGCTATCTATTTTATATAGAGATATGTCGTTTGTATCACTATTACTAGCTTTGGAATATGCGCTCATATCCAGTTGCACTCATTGATCGGTAAACGATTAGCGAGGTTAAGTAACGTTGGGTGCGGTCAGTCTACAGATGGGTGACCGCTTAGTGGTATTTTATCTGATCGTCTCCGTGCTTCCTCCGAAGCACGGAGACGCTACTGTCAATTTGACCTGTTGTCAAATTAACAGTAGTCGTTAAGCCATGTCAGAGGCCTACGGGCGACTTGAACAACTCTTGACAACAGGTTGGCCACTAACCACACCAAAAAGAAAGAAAAGAAAAGCTTTGGAAAAGTATCCTATATAACGATTGCACGTATGGCTCAGTGTCTAAGTGGTCACCTGTTTATAGACAGGGCGCTAAGTGTGGCAGGTTCAATTTCTATAAGAGACAAATCCTAACTAATATTCTAAATGCGATTGCGAGTTTGTTTGTTACGATTTCATCCCTTAAACTTGCCAGGGGACCAGAAAAGGACATAGTCCTTTCATCCAACAAAATAATAGTGTTCCTGAGAGCTAGAAATTTATATTTACGCGACCAATATCAACGACAAGATCTGGTGACGGTCGCTATTCACCACGTTCTTTGACCGACATTTTATTTTGAACTAGCGAATAAATCAGGCTAACTTTAGTAAAGTATACTTTACTAAACTTTATTATTCCCAAGTCACTTGGGGTCGGCTTTCTAGTCTAACCGGATTTGATTGGATATCAGTTTTTACACGGAGCGACTGCCATCTGACCTCCGCAACCCGAAGGCTAAGGATACCCTAAAGCTAGACCAGTGTCAGGATATTAGAGGGCACTGACTTCCCAATAACGACTGCCATAGATGTTCATGACAGCCGGGACCGACGGCTTAACGTGTTCTCCGATTTATTTAACTTTAGTAAAGTATAATAGAAATAATTATATTGATTTCTGATATTGGTTTCCGCACACGTCACTACACAAAAGACGAGCATATATATCAATTTGTGTTGAACCTTACAATAGTGCGCTGCACCTGAACAAACATGAGTCGTTAAGGTCGCGTGCCTCCAATGCTTGTACGATACCGATAATACTTTCTTCAGTGACATTGAAATAATTTGGGTACATGTGTTATTCAACGTAAATATCGGTCAGAAAATGTCTGACAGTTCTGAAAGAAATAATGCATGGATTTTATCTATACTTTACATTACAAATATGAAAATATCGCGCGATTGAAGTTTTGATTTATTGACATTTATTTTGAAAGATGACTATTGGAAATTTAACAGAGTAACAAAATGGTATTACGCGCATCAGAAAATATATTTACGCCACATCTTCTTCTCCCTAGCCTTTATTATTCCCATGTCGCTTGGGATCGGCTTTCTAGTCTAACCGGATTTGACTGGATATCAGTTTTTACACGGAGCGACTGCCATCTGACCTCCGAAGGCTAACGATACCCTAAGGCTAGACCAGTGTCAGGATATTAGAGGGCACTGACCTCCCAATAACGACTGCCATAGATGTTCATGGCAGCCGGGACCGACGGCTTAACGTGCTCTCCGAGGCACGGAGCTGGCGATAATTGTCAATCAATACGCACATAATTTCGAAAGGTCATATAACTTCCGAAAGTCAGAGGTGCGCGACGTGGGTTCGAACCCGAGACCCTCTGCATTGCAGTCTGTTGGTCTCCCCACTGAGCTATCGCTGCTCCATATTTACGCCACATACATTTATTTATTAATGTAGGTATGTACATACACATTAATTTCATTTCATTTTTTAAAGACGTCACCCGCATCATGAAAAATTTTTGTATCGCGAGTGACCTTACAAACGTTCAAACAGCGGACACAAAAACACCTACACTCTGAACAAATGCCATCCGCGTAGTCGTACATTGCGGTCCAATGCTGGCAATAGTAACAATCATACAACATATCACTCCTACCGCTATTCTATTATCCGTCAATGAAAATCAAAGTTATTGTTCATGCCCTGTATACATATTTTTATAGTAAACATAATAGTAATTGTATTACGATTACAACTAAAGAATACTCTAATGAAAACAAACTATTGAAACAGGCATGTTTAATTGATACGGTAACGCATTGTGGCCGAGGTGCAACGCTAG
Organism: Catocala sponsa; assembly: GCA_963564715.1. Lineage (NCBI taxonomy): Eukaryota > Metazoa > Arthropoda > Insecta > Lepidoptera > Erebidae > Catocala > Catocala sponsa. The sequence goes on along the minus strand of OY751351.1, from coordinate 16,591,451 downwards.
TGTCATATGTTAAGGTTTTTAAATGTAATCAAAAACATAGACGGTTGTTGAGAACTATAGATAATAGGAGAAAAAATTTAATTCACCACTTGATACGACATACGATTTTTTAAAATTATCTTTGAAGGAAAATTGAAGCAAGGGCGGAAAAGAAAGACCGAGACGTACTTTTTTCCAGCAGGTGAAAGAAAAAGTGGGAATCGAGTCGTATCAAGTGATAAAAGTAAAGCAGAAGGCGGAGACATGTGGCGACTACACCACTAATAGGTTATTATTTCTTTATGGGTTACTGTCAAAATATTTTAATACACTCTACATTATACTATAGAGTCCATAATATAATGTAAAAGCGTATCATCTATACATATAATAAAATCGTAGGAAAGTCAAAACTGTACATTGAATATTTTTTTAAAAGAATACTTCGGGCGTGATCTACAATCGATATCGAAGCCAAAAATATAGTTTTTAGAATTTTTGTCTGTTTGTCTGTATGTATGTCCGGACTAAACTCAAAAAGTACTGCATGGATTTACTTCAAATTTTGCATGAATATTACTAACAGGTCGGGTCAACATATAGGCTACATATTATCACGCTATCACCTACGGGGGAGGAGCTGTGAATCTTTATTTTTCTTACGCATTCTGTGACAGCGTGTAATCTAACGACGCATATTTAAATGTTGTTTTTGAGTAAGCCATGCTATTATCTAGCTTTACATTATAAAAACTACGCCATTTAAGTAACTTGGGCAGAGAAATATAGTTGGGTTCCGCGGCGACAAACACTTTTTAGTTAAAATCTACGCGCACTAAGTCGCAGGTAACAGCTAGTTTGTGAAATATAATTATATTTGTAGTCCTTTAACCATGTAAATATAGGGTCGAAAGTTTTCGATGCGTAATATCCATAGTAAAAAAACTGCTATTATAATTATATGCCATCTATGATAATATCCTTTTACCTCATTTTATAGAGTGTATTAAACACCTTTTGAAAATAATGCACAAATAAATTAATTACATTATAAATCACAAAATAATGACACTTAATTGCGATGTTACCATTCGTGACTGATCAGAAGCCGTAAACACAAAATAAATACGTACAGAAGTCAATCTACATAGAAAGCGCGTTCGAGCAACGCACACATAGACATCGCTCACGGACACGACATCTCGGAACAGTTGAGAACAGTGCGAGCGCGAATGCCACCATCCGCTTAAGACGTCGTGTCTGTAAACTTTTTTGTGCAAAAATGGAGCAACAAAAAAACGTTATTATGATGATTTTTTATTTGTGTAGATATTGTGTTGTTTTTAGTGTCATTTGATAGGTTTAGGTCTAAAACGGATAGGGCAAAAGAAATTGTGTAAATAGGGTAATCCGTTTAGACATCACACTCAGCTAATTAGTAATATTAATGACACACTTACTGATGTAATGGATTTGCTAAAAGACAATAATCTTATACTTAACCTAGAAAAAACTAACCTTGTTGTTTTCAGAAATCGTACAAGGCCTAATATCAATATTGATATTGTTAGTTCTGGAACGAGAATCAAAGAAGTAGAAACTGTAAAATTTTTGGGGCTCCATGTGGACTGTAATCTGAATTGGAAATTACACGTTGAAAGTGTTTGTGGTGGACTAAGTAAGAGTTCGTATGCTTTATATATGCTATCAAAGGTAGTAAATTTGGACACTGTGGTAGCTGCATATCATGCGTATGTGGAGTCGACTTTGCGATATGGTGTCTTATTCTGGGGAAACTCCACGGAGTGGGAGATGGCATTCAAGGCCCAAAAACAATGTGTTAGAGCCATTCTAAGACTTAGACAAACAGATAGTTGCGCATCACACTTTAAGTCTCTAAAGTTACTTACTTTGCCATGTATTTACATATCTGAAGTTGCTATCTTTGTCAAAAAGAATATTAATCAGTTTAAAAAACTAAGCAGTAGTCGGCAACAACACAAAATTAAAATGATTACCAATAAGACAGCATTATTAAACAAAAGTGTTTTCTGTATGGCTACACGAATTTACAACCACCTACCAGAAGAAATATGTAAAATTAGAAATGTAGAAGAATTTAAACGTAAAATGAATAATATGTTGGTACGAAAATCTTACTACAGTGTAAAACAATATTTTGACGATAAGAATGATAGTTTATAAGATTGTTGACTTGATTGTTTTAATGTTGACATATTGATTGATTATCTTTGCATGCCACATTGGTTAAATATGGAAGAACTTGTAACCTGTATAACACCTCATTAATGTACCTATATTTGCAAATAAATTGATTTGGATTTGGATTTGGATTTGGAAGTTATTAGGGATTTTCTATAGTGAAAGTTGTCAAATGTAAAGTTTTATGTTTTTCTTCTGTAAACTTTTTGTATTGTAATAGTAGGTATGTTTATTGTTTTGTTTTAATACTGTAGAATAAGTTTTTTGCTATGCGGGCTATACTGCGGGTTTGGAGTAGCCCCCTCAGTCACCCATTCACTTTAATATTAATTTGTGCGGCCGGTTGTTTTAAGGTTACAGTAATTTATTTTAGATAAAATTATATCTTGTTTCAGGCGAACTGTGTGGTTGAGATGGATCCATAGAGAAGATTTAATAGATTCATGTTGCTCTCGTGCTCGTGTGTGTAGCAAGTTATTTACCTACATTTTCTGTGACAAATTTCTAATATAAGAATGAAATTAAAATTAAAATATTTTAGTTATTATTGGTTTATATTATTATTATCTTTCTGTTTCATTCTCAACAATAAATCAAACAACTAGATATGAGTGCCACTACTACGTTTGTGCATAAGCGAAAGTTGACAACCCTAGCGCGACCGCCGAGCGTAGGTATAAAGAGTGAAGTACATACACTTGATTGACTTCTGCACGTATTTATTTTGTGCCGTAAACGCGTTTAAGGGCCTTTCAAAAAAGTACTTTTCCAGAGCGATACCGAAGGCAAAAGCTTTTAAATAAGGATAAAATGTGTTACGTGACGCGACGCATTCAGTAGTTGCAGCCGCTTATACACTATCAGTGATGACAAGGCCGAGTATTGATATATACACTTCAAGTAATGAAGTGCTAACTATAATACAATAAGATCATACTGTTGACTCTTGACTGACGACTGGAACGGCCCAACTAGGGATGTACCCCGGCAACGACAACAGTTTCAGAATATAGGCTTATCTTTTCAAGCAATAAAAATTCATTTTTATTTTCTTATCAGTCCGAAATGTGAGTTGCATATTGTGAATGAGTTCACCTAACCACAATGAAGTACCAGAAAGGCTGGTGCTAGATTGATAACCGTTTGTTCCGACAATTTTTTAATCGTTTTTATGATTATTTGCAAGTAACTAATATTTTTTAACGCCTGAGAATTGATTGACAGAAAACGTAAGAATACTGCATGGCTCGGGAATTATACCTCGGATTCTTAATACACAAAGTAGGATTTACTACCGCTGCGTGTCTTATACTGAACAAGTTTCTACTATCTCCTAGTAAACTAATACCTCTGGGATAAAATAAAATCATTAGTGTTCATCTAGGACATGACTAAGGTTGCCACCTTTATTTTTAACGAATAGAGTACATTTACTATCTGAGGTAAAAAAAAATACAAGATCTGAAAATAAAGTATTATTAATTTAACCAGCTTATTAGTTGCCATAGTTTTGTTGATGCTAGTAACATCTAAGAAATATTTATTATCAAGGAACGTCTTAACCGGATCTTTATAATACACTAGCTGTGCCCGCGGTCTCACCCGCGTCAATGGTATTTGTGGTTACTGCGCCGCTCCCGTGAGCCGTAGCGTGATGTTATATAGCCTATGTCCTTCCCAGGGTCTCAGGCTATTTCCATTCCCAATTTCATCAAAATCGGTTCAGCGGATTGAGCGTGAAAAGGTAACAGACAGACAGACAGACAGACAGACAGACCGACAGACAGACAGAGTTACTTTCGCATTTATAATATTACCAGCTTTTGCGCGCGGCTCCGCCCGCGTGGTACCTACATCAGTAAAAAGTAGCCTATGTCCTTCCCCAGGTTTTAAACTATATCTGTACCAAATTTCATCTAAATCGGTTGAGTGGTTTAGCCGTGAAAAGGTAACAGACAGACAGATAGACAGACAGAGTTACTTTCGAATTTATAATATTAGTAAGGATAGTAAAGATGTCTATATTAACCCATTCGCTGTCCCGTGATAGATACAATAGAAAATCTATTGTTATATACCATATGTGGTTCATCGGACAGGGAACGTGTTAAGATAGATAAACAATTGCTTTAATTCAATTTAGGGAACCTATAGCGATGCTTTTAGTAAACAATTAAATAAAACCTGTAAATGTCGACATTAGGTAAAATAAAGTATTTTCGCGTACTTTATTAACCTAATAAAGTATAAAGTACGGTTACCCGAAATAACGTACAATACTTTATTATAAAGTACGGGTGGCAACCCTAGACATGACTTATCGGTACACCAAGTCTCATCCAAATCGATTCGTTCAGCTTAAGCGTAAGTAACAAAATTTCAAACATGTTCAGAAACTTTCACACTTAACTTAAGCTGTTTAAGTTCAATATGGCCATAATTAGTTAGTATTTAGGCCATTCTTTAAACATCTACATGTACATAACAGGTATGTTGCAAATACAAATACACAAACACAAATCAGCTGGTCCACAGCGCACGTTTCACAACGCGTTCTTGCGTACATCACGCCGTATGATTTTACAATACACACACTAACGCATAACTCGCACTGATAACACTACAAGGTCGACTTGCATTTAAATGTTTTCTGTTTGTTTTTAATTAGGTGCATTCTTAGTGAGGTTTTACATAATATTATCTTACGTTTGTGCGAATAACTTTTTACTTTGAAAACAGTATTTTTATAAATATAAAACTTTCATAGTTATAAAAAAAATTTAATCGAATTGAATTTATTGAATTAGCGAATGAAGCCAGAGAAGTGTGTCACGATCGTAGCAAATGGAAATCCGTAGTCTCTGCCTACACCTCTGGGAAACAGGCGTGAATCTATGTATGTATCTATACTAATTTTATAAAGCTGAAGAGTTTATTTGTTTGTTTGTTTTTTTGCTTGAACGCGCTAATCTCAGGAACTATTGGTCCGATTTGAAAATTCTTTCAGCGTTAGATAGCCCATTTATCGAGGAAGGCTATAGACTATATATCATCACGCTAAGATCAATAGGAGTGGTGCACCAATGAAGAATGTTTCAAAATCGGATAGTTTTTTCCCTTTAGAGAGCTTCCGCTGCGTGCGCTGCGTAAACAGTTAAAGTTTCGCAAAAATCATGTATGACACAATTGTTCCCCTTTAAAAGTTCTAAAAAAAGTCCGCGACAGCATATGTCTATCTTTTAAGGTTGGCTCACTATAACCTTTTTTTATGCTAATCAAATTTGTTCTAAAATAATGCATTATTTGCGAAGGTGTTTTTATAAACATGATATTAATCCTTATCCAAATAAATACGTTATTCATCACAAGTATTTAATTTAAAACAAAATTGCCCTTTACATCATTCGATTTCAATGAATATCTTAGGAGATATCGCAGTTTTAAAATAACATACGCAGCAAAATAATGATGAAGTTTGTACTGCGCGCGCATTTATGATGTGCAAAGCCGGCCGAAAACTACGAGATACCATGCCGCGCGGCTCAGACGCGTGGTCATGGTCGGCTCCTTACGGAACGGTACACGGAACATCACGCCACGACCCACGGGGGCGGCGCAGTAACGATAAACGCGGGAGAAACCGCGGGAACATCTAGTGTATGTATAAAACTTTTGTTTAAAAGACAATTCTCGCTCTAGGTATTATTCCTGTAACGCGCGGGCCTTTACAAACATTCAAACAACGGACACAAAGACCATCCAGCCTTGGAACAACCATTTGTTGGTTACACAGATTTTTGTCCCGTGTGGGATTCGAACCCACAATACTCGGCACAGTGGCAGTGGCGAGCCGACCACTTAAACCTCTACAATAAACATTTCACGACGTTTTAGTTGCTTTTCAGCAGCCATGGTCACGGCTGACTTGCTTTCTTTGATTTCAATGGAGTATTTTTTTTGGTGGCTAACAAGCATACGGCCCACCTGATGGTAAGTGGTCACTGCAGCCTATGGACGCCTGCAACACCAGAGGCATCACTTGCGCGTTGCCGACCGGAAGTGGGAAGAAGGAGCGGGAAGAGGGAAAGAGGGTGATTGGGCCTCCGGCACTCTCACTCACCGAACGAAATACAACAGTAGGAATACTGCTATTTCACGTCGATATTCTGTGAGAGGGTAGTCCTGCCCCGGTCGAGCCGGCCTATTCATGCTGAAATCAGCGAGGCTCTACTAACTATATTCTTGGTGACGATACAAACGAGCCGAAATATCGTCCAGGCAAATACCACACTCTTACAGGAGATCAAGCACACTGTTTCTGTTTTCGCACGGTAAGTAGGAGTTCTAAATACTTACATTCCAAGCTCTCACATTCTTCTCCATTCATCCAATCTTTCAATAACTTTTTCTTTGGTTAGTAACGCGGGCATAATACTTTTGACATTACTAGCGATTATATGCTAAACTAGCTGACCCGCGCTACTTCGTCTGCTTCATATAAGAGACTTTTCCCCGTTTTTGCAACATTTTTCATTGCTGCTCCGCTCGTATTGGTGGTAGCGTGATGTTATATAGCCTATAACCTTCCTCGATAAATGGGCTATCCAACACTAAAAGAATTTTTCAATTCGAACCAGTAGTTCCTGAGATTAACGCGTTCAAACAAACAAACAAACTCTTCAGCCCGTACTGATTTATATAATACTAGCTGTACCTGCGGTCTCACCCGCGCCAGTGGTATTTATGGTTACTGCGCCGCTCTCGTGAGCCGTAGCGTGATGTTATATAGCCTATGTCCTGCCCAGGGTCTCAGGCTATCTCCATTCCAAATTTCATCTAAATCGGTTAAGCGTATTGAGCGTGAAAAGGTAACAGACAGACAGAGTAACTTTCGCATTTATAATATTAGTAAGGATTGTCTTCTGTTTACGCGAATGTTATTCATTGAAATTAAACTACTATATACTATAATCTAATTTATCAAATTAGTAAAGTTTAATAGTAATAGTAGTGTAACATTTTCGAAATTATGTAATAAATTGTCAAATAAACAACGCGATAAAATCCGTATATAGTAGTTTCATTTCAATAAACTCTTCAGCTTTATAATATTAGTATAGATTACCTACATACTATCAGGCAGGCTGTAAATTCCGCCTGTAGCAAATCCGCAGCTACCGTAGCATTAAACAAAGGCGTACGATAGATAGAAAATATATAGTTATACTCACGTTGACTGGCACGGGCGCTGTGATGGGCGTTTTGTGTCTCGATGTGTTCTGCTGGACAGTCAGCACTGTCGTGGGGTTCGCTGGAACATAACAACACCAACCATTAGATTGTGTATACAGAGCAAATTAACATAGGCAGGTAACTATACAGCTTATTCTGAACATAAATCGGTATAAAACATACATAACCTAAAAACATTTTTAATTTTCATAATGTTTTGTTATTTACATAATATCAAACCTTAGACAAAATCACAACGATTTTTTAACGCACGCCGACAAGCGTCGCCGAGCTACAATAGCAAGGAGTGCATCATGCTGCGCATGCGCAGCGTTTTTCTTATTTACTATCTATACAAAGATTAATCATTATTGATATTATAAGTATTAAATACATTTAAATCAATCACATTAATTTTGTATGATTCATTGGATTGATACTATACGCTCTTAAAATTTGGCGAAAATGCAAAAGGTCGTATAACAGAGAGCTCAGGTCATATTTACAGGTCAACAAACGTTCAAGGTAATTTATAATCACGTGAGTTATAGAGCAAGGAACACTAGCTTTCTACTAGAGACACGTCGCTTACGAACTTGTTACCTTACCAGCAGAATCAGCCATTCATCCCTAAAGTATCACCATAAAAGTTACAATCTTCTTACTTAAAAACTTTGTTGCGTACTGTCTGACTAGCACTTAATCTATCTAATAAAACGTTAGTCAAATATGACCACAGATTTGTAGGCACTTGTTCCACCGCTAGTGTCGGCTGAGAAATGACTGCATCTCAACCAGAGAGAATTGTCCTCGAAGAAATCTATAGATGCCGTGTATAGAACTATACAATATACAGTTATAACAATACATTCTAGATACAATTACCTACATATTTGAACCATGGCATAATACAAGAATTGTTTAATAGACCATGGAGTTTCGTGTTCGTCATGACCTTGAGCGAACGTATTTTTTTTAAACATCGCCCACACTATTTGTCATTTTGTCCACATCGCGGAGGATTTTATTATAATTGAAACAACAGACAGAAACAACAAATATTTGTGTTATGTAGGGATTAAACTCACAGTACTCGGCACACGGAGAGTGGCGAGGTGACCAATCAAACCGACGCCGCTGAACAGTATTTTGAAAAAATAAATACAAATCCGGTATAATTCTCGAAGGGTAGGCGGCATTGGACTGCAGCTACACACAGCTAAGCTATGTTTCAGGTCTTAGTAATAAATAGTTAGCAAATTGCCATCAATCTAACACAGTTTTAGAAGTCGAACTGCTACCCGAATGTTTCAGAACACTTTGTCTGACACAGGCATCAAATCTGAGACCTCACAATAGCAAGCAAACAAGAAGTCAGTCATCAGGAGCTAATCAACAAAAATCCAACAACAATAACACAATTTACAATCCATTCCGCAGAAAACGTTCAACCCGGTTAAAACACAGAGCTAATAGGCGGGTCCACACAGAGGAAGCAGCCTCGCGAGGCATTTGCCGCGCGAGGAAACGGTCCCCGAACGAGCGAGGCAGCCTCGGTAACAACGCGAAGCTGCTGCGCGCGGCAAGCCCGAGCCATTTGTTCGTTCGTTTAGTTGAGAGTTAAGACATCATTGCACTACACGTACGTGTTGCGGTGGCAGCTAATTATTATGCTCGAGCGAGGCACGAAACAGAATACGCGTGCGTCCAGAGTGCGCGCGGCAAACGACTGAGGCGCCTTTGAGCAAAACAAAAAGCCGACACTCGGTGGCTCGGCCGCTCGCCCGCGGCGGTACACGCGCTTTCCTCGGTCGAGGCACGTCTACATAAACCGAGCAGCCTCGCGCGGCAAATGCCTCGCGAGGCTGCTCGCTTTGTGTGGACCCGCCTAATGGAAAATAATTATATTCGACTATCACTATTCTGCAATAGGTATTGTGATGAGCGAAAGAATTTGCAGATTGCACAAGAAATGTTTATCAGTTTAATGGCTCTATAAAAAATTACTTATGTACCTACATTTTATGCAAATAAAAATATTCTATTCTATTCTATAGTGCCATCGTTAAGGCGGTCATGTCAATGTCAAAACCTTCGTCTGCGGAACAGACGACGGTTTTGCCCTACGGACAGAGAAGTCCGGCTCTGTGCTTGCGGGTACCGTCTCTAGTCGAACAATCGCAGGGCTCTAACGGATGTTTTATCCGTATCCTTCGTGTCATCATCATCATCATCATCATCATCATCAGGCTATAATAGTCCACTGCTGGACATAGCCCTCCCCCAAAGAGCGCCATAGCGCCCTGTCTTCAGCTTGCCGCATCCAGCATCTGCCTGCAGTCTTTCGCAGATCGTCATCCCACCTGGTCGAAGGGCGTGTGCTTATTATAAATGCGAATGTAGGTTTGTTTGTTACGCTTGTGAAAGCGTCAAGAAGAAGGGTGAAAAATAAAGGCATCATGGGTGTGACTGGGATTAACGCGTGAGCCTTAACTACTCGACCGAGCATCATGAAATTTCGCATATACGCTGTCCGGGGTACAGAAAAGGACATAAGGTACCATTCATTTAGTAAAAAATAGTGTTCCCAAGTGAGCGAAGCCACGGGAGAAAGCAAGTATTCTATAATACCAGTAAAATTGTCCGGTGCACTGCTGTCCGTCGTCTACACAACATCTAAAACTCTCACGACACGACGCGACGCGCCACCAACGGATGCTTCAAAAACAATATTTGTCATTCATAACATCATAATTCATAACTGAATAATAGTTTGGATGGAAAAACCGATATTCGGTTTCCAATTCGGGATTACCAAAATATGTTGATTGTTGGTATGTTTGTAATCGAACTGTGTTTCATATGTATACGACTCACGTCTTTATACACCAGAAGGGCTAATGCATAGTAACAAGATTTATGATTAAAATAAGAAAACCGTTTTATTCTTCTAAATTATATACCTAATTTCACTTATCCTAATCACCTACCTAATTTCATATATTTAACTATTCTATTACTTTTAATTGAGCGCCTGAAAGTGTATCAGTGTCACGTAAAAACCCGTTTATCGAGCTTATATCATATCCAAATTCGGTACCTATTAATAATTCCTTAACATTAATTTCCTTTTACTTTCTTTTCTTGTCCGATAGGGTGCGCCATCGTCAGTAACACCATCGACTGACATAATGCGGGGGCGTACAGTAGGGTGATCGAGCAAAGTGAAACAATAAATGTAAGTACACTAATCACTTTTATTGTCTTCACAATAAATTAACACGAATGTCTTGCACGAAACGAATGACAGGTCCTAGCGAGGAGGTTTGCACTCCACGACGGTAGAAGATCCGTCGAATATAGCGTGCGTCTCTATTAAGTAGGCTCCGTCGTAGCACAAGGCAACTCCCGCACTAGAGACATGTCGTATGTACATAACATTAAAACAACGGACACAACAAACTTCCAGACCTGAAACAACAATTAGTGGATCGTAGAAATCTTTGTCACATGCGGGGATCGAACCCACAACACTCGGAGCAGTAAGCAACGCCGAGGTAATCCTAATCCTAACTAATATTATAAATGCGAAAATGAGTTTGTTTGTTTGTTACGTTTTCACGCCTTATCTACTCAACCGATCAACATGAAATTTTGCATACACGTTGTCAGGGGTACAGAATAGGACGTACCTTTCATCCAGAAAAAATAACTGTTACAAACCTAACCTAACCTAACCTACATTTACGCGAGCGAAGCCGCGAGTGAAAACTAGTAAACTAATAACATACAAATAACCGATTCGCTTATGCAGTGACAATTCTCACAGTTTCTTATCGGCTACAGTTATTGAAATGTATGAGTTCGACCCAGTAATTGATTGAACTAGCTCAATCAGCTGTCGTAATTTGGTACTACATGCTACAATTGTTGCTCTGCGCTAGAATTCTCTATGAATTATACATGAGTAAACGTTGCACGCGTTTCTTCTTTCGTGTGACATTCTATGTGAAAATTTTTAGATGCGTAAAGATAATGCATGCGACGACTGCTGTGAAAAAATCTAATGCCTGGGGTCAAGCTACATGTAATTGGGTTTTTCTGTCGAAAAATTTTTAGTAAGTTTTGATATAGGTACCCTTACTTATCCCTTCGGCGATATAGAAGTATGTATATATAAATAATATTTTTTTCCAATGGCAAGAGGAAAACCTAGGCGAACGTTTCTCGATCAGATCGGAGGCGTTCTGGACAAAGGCCAGGTTAAGAGCTCCTTGAACCGACGGGCGTGTATGAGGAATGTGATGAAAGTGAATGAAGCCAGAGAAGTGTGACAGGATCGTAGCAAGTGGTAATCCGTAGTCTCAGCCTACCCCTCTGGGAAACAGGCGTGAATCTATGTATGTATGTAATTTATCACTTGAATGTAGTGTCCGTGTGCTGCAGCTGACATTCATATTTGATCGCGTATTCGATGTCGAGGAGTTCGATTACTGGGACTTGGATAACGTAAGACTTAAAACATTGTTGACAAATAGTGTCTGCCTATCTCTTCGATGGTATAGAGTCGAGAGTATATATCTACTATTGCAATTATTTTTGTCATCCACCGCTAAATATTATGTCGTAGTATGTTTCATTATACAGTCCTTGTATCGTGATATTCTTTTCTAGCACTTAAGCTAAGCTTAGTACATACATATAATAGCTAAGTACCCTTATAATAACGACATATAAAATATCAGTTCAAAGGCCTGAGAGCCACAAAATATACGCTCCAAACGTATAAGCTCGGCAGTTTGCGCTCATCCTGGTCGCACTGAGCGCATATCGCTTGAAGTGTATATTTGTTGCGTGGCCCTTGATGTATAATAATAATAATATAATAATAATCATTTATTTCAGATTCATCCTAAGATTACATCCATATTTGTTAGTAAAATTGCGAGCTTACAAACTAATGTATGGATGGATGGATATACGGTATCTTTTTGGATTGAATATTAAGACTACTTCTTCTTCTTCGTGTCTGTTCCAATACGAGATGTTGGTCCCTACCTCGTATCATCTGCACGACTTGCTGGTGCGTGTGATGATGCACTGGCACTGAGTCTACGCGCAGGATCCTGTCGCCGGCGCGCAGGCCAGCGCGCCACGCCGCACCGTGCTCCTTCACTGACTGAACGTACACCGGATTGTCACCTAGAGACACACAGAATTTAGTTAATCTTATAATAATTACATACAGATATTATAGCCATACAAGTAGAAATATAAAACTAGATAATACTAGATAAATATACTATAGGATATTTACGTGTATGTCCTATGGGTATGTTGAATGAAAACTATTGAAAACATGTTTTTACAGAAATTTTCTTTCTCCTCGTGGCTGCTAAAAAGGAACCTAACCGCCGCGGAAAGTGTAAACCTAAATCTAGATAGTTTAATAATTTAAATAGCTTAAATATTACTAAAGATTACCAGTACTTAGTAGTTTAATAGATTCAAAATTATTTAACAATAGTGTTTCATAATAAATAACATGATAAAATATGTATAATGGAATGGCCACCAAACCATCAGTGCATTCTGCCTATACACACATAAAACCTGCCATAGTAAAAAAAAATATACAAAATCTACTCAATAGACTATAAACCAATATGATTGACGTACATACAAACATTGAAACTCCCCAATAACGCATTCAAACCATGTATAACTGTTAAGAATGGCGCAGCCGGCGACGTTCATGTCTTTTGGCATCCGATTGCTGCTTGAATACCAGCGCCAAGCTTTCACTTACGCTGACAATAGATCAAGCATCATATAGGCGTTTTGAAGTACTGCTAAGCATTTATTTGCATTACAAATTATTTTCAATAGTATTGAGTGTTTGTTGTTACGCAGGGACATCGCCTTCCTGTCTGTCTTTTACTGGCTATATGTGTTTATTTTTATTGCTGTTGGTGACAAACAAACCAGAGGTACAACTAATGGTAAGTGACAGCTAAGAAGCAATCCCAAGCAAACAAAACCATTGCTAAAGATGGTAAAAACACAACCATACAATCAAAAATAAAAAGCATTGGCTTAAGCATAAACATCTGCGCAATTGTTCCGGATTTGTATGTTTGGGTAGTGTTGTTTTCTGTTAGGAACAGCTCTGTTCTTATTCTAGATGTTTTTCTCCTTAAGCTACTTTTACAACGACTTCTCTATTCACCCCCTATGAATAGGGATTCGCAAGTTGACCGAACTTGCGAGTTTAACACCTGTTGGACTTGTTGGTTGGTCAGTCTATAGAGTTCATAGACAACCGTGACCGCTTAAAGACGGTCTGGATGCTAGTTTGCCATATATGATAGATCTCTGCCTTTAAGGATATACATACATACAGGCATGATGCAATATATTGTTAAGTATTGCCAGATTTCCAGACGAGATCAGATACCTTATGAAGAAAGGTGTGTACTCTAAACAGATGTAGGTGTATAAAGCAAGAGATATACACCAGCATCGTAGCCAGTGGCAGTCCGTAATCCCTGCCTACCCCTCTGGGAATCAAGCATGATTATATATATGACTAGTGGAATATTTGCATATCGGCACACGATTGGGGACAAGTTTCGCGAACGCTCAATTCCTCGTTTAATCGAACGACGCAGGTACACAGAATTGCACACCGTGTTGCGAAATAAAATTAATCAAACGACAATCCGAACGTGTTAGCGGTACTAATGAACTACATGATAAGCACGAGATATGAGCAAGAATTCATGTCATTGCATCCAGGCAATGGAAAACGATTTTGATGTTTATTTTCCTTTTTTTACTAAGTGCAGAGACTTCGCATATTGGTTACCCGACATCAGGGATGTCAGTCATCTTTCTAGAAAAATATTCGCTATGTTGTCAGGACCATAGATCATACTAGTCTGACTGCAAGAACACGAAACTGGGTTACTTGACTGCAATTTACTAAGAGATGGATATATTTGACAGTGGAGCTATTCTAGATTGAGAAAAATCTCAGGCAAAAGGTCTTTCTTTGCCTAATCCTGTTTAAAAAGGTATAGCATGGTGGAATTCCTACACCGGTTAATGAGTTAACTAGTTGATATCACATCGGCACTTAGTGCAGTGGCAGTGGCCAGACTACCACTTAAACCACTACGGAATCTGTGCAGTCTAATGCACCACCGATTAAAGCAGATCTGCGGGTGATTCCTCGGCATCCTGCAAAGACTGTACCGAAATATCTTAAGCTATACTATACACACAGACTATGACCTAATCCTTCTCACACTGAGAAAAGGCCCGTGTTTAGCAATGCGACAGTTTAATACAGGGCTGATATTAGTATACTGTACATGCAGAAATAATAGTATGGTGGCATACCGGAGACTTTCATTCCATATCCATGCTCGTCGCGTACGACGGTGACGGTCAGCAAGTCGTCGCCGCCCGGCGACCCCGCCCCGCCCAGCATCACCTGCAACAACAACACAAATGTTTATTTAACATACACATACATACGTAGAAATATTATAAAGGCGAACATAGGTAATAGAGGTCTGATGGTCATATTTCAAAAATAGTTTATAATATTATGACAAAAAAATATTACATAATTTCTGAAGTATAACGTTTTATTTACTAAATTAAAAATATTTTCAAAATAGAAGAAGCATTATGAATCTGGTAATTGGGGGTAATAAAAATAGTTATTATAGTCAAATGGAATAAAAAGGACGCACGTATTTCATTCAAACGTAACAAGTATTTAAATACAGGGGTGCAAGTGAGATAGTGAGGCACTAGTATTCATTTTATCTTCATTTTCTAAACACAATTTTGAAGCTATTTTGATTATTTCTTCTATTGCTTTTTGCTGTTACGTTCAAAATTAGCAAACACAATGTTAAAGCCATTATAATACCCTAGTTTTTTCGATTTACTTTTGTTAATTTTGCGTGTGTCAGGAGTGGGTCTAAGACGGTAGTGCGACAACAAAATAGGCAGCAGTACAATTTGCACGTTAAACTTTGATGGACAAGGTTCATAATAAATCGTCATTCGTGCATACGAACATACAAGTTACACGCAAGTGAAGATGAACCATGCGCAGTATAACTGTGGTTGTTCTGTACCTTCTTTATCATATCCAAAACCAAGTAAAGTGAAGTCGGTTCTCCTCCAGCGTTGTTTGTCATGGTGTTTGGCTCCTCTAAGTATTGGAGAACATAAATTTTTGAGAAAAGAAAATCGATAGGGCGACACCATAATACGTCGACACAAAATAAAAAGGAGATCCAAGAAAAGGTAACTTTACTATCTTGTGTACTATCAAATAAACTCTTTACAGGTAACTTAATAAAACTAAATTTAATGTTTGTTTGATGTAATTGAAATACATATATTTAAGAATATCTTTGTGCCTGCGTTTTCATAAGCGCGAACATCTACATATCCTAAATTAGCTTAAGGGAACGTATAGAAATATTAAACCCAGCTAGTACCATAACACCGCTGAAAACCACATCCGGTTTCCGTGCACGCATAGATATACAATTTTCTAATAACAATTTTTACTACAGGTATATCAGAGTGGTACGATATCCATGTGACAGGTGACCATCACTTATGACGAAAATGTCGCAAAACCAGGCAAACGCACTTAAAAATATTCTGATTTGGTTTACGAAATTGCCCACATTTGGATAACGCGATCATCGTTCCAATAGTCGTGTTCGTCAATATTTAAATTAGAAATTATGTTTCAAAAATATTTATAAATACCTAATACTAGAATGTAATAGAAATAATAAAAAAATGGCTCGTCAGCTTAATAAGCTTAAAATGTGTCACTTTAACATAGCCACGCCTCATTTAAACGCTGCAAATCTACATAACTAACAAAACCCATCAAGCAAGTAAAAAGAAAAGACAGCATAACCACAATGAATGACTTTTCGTAAGCCGATTAATGGAAAGGTATTACATAAATAATAGTATAATCAGATACAACAGATGCAGTTTTCTGACAGTCTCAAGAATGTCTTAATGCTGATAATAATGATATTATATGCAAAACCAGACGAATCGGCGCAGTATTAAGCGCGACCGCATAGTTTGTAAACCCGTCAGAAGTTCTTATCAGACATTTATTCAGCATAAGCATTTTATAAGCACCAATGAGCATGTATTGTATGTCGTAGAGCTCTTATAAGAGACCATAAAATTTTGCATAATACAATATACGAAAGATATTCGTGAGGGCTTAACAAAGCTTGCTTTAATTTTCCATTTCTTTTGCTATCTGTTTATTAGAACATAATCCAAAGCCCACAAAAATCCTTCAGCGGAATACAAATGTATCAAGATGTAACGTATAAATAAATAAATTTCCATTCAATTCGGTTGAAATATGCCGAAGATAATTTATATGGAAACATCAATACGGGCAATCTTTCTCTGACCCGATCATTTCAGACATTTGTAAGGTTAAAGGATAAGAGCACTTTATAGCGACGAATGTGCATTAAGAAATGTGATGAAAGTGAATGAAACAAAAGACGCATGGATCGACTAGACACTCGGTAGTCTCTGCCTGTCTTTTGAAACAGATGTAAATCTAAGTTCGTATAGTCGTTCGTAATTTCTAAGGAGCGCTTAAATAAGCGCTCCTTAGAAATTCGATTAATAAATCGGATAACAAGGATAAGGGTAGGCACACTTTGTAATAGGCAAAGCATTCCTTGCCACACAAACCCAAGTAACACTTTGCAAGACGCTCACGTACAGAAACAAACTGAAACTTACACAACAGGACCGATAAGGTAGTCAAAAACTAGTTTACTTTCAATAGCACTAATACAAAATGACACAGACATATTTAAACAATAACATAGCGAAATAGCCATGGCCTCGAAGTATGACGTGTCGTACCATCATAAAAGCAGCACCAGTCATACAGGAAGGAGCATTACGGGCACAAAACACATTTCCTTTTACTGACACTGTTGACATGGCGTGGCCTCACATGCGTTTAAGATAACGCCATCACTTTGTGATATAATTCGACATTATAAATTAGTTGGATGGTACAATTAAAAGAACATAGAAATTTTTATTGAAAATTTACTTTTATAGTTCCTAAACCAAAATAATCAATATACCAGGTTACAGAAATAGTGTGACACAGAAGATGCAGTAATTTAAATGATAGCCTCGCTACTTCCAGTGTGCTAAGAGTTATGGATTCGTTCCGCATACGGGACAAAAATGTGTGCGATCCTCAAATATTTGTTCAGGGACTGGTTGTTGTTGGTGTCCGTTGTAACAACTCCTAAAATAGGCATTATTCTTAGTGCTTAGTTCAGTTTATGCCACGGGGCCAATGATACAGACTAATGAACCAGACCACTGAATATCAATTCCCAGTGCAATAGCATGGTAACGTACATTTTGCAGCGCATGCGCAGTCCTCAGCTACACACGCAACGTTCGTGCTTCGTACACAAGAATTTGCAATACATTACATGATATTATTACATTGTATGGATGCACACGGTTGCATAATACACATAATTGTACTGGTGCAATGTCACGCAAAGGTGTGACAATGATACACGAACGAAAAATAAAATGAGTCTAAGCACTTCTTTTCTATACAGCCGAAGGGGTAACCAAGCATACGACTCGACTGGTGTATACTCGGTCAATTGATCCTTGCAACATAAGAAATAGCACTTGCAAAATGCTGACTCTTGAAAAATGCGGTTCTTTCGTTGCTAACGTATGGAATAACGATTGATGTGTGCATGTCCTCTGCTGACAGCATAGCACTTCCTTAAGGTACGCTTAACACAGCCGGAGAGCACAAGATTAATAATAATAATAATATTCTATCACATACACACAACATCGTCTAGCCCAAACTAAGCAGAGCTTGTACTATGGGTACTAGACAATGGATAAACATACATATATATTGTTTTTTTTTTCTTCTTGTAAATACATACATATTATACATAGAAACACCCAGACCAAGACAAACATCCATGTTTATGCACACAAAGTTTGACTTGTGCGGGGATCGAACCCGCGACCTCAGGCGCGGCAGTCGGTTACACTAACCACTACGCCATCGAGGCCGACAAAGATTGTTATTATAGTATGACGAATTTTACCAGCAGGACATTTTCAGTCTTAACAAAATCTTAGGTTAAACCAGGATCGCTTTGAGCGCTTGGAGCTTCTTACTATTCTAATTTCCAGGATCTAGAAATCGAATTTCGGATCTAATGATCTCCAGGCAAGCAAACGCTTATAAATTACGCCTTCAATCAATATAGCAGTCGAATACGCAGAACAGTTCATGATGTTTCAATATTTGATCAGTTATTGAAGTTGATTTAGAAATCATTGCTATTGATGCAACCTAAATAAACGACACACGTGACATGTCTGACGACAAATGGCAATATGTATTATATAGTATACATTTATGTTACTGAAGTTTTATGCAGTCATATTATGAAACTTATGTTATATATATTTAGGCTAGTAAAGGTAAGACTTTTATGGATAATAAGATTAGGACATTGATGGTAAAATTGAAGCTTCGAAGGATATGTCAAATACAAGACAAAACTTCAAATCGTATGGTCTATAATAGCTCAAATTTGAGCCGAATCCCAGGTATATGCAGAAGGTTCACTATTCTCTCTCTTTACAGTAACTACAGCGGCATGCAGTATTCTTTACTCTGTCTTAATTAATGGCGATTCCATTCCTTTAAACTGGCAATTGTAAATATAACTTCATAGAACAAAATGTACAAGTGTACTGTATGTAGTTTAAATTGTCATAACTTAATTATTTTTAAGAGATTTGGGGGATAACATAAAATCCGTTTGACCGTTGTCGTTAACAAATTTTTTTGTTCTTCTCACTATCAAAAACCCAGTGTTAGTGATCTAAACGACCCACCATTTGACCGATCGCCATTTCATCATTAATACAATCACAAATCAAACAACTAGATCTAAGTAAATTCCTTCGTCTTTACAGCCGAGCCGTTGCACTGTATCCGTAGACAATACATCAGACTAGAATCAAGATACAACAACGGTACGCTAGTTATAGTATAAACATAACAGCATTAAACGGGAATCAAAGGAGACCAAGTAAAATACGGTTTAATTCTCGATGGAACGTGTGAATTAAACTCCCTAGCGATACATAAACAGGAAACGCAGGAATATAATACTGCAGCTCACCATCTCACAAGAAAAATAGACTTTATTCGTACAACTTTAAGGTGTAAATTAGTGTGATAGTGCGAAGTAATGAATGTACTATAATGTTATATTATAAACATAAGTTTTACTTTTGTTTGTTTTATCGGGAGTTCATTGAATATTTTTACGAGATCGTGGACGGTATTGTCTGACGCAAATGGCGAAGTATGAATGTGTTTATTACAATGATTTTGTTTAAGTATCATTAAATAGTTTATTTTACAGCACTGCTGGAACATACGTCAATTTTATTATTTATCTAAGATAGTAATTTGAAAGTCGTAAGAATATGTGCAACAAAGTTTCGTTTAGAAAAGAACAATCCAGAATGGTATGAGAAGATGAAATGGACGACGCCACAAGATCTCGAACATAAACTTTACTTTTGATGATACACGTATATGATTTATTATACATTGCATTCCTGATAACCCGCCCTAATTAAAAGCTAATCGCTTGTGTTAAAAGTATATTCACGTCAGTGGGTGTAATGCATTTCTGCCTTCTTCTTTGGAGATATACAACAAAATAGAGTAAGGTACGTAACGTAACTCTTTCTTATACAACACGAGTCGCAGGCAGTCTTCTTACTCGCCTGATGGTAAGCGGTTACCGTAGCCTTTGATCGCTTGCAATACTAGAGCGTTACCAGCCCTAGGAAAGTTAATAAAACAGCACAAGACTCGCACTGGCAGTAGCATTACCTTTAAACCTTATTTTATAAACTCTTTTGAAATATAACCATTCGTTTTGATACACCCACGTATGTCATTAAATCATACTAGAAAAAGAACTGTAGTCTTTTTCTAGAAATGTCTTCGCGGCGAACGTGCCACGTAAAAAACTGTTTATTTAGTTCTAGCTACGATTACATCGAGACTATGAATACAGTGTGAGTAACATACAAAGGTTATTCCACTGACATAATTGTTAGGCACCTGAGGCGATCATAACATAACATTACGCCTAAAGGAGGAAGGCAGACGAGTATCATGTTTTATTTCGGCTGCTATGGAACCTACGTAATAGTCTTCTAATACAAACCTAGCCAGAGTTCGTGATATTACTGAGAATTTCCATACAGTAAACCTTCATAAAATTTAGCAGGTCAGTTTTTGGCTACGTGGAATAGTGGTAAAGTCTTTTAAAGTAAACTTCGCTAGAAGTCGTGATGTTATGAAGAAGTTATCTAGAGTAAAACTTGATAAAACCATATTACAGCAGGGATAATGCAGTGGTCAACATAACCTAGGCACTCCCAATGCATCGAGTCTTTTACATTCAAACTCCTCACGGTGTCAAACATTGGTGTGATACATAAATAGTAGACACTGTGTGTCTTGTATCAATATTTTAATCTTGGACAAGACTCCGTAACAAAGGAATCATTCAATCACTTTTTCTTTTTCTTTAAATAACGACTCGCACTACCGGTAATCGATCCCGGAACCTAACGCTAGGAAATTGCGCAACGCACTTACGCCGCTGGACTACCAGGATAATCATCTAGCACAATATTGTTATGAGAAATATCTATAAAGCATACCGCTCGTAAGCACTTAATGTGCACTCAGTGAGAGGTAAACAATCGGCGAAGTTAAGCAATGTTTGCACAAGATCACTATTAATGGGTGACCGCTTTATAGTATTTGAGCTGACCGTGTCCGTACTTTAAAGAGAAATTTTGGCTCTTGTTTTTGTTAGCTTTCTAGGGATTTGGAACTGAATCTTTTAGTCTTTGGCCATAAAAAATACTGCAGAGTACAGTTATTATAACTTATATTGACTCCACGGATGGCTGAGACTGCCGAGAATAGTGGGTTCGATATCCATATGGTAAAAATAATTTTGTGCTTCCAAAATAGTTGATCCTAGTGCGTCCGTTGATCGAATAAGCCGCCCGCTTTATGGACATTCAAATCAGGGACATACACAAATTATACCTAGCGCGGATTATTCTAAAGTAAAAATATAATATCCGAATACCGATCAATTAGTTGTCTATTTATTTAGTTGTCGATTAATGATAGTTTAATTTGTCATTTTAATTTTCTAATCAATAATCGACCGAATATTTTTGATCCGGTCAAAGATCGTATTGGTATTCCCAACGGTTAATGGAAACTGCAATAACTGTACTTTTACAATATCTGCGATATACAGCCATTTGTAATCCACAAATATAACCACATATTTCTGATACACGAGCACACAACAAGGGCGAATGGCGAACTCTCCTATACGTGCCGACTAAAATGACCCATTTAACCCTTCAACTTGATTATTAAAGTGTTAGAGTGAGAACACGGGTCACATATCAATACGCATTGGAGCGGACGGGCAATATCCAACCCTGTTCATGCTCAGCTTGCATTGTGCGTAGAAAATTGTAGGATAAATAAATAGAGCGTAAATTATAGGGTGGGTGAAAAATTGCAGGTTTTACCTACCTTTTATTACGCAACTGACTTTTAAGGGGTAACTAAGGGTAGAATTGACCTTTTGTAATCTTTGAAACACGACTTAGATGATATGTTGATTTTTATGTTTAAGTTGCTCTACCAAACTCACTCTTTAAAGCAAGAGATGTAGTAAATAGTGATATAGCTCGCCTGATGGTGACCGTGACTACTACCGTAGGTACCCCATGGTCTATTCCGTCGCTTCCAATACCAGGGGGTAACAATAAAAAACCTAAACGAAGATGGCGAGATCACTTAGACGTCTTCGAAAGGGACTGGCAGAGAATTTCTTCGAACAGAGTAGTTCGGAAATCCAAGGGAGAGGCTTTTGCCCAGCAGTGGGACATAATAAAAGGCTAAGAAAAAAACACTCGTGACACATCGACTCTATGGAAAAGGAATTAAAGATGGGATGAAAGTAAAGTAATGTCTGATGTAGTCAGTTATTTGTAAACATATATACATAATACATAAGACGCTCAGACTTAGTACAGCTATTACTAAATCATACAAATTTGCTCGTGTGAGGACGAAAACCGCAAAACTCGGCGCTAACGCAGTAGTAAAAACGAAGAAAGTTTTTCGACTAAAATAGCGGGCGGATGAGCCGGGTCGCCTGGGTACCACGTTCTTACAGCAACCCTACGTATTATTAGTAACACTGTTACTGCGTTTCGCAAGGTGCGTAAACTTCATAAATCCTATGAAGTTTTATGAACGCACGCATGTGAGACTCCGTAGATAGGCGTGTTTTAAATCCACATTTCGCCAATTATGTATGTCCCATGTAAAAAAGCCTTTTGACAACTTCAGGACATAATAATTTTCTCAGACTCTGTGCTGCTACTAAAACTGTCCTAACAGAAAAACCTAATGTAAATGTAAACATTTTCCACGGCACCATATTCCACGAGACCGCACATAGTCTTACGTAAATTCATCATATCCCACACATTAATATCACAGTCTTATTGTTGAACTTGTTAATGTTAATTTGTAAAGTCGACACGAATTATATCTAACGCGAAATTGTATAGTTTTGATTTACTCTGTCTTAGCGTTATCGCACGTTTGCTGTAGTCGAATCGATGAAAAGCTGCGAGAAAACACGCAAGCCTTGGCGATCTTTTCATATTTGCTTCCTCAAGGCACTGGGTAATTTTCTCTAACCACCATACAAGCGCTTATTCTTCGGATTGATATTGATATAACATAGCCAAAACCTTTACACGACAAGAACTCTACCTAGATAACTTTTATAATCTTGTAATAGAGACAATACAACAAGCCCAGTGACTAAACTGCAGTCAGCAGCTAGAATATGACCACTGGAATTTTTGCCATCCAACATTACACATTGTAAAACCACTGACGCCAGCGCATACCAGACGCGATATTTAAAACCCTTACGCCATAATAACATCACAAAATATTAATTATAATGCGATCGTGTGCGACGATGCGCGGGCGCACGTCTTGTAGGCAAATATTAATTTTGGCAGCGCACGCGCGTCAAACCGCCGCATTGACAGGGAGGGCCATGCCAAGATACACTGGACACAAGTATAGAAGAAAAATATACGAAAATAATTGACAAGATTTAAAATAGAATTTGTTATTAAATTTTTGGCCTCCTGTTATATTTTTTGTTTAATACATTTTAATGACAGGCGTCATAATATTTGGCTGGACGTATTTCTTTAGGGAGGCACTACAGACTGCCAATTTTTGCACCAAAATAGAGACTCGACTTCCTTTTAATATTTGTTCCAATAATAAAGTAGAGTGGTAAGCATGGCAGAATCCTCTAAAACCTATGGTATCCCTGATGTTCCAAGCTGCCATAGGTAACGGTAACCGCTTACCATCAGGGGAAACGTGTGCATGCTTTCCTAACATCAACAACATAAAAAGTAAGCAACGGGAGCGTGATGCAAAATGTCTAACTTATAATAAATCTAGACAGTTTTATAATAATCCAACAAAGTTAAGTTGAATGGATAAGGTTGACAAAGTTTAAAATGATTATGACTAAAGTTGAGCTAAACCAGAGACAGCTAATTATGTAAATACTAGATTTTGCCCATAGCGTCGTGTAAATGTAGGTTAGGTTAGATTATGAACATAACTTTTCTCGGAATGAAAGGTACCCTACGTCCTTTTCTGTACCCCTGAAAACGTGTATGCGAAATTTCATGATGATCGGTCAAGTAGTTAAGGCGTGACAGCGTAACAAACAAACAAACTCACATACGCATTTATAATATTAGTAGGTATAAATACATCTAACCCACAGAAGATCACATGTATACATAGTCTCGTGCCTGAATTTCCCTGAATAGGTAAGCAGAGATATGTTACCTGTATATTTTAATTGCAATATTTTTAGAACCTACGTAATAAGCAATGGTCGGAGTAGGTAGAGCTATTTTTTGAACTTGCGATGCGATCCTAATATGGACACTCCCGGAATACCGGGATTTGAAATATATTATCATTAAATAAGTTAGAAATTACTTTGTTAAAAACTATTCATGTCTTAAGGAATTATGAACGAACACATAACCCTCTCCACTCTCCCGATGGGTAAGTATAAGGTGGACACGTTTCAGGATAATGAAATTAAAAACATAATTTTCTGTAACAATTTTGTATAGACAAGTATCAATAGCCGTTACAAAGTTATTCTAACATTCTACAAGATCATATTACCTTACAAATTGTTTGTTCCTGCGATATTTAAGATACCTATGTTAAAAAAGAAAGACTATTTGTAAAATTTACAATTAAATCGGTGCTAAGACGCATAAATAAATATCCTTCAGACCTGTCTTTCATTCAAGCCGCAGACTAAAAATATTTTAATATGAACATATACTTTAATATGAATATTCCAACGTGTTTTTCAATTAGAATAGAATAGAAAAAAATATATTCGGACGGCACACAAGAAACATAGCTAATACACTGGGACATAGTGGCAACAAGAACAAATGAACAAGCAAACAAGCACACTCTATAAACTGAAGTAATAGAGTGAGTCAACAAGTAATTGTCCAAAAACAATTTAAATACTGTAGAAAGAGACAAAAACAGGTGCGTTTCTCTAGCGGCGCCTACCGCTATCGTTCTTTTGTTTCCACAAGTCATGTCGCCCGTTACACATAAGCGGCGCAACATCGCGAGTTACACCTGAACGGCAGAATTGCGCGCGTGCGCATTGAAAATTAGCAACGCGTCGCTGATGTTAGTTTGACAAAGTCGTGCGTTCACTTACAATACATAAGACAAGTTTTATTTTATTCTTGTTAAGAAATCAATTAATGTTTTGGAATCCCTGGGAATGTCCATATCAACATCAACGTTTGCGGTTATTGAACCAAAATAGCTCTACCTACTAATAAGGGACGAGTCTATTTTCGTCTCTCGGACGCTACTGAAACTTTGCTTACAAGAAATCCTAATAACATACTCTATACCAAGCATCGACCTCGGGACCTCACGATCAAATGCGAACCTAAGCTACGGGGCTAACGAAGCAAGCAAACGAATAACAAACAGTGTTACTCTATAATTAAATAATTTTTAAGATCTAACAGATCCAAAGAGATTCAATGCAAACACAAATTGCGCAAGCGCATTGACGCAAAATAGGTGAGGTTAATGACAGGTTGTTTTGATCGAGGCGGCCGTTGCATCAGAAAGTACCAGTAAAGTGCCGCGGCACTAACTAGAGAGGATTTAGCAAGTGCCGGTTAACCTTGACCGGGATAAGCAGATTAACTATAAAAACAATCGTTCCGCAGATAAGAAACGAGTAAACGATTAATTTTATGGTTGCTCTTAGTAAATATCAAAGGTTGCATGACTTAGGTACTGGAAAAGAATTTAAATAAACTACAAAAATACGTGTATTGAAATTTTGAAAGCTTTAATGTACACGTAACACTTATATTAGGACATCCCCAAATGGTAGACAGATCTATGTATACAAGCGGTCGCCTAATGGTCAAAATTCGACCAAAACTCCTAAGCTTGCTAGTTTGTTTTCTTTTTTCTTTATTCCATATAAATAAGGTACTATTTATTGTAATAATGAAAACTTGTTACTATGGTTACCTATAGGTAACCATAGTTACAATGAATTGTACGACGTCAGACGAACAATGCCGAAATACTACGAACGCGATTCGACTGTGTGTCAAATGCATGGTTGTGTGCGTGCAGTGTTTTTTTATTAATTTAATGTATTTCTAATGCATATTTTATAACAATATTAGGATTCACCCCTCCTCTATATAAACTTTAACTGTGCCAAATTTCATACTCCTCCGTCCGCGCAATTTTCGTAAAAAGGGGTACAAAGTTTTTGCTTCACGTATTAATATATAGATAACCTCATGACATAGCCATGTGCGGTCTACATAATATCTACATTTGCAGTCTACGACTCTACGTGCTTTCCCGACAGGAAAACTCAACATGATAAATTACACTACGATGTTATGACTCGAGAATATTTATTCATATACAGGCCAATTTTGTGGAGCTTGTAAGACTGTTCCTGTTTATTATTTAAGGCGGACAGAACTTCTCATTGTGTACATGTGTTCTCCATAATGATCTCGAAGATATGTGAAGTCTGCCAACCCGCACTGGGCAACCTTGGTAGACCTAACCGTTCTCACACTGAGAAGCGGTCCGTGCCTTATATAATAATATAATAACATGTTTCTACCCCATAACCACACGTATTTGTTAATCATATGCTGTAGTTACGATAACTTCCATTTCAAACAAGACTACCACGCATTGGTGTTTATTGCCTGAACCATTTCTTTTAATATTCTCACTAAACAGCGAAAGTAATCGTCGGCCATTTTAGCACATGGAAGGACGACCGTTTACGGTTGATGTCTCAATTCTTCAGTTTAATAAAAATGTCAATGAATTGTTATCATCAGTGTCAGACAGCAAACGTTAAACACACCGACAAGACTTATAGACCGACAACACGCAACGGTTTGTCTACGAAGTGGGTTTTCACAATTTGTACAAGCTATCGCATTTATCGACTAGCCGAGGTACGGTTTTATAGTCAAAATACACGCGGTTAGGCTCAGCCTAAATATCAACAGGCAGATACCTGTTTACTAGAACATAGTAGTAATCATCAATATTACTTGGAGATAACATTTAAAAGTTAGAATAAATACAGTTTAAATTAAGAGTAGTAGAGCCTCGCTGATTTCAGCATGAATGGGCCGGCTCGACCGGGGAAAGACTACCCTCTCACAGAATATCGACGTGAAATAGCAGTATTCCTGCTGTTGTGTTTCGTTCGGTGAGTGAGAGTACCGGAGGTTCGATCACCCTCTTACCCCCTTCTTCCCACTTCCTTTTCTAAAGGGTCGGAAACGCGCTAGTGATGCCTCTGGTGTTGCAGGCTTCGGTGATCACTTATCATCAGGTGGGCCGTATGCTTGTTATCCACCTTAGTAGTATAATTTTTTTTTTAAAGTTGGTATAATTCAGTGAGGATACGAATGAGCCGGCTCGCCTTGGGTACCATCCTCTAAAATGAAATGGTATCCTGTTAAAGGATGGTACTTTAGGCGAGTAGAGAAATTACACTGTGACTGCGATTCGACCTGTAAGGTAAGAGTTCCGGCGGTTTCATAAGGTACGTAGTTACGTACATATGAGCCAGCAGGGCTTTACAACGCAATTTTATTGTTTTTATTTAAAAAAGACAACTCCCGCACTAAGAATAATTCCTGTGTCGCGGGGGACTTTGCAAACATTCAAACAACGGACACAAAGAACACCCAGACTCGGAACAACCATTTGTGGATCACACAAAGTTTTGTGCCGTGTGGGATCCGAACTCACAACACTCGGCGCAGTGGCAGTGGCGAGGCGACCACTTACGCCACTACGCAATCCGTGCAGTCAAATTTCCTATATTTTCATTCCATGATGAGAGTAAATCAAGCAAGATAGATATGCAAGGATCTCTGGAAAGGGAGAGAGAAAGACATCTGTAATCCCAGTCTACCTCTCCGGGAAATAGGCGTGAGTCTATATATGTATGTTTAATAGCTAACTCGCGCAACTTCGTCTGCTTCACATACGAGATTTTTTCCCATTTTTGCAACATTTGTCATAGATGTTCCGCTCCTATTGGTAGTAGCGTGATTTTATATAGCCTATAGCCTTCCTCGATAAATGGGCTATCCAACACTGAAAGAATTTTTCAATTACAACCAGTAGATCCTGAGATTAGCGCATTCAACCAAATCAACAAACAAACTCTTCAGCTTTATAATATTAGTATAGATTTCTCCGTTATATTTATTCTTTTACCCCGCTTTAACACCGTGCCATGTTTGGTTTTACATGTGATCCTGGGCTATGGGCACCATTTACCATCAGAAGTAGCAAGATTTCCACCTTTGTCGTATAAAGAAAAGCCTTCCTATACTGTTAACAGGCGTGAGTGTCAGTACAAACGTAATTGTCTCCGTCACTACGGTAGTACACTTGCAGAAAGTGTCACACACTTGAAATTCAATCCACGTATGCGTAGCGAGTTGTAGTGAGATTTATTCGTACGTGTACACTTTAAATGTGTACTTGTGTGCGTGAGCTCTCACACACAAGTATTTAAAGTGTGAAGAATATAACATATATGCAGAACACAAAGGAATTGTATTAGAAATTTGGAAAAGCCCGACTGGACAACTGCTTAACAAGGGCAAAGCCACAGTCAAATAGGCTATCTGTGGTGGTATTTTCCTGTGATGAATAGGGGTTTTCAAAGAACCTTGAAGAGTCACACCATCTCATTTTCCTGTAAGGAAATTAGCAGCAGGAACTTAGTAGGAGGTATCACACCTACATCGAATATTAAAGAGAATGCAAGCCGTCCCTTCCCAGTAGCCCATGTACAGCTTACAAAACATTAGACAACTTTGAAAATATATTCATAACTAACTAGAAACAAATACTAATGTTTAGCCTTACTATTAAAAAATATTCTTAATACTTAGTTATTCTAAACTAAATAGCTCTTTAAACCCTAAGAAATGATATACCTATGTTCAACGTCCCGCCGCTGTAACTTAACGAACACTCAAAGTTGAGTAACGTTTATAACCGATTTATTTCTAATCAATCGCTTGGTAATACTTACGTATCCCTTATAATTCCAATTAGTTTATAAGCAGTTATTATATTTCATAACAAAAACAACCTCTTTATCAACAATATGTCGCAAAAGCACAATTAAATTCTAACATAACTGCCTCGCTCTAGAATCTAAGGCATCGACGACTAGATCTAATCTATATCCAGTAAATTAATAAAGACAACCTATAGCGCGAGCGATCGAGCTATTCAACAATATAATTGAATTGCTATCCATCGTATCGTATGTTAGCGATTATAGGTAGAATATTAAATATTTCTATAAAATAATTGTAAAGTGTAGCGATGTATAAGCATTATTTGAAAATGTTTAATTGTACCCGTTATTTTCTGTTGGCAACACTGATTTTGCTCGACTGCCCCACTATGCTTAATAGTAAAAAACTAACGCGCGGAACGATAACGGGCAGTCGTGCATTGAGTGGCGATCGGATAAGGCTGTAAAGTAAAATGTATTAAGTAGCGGATATTGCATTGAATTAGATAAGGTATGCATATTGCATAACTATGTAAAGTGTAAACTATTAATATAAATTCTAATTATGTTACAAATTATTAAAGGAAAATAAATGCCTGGGAACTGATTCTGGAGTTTCCCTACACGTAGAAACGTATTGACCTTTTCTTGCAATTTGCTGCAGAATAAAAGATCGCAACTTAAATAAAAAGGGACCTCCTTAATCTTTTAGAAGGCTGTAATAAGCAATTATTAGCTAATGAAAAAGCTTTCGAAACTAAAGCACGTAAGTACTTTCAATTTTTATATTCACTAATTTGGTTGTTAAGGAAATATTCAAAAGTTTTGGTTGGCTGCGTAAAAGGATATTTGATTGGCAATTAGTGATTGGTGTCATCATGTATTTTACAGCGTCTTGTTATTGAAACATTAGAATATTACACATCTTTAGTTGTAGCCTACAATTAGTCCTAGGACTCCATTTAGGCAGCGCCTTAAGATGCATATAGATGCTGCATAATGATCTAAAAGACATAACATTCCTCTCTTTTGTCTATTGTCCCTGGTATATAATTTGCGACCACAATACGACGATTAACTGAATGGAAGGTGGACGCTATTTTCCATTTATTACTATGTGTTTAAGACAAAAAAACAACGGGTTGCACTCCGGGAGTGCCGCCAGAAGTGAAAAATTAAATATTAACGTTGTGCATTTTTGATATTTTGGAATGGTTAGGGAATAATTCTGCACGAATTGCTTTAATTATCAGTATAAAAGTACTATCATTTATCTGGTAAAATACAATATTCATTTATTGCGCTATCGTACACAAACATGACAATTCTCCCTCCGTCTTACGAATTTCCGATCAGGTCACGTGTCCTGATGCGAGTTTGACAATTCTCCCTTCGTCTTACGAATTTTGAATCAGGTCACGTGTCCTGACGCGAGTTTAACGTTTTTTACCCATCACAAAAAAAGTGCACAACGCCGCTAAAGTTTTCACTTCAAAAACAATAATCTAGGCATTCTGGCTTCAAACTTGACACATTGACTTAAAAAGCAAGATTTCAAAAAAATTACTCATGTTTTCCATTTTATCTAGATACTGGATGCTAATTCCAATTTTGATCCATCTAGAAATTAATTGTTTTCATGTGCTAAGCCATCTCTCAGCCAATTAATTGCATAACATACACAAATAGCACTTATAACAAATGATAATACATACTATTTTTACCCAAGATACTTCACATTATAGGAAATCCATATGAGTAACACCATTTTATCAATATTTGGCTTAGAACCTTTACGATTAAGTAATAAATACTGAATTGATAAACGCGCGATAATTCCACAGTATAATTAAACGTCGATATCATTATTTAGCCGATTACATCGAAAGCGAACATCGTGCGATTATTAATTAATAATAAACTCAGTTTATCGAATCGATGACCTCAGATCGTAGTGTAAGGAGATTAGATGATAAATTGGATAAAATGTCGTAATCAGCGTTGAATTGTTTATTAGAAGAGCATTCAAGGGAAATCAAGTATTTCTAAGGTTATTCCTTCTCTGGTAATCTTCATCTTCTCCCTAGTCTTTACTATTCCCAAGTCACTTAGGGTCGGCTTTCAAGTCTAACCGGATTTAACTGGATATCAACCCGAAGGCTAACGATACCCTAAGGCTAGACCAGTGTCAGGATATTAGATGGCACTGACTTTCCCCTTTTTTCTCTGGTAGTTAACCCTAACTAATATTATAAATGCGAATGTGAGTTTGTTTGTTTATTACGCTTTAACTACTCGACCGATTATCATGAAATTTTGCATAAATTTCAGGGGTACGAAAAGTACATAGGGTACCCGTTTCATCCAGGAAAAAATTGCTGTTCCTGTGGGATTATTTTGACACCTGGCCGCGGGCAAAATAATTCTAATGTAGACAGGGGGTAGGCAGAGACTACGGATTTTAACTTTGACACACATTACATTCTTTGACACATTTGTCAGTTTAAGGTACTGTTAACTTATATTCTACTGAGAATATTTAGTTTATAAATTACATTGGCATAATTAGGCATGTCTCTGTAGACATCGCGATTTTCTTGCCAAAAGGGTGATTTGATCAAATTTAAGAAAATTAGATGTCCAGATATGTATAATAAATATAACTCAAGCAGTCATTAACGACGAACAAACGTGTTTTCAAACGAATTAAGTAGAGTCCATAATACTGTATCGTCGAGTACATATTAGAATTTGATTAAAGATATAATTTAATTACTTGCTATACCCGCCCTAATCGCAATTTACGCTTTATCCAAATCCCTAATAAACTTCGACTAGACGCTTACAAAAGAACTGTAAAATTTTGAATTGTAACAAATCCACCAATACAAACAATATTGACGCACCATCCGCAAAAGAGTAAACCAAGTTATACACCTTTTTTAAATTCATACCACGAACGAGGGACTATCGGCTGTGAAGTACATTGGCAACAAAAACAAAGCTTTATTGTAACTAAAGCTACATAACACCGCACAGTAGTACAGTCGGCATTGTCGCAGCGCAGACGGAGCGACGCCGGGCGTTAAATAAAGATTTTATCTGACGCCAACTGCGACCGTTCAGCGAGGGAACGTGCGGACGCCGGCGTTTGTGTTTATGGAGCGCGTGATGGGTGAATAGTAATGAATATTCACTGGACTTTACTAGCTTCAATGTTATTGATAATTGCATATAGTTGGGTATCAAATGCTATGGATAAATATGAGTCGTAAGAAACTGAAACTATATTTGAATGGCGATTTATATTAATTGCCCGTGAGTTTCTTGCAGGTACCTTCACATAACCTCAACTCTTTGCCTGAACCTAACTACTTAATGAGACTGCTTACAGCTGTAAAACGCTTAGTGTAATTATTATTTCCTTGTATTATTTATTTGAATAAAACATTTTGTCAAGTCATAAAATAATGCAAATGGGTCAAATATCAAAAACTGATATTTTCGTGTCAAAAATGGACATCATAATTTTGATTTTAGATAATTACCGCAATATACTAAACTATTGGGTAAAAGTGTTAAAGGAATGCAAATAATACCCAGTCTCTAAATACATATAAGTAAATGAATCACGCAAATGTGTATATAAAGATAAAAAAATAACAGATGTCAAAATTAATTACTTTTATTATAATTAGTGGGTGGCGAGATACAATCAACACATACTAATATTAGATAATTATGTGTCATCACTTCGAAAACCCGTATCCGCATATAGCACCAAATATTTTAATTAATTCTGCAATAGACCTTTGAACCTAAACACACCTTTCATCTCAACGCAGCAAGTTTCATCTAAACACGATGACCCATTTAAAGTTGCGCAAGCGCACCTACATTCGCCTACATCGGCCAGTGAAAACTCCACCCACTTCACAAGAATAATTAGTCGTTTTTCGTCTATGACTTTTACTTGAAAGTAGGCTGATACATTATGTAGATGTTATAATAATCTTCCACTTTCATCAATGGCGTAATTCGTCCGGATCCGGTGGCTAGCTAAGTGGTTCACCAGTCGCGTACAAACGTACGTTAATGTGCCACAAATGTTTTATTGTACGGTTTGGTTCACGCATTGAACTGTCTACTGACAATGCTGAGGAAATTGCTGTGCATTAATATTTCAACTGGCCAGGTCAGTCGATCTGATTTCTTGCGGCCTACTTTGATCGGTAAAAAACTTTTAATAAAATAAAGGCACAAACGAATCCTAGAGGGGGAAGACCGTGAATTGATAAACAAGTAAAAAAGTGAAAAGGTCTATCGGTTGATAATCAATTGGACGGGGAACGCGGTAAAATGAAAGAGGTTTAGATTCTGCAGTAGACAAAAACGAGCCGATTGATTTACTTTAAAAGACAACTGATGCACTAGGTTTATTTCCTGTATTTAGTCCTCAACTTCACAAACGTTAAAACAACGGACACACAAATATTGTTTTCTGTCTCGCCGATTCTTTGCACCATCCCAGTCATAGCTATCTTAAATGTTTTTTGATCGATTGAACGAGTTACCTCCTAACACCCATAAAACTATTTGGTACAATACCCCAATTCTTACCCGAAAAATCTGAACCAATTCTCACTTGTGTAAACAAGGAACATATTTTTCAGATAGAAGCTAAAACAGTTCACAAATCACTGTTAACTACATTCAACCGTTCCAACTTTTTGTTACAGCATAAGTTGGCATCGGTGGAAAGTTTCAGCTATCCTTTTATGTACAGACAAACTAACGTTCGTGTTGTCTGGAGCGAGTGTCGCATTGCGGTATTTTAGCTCAGAATATAGCCGCAGCAGCGGAATACACTCATTTATTTTTAAAGACTATCGGCTTAAATTTATAATTGCTGTGGAAATGTGAAGGCTTGCCTTTTAAAAGGTTATTTTTGTAGTGAATCTTGGATGAATAAATATTGCTCATATAGTGTTCTACGGAGCTTAATTACGATAAATGCTATTCGTTATATGTTTTGTCAAGAAGGCTTTTAGACACGATGTAGAAAAACCTATACGTCTGTTTATGTTTTGTTAAATAAATTATAAATAATTCGCAATAACTAACGTTTTGTACTAGATAAACAAAGTGTGGGGTAGCAATATGCCACTTTAGAGGCAATAATAAAATTGCAATGACAGAGTAATTACGACATGAACTCAATAATATGAACTCCCATCAACAGTATTCACAAGCCATTAAATTTGAAGAGCATTACAGTTTCTTCGTACATTTCTTCGAAGACTTAACAATTCAAGTAAAATCCATTAATCGTTTACATGTCACGGATAAGTTCACTTAAGTACACCGAAGCCATGCTACTAGGTAGGCCGGGCTTATGGACTTATATGAAGGTACCGCTTATGGATTTCTATTTGCCGAGATCCTGGCATTCTATCATCTCTTGCTTCATTCGCTCTTATCATAACCTTCATACACGCTCTCCGATATACGATTCTTTAACCTGGCCTTTCTCCAGAACATCTATGTCATACAATACGATCTCAATAATCGATTAATTTGGTTTAAATCATACGATGATATTTTTGTTCATAAATATTGCATCGGCTATCAATTTGATGCATTCGGTATGCATCGTAAATTAATAACCAAATCGAATTCTATAGTTGACAAATTTAATGGCTACTTACTATACAAGAAAGATATTTTATCGTATAGTACGATAAGTTATGTAAAAATGTCTGAATTGCCCTCTTATTCAGATAACGATAATATCTCAATTAAATCACCAACTACCTACAACTTCACGTAACAGAACGAAACATCGCAAAGACATGATAGATTTGTATTTTTTATTTTATTTTATTTCTTCATGTTTTGGGTGTGCTCTTTTGTGTGCCAAAATAAAAATATTTCTTTCTTTCTTTCTTTCAAATCATAAAACCATTTCATAGTTCACGTTATTTTTGTCAACAGCACGTACATGGTACATAATTATACATACGATGTCGTCATACCATCCAAACAGAATTTCGAATCATTCTGTATGGTGCGATGAGTCACGTGAAATGCACTCTTAAACTAGAACATTATAACATAACACGTTCCCACGGACAGTTTGCAGGGTTGATCAGCCTTCATTTTATAAACAATGTGCAGATTTTTAAGGACAGTTACGGCTGCCAAATTGGTGAAGAATTTTCTAGAATAAACATGTAACACATGTGCTGGCCATAAGCGTCCTGGTGTGGAACACCGATAGTATTTTTATAAATCCCTTAATAAATAACTTTAACAATAGTAATGTTATGGAAGTAACGTTTTATCCTGTACTCGATTATGTCAATGGCTTCGCTCACGTTAATCTAGATTTTGTCAATAAACTGTGCCTCTGGAACAATTTTTTTTTCTGGATGAGAGGTACTCTATTTCTTATTCTGTACCTATGACACGTATATGTGAAATTTCATGATAATCGGTCGAGTGGTTAAGGCGTGAAAGCGTAACAAACAAACAAATAAACTTACATGCGCATTTATAACATAACTTAGGATGCATGTTAGGTTCTCACCGCAAAACTACTGTGAATTAACTTTTAGTATGGCACTTACATAGGTCCAAAGAGGATTAGGTTAATTTATTAATTACTATTCGCTAGACCAAAAAAATCTACGCACAAATGACTATTTCCAATCGTAAAAACTTAAAAGATAATCGAGTAAAAAATAATCAGTAAACATGATTATTAACTACGTTTCACGGAAAACCATTGAATGGTTTTCATTAAATTTTGTATGAGAACAGCAGAGAGAACCGGAGAGGAACACTACATTTAAAATAACACGAACGCCGTCGCGGTAGACTACTAGTTTGTCATATTTGTATTGGAACTATGGACGTACTTCGTAAGACACTCAAGTTTGTTTTGCTTACGAATAAATTTGTGAGTTGTCACCGCGTTTCGTTCACGTTATGAAAAGTCTTGGTGACGTTTGTTATTTAATTTTACAATTGTAAATAAATAATAAATCTGTTAGTCATGTACGCCAATATTAGTTTGTTTTTATACAACTCTCGGGGTTTATTCTCAAATAGTGAATATACACGATTGTGTTCAAAACATTCGAATTGCGAGCGCTTGTATTATTAGTTTTATCATATAAGAGTATTTTCAATTTCTCATAGTAATATAGTATTTGAATAGTTTTATTCGTAAATGCGCTAAGTACGGCTTTGTTCAGCTACATATTATGTCGCTATACAAAGTTAGTTGACTATACCATAAACATACTAATAGACGTAATTTTCTTAATAAATCTATTGACGACTGAATGAGAATAAGATAAGGAAGGCAATTTTTAAAAAGCATGTCTTGAAAATAAATTGATTCTTTAAGTAACTAACTTTCAAAATATTTTACAAAGTATGTCTCAGAAAGATCTCAAATCGATTAAATCTAGGTCCATTTACAGATGTCCGATCCAAGCAAAGCAATGTGTCGACCGGCCTTTAAAATTTGGCCAGACGCTTTCAATGTTGTATAACAATAACATACTCGTAAGTATATGTTTTAAAAATACCAAGCATCTACCCTATTCTACATTGAACGACCAAAGCAACGTCAACAAAAAGAGTTTCCTTTGGCAAAATATTTGGACCAAATACAAAGAGAGAAATTCTTCATTAAGCCGACCAAATTAGTGGTATTGTACACCTACACAGCTGTCGAGTGCCAAACTTTCTTATGGACATTTAACTGCATAAACATTTACTAGTTTCTAAACTAAATGCTAATTTAAATGGCATTGTCTATTCATTAATAAGTTTAAAGGTTTATTTAATTTATTCTTAACAAAAGCTCCATTATTTTCTCGGACGTGGACGGCTATCTTGGCTGTGAGAGCGGGATTCGGAGCCAATGGAATGACGATGGCGTCATCACGCTGACTGGAGTGATGATCAACGCTCATCAGGTCACTTGTGAAGGTCGTTCAATGCTTTAATTTAGAGTAGCTCAGCTCAGTAGCAATTTTCAGAGCACCTTAGATGAGGACGTGATGTCAGCAGAGAATCCATTTTTCTGCTTTCGAGTTGTCAAAACACAGTTTTCTTTTTACCGCTTTGATAAATAACCTCTTGCCATTAATCAGGCCGAATGCTTCTTTAGTGTAATTAAATCATTAGTTTCTTTACCTCACTAATAGTTAAAAAACAATCACATTAAA
This sequence comes from Catocala sponsa, assembly GCA_963564715.1. Classification (NCBI taxonomy): domain Eukaryota; kingdom Metazoa; phylum Arthropoda; class Insecta; order Lepidoptera; family Erebidae; genus Catocala; species Catocala sponsa. The sequence goes on along the minus strand of OY751351.1, from coordinate 16,553,815 downwards.
GAATCTATGTTACATTTTTTTACATCGCCAACCCTATCATAAAGCAACATTGCTAAGGGCTAAATGTTTATATAAAATAAAATTAACACTATGACTCATATCAATTTGCATTTTGTCCTGCAGGTTCTCGGTATCCCATCTCGCATGATCATGAGATCATACCATATGGTACGCTATCGGCTATACATACATTCCTGTTTAGCTAACGAATCTGTCAACTTATTATTAAGGTTTGTCTATGACTAACACGGTTCTTGTGAAATATTTTTATAGATAACTTTGTATGCGATATTAATGCTCATAACATTCAATGAGCATCGTTATCATAGCATCATTTACTTATCTGTTTTGTCATTCAATTAACAACAGCCGGCGTTACAAAGCTGTGAGAAATAAAAACAAATCGTTATCACGGACCGCGATAACCCAGTCAAGCCGTCCGGTGTTCGCGTGGAAGACAACGACGACGGAGACGTCCGTCCGCGATGACTCATCGCACGGGAATGACATGTGATTTGTGAAGGCGCGAATACTTTTTATATTTTCTTTTCTGTCGCGTTTGTGGCGTTTGACAGCAAGGCCATACAGCCAACACGTTGGAAATTTTGACGTAATGCGACACATACTGGTCGATGTAATTATTGTAACCTCGAGGAGGTTATACAAATAGATTATTTGTTTACAATGATAATATTGCGTTTCTCGTTTGTCGGGTAATTGATTTAATGATCTTAGGTACTAGGGGTCGTGGGGGCACTACGTCTTAGCGTCAATTGTACGCTACACACCCTATTTATCACATGCACGTCGTTCATGTCGCAACACATGGCTAAAGTAACGCAGTTTCTTGACTCCATATCGCCAAAAAAACTCTTTCATCATCGAACTCAACGGTAATTCCAATCCGCTAACCAATAACCAGTTTATTTACTACAACAAGTCAATAAAATATGTAAGTTTCTTACTGTTAAATAGCGAGCCGGTGCGATTACTGGCATACTTGCTAAAGGTCTCATAGTAAAATAGGTCAGACAATTAAACGGATAGAATACAAATGAGTTGTACTGAGTGGTATGTGTTTTCTTTATTTTGTTTTCGTTGGCATGTATCACAGACGCAGTGTCAGACAAACAACGCCAAATTAGTATGTATTATGTCATCGTGGTATACAAATAATAATGAATAATCGCTTATAGCCGCATGACCTCGAGATATGGTTCATAGAGACCGCAGGCCGTGCGCTTATCGAGCCGGACACTCCTAAACGAAGTGACGTATTCATTTACTTAGTACAAGAACTGGGTTACTTAAGATAGTGTTTCAATAACTGGAGATCGGAATACTTGAGAAACTTATTGAATAATTCAAATCGCAGCTCAAATATCGGGTAATTGGTAAATATGTATTTTATCTTTGAAATGCTCATTAAATGCGTAATAAAAGTATAGGAATGGTTGTGATTTAATCGCGAAATTAACGATTCAACGGGTGTGTTTGCGATCATCGATGGGTATACATCATAAACGTTATGAATATTTCATAAAATCAACCACAAGAATAGTGAATAAAACGCAAGAATACGCGTATATGTTGCTTCCAGCACGAACAATACATAAAGGTAAGACTAAAGACTATTTATACACAAGGCATGAATTAAGTAGCACAAGATTGCAATTATATGTAATTCTTATGAGAGTTGCTTGCCTTTAGCCTTGTTTTTATCACTCAACATTTATGAATGCTAGAAAACAAACATACGACAAACGGTAAACGTAGTTACCTACGGCAGCTTGCGAATCGCCAACTCTGCAAAATAGAAGGCATAGCATTACTAACTAAAAGGACAAAATCCGCTGGTCTGCGCAAAAGAAAGAATATAATATTAATATTATATCACATACACACAACACCATCTAGCCCCAACTAAGCAGAGCTTGTACTATGGGTACTAGACAATGGATAAACATACATACATAAATACATTTTTTTGTAAATACATACATAATATTATACATAGAAACACCCAGACCAAGACAAACATCCATGTTCATGCACACAAAGTTTGACTTGTGCGGGAATCGAACCCGCGACCTCAGGCGTGGCAGTCGGTTACACTGACCACTACGCCATCGAGGTATCTCCCAGTTAAAAGGACAGTGCCTGCTTAAGTAGCTCTGGAAGCGCATTGTAAAACTTTTTATTTTAAAAGCGTGTAATGAAACGTGATTTAACGGAGAACAACATAGTCTTGTCCAAGAATCCATATCCCTGACAAACACATACAAAACAGCAGCTAAGCGCTAGTCAAAATCACTTTGTATTCGACAACATTTGCTACTGAAAATCTCAATAAATTGTGTTTGACAATAAAATCCCGTCCGCAGTGAAACGGTATTACCTGGAAATCACTACAAAGTCAGCGCAATCGTAAAACGTCGAAATTGGATAGGAACCAAATACGATTAGCTGGAATCGTAACATCTTGTAACGATCATAAAGTTTTAGGCAATTTTACGTTTAATTGTTGTTGTTTTCTTCACACCCGTAAATGTTTGCCGGAGGATCTTGGACAAAATTTCGACTAATTATAGAGCCACGTAAACCAATATGAGTAGTTTAGTTACGTGAAAACACGAAAGGTTTTGAGTGAGGAGTTGGAACGTTCTGATCTGTTGGCATTGCTATAGTTCTTAAGATCAAAGTGCGGAAGATGACGACTTATGTATCCATAAACGAATGGCCGGCGATGAGAATACGGACATCCTCTTGTTACGATTCTGGCATAACTAATTTGATTCATGCACTTTCGACAGTTAAGGTGGCTTTGGTATTCATTCGTTTAATTTTTTTGTATATTATACAAATGTACATACATACAACCCGCTTGGTAGTAAAAGATTACCTGCGACCTTCGTATACGCCCAGAAGTCAGGTTATTATTTACTAAAATTCTCACAAGCATGCCTTGGACTTGCTTTGATGCGGCATGCAACTGAAATTTGTAAATAAAGAAGGGACAACATGGATTTAAATACAATTTAAGAAAAGTATATTGAGTTTGCCTTTTTCAAAAATCCTAGACGTAAAATACAGTACAACAGCGATAGCCTAGCGTATTAAATAGTTAATTTCTTTTCGCTTGCTTTAACGGTGAAGGAAAACATCGTGAGGAAACCTGCTTGTCTAAGAGTTCTCAATAATGTTCTCAAAGATATGTAAAGTCAGCCAACCCGCACTGGGCCAGCGTGGTGGACTATGGCCTAACCTTTCTCATACTGAGAAGAGGCCCGTGCCCAGCAATGGGACAGTTTAATACAGGGCTGATATTATTATATATATAGACGGAAAATCGTACAGTGTTACTATTTTGCTAGTGCTAGGGAGAAAAATCGCTGGTCTCCCACTTGTCCACACACAACCGCTTCCTAAATTAGAAGCCCTACTTACGGCCGCTTAGAACAGCAGAGGCAATACAAACGCGTTGTCTATTCAAAAAGTAAATACATACGAAGTTATTTTCTATGAAGATCGAGACAGTCTGTTTTGGTCGTCTCAGGGAACCTTTTATTACTGGTTTAGACCTTCTAAGAATAAATTATCTCTACGCTATTCTTGTGAGAGCACGACAGGTATGACGGAATAATTGCCCTTTTGATAAACGTGTTTGCTGTATATGACTAACGCTATGACATCATAGCGTTTACATACATTTATAGAAATTTTAATATTTTTACATATGACTTATTTAATAGGAGTAACAAAACAAAAAATATATAAGTAATTCTACTTGTGCTTTACAAAAGAGAAGATTAGGAAGCCAGCCCTGAGTTGCGGAATACTTTACAGACTACAAACATGCAATCCACGGATACCTACTAAGTTCACCCCACACTCGGCACAATTATGTGGAGACTGCTTACCCGCTACGCCATTGGCACAATCGGAAACATATTATGACATCAGGTGTATGTCATTATATTTTTTGTCCCCGTAGGGGTAGATATAGTCTATGTATTATAGAGACGGTGGTAATATGCCTTTTAGAGAGCAATGCACTTGCTCTTTTTCATGTGGAACTTAAAATCATAGCTTGCGGAATAAGCGTCTAATACTTATCCATCCCTTTATTTCAAAATATGGGGATATGCAAGCGGAATACCGCTGTAGATAGAAAGGTAGTTTTATTCCCCATAAGCTCTAGAAATAAAGGAGCTAAAGACATTATCACCAAAACTCTATTATTATTCGCACACAAACACCAACAGGAAGACGTCCTTCGCGCGACCCCATTTAATATAATCGCCCTCAATCCTTCGAAGTTCGTCGACCTGTCTGATATAACCTTACCTCTTTATACATGCCTTAGTTTTTGGTAATAAAGGACATTAATAGTTTTTATACCTGTTCTGTTTATTTTTGTAATAAAAATATTGTTTTTTCCTGCTTTGTTAGTATTTGCCATTAAAGTGGGTAGCCGTCTGATGCCATTTTACAGCCAAAGTGGCAAATAAGCGTATGGTTGCCAGATGGTAAGCGGCTACTGAAGCCTATAAAAGCTCGCAATACAAGTAGGTATCACTCGGGTGTTGAGATCCTTATAAGAAGATACTGTGCTGCCAGCGCAAGGTATAAAAATTGCTCGTCGCGTGCTGATAACATAATAACGCATTCTTTGGGAAACCTTGCAACATTGCCTGAACTATTTCTTATTGCTCGGTTCTTCACAACTAAGGTAACATACATACATACATAGATTCACGCCTGTTTCCCAGAGGGGTAAGCAGAGACTACGGATTTCCATTTGCTACGATCCTGACACACTTCTCTGGCTTCATTCACTTTCATCACATTCCTCATACACGCCCGTCGGTTCACGGAGCTCTTAACCTGGCCTTTGTCCAGAACGCCTCCGATCTGAACGAGTAACGTTCGCCTATGTTTTCCTCTTGCGATTGTTCCATTCACACTAGCCAATTAATTATTAAGGTAACATAATACAAATAAATAACGTTAATATGATGTCATACATATTTCGATTCGATTGATCGATTTCAACCATATGCCACAGTGTTCCGCAACTTTCCACATACATTTTGTACAATAAGTTTTAATAATTCACTCTGCTAAATATAGACTCTATTTCGGATAGAATAACTGAAATTTCTCTAACAAATATAAACATCAAAGTATTCGGATATCGCGTCGAGTTATTTTTGTGTGCAATGCAATAAATTAGACGTTTCCCGTTATAAATTTGATAAAACATGCATGAAGGTGAGCGATTTCCATGCCATGCGGACGCAGGCGAAACCTATTCTACAAATAAGTGCCTATAGTCTTGGCTAATATAGCAGTAACTTACCAGCCTAGCTTAGGTCAGCGCTTAAGGATCTCTGGTATCATGCGTCATAAATTAACTGATAGACTTATTATTTTCTTTATTTATGCTTAATAATTAACGATTACTGTAACTTATGTTCTATATTTAAATGCAATTCCCGCACAAGAAATAATTCCAGTGTCGTGAAGGATTTTAAAAACATTCAAACAACGGGCAAAAATACCTAGGCTCAACATCTACTTATAGTACTTATGGATTACCCAAATTTATATCCCGTGTGGGAATCAGACCCTCAATACTCGGTACAATAACTTATGAATGTCTTTAAAATAGGAATCTTTGTATTACTAGTGTACGAGAAAATAAACTAATAGTTCAGCGTTCCCAGTGCAGCGCTTTCTTGAGAAGCATGGAAACAGGCGGTGAGTACACCGCATGAAATCAACACAAGATGGCTGCGATCTTATGTAGGATTAAAGTTTTCTTGCGTAGCGCACACGGGACAAATAAAATTATGGTCTGGAGTCTGGGTGTTCTTTGAGCCTGCTGTTTAAACGTTTGTAAAGTCTCCAGCAGTGCCGGCATTAATCTTCGTGTGTGAATTGTGAGTTTTAATTTTTATAGGGTACAATGAAAATACTAACTTTAGAAATTATAATCTCAAGAACTGGCACTACGAATTGTAAAAATGTTTTATTAGTCAGTTTTCAAGAAAGGTTATAGGCCATATAATATCACGCTACAACCTAAAGGAACAAAACAGGCACCACAATAATTTTGGATATAAAACACCTACTCATTTTAAATTATGACGCTCTCGTCTAATTTGGCTGATGACCATTTACCATCATAAGTACCAACTCATAAACATGACCATACCGTTCTATTACACTGGGTCATAATTAATGGCTCCTGTCACTTATTTGGTCGGCGCAAGCGCATCGTACACCTACAGAATGTGATTAGTTGGTCTATTATTAGTTGAAACCACATTACAATGTAATTTATCGTTTCAGTGTATTAACAGTTTATTTAGACACTCTATGTTGAATATTATATATTGTTCTAGATTATATCCGCGGTCGCCCTGACGTTGTTCGACGAAAAAATAACTATTCCACAGGAATCATACATTTTCTGAGACAAAGTGTAGGGTATATCACTCTAGGCCCCATCTATGCTAATATTATAAAGCTGAAGAGTTTATTTGTTTGGTTGGTTGAAAGCGCTAATCTCAGGAACAGCTGGTACGATTGAACATTTTTTTTTTGTGTTGGATAGCTTATTTATCGAGGAAAGTTGTAGGCTATATAACATCAAGCTACGACCCTCGGGGGCGCGCAGTAATCCTAAAAGCGGTTTTAATTCCGCGGGCACAGCTAGTAAACTATATTTGTAAGAAAATAGCTGCTGGCGTCCTTTGGATAGAGGCGTGACACTACGTATCTATGTAAATATTGTTATCCTACTGTTTAAAAGATAGAATATTTGTCGGTAGTAGTTTAGCGATATCCTAGTAGGTAAACGTTAAGACTGCCACGCAGAGATTTCGATTCCAAACTAAAAACTGTTAAGGCATGCATTTATGACTTGTATTAATTTTTATAGTAAACTAGCTGTGTCAAAAGACGTTGTCCAAATCTAAACCATTCTCGAATCCACACACACACAAGAAACTTCATCAGAATCGGTCCAGCCGTTTAGAAGGAATTTAATTACAAACACATGCACAGAAGATTTATATATATATAAAGATTATCGCTAGCTATAACGTTGAAGTGAACATCATGAAAGCCATGAATTATCTGAGGCCAGCTAGTCCACACTGAGCCAGCGTGGTGGACTATGGCCTAACCCTTCTCACACCAAGAAGAGGCCGTTGCTCAGCAGAACCACAATATTACACATATACTCAAAATCCGATCAAATTTTCGGGCATGTTTGAGTAATAGACATCAATTTATTTACATCAGTGTTTTTACATCGCCGCGCTTGTGTCGCGGAGACTTAAGCAAACATACAATAAATGGACGGATATCACGTACACCCAGACACGGCCCAATCATTTGTCTGATGATCAGACAAATAAACATCATGTGTGAATTTTGAATCCACAACAGGCACGGCGACGGCTTGCCCGCTATGGCATATGTCCCATTAGCAGAAAAGCATTACAATTATGCAATTCAAATATACCTTGGACCACGGCCTACATAATTTAGCTATACTCATTTAAATGTGATTGCGAATTTAGCACAAAATATAACAACATGCCGGCTGTTGAGGCGCTATAACCAAAACATCTTGTGGAAATATATTTAGGACGAGGTATTCAGGTACAGAATTAGGCTGACCAGAATTATAGCGAGTGAAAACTTAATTTTAAACGCTATTTATCTATTTTTAATACTATTCTAGGTCGTGTCGACTCCGATTTGTCGCATAGATATGCTGCTTAATTCCGCAGCAGTTTTACTAATGCTCTATATTATTGACCGGTTTATGTAGTCGGAGAATTATGACGAGCCGTTCCCGAGGTTAACGTATGACAAACAAAGAGTATATCTTTTGAAGCGCAATACATGATATTAATTAACTGCTATTATTATTTGTAGTTCAGTTTACACGAGGTTCTGCTTTATACTTCGAGAACAAACGTGGTCTTTAATCATTTCTCGAGAACAAACAATCCCGCTAGGAATAATAGATACATGTCGCGTAGCTTTACGTGCTGGAACTACGGATTTAAAACGCAGACTTGATTGCATTATTTGTTGATAATTTGATGTTTAGGGAAACAAACTAGAATGCACCTTGCATTGGTAATAGCGAGGTACGAGGTAGATACGCAGTCATGACCAGCGATTGGCAAATTCGATTTATTTGAATCTTGAAATAAATCAAAATATTCGACGTTTAACAGGTATTCGAATACATAAATACCATTCAGCATAATTGATCGGCCGAAACGTACTTAGCAATTGTCTCAATCAAGCTTCTAATATTCGACTATGGTTCGAAGTATTATCATTAGTGACAATGAATTGATCATTACGGATAAGCGGTCATTCAATGTTTGTATATTCAAATTTCTTTTTCGTTGCAATAGGACATCGCCACTATACTGTTCGTGTAGTTAAACAGTTTTATATTTAAGGTATATATAACTACATATGACTATAGATATTATGAGTAGCCTTGTAGTTAATAAATGACTGCACTTACAACATAAGGCACAAAACATAAGTGGCCCCGTTTTTGACAGCACTGCCCCTTCCGAAAGCTCTTCGGAGAGTCCTATTCGCCGCAAAAACACAACGGAAGATTGTTAAAGGTTGTGTCTGCAGGATGGCAATTGTGGTCTTCAAATATCGTCAGTATGATCTTTGACGAGAACAATTGCGATACACCCTATTTCTCTTAGATCAGATCAGATCAATTAATTCAACATCAATGAATACAAATGATTAACTTTCAAAATACACTTGAACTCGTAATTAATATTCACCCATGTTGCTTATCATATTAATTGATCGTTATATTAATCAGGCAAAAGTAACGCCGCGCGGCTCGCCTTCAATTATTAACCTTTGAATCATAACATCGTCTACATCTATTAATCTACTAACTAACCTACTAATGAAGGAATGTGAAGGTCTGGATAGATACTTGTTGATCTACTCACGTCACAAATGGAAGTATTTGTATATAATTTGAGTGGAAATGCATTGCCAATTATTTAGTAATGAATGAGCCAGCTTTAATGGATCATAAAATCACCGCCCAGCTACCTTTTTAAAAAAAGCACAAGATTAGTAACACTATTACTGGGTTTCGCCCGATAAGTAAGAATTATGGAAGCTCACATACCTACTTCAACAAATGGAATAGGCAATAGAGATGAAAGGAAAGAAATGCCTTTTCTTCCATCCTATCTCTATTGCATTTTCTCTGGTATAACAAGTGATCATAGATTAGCATCATCGGCTACCATCAGGTATGCCGTATACTTGCTTGCCAACTTTATAATATAGAAAGATTTTCAGTTTGTCATAAAGTAGCGTATCAGAGGCCTTACGCACATTGCTCAAAGCATTCTTATTGCATGTGCGAGAATCAGACAGCGCGTCACAGGTCAGTGTCTTGTTGTCTCATCCTCGAACAAGCTACAACAATTCTTAGAGTCTTCTTCTTCGTGTCAATGTATGAACACCCTTAAATTTTGTCTGCCCAAAATCCCGTCACAGCCACGGCATCGTCCGTTGCTCTCCACAGATCCTCCATATCCTCCATTCTTAGAGTGGTAGGTACAGTCTGACCGCCATCGCAGCTCGCGAATGAATCGCTTCGTTTAGCGCTCCGCTCAAAAGTAATCGTCTAAAATAATTTCAAATATATCGTCGTACTTTTTAGACACAAGGTCGTTCCACTCTCAAGTTATTTATTTATCACGACTTCTCGATACGCCAGACTGAGAGACAGAAGTTGAAATGTCTGTAAGGCTGGCTTTTGTAAGTGACTACATTGCGATGTGGCAGTTTCTGATTATAATAAGCATATTAATTACTTTCATTACTAGTACTTACTAGTCCAAAGTAAATAAAAGTTACAGTCCTAAGTAAATAAAAGTACTAGTAATGTAGTAATACATATACCTACTAGGGTCCTGGGGACCACTATCCGTTAAAGCATTATCATTGCATGGGTGAAATCGTGATAAAGCTACACAAACTATAACGCGTTTTTTTATTTTCACGTATACAATGACACTACTTTAAGAAATGATAGTAAAGATTGTAAGGTCCCAGGACTTCTATGAGTTTCCTTAGCTCTTGATACAAATCGTCACATTTAATTGCAGAAACTACTTTCCAAACCTTTCCAGTAATGTGTCAAAATTAACCGATAAATTTAGGTTTAATTGCTCAATTAGTATTCTATCTATTCTTATCATGCATTTACCTAACAAACCATCCCTTTAGAAATCTTTGGATAAAGTCAATGTTTATCAGTGGACATTGAATGGCCGAGACGTTTATGATCTTGACCCACTAGATGTAACAACTGGCACAAAAATAAACCTGTCATCTTAAATAAGATCAAAGACAATAAAACTACCCACACCATCAGACATTAGTCAGTGTTGCCATATAAAGATTTCAGTAAAGCAAGCTTCACGCTTCATTGGTTACTTATTGGCAATAGAAAAAAAACTTAGCATTGGTCATTGTCTTATTAGTAGAAACGACCAAATGGACCAACGAGGACTTTAGCCACCACAACAAATACTACCATTAGAGCTTTCCTAAACTAGTACAATAAAAAATGGCAGTCAAGTCAATGGCAGATTGAAGGACATCAAAAAAAATTTTTTCTTTCTTTTATAGAAAGAAATATTGTTTGATAGGGGTGTTTCTTTAAATCATTACTTAGGTTTACATGTCATAATGGTTGAGTCCCATCGCTTATTTGCAATAGTTCCTATAGCAGTTCCTTCAAAGGCACTGCTGATACATTTTTGTCCATATAACAAGATCAGAAGAAACAACGGATTTTTTAAGTAGCGCCTCTTTTTTTTAATTTTTAGCAGTTTTTAGACCTCTTAAATGAAAAACACTGACCAAATTTTCTCTGTATAAATTGCAGTATGGTAATAATACCCGGCTCAGTTTCAAAATCTGTAATGCTATAAATTTCAGAAAAAAATCCTATAATAATGCTAGTCCCTGTATTAGATCTCATATTTAAGAATCGACATCACTCATGCTCATCCTTACACCACCGAATAATAATAATAATAAAATCATTTATTTCTTCTCTTACACAGAAAATAGTTACCAGAAATCAATTTTAACCTAGATATACAATTCAAGATGTGATAATCTGTGTGAGAGACTGGTTTCCGTACTAGGTAGAAACCTGTATGACAGATTACCAACCTCTCCTAACTCTAGACAAGTAGGTACTAGGGTATTGTAGTGTAATCTGTAGTGTATTCAATAAAAACATTATGCTAAGGCATATTAACATTTCGGCTACTACAAGCCAACCTGCTTATCAACTATCGCTATGCCACCAACTTATACTATGTCAGCAGTACACAGGTTAATTAATGAAGCATGTAGGCGTCGCTATCATACTGTCGGCGTAACTGTCGTTATTGCAACCTGCACCAAACAGCGGCCATACAAAATGGCGGCTAGTCCAAATCTCCAGCTGATAGCTAACGAGATTACAGAAACAAGACCAGACAATACGATATCTTATGCGATATGTAATCTGAATTAATTTTTAGAATAAGCTTGACTATTCCTGTCGCGTTTTGTATAAATAGATGTTTTGCGCACGGTTTTGCTCAAATTTTTACTGAGGCGATTCTATGCAGCAGTAGGCGGAAGAGTGCAGATTGCCCGATGATGCATCTTCATTAAATAAAACTACACGCCGTTGACAATTGACATAGGTATTAGAGTTCTGAAATGGATTGTATGTGCGCGGCGAAGAGCGATCCTCTTTCACCGAAACCGGTGTAATAGTAGAAGTTTACTATTGCGTTTCGACCGGTGGGCAAGAGAGACGGAGTCTCACATACACACATTACTAATGTATTTCATTTTATGCCATCAACGCCTTTTTCTTAGGCTTGGTAAGGCGCTAATGATAACCCTGTTAGTAAAACTTGCGTTGCGTAGCGTTCCTAGAATACGATGATCTGTGATCACCACGAAACGAACGCTTTCGCTGCAAGCCTATTTATTTGAAGTTTGTATCGTCGTATTAGGGTTTACGGCTGAGGCTACAGTAGGCAGCGATTCGCGATGCGACTGTGAAAGCGAAACGATATAAACATGGTATGACTACATTATAAGCGAAATTTTTTAATGAATTCGCTTCAATTTCGCTGACAAGTTGATGTAGCCGATGCCGTGATTACACTAATGTTGTTTCTATCGCATAAACAAATCAAAGATTAATAGCGATATATGGCGTACGGTGTAGCCATAAACGTGAATATGAACTATTTGTTTTTATCGCTTACGTATCGCAGGTCGTGTTGCGGACTAATGTAGCCTCAGCCTACGTGTTTAATTGGGTTTACACACACCACCACAATAATACCCTTTCTATTCTAAATTTGATTGAGATAACTAGAAATTATTTTAACTTTTTCAACTAAATTGCTGCGGAAAGGAACGGGATGCGGTTGGATGCGGGTGGCCCAAGACTGGTCCGTCTGGAAAACTTGGGTGAGGCTTATGTCTACCAGTGGATGTCTTTCGGCTGAGTTGATGATAATGACAATGCATTTAGTTATCTTTTTTCATCCCTATTAACATTATATTGTCCGATTGCTTTAGAACTGTCAATAAAACTCACAAAGTAAACATTGTGGCACAGCAGTTAGATTCCACATCCTTATGCCCTTACTGTACTTTTATAACCCGTCATTGCCAACTTAATAGTAGTAGGTGGTACAGTTTAAAAAATCCAATGATACAGCATGATGTGATACTTTAGTGCACGTGCACTAAAAATACACTAAGATCTGTAAAGCTGCGTATCCACTGCCACACCTAGAAGTTACCACTCAAACGAAGGAGAAACTTCTTTTATAAACATGTAACATGTAGGCGAACTACCTCGCAGGCGTAGCGGTAGTAAATGCCACTGCTGCGCGTAAAGTCTCGGGTTCGATGCCCGAAACTGACAAAGAGTAAGGTAGGTTTCACTGAAAAAATATACTCATTAACAACAAGAAGTATCCAATTGTGCCCAGCGAACGTCTCTAGGCACGCCCATTATTATTGTGGGTATTACAATGTTGTTGGCGAAATACTGATGTAACACACCTATGTATCCTTTAGATTAAACAGGCATTAGACTATATACGTAAGTACTAAGATAGCAAACAAATACACCTCCTTTCTCCCACTCTTCCTACCTGGCGTAAGCCATGCCTATGGAGCAGAGATAACACACGCTTACGCCCAGCTCTTCAGAATACTGCTGCCATCACAAGTGGCAAAGATCACTAGCTCCATTCAGAAATTACAGCACCTTCATACCCGGCCTTGAAATCAAGATTACTAAAGAAACAACACAATGCAACGCGATAAAATCCGTATATAGTAGTTTAATTTCAATGAATAACATTCGCGTAAACAGAAGACAATATTATAATAAATCAGTACGGACTGGCAACAGCAACAAAAATACGCCGGTTAGAAGATCTACAAACTAAGCGCGTAAGATATGTAACATCTTTAAATTTCTTGATGTTGTGATCACAGTCTCATTCCTAAGTGTGTATATTAGCCAAGAAAGACATACGAGGAAGCGCTAAGATCTTAAAACAGGCAAGTCACAACGCGATTAAATCCGTATATAGTAGTTTAATTTAAATCAACACAAAATTGTTTAGCTGCGATCTTCTGTAGTACTTAGTTGCTCCATTATGAGCCGAATCCAAGGTTTAAAACAAACATCTTACTATGCACAGTATGCACTACCTCTTTTAATGCTACGCTCCTATAGGCTTTCACAAACACCTGCAAACATCCTATTGGCTACAGATGAACAGAGCAAAATATTGTAGCTTTACGTTCGCAAACTAAGTGGATACGCAACTTTATAAAAGCGCAAAAAACCAGTGTCATTGAACTTCAAAACAAAATAAGCATTTGTGTGTCGTGTGTTACGACAGTGTCGTATTATTAGATCGGCTAGAAATATTCAGTTGCAAACGTTCACTTCGATTTTCGACATAGAATTTAACACTACATTATACTATACTAGCTTTTGCCCGCGGCTTCGCTCGCGTTAATTTAGAATTTGACAATCAATTCGAGTCGTACTCTGCTTGTAATATTTAATAATAAAATTCAATCATTATTCGAAAGTCACGCGGCGCCATCTATTATCATAAGAACGTTATTGTTGTTTTCCTCGGGAACAGTCATTTTTTTCCTGATGTAAGGTAGCCTATGTCCGTTTCTGTACACCTGACAACGTATATATGCAAAATTTCAGGATGATCGGTTCAGTGGTTTAGGCGTGAAAAGATAACAAACAAACAAACTCATTTTCGCTTTTATAATATAAGTTAGGATTAGGATTGCACGAGCGGTACAGTGTTTTGAGTAAACATTGCTTCGCCGAGTGTGGCCCGTTCGGTATTCGAACGGTGCAAATTTTGTAGAACTACAGAAAGTTTTCTGTATTATCCTTATCACAAATATCCTTTTTTATATAACTAGATCTCGCTAAGCCATCCAGTCAAGTTAAAAGCTTGGTTTAGGTTAGTAATTCAATGGGTGGAGATCAAATCCGTCGACCTGTCCGTCAGAATTTCGATACCTTAATCATTGCGCTAATATCACTTGAATATTCGTTGCATTAGTTTAATCGTGGGCATAATATGGTCGGTAAGTATTGTTTAGGTATTATTGCTTTTAATGTTGAATAATCTTAACTTTATATTATAAAAGCGAAAATGAGTTTGTTTGTTTGTTACCTTTTCACGCCTAAACCACTGAACCGATCATCCTGAAATTTTGCATATACGTTCACAGGTGTACAGAAACGGACATAGGCTACCTTTCATCCCGAAAAAAATTACTGTGTCTGAGGAAAACAATAATAACGTTATTATGAGAATAGATGGCGCCACGTGTCTTTCGAATCATGATTGAATTATATTATTATATATTATTACAAGCAGAGTACAACCCGAATTGATTGTCAAATTCTAAATTAACGCGATCGAAGCCGCGGGCAAAACCTAGTATGTTATAAAAGAGTTCTGCCATTTGTCTTTACTCAAGGTTTTTTCCTTAAGCCAATACCTACGTAAGAATAAATACTACTTCTAGTGCAGTTATCTAGTAAGAAATGACTAGCATTGTAAACTGTGCATCTATGCAATGCACGGATGGCATTCGGAGCTCTTATACAGCGTATTGTTTCAGAATCTCAAGATATAAAATTCATCCAAAGACCAGAACACTGGTCCAATAAAATTGGAATATGTACACCCGTTCCCATGACGCTTCTGTCCATCTTTGGAGGAGTTCGGCATTATCAAATATTGTTGATTGCAATAGTGGGAGTTTTAATCCGAGGGCGTAATGCGGATTGGCACATTTTACATATCGCCGAAAACATAACACAGATCTTTCAAATATGTACGTGGTTTTCCTCACAATGTACCGATGTTTAACTTAACAGAACACCAACAAAAATTACCGAAATGTTGTCCAAAAAAGTAAAAAATCTGCAGACAGCTATATAGCATCGCTGTTCTGTGAACACGAATGCAAATTGGACTCAAGGGGCCATTAATAAAACGCAACCTCTTTCTTTCCCCTATAATTTCGGAAAAGCATCGAGCCGAACGAACAAAAAAACACAAACCGCACGGTCGCTTGCCGACGGTCCGAAGTATGTGTGTCAATTAACTTGACCTTACGGGCCGCTATTAAAATTTGCGAGACTGACTTATGCAGGTTTTAACCAACCTAATTGGAGAAGCGAGAGTCCCATAATTAGTTATGTTTCCATGAAAATTTTAGCACTACACGTAATGTATTGCGTAATATGTCTCATCAAACTACGGATGGAGAATGACGAGATCCTGTGTGGAGAACATCTGCTTCCTTATTAAAATAACATCATACCTGCTTCTCCTTGAGCGATTAGGCTGTGGTTGTTTTATGAACGGTTTTGTTATGCGCTTTATATTTGACTGCGCGGATAACAAAGTGGTATGTGGCTACTTTGTTATTGATACATCGATTTACAGACTGTACAGCATGAGAAGCAATTTAGTGAAATTCATAGTGAGTGGATCACCAAAATGCGTTTGTTATTTCTAAACAATAAGAAAACATAGCATAGCTTTAACCTCTTATCAAGAAATTGAAAGATAAGCCAGATTCTAAGATAGCGGTTACGCCAAATTGGTATCGTATATCAGTTTTGGCACTTTCATCATTATTTGATCCTTCTATAAGATTTGAAATGCTTCAATCTTATTTATTTTTGAACGATTGTAAAAGGTATACTTATATAAGGATAACGAAACAATATATTAAAAAATATTGAGAGAAATACTCTATTCACTAATTATATTATTTTATATATATCTAGATAACAACTTCAAAGAAAGTATTGTATATCATGATCTACACTTCAAAACAATACTTTTAATTAAGCAACGGTTTGATATTGTGTTCGTCTAATTAGTCGGAACATCAAACTGCAGTGAAAAGAACAAATAACAGCGAGCTCGTTTCGCTAATGAGTTTTGGCCCTGAGGAGTCGACTCGTTGCTTGTTTTATACAATAAACTTGTTTCATAATCATTTTCGGTTTAATGAAAATCTATATTAATACAGAGCTGTAACTAATTAATGAATATTTTAAAAATGTATTAGATCGAACGATAGCCTAGGTTTTTGTTGTTGCTATTGCCATCCCAAAGCGCGTGCTTTGCCAAAATCAGAGGTGCGTCCTCTGAGCTCTAACTTTGCGACGTTATGTACGTGTATTAAATAGATAAGGAATCCTGGATGTTTAAGACTTCTCGAAGATTCCTATAATCTACCACAACCATTGGACCAGCGTGGTGGACTATGGCCTATCAATCACATACTGTAAGAGGTTTTGCCCAACAGTGGAATAGTTTATAAACAGTGCTCATATTATTATTAAACAATTGTCGGGTAAAATATATCTGTTGCTCGCTCGTTGTTTATAATAATTAAGCGACGGTGGCCAGTGGACAAGGAATTAGACTGCCGATTAGGAGGTCGTGGCTTCAAATCTCACGCAATGCACTACTAACGTGAACCTATTAAAAGTATTTTAGCTTAGGTAAACAATAATACATACAATTTGCACCCTAAATTGCTAGTAATCTGTTTAACCTATTAAGTCGCAGCGGCACAGCGGCAGCTCACACAATAGGTTTTGCAATTACGTCTGTCACTCCAACAATTGTCAGTTTTTGACTGAAAGAAGGATATTAACTCGATGCGAACATTAATCAAAATCGTTGCCAACTAACAAATTATACAATAAAAGAAGAAGTGAACGCTTATTAATTAGTAATACTAGCGGTCGCCTAGTGCTTGAAATTCGAACAGTTTGCCTGTAAGATATTGCTGATATAATTATGTCATTATATATTGATATAATTATGTAACCATGGTTACGCGCTTCGACAGCGTGTGTCAAATGCATGGTTGTGTGCGTGTAGTGTTTTTTCATTAATTTAATGTATTTCTAATGTATATTTTATATAAATTATAAATATTAGGATTCGCCCCTCCTTCTCCATATAAACTTTGACTGTGCCAAATTTCATACTCCTCCGTCCGCGCAATTTTCGTAAAAAGGGGTGCAAAGTTTTTGCATCACGTATAAGTAATATAAAATATAAACAAACACAAATTACCCGTATAATATTGATAGGATCGTAATGTGTTTCGGTCGAATATCAATAGTAGCTAACGTGTATCGTAAAACACATAGTTATTGCTTATATGTTCGCCACAAAAGGTTATACCAATATAGCGTAGTTCTGTTTAATTAGTTACTTTTGTTAAAGCTTGTTTGTTTTATGTTTATTTGCCAAAACAAATCGTATAGTAAAATATATTTTGGTAGCAGAAACAAGCTTATTCGTAAGTATATTCATTTATTCAATGTGTTTTATATTTTATTTTTCATGTTGAAAGTTTCCAATAGCAGCACGGAGTCTAGAATTGAAGCCGGTATTGAATACTCATAAATATGTAAACATCATTAAAGTTCATTACAATAATATCCTCAAAGTGTCTCAAAGACTAATAGGCTCGCTTTTATTAACTTAAACCTGCACATAACTGGTGAAATGATGGTATTCTACAGCACTGCTTAACCCTTACGTTATATGTCAGCGTAATAATATGAATATATATGTATTTATAAATATAGAATTAACAGCTATCAACAGCAAGTATCAAATTGACTATCTCACACAAACTACGGTGCTTTCACAGAAAGTCAGTGCACCAAGTGCTTTTGGTTCAATCCCCATTCGGGACAAAAATGTTCTAAGTCTGGGTGTTCTTTGTGTCAATATTTCTAAAGTCCCCCGGGATACGGGAATTACAAAGAGACCAGGCGTTATCTTTTGAAAAAGTAATACTAAGTATCCTAATGCGAACTAATATTATAAAAGCGAATGTAAATTTGTTTGTGTTTTACACTTACAGGCCTTCACTTCTCGATCGATCTACATAAAATTTCGCATACCTACACGTTGTCCGGGGAACAGAAAAGGACATGAAATCATCATCCAGATAAAAGGACTGTTACTTAGTAACAGTCCTTTTTTTTGTTAGGTTAGGTTTAAACTAGCCTACGTTTACGCAAAGGAAGCCGCGGGCAAAATCTTGTAGTAAATTAATGTCATGGCGCATCTTTGACAGTGGTCGATGTACGCGTCGATGAGCTAAGCACACAAGATTCATCGCTGACGCAAGCGTGGACGCGCCGCCGCACATGTCTTATTAACAGATATTGACAAACGCGGCCTTCGAGTACACATCAGAATCTATCAAATGTGCATGACTTAGCAATTTGAATAGAAAGAAAATCATCCGTTTTGTTTATAAACGAGAAATAAAACAAGGCGTATAGGTTTGGACTTGTTTCGACGTTGATGTAATACCGTCATTATTTATTTATTTTTTGTTTTTTAAATTCAATAAACATCAATTGGAGCGTAAATTATGTTTATTGAATTTTTTTATTTTAGTTTATTTTCAATCGGCTGATTTAGAAGTAATCTGAATATCTAGAAGGTCATTTCTGCCAGCCGCAGCTTGTTTCGGAAACTGTTCGGTCCGGTTTCCATATTCAAGAAAATATTCTTTTTAGCTGGGGACAGTTGTTTTAATATATACATATTTCATAAAATATGGATCAAAAATTAACTGCCCGTTGGTATAACGACTTGTTTCTTAAATATAGGATCCAGGTTTTAGATAACTTATCATACTGTGCAATAAAGTATCTCTCTGATGTTGTTAGTGCTTTTTTGAGCCATCTATCAACTATAGAATCCGATTTGGTTAACAATTGAATATATATTAATAGATGAGCCGAAAAAGCTTTTTAAAATCTACAGCATTTCGTGCCTGAACTATATTTCCAGACTCCTTAGGAAGGTCCTGAGCTACCAGCAGAGTATTAATAAACTTCATTCCCTTGAGCTGGCAGCAGAGATTTCTTTCTGGAAGTGTCGATAACGGACTAATAATACCTTTGATATTGCGAGTATCCTAATACACCGGTAACAACAGCTTACCTACCATTAACAAAGTCGAATGCTTGCTTATTTGAATAAAAAGGAAAAAGAATGACAATAAACAATGTTAATCGTGTGTCAGAAAATTAGAGGATCATAATTAAGACTCATCTCTTATTACATGTTATGAAAAAAAATCTGAATAAAAATATGATGGACTGCATAACGATATTTCTATATTACATCCGGGACCAGCAGAGGACCTAGTTACGCGTAGGAGACTACACAATGTTATGACGCAAGCGCAGGTATTTTTCAGCCTCTTATCATCCTACGTGCACGAAAGCGAGTGCTTTACATGTAAACACGTTTATTATCAAATGATTTCTACATTACTTTCACTGTTTAAATTATAACGCGATGTTTACAATATTGTAAAATAATATAAACAATGAGAAGTATGCAGAAAATTTATAAAAAGTATTGTTGTTGTATTTTCTGAGCAGATTGTTTGTATATAATGTTAATTTACTCATATAAATAACTGAAATACGTCGATTGATGTATCGTCGGTCTCATGGACTAAGATGGCGTTTATATTTACGGCAAATTGACCTACACTAGTTTTCTGAAAGATTTGTCAAAGATTTATCAACTCATGGCAAGTGATTTGATTGACTGTTGCTTTTTTAGTTAATCAATCACAGAAGTGTATATGCTTAAGGATCGATAGCCTGGCAGGAGACCTGCCACGCAAATGGCTCGATTTTGATCCCAAGGCACGCACCTCTAACTTTTCAAAGTTATGTACGTAATTAATAATTAATTATCGCTTGCTTTAAAGGTGAAGGAAAACATCGTGAGGCAACCTGCATCTCTGAGAGTTCCAAAATGTTTTCAAAGATATGTAAAGATTGCCAACCCACTCTGGGCTAGTATGCTGGATTATGGCCTAACACCTTCTCATACTGAGAAGAGTACCGTGCCCAGCAGTGTGAAAGTTTATATATAGGGCTGATATTATTATATTAGTAATCATAGAAACACCTTGAACCGACGGGCGTGTATGAGGAATGTGATGAAATTGAATGAAGCCAGAGAAGTGTGTCAGGATCGTAGCAAATGGAAATCCGTAGTCTCTGCCTACCTCTCTGGGAAACAGGTGTGAATCTATGTATGTATACTATGTATGTATTAATCATAGAGGTGATCATGCGTATTATTCGTCTGTTAACAATTTTTTACGTTGATCTGCTATTCAGAAACCGTGGGTAGCCATCTACATACATAGTAAAACGCTAACACTGACTAACACTTCGACTTGTCAAAATCCCACAGCTGATTTGCTAGGCTGTTGCCAATTCAGAGAGCCAATCTCAGCACTTGACATGCTTTTGTCCGTCTGTTTACTTTTTTATGTTGTCCTTTTAGATACTAAGGATTCTGACAGATAATCCACTGCTTATTCTTGCTGAAGTTTTGCAGAGGCTCTCGTAAGATAACGTAGATAAACATAACAAAAGATTTTTTATTCTTACTTAGAAGTTTAACCTATTGAGTCGTAGCGGCACACCGGTGGTTAAACACAATTGATTTTTAATTATGTCTGGTATATTACGACAGATTAAATAGACGATAAAGGTTTGTATATAAACAAAACACGTCCTTAATTCATATAATACAAATTCTTTAACAATTCTACAAGGTCAACGACATTACGAATACACGCGAGCCTCGCAAAACAAAGGTCAACGACACCGTGACGTCATAAGTCATAACGAACCCTTATAAAGCCTACGTAATACACTTAATATTCAAAGAAAACATGGCCTTTTAGTTATCAAACTAATATTACAAATGCGAATGTGGGTTTGTTTGTTACGCTATCACGCCTTAACAAATAAACCGATCATCATCATCAAAAGCACGTTATCAGAAAAAGACAAGGTGTTCTCGAGCTATAGAAATTTAACGACAAAACCTACATTAACGCGAACGATGCCACGTGCAAAATATAGTATTTTATAAACAACTAAAATGACAAGCATTGCCTTTGGGTACCTTCTTTGGTGCCGTGGTATAAGTTTACCTTTTGCACCTGCGACTCATCGTAAGTTCATGGGTTCGATTATTTAAGTCGGGTAAAGAGTTTTTGTTTTCTCTGTTAGTATTTTCACACGAGGTATATAAATATGACCTGTAGCACATAACAGGCACGCCAGTACGTAAGTTCAGTAGCTTCGGCCAGTGCCTACTACAGCAAACCTAGAATACAGCTAGCAAAATCTCTACATTATTATAAAACAACGTCCCCCGCCGTGTCTGTACGCAATATACTCAAAAACTTCTGAACGAATTTTCATGCGGTTTTCAAGACAGAGTGATTCATGAGAAAAGTTCAGGTGTATAATTTGTTAAGATTCTGTACTATACGTGCGAAGCTGGGGCAGGTCGCTAGTGTGACTATAACGGCTCCTGTACACGATGCCGCCACCGCACCATCACCGCGCCGCCACCGAGCCGCCACCGCGTCCCCGCCGTTTGATTTTAATATACCACAAGACAGTTGTTAGTAATACATTGCATTACACTGCTCTGTCCTCTTTGGCGGCCGGTAATGGAATAAGCAAGATCAAACACTGGCGAATAGCGGCGCGGTGTCGGCGCGGAGGCGGCGCGGGGCGGTGCGGTCGCGAACGTATACACAGCTGAGAGACACGGTGACGGAGCGGTGTCGACGCGGCGGCGCGGGCGGTATCGTGTACTTGAGCGCTAATACGCCTCTGCTTACCTCTAGCAAAGGTATAACCCATAAGCTGTTCCCTTTAACTACTGCACCGTTCGTGTAAGTCAAGGTTAAAAGCACGCTCAGAATTCATTCATTTTATTACATTATGATATCATTGCTATTCACGGCTAAATAAAAATGTAAGTGCACTAAACCCATAGGTATTGGGTACCCGTTTAGATCATCACTCTGTTTATAACATAACATCAAGCTTGTATATCTTAAAAGGGTTAGGCAGACGTGTATAATATACACAAAATGTAGACAATGGTTAATTTTTCAGGGAGTGAGCTATTGTCATGACATAGGCTCGGTTTCAGAAGCTATTTTATAATATAATAATAACTTAATAATATTCTACCACATACATACAACACCATTTAGTCCAAACTAAGGAGAGCTTGTACTATGGGTACTAGACAATGGATAAACATACATATATACCTACTTATTTTTTTGTAAATACATACATATTATACATAGAAACACCCAGACCAAGACAAAGATCCATGTTCATACACACAAATGTTTGACTTGTGCGGGAATCGAACCCGCGACCTCAGGCGTGGCAGTCGGTTACACTAACCACTACGTCATCGAGGCCTGATCTCAAGATTTTGAATTCGATTCCCAATTCGCATTAAATGTTAGCATTCTACTGTTAAGGGATTCTTAATAGGTTCTTAGTCGGGATATACCCGATAGACGAAAATGGACATAAAACATATCAATAACCTACACGCTATCTATATATGACTAAACAGCCGTCTATGTATGTAATTAAAATTAACAATTTTACGAAATAGATTTTATTGATATGTCGCTCGCTAGTGACATTTTAAAATGTTTATTTATATTTAGAGGGCATTCAATCACAACTAAGCATCGATAATATTTTAATATACTACTAATAAAAATTAAAAATTTATCGATCAGATCGGAGGCGTTCTGGACAAAGGCCAGGTTAAGAGCACCTTGAACCGACGGGCGTGTATGAGGAATGTGATGAAAGTGAATATGAAGCCAGAGAAGTGTGTCAGGATCGTAGCAAATGGAAATCCGTAGTCTTTGCCTACCCCTCTGAGAAAGAGGCATGAATCTATGTATGTATGTATGTAAAAATTAAAAAGAACTGACTTTCTGACTGAACATGCGCACTTTGAAAATATGCTACAGAAGCTTACTCCTATTATAAACACTACTAACTATGATGCTTAAAACTATCCATATTGGCATAGCGTAATATCGTAAAACATTCGCATAAACGCAATCCAACGCCAGAAAATAGCCCACAAAACCCGCAACACCCATCGAACGTGCGCTAACAAGGCATCAAACTCAACACAGCGGTTGGTCGGGGCCGCGAGCCGTGCGCCCGTTAATTGCTTGTTTGTGCAACGTTTTACTGGCTGCACACCTCAAACACACATATATATATATACACATATACACACACATACAGTTCAACGACAATACCATGTCTATTCGACGCTTTTGAAACATCTAAATCATGCTAAACTCGTTGCAGCATTGACGGATATCGTTTTCAAACACAAGCTTTTAACTTACATACATAGTATTACACCTATATCTTTGTTGGGGTAAGCAGAGATGAATTACAACAACATTTCGTCAATTTTTTTTTGAGACGGCCTCGATGGCGTAGTGGTTAGTGTAACCGATAGCCCCGCCTGAGGTCGCGGGTCCGATTCCCGCACAAGTCAAATATTTGTGTGCATGAACATGAATGTTTGTCTTGGCCTGGGTGTTTCTATGTATGTATGTATTTACAACAAAAAAATTTATATATGTATGTTTATCCATTGTCTAGTACCCATAGTACAAGGTCTGCTTAGTTTGGGCTAGATAGTGTTGTGTGTATGTGATAGAATATTATTATTATTATTAGATCCCAGGTAACAGATGGCGCGTCTATTGCATTCCGCCTACAGCCCACAGGCCACTGTTCCAGATCTTCATGATAGAAAAACCTAATGACATTGTGCCCGACCAAGAATTTAACCCAAGACACCAAGCGCAGCAGTCGTCAGAGGGCGTTAAACATTTAAGGTAATGACAAGAATACAAACTAACATTAAATTATAAATCATCTTTAAGTGAAAGAGATGGATGAGAATATTGCTTTTTATTGAGACGGTAGGTACTAATGAGCCGTTTCGCTGTTTAAGTACCATCGTCTCTAAGGAAACCTGCGTAAGAGCAGTGACACTGTAAATTAAGTTTAATTGTTACCCACCACGTGTAGTATGAGAAGCGATTCAATTAAATAAGGAGAGTGAATAACCTTACCAACTGGTCTCAACAGCAGACCGACTGCTGGCTGCAATTCGGCTTGAAAAGTTCTAACACTACCTTACTTATATGTATATCGGCCATATCAAATTTATTTTTGTATGTTTGTAAACAAGATTACTCGCGCAGTAGAAATAATTCCTATGTCGCGACGAATTTTACAAACATTCAAACAGCAAAGAACACCCAGACTCGATGACGTAGTGGTTAGTATAACCGACTGCCACGCCTGAGGTCGCGGATTCGATTCCCGCACAAGTCAAACATTTGTGTGCATGACCATGGATGTTTGCCTTGGTCTGGGTGTTTCTATGTATAATATGTATAAATTAACAAAACAATATACATATATATGTATGTTTATCCATTGTCTAGTACCCATAGTACAAGCTCTGCTTAGTTTGTGCTAGATGGTGTTATATGGTATAAATCCAAACCTAAAACTGCATAATAAATTAAACTAAGCCATAAATGGCTCACTTTACTGTGTCCTTAGTTAATCACATACGCAAAAACATAAATTATTATGTTAGTTTATATGATATCACACTATTCTCTTTGTCTATGAATTACGATATTTTTATGTTACTTACCATGTCAGAATATAATTTATTTCAACAATTCCTTAGGTTTGTTAAACACAGTAAATTATATCTGATAATAAAACTTTAAGGTCATCTCAATGTAATATTTTATTTAATATTTAACGGCATTTCACTTCCCTCTGAATTATTTTTGCTGCCAACATCGTTTATGAAAGAAATAAAATACGCACCGATGACAGGCGTGTCGAAACTTTGAAAGAAAAATGCAAATATCAGGATTGGATTATGTGTGAAAGAATGTTGTAAACAAGAGATGAGAAAAGTACCTATATCTATACCAATATTATAAAGCTGAAGAGTTTGTTTGTTTGTTTGAACGCGCTAATCTCAGGAACTACTGGTTCGAATTGGAAAATTATTTTAGTGTTGGATAGCCAATAGGCAACACTAAAATAGCCTTCCTCGATATATTTATCGAGGAAGGCTATTTTGGCGTATATAACATCACGCTACACCCCACGGGGGCGGCGCAGTAACTATAAACGCGGTTGAAACCGCGGGCACATCTAGTATTATATACTAAGATAAAAGAAAGGAAATATATAGGCTCAGTCTAACTTAACAGGTTGTCATATGTATCACATAATTATGATATAATAACAATAGATTTTTATGTGCCTATTATGGAATAGCGATAGGGATAAGGTAGCTTTTAAAAAAGAGGTGCCGTAAGTGTCTTGCTGCATCGTCTTATAGACTGCACACATGCCTAAACCTTGCGTATCTTTGTCTGTATACAGTATAGTATACTAAACTTCCATGCTCATGACATTGACCACAAAACCGATACGGGAGCGTATCGGTAGAAAAAAGCGACAGCTGTGCATGAGATTCTTGAGTTCGATGACCGGGTCAAGATTGTTGTTTTCTGTCAATAAATGAGAAATTTTCAGATCAAAGTCTCTGACCTATAGACCGCAATAGGTTCGCCTTCTATTACGTGAACTCTAAACTAAAACCATAGCCAGCAAAATGTGGGTACAATAATCTACCCACAACTTTGGCAACATAGGCAGAAAACTAGGTATGTATTGTATACAATCGTCTATGTAGCGTATGTTTAAAGCGAGGAAATCATAAGACTGTCTTGTTCCGTTCTCGATGTGTACAACAAAGCATCAATAAACATCGTATTACTGGCTCAAGAGTTCGGTGGCAACGGCACCCCTCACCAACTCACAATACGTATAAAGACCAATACACACTGCGCATTATTGGGTACTAGCTTTTGCCTGCGGCTTCGCTCGCGTTCATTTAGAATTTGACAATCAATTCAGGTTGTACTCTGCTTGTAATAATATAATTCAATCATGATTCGAAAGAAACGTGGCGCCATCTATTATCATAAGAACGTTATTATTGTTTTCCTCGGGAACAGTAATTTTTTTCGGGATGAAAGGCAGCCCTATGTCCGTTTCTGTACACCTGTCAACGTGCAAAATTTCAGGATGATCGGTTCAGTGGTTTAGGCGTGAAAAGGTAACAAACAAACAAACTCATTTTCGCTTTTATAATATTAGTTAGGATTACGCGATGAAATACAACACACCTACATAATATACTAAGTACTATATTTCTCGTATTGCATTACTTGCTTGAAATACTTGGATTTTGGGAGGCTTTTACAGTGAAATGAGTCAAGCGAGGACTGACTCTTAGAGAAATTCTACTAATATTATAAATGTGAAAGTTTGTGAGGATGGATGGATGGATGTTTGTTACTCTTTCATGCAAAAACTACCGAATGGATTTTGATCAAACTTTACAGTATTATTGTTTATACATCAGAATAACATATAGGCTACTAATAAATCTACATTAACGCGTGCGAAGCCGAGGGCAAAATCTAGTGTTATCTAAATTAGCAAGGTTGACTACCAAACTACTAACCAGGGCAGGTGTAGCATTATTGGATGCTACGTACCTGGTCTTTGTCCAGAACGCCTACGATCTGATCGAGAAACGTAAACCAATATACTTATACCTTTTTAGGAAACAATATACTTTAATAATAATATGAGCTTGTAATCTAGTGGCATCAACCATGTTTTGAGCACGGATAAACCATGTCCTGAATTAACACACAGGATACTTTAAACTTATCCTATTCAATTAGACTTCTGAGGGGCAAAGCCACGGCAAATAAGTAGTCGCCTATATAATATTGTCTTCCGTTTACGCGAATGTTATTCATTGAAATTAAACTACTATATACGGATTTTATGTCTCCCCATGACCATGGCTGCTGAAAAGCAACCGAAACGTCAGGGAAAGTGTAAACACAAATATAAATAGTATAATAGTATAGTAATAGTATAAATAGTTTTAATAGTTTAAATAATTTAATTAGTTTAAAAATTAGTAAGGTTTAATAGTAATAGTAGTGTAACAGTTTTCAAAATTTTGTAATAAAGTGTCAAATATACAACGCGATAAAATCCGTATATAGTAGTTTAATTTCAATAGTCGCCTATAATTAATATAAATCTGTACTTTTAGAGAACGAGATTTAATTCATAATACCATTCCGACGTCAACAACACATCCATTAAACAATACGGCTACTGAATAAATCGTTGTAGAAAAAGCATGCAGTCAGCGCACGCCGTTACAAGTGCGCGCGAGTGTCCGATTTCATTCATCGCGGCGCACGCGCACAAACAAACAACAATGAGCGTTTGCGTGTAGTGCAGTGTACGAGCGAGGGTGACTGTGAACTTGTCTGGAGGTGCCCACAGGACGTGCGTGCCGACTAATTCTCTCACTACTTCATTGTAGTTTAGTATATCAGTAGTAACATCGCGACGTATTGACGGATTTTTAAATAAATACTTTATAATAGTAAGTAAGTATTTATTTATTTTCAAAACATAATTAAGTAAGTACACATTATTACACGAATATTTAACAGTACACAAAAAAACAGAAAAGTAGGTACATATGTAATGAAAATGAGGTTACCACTCAGGATTATTGTTGGTTTGCGGCTTATGCCTCAAACCAACCAGGGTTATTTATTATCAGGATATTATTTGGTAACCCCAACACACATACATAATAAACGATGAGTATATATACATATATAAATAAAGATATAAATTATTCATAATTCATGAATCATAAATATAACATTTATACTAAATTAAATACTATACTAGCTACTACTTTTTTCTGGATAAAAGGTACCATAATTATGTTATTTTCTGTAACACTGACAACGTGCGAAATATCATGATCAACGGTCTGGTAGTTTAGGCGTGAAATCGTAACAAACTCACATGCGCATTAATGATATTAGTTAGGATGGATTGACATATAATTTGTTTTAGTGTATCTAGACTGTAATCTTTGAAACTACTGAACCGATCACAAACATTCTCTAACTTATAGAAAGCTGCTGAGCAACGCAAGCCATGTTTTAATGACTTGGCACGCAAGTGAAGCCGTGAGTTGAAGCTAGTAATTAAATATTAATACATACGTCCATACATAGATTCACGCCTGTTTCCCAGAGGGGTAGGAAGAGACTTCGGATTTCCATTTGCTACGATCCTGACACACTTCCCTGGCTTCATTCACTTTCATCACATTCCTCGTACACGCTCGCCGGTTTAAGGTGCTCTTAACCTGGCCTTTGTCCAGAACATCTCTGATCTGTTCAAGAAATGTTCGCCTAGGTCTGCCTCTTACGACTATTAATTAAATGAAAAATTTAAAATCCAAAGCAAGTAGTAGAATATGAGAAGACAGCGCCGTACAGATATGCTCCTTTATATGTAGGCATCTAAGTGAACTCGAGAAACTAAGAGTCTCTATATGAATAAGGAATGTAACCTCTATCATAAGTAATCAGCAGCAGCCGGCAGCAGGGTGCAAGAGGGTGCACTCGCACCCCCTTGTCAGGAAAAGAAATACATAGAATGTTTTCATTTTCGATGTGCGAAATGCATTCAATAATATACCCGCATTTGAATTTGACATTACATTTATCTACATAATCTTTATATATAATTCTACTATACGTGTGTATGTCACTGAACTCCTCCTAAACGGCTGGACCGATTTTGATGAAACTTTTTGTGTGTGTTTAAGTGGATTCGAGAATGGTTTAGATAAGTTTTTTTTTCTTGTGTACAAGACAACGTCTGTCGGGACAGGTTGTATACATGTATAATTCTATATTTTATATCAGATATTAGTGTAATGTTTAGATGCAGATGCACCTCCGTGAAAGTAATTCTGGAGGCGCCCATGTAAGTTACATTATATTATATACCTACCAGCCACAGGAAATCCTAACAACAATTGACTAGAACCGAAAATATAAAAACCAGGGGATCATTATCGAAACTGGATAATGAGTGTACAATACAGCAAACTTTAACTTAAGAATCAGCCATAAACAAAAACAATGTAGGTACAGGCAAAGTTTCGTGTCATTTAATTGAGCCCACAGTTTCCGTACGTAAGTGGTGCTCGACCCTCTCAATTACGGGTCATTAATATTGTGACGTCAAAACTTCCAAGACGACCAAAGGAACTTAGTGTTTCTCGCCTGTTACTCTAAATTTTGTACTTGAATATTCTTTACTCTTCTGAACGAATCTATACTAATATTATAAAGCTAAAGAGTTTGTTTGTTTGTTTGAACGCGCTAATCTCAGGAACTACTGCTTCGATTTGAAAAATTATTTTACAGTTGGATAGGCTATTTATCGAGGAATCTATATAACATCAGGCTACGACCCACGGGGGCGGCGCAGTAACGATAAACGCGGGTGAAACCGCTGGAACATCTAGTTATATTATAAAGGAGACCGTCCATATTCGGCTTGTACGTGGACAATCGTTTTAGAAACAAAGTAAAATATTAAAAGATTTGTTTAAATATGTAATAAATATTGGTTACCATCCAGTAGTATGAAATTGACGTATTTTATTTCTACATATATTATATCAAAATAATACACACAGCCCGGAACCAATAAGGCAGTATTACTGCAACTGCACAAGGTGGACCGACGACCTGGTAAAGGTCGCGGGAAGCGGTTGGATGCGGGTGGCCCAAGACCGGTCTGTGTGGAAAACCTTGGGGGAGGCCTATGTCCAGCAGTGGACGTCTTTTGGCTGACATGATGATGATGATGATGACTGCAACTGCATCGTCGGCCGAAGGACTGTTGGTTGCTGTGCTCACATAATGTCTGTAATATGGTACCTAAGCTGGGCAAGATATAAAAATGTCACTTCACCAGCCCAGTTTTTGGAAAATATTTTTATAACTTATGAAGGTGATGGTGACACATGAAAATAAATATTTTTTAAACAATGTGTTTTATTTTATTATTTAACGAACTTGATACTAAACTTCAGAGAATAATGTTATCTACTTAGTTTAGGCTACTCAAAATTAATATTGTTATTACAATATAAAATTGTTCACGCCCAGGCCAGGGTCCCATACAAGGTGGTCGGTCTCCTTTGAAAGTTTGTTAAGTTACTTGGATGTTTTACTCAATCAACGGATTTGTGATAAATTTTGCAGCAAGTCAGACCGTGTCCTGGATTAGAATTTAGGATATCTTTTTGCCTCTGTATTTGATCTCGTGGAAAGCATGCATGTGAAATCGCGGGTTACAATTATATCTTATTTTTCCCTTAGCGTTTTGTTATGTCCCACTGCTAAGCAAAGACCTCTTGATCTACATAATATAAATGATAACCATCTAAATTTACCATATAACATGTTCTTTTTAATCTTAACTAAGCTCCAAAATTAGGGTTTACGGAAACGGTGTCTTACAAAATTATTGGTGTAGAAAATCGTTGCAGTTCAATTGTAATTTAGGCCTTTTAAGTAATCAAATTATCTTTGTTGGCTTTATTGATCCATATCGGTTATTCCGTTTCCGAGAAATCGAAGCACATACAAAAGAAAATTTACAAACGCGCCGAAACAGACGTTCTTGATTGCAGTACTGTCTTGAAGACTGTAAAAAATGTATATATCGTGAAATCGTGTATCGACATTGCGAAATCAGACTCGCACTATTCTGAAGCACTTAGTCGACAATGTGCCATAGACATCACTATTGCCAACGACCATAGGATACAGCATTAATATTAGGCAGGCCGTAAACATATTTCACACTTTACTTCACTTTACAAAACTTCGTAAAAACGACTAATTATTTATATTATGCAATTATTGTCTGGTAATTCAGAACTGTGACTGTATCTTCGTATAAACCCAACCCCAGACATGCACAGCAAGTATGATCATTTGAAAAAATGTTTGAATGTATGATGATGATATGATCATTTGAATAATTGTATGTTTTTATTATTTATTATTATATTATACTAGATGTTCCCGCGGTTTCACCAGCGTTTATCGTTACTGCGCCGCCACCGTGGGTCGTAGCGTGATGTTATATAGCCTATAAGCCTTCCTCGATAAATAGGCTATCCAACACTAAAAGAATTTTTCAAATCGAACCAGTAGTAATCACGCAGAATAAACCAGGAGAAACATCGTTTGTACTATGTCTGTAATGGGTAATTATTTTGCTGCAATGTTATTTTAAAACTGCGATATCTCCTAAGATATTCATTGAAATCGAATGATGTAAAGGGCAATTTTGCTTTAAATTAAGTACTTGTGATGAATAATGTATTTATTTGGATAAGGATTAATATCATGTTTATAATAATACCTTCGCAAATAATGCATTATTTTAGAACAAATTTGGTTAGCATAAAAATGGTTATAGTGAGCCAACCTTAAAAGATAGACATATGCTGTCGCGGACTTTTTTTAGAACTTATAAAGGGGAATAATTCTGTCATACATGATTTTTGCGAAACTTTAACTGTTTACGCAGCGCGCGCAGCGGAAGCTCTCAAAAGGAAAAACATTCTTTCGATTTTGAAACATTCTTCATTGGTGCTAAGCTCCTATTGATCTTAGCGTGATGATATATAGCCTATAGCCTTCCTCGATAAATGGGCTATCTAACACTGAAAGAATTTTTCAAATCGGACCAGTAGTTCCTGAGATTAGCGCGTTCAAGCAAACAAACAAACAAACTCTGCAGCTTTATAATATTAGTATAGATTATATTCTACCACATACACACAACAACATCTAGCCCAAACTAAGCAGAGCTTGTAGTATGGGTACTAGACAATGGATAAACATACATATATACTTTCTTTTTGTAAATACATACATATTATACATAGAAACATCCAGACCAAAACAAACATCCATGTTCATGCACACAAATGTTTGTCTTGTCGGGAATCGAACCATAATTTGCTTTAAAACTTACTACACATCACGAATGCGTTAATCTCTCTCGGTTTACTACTTCCATTCCGACTGACCTTCTATAAACACGAAATGTTTTAAACAAAATTTTTGTCGGATAGAAACGCGGCCACTAATAAAGAGATCCGGT
The DNA here is from genome assembly GCA_963564715.1 of Catocala sponsa. Lineage (NCBI taxonomy): Eukaryota > Metazoa > Arthropoda > Insecta > Lepidoptera > Erebidae > Catocala > Catocala sponsa. The sequence goes on along the minus strand of OY751351.1, from coordinate 16,521,009 downwards.
GGAAGGAAGTAATTATTTTTTTAGCATTGTAAACCGTGTTGTAATTATTTTGTTAGAAACTTTTTTACTAATATTACACCTTCATACTAGTAATATTTTTGTGTAACACCGAATAAAATTGTATCTTTAACTCGCCTGAATCTAGTGGCGTACCTCACATAATCATATTGTGCAATCCACGGACAGCTGTTTCGAGTCTCGATATGTATTGGCCGTACAATAGTAAGGTATAGGTCAATACCGTAACTCCAAAGTAACCAATTGGTATTGCCATGGCTATTGTAGAAGATCGCAAACTAAAACACCTGACTGGGATGTGAGTTTGTTAGTGAGATTTAACAGAAGCCGGCAATCCTGTAAAATTTTAATTATTGCCTAATGTGAGACTATTTAATAAAATAAAATCAAATCAAATAACCGACCAATTCATACTTTACGTTACATAATACAAAAGATAATCTGTATTTTTGAATCTGTCCTTTTGTACATTTTCGACGCGTAACCACTGTACCATGAATTATTTATGATTTTATGAAACTCTGGGGATGAACTATGACTTGCAAAAAAGCGAACGTATTGCAAATAACAGCTAATAAAATACTCGAAATTACCTAATAAATGTCGGTATTTTGTTAATATTACATTATAGACTTAGACAATATAAACTCGCCTCACTAGCGAGTATTCATACGTTGCCTACTACAATACATTATTTAAAAAGTTGTGCTAAAATGACGTAGGACTGGCGGCTCTGAGATCATGTACTAATAGTTTAACAAATCGGCAAGTCCAGTAAATCATTCAATGCACAGCCACTAAACTCCATGGAAACGAGCGAGCTAACTATTAATGCGATCAAAGACTTGTACAACAATGATTTCACAAGATTATCCATGATAGCCATTAAATAACGCTAAGGATGTGTAACAATTAGGTACGCTTAAGTAATATTTCCCTCGGCTTCTGTTACCAAATACCATGAGAATCTGCTCTACGGAAGACCATGCTCTATAAAATTACATCACATTATATTTACGTCATTAGGATATGAATACGCTCGGCAAAGAATTTGCTGTATGACCAGCGTTTTAGCTTGTGCAGTCTACATACAAGGTAAAACGCTGGTCATTAAATTTAGGGTTATATTGGATAAATAACAAAGGTGAGGTTAGAACTTAAGCTACAAAATAATTTGACTACAGTCGCACTCGATGCTAAGTAATGATATCCATGAAGCCCAAAAACGATTTACTCCGTACTCGAAGACCCAAATAACGAGGATTACAATGATAAGGACATCACTTGGTGGTAACCAAGTAGAAGCAAAAAGTTTTTAGCGAATAGTTTGAATATCCACACTGAAACGTTGGCGCTAACTTTTTTGTCTGGTCATCGAGGTGAAGAAGGAAATTAATTGATCAGCACATTCCTTGAAGTGTATATATAATATCGACCGACGACCTATAGAATACCGACAGATTTAATTGATTTGACGATTTTAAATATTTCTACAAGCATTTAATTAACATATACGGTCAATTAACGTTCGAAATAAATAATTCAACGAACAATATTTCAATCTATAGATTTTAGATTGACTGGATTTTAAATCAGCTCAGTTTTTATGCATTACTAATACCATTAAGGTCAAGTTAGTCAATCACAATTATACGAAAAGATTAGTAGATTTCACTCACTGTTAACGTCATGGAGGCATATCGGATAAAATAACTAATATACCCGTAAATAAATATCAGTTTATGATATTTTTCGTCACTGCATTGTAAAAATCTAATCACTAATAAACTTTATAATTGAAGAGGTACCTCCAAATCGAATACAAACCCTAATTTTAACCTTAAATTTAAATACAACCACTAATATATAACTCTAATAAATCTGCCACCAAGAAGTCACTGTTCATATAAGCACACGCACAGTTCACATTCACAAATTGCAATAACTAGGTATTTATTATAACTGGTAACCGGATTTTCTCGTTGACACTTTATGGTCAACAACTAATTTGTAGTACATTACTTAATTGGCCAATATGTACGTGTTTACCAACAAGGCAAATATGAACATTGGTATGTATATTGCGGTCAAACGGATGTAGTATGAGAAACAAACCTTATCTATACATTAAGGTAATAAAACGGTAAATAAGTTTTTGTCTGTTTACCAGTATGTGTGTACGCTAATCTTCACAATAATTAAGTAAGCCAATTTGGATGCGATTTTCAGTGATGTATTGATATAAGATTGGGTTAACCTTTAGAGATTTTATTTAAATAGATGGTAAATGGACACACTTAATCTATGAAAAATATATAATTGTACCTATTTTGTGGTGCGTTCGCATAATAGATGTTTGTGATTAGGTACTTGAATTGAAACACAGGTACAGCTAGATCTGTACCGATATGTACTAAAGGCAAAAATGCAATAGCTAAGCATATATATTCCTTTTTTTTTAAATAATAATATGTACTTACTACCTACCTATTATTTTTTTATTCGCTATCGTACGCTACGCTTGGCAGACAAACGCCGACGTAATATTTGCCTACAGAGAACGAGCCCTAAGCACGTGAGTTGTTTTTTTTAGTGCACTTTAGTATAATCTTTACACCATCTTTTATTGGGACACGTGCAAGATATTAAATAAAAACCCTCTATCCAGTAACGTGTAAAAGGGGGACCCTTTTATCAATATGCGTCATCGAGATTGATTCATCATAATAAGTGGTTACATGCATCAAGACATGACTAACGTATTTTATAGTTATTTGAAGAACTCTGTTTACTTATAGTAAAAATGTGTCAATAACCAGTTATACGTGGGATATTTCTTATTTAAATACCATCACTATTACCTGTTTAGGGATCATATAAAACGTATGTAGGTACGTACTAACGTAAACGTAACGAATTAAAAAAGTTAAAAACGATTTTGTATCTATAAATCTATCTGTATCCAATACTACTGAAAATAATTTGAAAAATGTATCCATATTTATGTGTTTAAATTTTTCGACACATATCGAAAACCTACATTATCTTCTGTCTCTTCTGTTCTGCCTGGTCAAATATGACTTAAAATGTACTCGGTTATAAAATAAACATTACCGTTTAATTATGGTATCGCGGTTTACTTCGCTTACAACTTACTTTTTGCGACATATCGACTTATCACGATAGTTCATGTATATTTTGATACACCAATTTCGGATACAGAAAAGGAGATAAGGCACTTTTCATCCAGAAAAAAGTATTGTGCCCAATGGATAGTTTATTGACAAAACTTATATTAAAGCAAGTAAAGCCGCGAGCAAAATATAGTAGCTTATAATTGTACCAAATGATATAGAATAGAAACACTCACAATAGTAATATTGATAAGCTCGTAACTCGGCTTGATAAGCGTTTACCGTAACTTATAGAGGCAAGTACCATCAGGGCTATCACTTGCTAAGGGATCGCTTTGCAGACAGCGCAAAGGACAACAATTACAAGGCCCCTGCTACCTTAAGGGCCCAACTAAGGACCTACAGAAAACTCTTCCAACGCAAGAATACAACACAAAGGTTTCTCTGCGATATTCCGTAAGATGAAGGTATTTTCCAGGCATTTCAAGCATTTATGGACCACAACAACCGTTTGACATCAGTCGGGCGAAACCATTTTGTAATAGTCCTTCACACCCAAATGCAACTTACTAGGTACAAAGCAATTCCATAAATAACAACGAAATCCTCATACTGCTTACTTACTAATTAAGCACATATTTCACACATACACACACGCACGCACACAGACACAGTCTAAGGACTAACGCACCCATGCGCGCGTGTGTACGACGCGTGAAGGGCATAAACTAAGGAAACTGGTTTCTATAAGAGAATAGCCACTGTCTAACTGTTTTACAACACATATAAATTAGTTATTATAGTGCGTTGGTACTTTATGGCACTAAAGAGTAATTAAAGCGATGTAATAAACAGTTCAGTGCGGATAGACTCGTCATTCGTAGAGTATTTGAGTGTTTGCTAGGCTTTTTAGTTTCGGTGGTCACTTTCTCATTTAAGATACGCTGAAGGTTCGATCTATGTTCATCATAAAAAATGTTGTGTGATTCGCAGTTATATTATCTTATGTGGGGGCCAGTCAGTGTAGACCGCCGACACTTCGACCCAGTGGGATCTTTTGTGTCGACACTCTCCCAATAACGACTGCCATAGATGTTCATGGCAGCCGGGACCGACGGCTTAACGTGCTCTCCGATGCACGGAGCAGGAGATAATTGTCAATCAATACGCACATAATTTCGAAAAGACATATAACTTCCGAAAGTCAGAGGTGCGCGACGTGGGTTGGAACCCGAGACCCTCTGCATTGCAGTCTGTTGGTCTCCCCACTGAGCTATCGCTGCAGTTAGGTAATTCAGGTCTGGAAAACCTTAGTGTCCATTCATTCAAAGCCTAAATCGGTCCCGCGGCAATGAAATGAATTCTAATACGACAATTTTCTAAGTAACGTCCTCTCTAGAAATCTCTATATCGTAGGCATCTGCGCGCACATGGAAGCAATAGATATAAAGCACTCAGATTCAGGACAACAATTTGTGAATCTCACAAAACGTTTATTCCTTCATCATCATCATCATCATCATCAGGCTATAATAGTCCACTGCTGGACTTAGCCCTCCCCCAAAGAGCGCCATAGCGCCCTGTCTTCAGCTTGCCGCATCCAGCATCTGCCTGCAGTCTTTCGCAGATCGTCATCCCACCTGGTCGGAGGGCGTCCTACACTACATTTGCCGAGTCGCGGTCTCCACTCAAGAACACGCTTACCCCAGCGGTTGTCGGTTCTTCGCGCGTTTATTCCTTACCGAAACATAAATACCACAGCACACGGCACATTGTGCGTGAGTGCTTAAAACATTGCATCGTCTGTGCAACTGTATGTTAAATCATATTAAGTTATTGTTAATAGATTTAAGATATTTTATTATAAGTATTATGTTTTAAATGTTATCTAACTAAAAAGTTATGTTACTATACTATCGCATTAGGTGAAGAACCTGTAATGATAGATTAATAGTTTTGAAATAAATAAAATGATTTAAAAATGTCAAATCGTAAGGTTTATAGCTCATTAGTATAGTTATTATGTTGGTAATTTGAGTATCCTGTTATATGATGACAGTAAGGATTTAGGGTTACGACTTTTTACGGATACGCAGCCTGCGCACGCACATGATTAGGTACATTATAGATCCGGTTAGTTATATATGTATAGTTTCACGCCTATATCCCAGCAAGGGTAGGGAGAGGTGTACAGCACTTAGATTTAACGAAGTATGGTTTTAGGGCCTACTTTATAGGAGACGAGCCTATTACCATCACAGTTTCAGAGTCCCAGCTATACTACTAAGTATCCTCATAGGAAAACCTAATAAACTGAATCCAGCAAGTCTTTACAATTTCTCGCTAATTAAATAGTAAATTGTAAAAAACCTATGTATAATGAACATGGTTAATAGAAACCTTCACATAAAAAACTACAGACTGACAGGTATGTGCGTTTTAATCAGTTATTTGATAACCAAGAAGGAAGTTTGACAACTTTGTTAAAAAGAAGATTACGTATTTGATAAACAACTTCCATAATTAATAATGTTTAAATAAATGATTTCTTCTTTTAATGTTTTGAGATGCCTTTGTAGCCTAATGATATCGAATATACTGCTGTGCATGGCTTTCTATTGGGCTATTCAACAGTAGAAATTAAAAATATATTAGGTAGACAGAACATAATATAAATCGCAAACAACATTACATTCAAGATAATAGACATGTAGCTATGTTTAATAACCAGCTATTTAGTTAATTGCCCTTTGTTATAAGTTGCAGTATTCTTTTTATATTGCAATGTCATACAGTCACTAGATAATTACCACGCACACATTTACGTAGGTATAAAAAGCTATTACACATGCATAGTATGTTATTTATGTCTTGCTGTCATATCTATACTAATATTATAAAGCTAAAGAGTTTGTTTGTTTGAATGCACTAATCTCAGGAACTACTAATCCGAATTGAAAAATAATAATCTTTTTCCATGTATCTACTTTATATTATACTAGAGTATAATATAAAGTAGATACATGGAAAAAGATTATTAAGTTTTTCTAGTGATTTCTGTTATTTTATTTATCATAGCATTGCACCTGGATGACTATGATGATTATGTAAATGACATTGAAATTAAATTCCTTATTGTGCTTAATAAAAAGTGATGCTCAATGCAATATCATGGAAGCAATGTGATGGCCATGGACATTGTCATGGATAAACATGTCTATGGACATTGTCATGGATAAACATGTCTATGGACATTGAAAACTATATATATATATACTAACTATATAATTCAATAATCTTATGATTATCACAAGAAATTTATCAATTTGCAATTTATATTTAACTGACAACTAAAATTAAGATATCTAAGGTATCTTAAAGGTTGTTGTTATGTATACTGACGGTATGGTTCCATTTTGCATGTTTTGTTTACATTCCATATTGCAATTTCAATGAATATTTACAATTACATTTAAGTTAGTAACCTCCTTTTAGTAGCTTTAATCTCTTAAATCAAAACAAAAGGCTAAACAATTGATTATTCACCCACTGCACCAGGAAATGCAGATTTATGTATAATATAAGCCAAAATTAAACTACTTTTTAATGATAAGCAACTGCTTATGTTTAGTTTAACTCTGACAACAAATCCAACAAAAAATTAAGTGTATAGTTAAATTATTGTAATTAAAATAAACTAAAATAAAATTGAATAATATTGTTTTGTTATTACAAATAGCAATGAAAAATGAATACTTTATGCATTCATACACCTGCTGAAATGTGCACAAGTTACAATAGTGCATAATGTGTTACGCAACAAGGTTGTCTATCTGAATGTCTTCATCACATCTAATTGAAGTAGTTCCGCTTCCTCTGATTTTTTAGATATGACCTGCTCGTTTAAAACAATGAGTCAGTTTATTATAATGTTTGTAATTATAAAAATATTAAAAGTTATTATTATTTTAATTATTATCTATATCCCCAGGAAGTCTTTAGGTAAATTAAATATATTGTCACTCCTAAATAAGAATAAAAATAAATATTTCTATATTGGTTCTGTGATCTAATACTTTTTTATTTTACTTATGCTTCCATAGAGTATTAGTTTGATAGAATTATAAGATATTTATAAAGCAAAGTTGTCTCACACCTACATCCTCTTACTGTTTAAACTTAAATATTACTTTCAAAAATGTATTTAGCATACATTTCAATAATAAACAATACAGACTTCCTTTATTATCATACAAACATAAAAAGAAGACTTGGCAAGTTGACAGTCCACACTCAATTTATGGTCTTGCTACCATATCATTTATGGTGCACTTCCAGACTCAATGTATGTTTTATTAATTTAGACAGTAATACCATAAACATGTCTAGAAATTCAGGGTTCAGAAAATTTAATTAATTTCATAGGATAGCACCAAATACTTATTTTATTTAAATCTTGAAGTTTGGAATTTAAATAAAAATTGTAAGCAATAAAAACAAAATATAGAGCAACAAGAATGTGTTATAACTGTTATTTATTTGATGGTTGGCTTTGTCATGCAGAACACAACATTGGCCTGTTCCACTTAGACATAACATCCTTTGATAAGTAATACTCGAGTTACTGGGATAACTGCGGTCTGACGAGACTTGTGACGTAAACACGGGGCTTCGAGCGGAACTGAGCTCGCGCGCACACGTGTGATAGTGAAAATATCATATAATTATTCTTAAAATACGCAAATATGATGTCATTGTCGCAGACTCCGTGAACGCTTCCTACGCAACTTGTGTCACATTTAATCTTAGAGATACGGCGTCTAATTGCCGCCGACGACCTCCGACACAACGACCACTCTACAAATCATACATTTCGTAATAGGTCACCACCAAAACAATAATACGCGGCACACTTTCGAAGGGATAGGGAGTGACTTAACTTTAGCATACCATTACCCCACTATCTCTATCGCGCTTCCGCTAAAACTACCAAAATAAGCGAGACAAAATATTGTCAAAACTTTACCAATAAAACTATTTACACACATCTTAAAACTATTACAAACTAAGTTTTATCGATAAGAATTTATGCAGTGGGTAAACTTACTGTATTCAAATGAACATAAATCCAAAACAGATGTCAGGGTAAATTTATTGACGAAAACAAGGCACAAAACACAGACAAAACACTTTTTAGTTGGACTTTTGATCACAATGTGAGCACTTAAATGAACAAAGCATGCACTAACACTGAGCACTAAGGAGGACGCGACACTCGAATAACAATGTTTATTTACGACGATCAACACACGACATCACGCATTTGTTCCAACACGTCTGTCGTATCACAATGAGTTGCGGCCATTTTGCTCGCTGTCGAAAAAGAAAGAGATGCATTTTCCATGCCCGCCAATCAGAAGGAAAGGCAATCAAATGTCAACCATCTATTGGTTGAGATGTCAAAACCATAGTATAAATAAACGATGCGTTTAGTTATTAGTCCAGTATAAACAATGTAAAAGAGGTGGGTTACTATAATTTTGATGCATGTCCAATAGCAAAAATGCTGACTAGCCGAGTCGTCTGTGATACCTCTAAAATGCAATTAATATAATATAATATAATATATTCTACCACATACACACAACACCATCTAGCCCAAACTAAGCAGAGCTTGTACTATGGGTACTAGACAATGGATAAACATACATAATATATACTATTTTTTTGTAAATACATACAATACATACAATGCCGGCCTCGGTGGCGTAGTGGTTAGTGTAACCGGCTGCCACGCCTGAGGTCGCGGGTTCGATTCCCGCACAAGTCAAACATTTGTGGGCATGAACATGGATGTTTGTCTTGGTCTGGGTGTTTCTATGTATAATATGTATGTATTTACAAAAAAAAAGTATATATGTATGTTTATCCATTGTCTAGTACCCATAGTACAAGCTCTGCTTAGTTTGGGCTAGATGGTGTTGTGTGTATGTGGTAGAATATTATAGAATATTATTATTATATTATACATAGAAACACCCAGACCAAGACAAAAATCAATGTTCATGCACACAAATGTTTGACTTGTGCGTGAATCGAACCCGCGACCTCAGGCGTGGCAGTCAGTTACACTAACTGCTACGCCATCGAGGCCGTCAAAACAATGTAAAACTCAAAACACTTCGTGTTTTGCATTGTGCTCAATTTGACCGATAATCAAGTTTCTGGACCTTTATAATTATAGGATTGTCTTGTGAGTTCTGTCTAATTTCTTAAAGAAAACCCGAAGCATTGATGAATAAAAAATAGTACACCTAGTTTTAATACAATACTAACGGGTCATAAGTATGTGTACAAATCGTGAAAGTCTAAAAACGTTTAGTACCTACACCCAGTTTAAAAAAAATACGTCTTACATTATTTTTGAAAGTTAAATTATGTTTGACGAGCACTTTCCATCTTAGATTTATTTATTTTGAAGATATATTTTTCAACGGATTTGATTAAAACGATCCAAGTTAAATGTGTTGGATTCATTATCTTGTGGAAGACCGAGAAAAGCCCAGTTAAAATGTTTGCAGACGTCAGATTTAAAGCCGTGCTACCATGTTACTCATGTTCCAGAAACAAAACGAACTATTCACAACATCGACCTAAGCGCGAATTTTGATTATGATAACATGATACATTCGACACTGAGAAAAGTTGAAGTTGAACATGATACATAATTGAAGTTCAGACGTCATTGTACTTTTTGTTTTTCTATTTTACTTGTCAATTATTACATGATAATGTCTTGAAATTTAATTTTTTTAATAACTAATTTACAATTTACCAAGGTATGGCTTTTCAATGGAACCTCATTATTTTTGTGCCTGTTTTGTGGTTGACGGTAAGTTTGCTTCCATAAAAGTACAGTACTTACTTATCCATTTTTATTACATATCATGGAATACTTGCTGTTGTTATCTTGTCGAGGATATGAAGAAGATCTTATCTTATCTTATGTGGGGGCCAGTCAGTGCAGACCGTCGACACTTCGACCCAGTGGGATCTTTTGTGTCGACACTCTCCCAATAATGCTCTATTAGCTCTCACTCTAAAGCTAGCCTCGGGCTAGGATGATACCTAAGTCTTTTTGTTGTGCCAAAACACAGCCTGTCCTTAGTATGTTGTAAAACCTTGTCAACACCAAGACCAGAACAAATGAATTGCTGCGACTATTTCTGGCAGAGGTACGGTCAGCAAGACACACATGCGAGATTTCGATTAAGTCTATCTTTCAAAATTATAACTACCTAATGTAAATTTTTATAGTACTAAAAGAAGTTAAAAAGTTAAGCTTTTTTTACATTTACAAAATAAAATGTTTCCAGGTTTGGAATGAGGCTCTTCGGGTGGCCCTCAGAATACACTTTGTATTCTAAGGGCGAATACCCTTAAACCCTATTACTCTTATTTATTGGAATTACAACATTGTAACTTTATATTTATATTCCAGTTCAACGTAAAGGAATTAGAATGTAGAAAACCGGCTGCCACAGAGGTACCAAGCATTATGTATAAGAGAGCAGGCAATTTTAATAAAGCTTTAGGTAAGTGTCGAAAACAATGTTTATGACAGACATATATATATGTCTGTCATAAACATTGTTTGTATGTCGTCGGCCTCGATGGCGTAGTGGTTGGTATAACCGACTGCCACGCCCGAGGTCGCGGGTTCGATTCCCGCACAAGTCAAACATTTGTGTGCATGAACATAGGTGTTTGTCTTGGTCTGGGTGTTTCTATGTATAATATGTATGTATTTACAAAAAAAATATATATATGTATGTTTATCCATTGTCTAGTACCCATAGTACAAGCTCTGCTTAGTTTGGGCTAGATGGTGTTGTGTGTATGTGGTAGAATATATTATATATATTATTATATTATATATAGGTACACTACGATTCTTTCTAGTAAACTAAACAATTAATAAACTAAAATTTTAACATAAAAGAAAACAGACTTCAAAGAACAATATTCTAAAACAAAAATGCACTATATTACCTATCTAAGGCCATTCGGAATAAGAATAAGGTAATATTGATACTAGGTAAGTACCTATATAAATACTTAAAATTAAAATGCCTTCTCGAAAAAAAACATCGCATACTTCTAGAAGTGCTGAAAAAATTAGACTACAAAGGTCCCAAGAGACCGATGATGAGCGTGAGGCTCGCTTAACTGCTGAGCGGGAAAGAGGCTCAGCATCTTGCTCCACCGAAACTCTTACTCAACCGACTGAGGGTTGCCGGGGAGCGCAGTCCTCATCCCGTGCCGCTAAAACACTTAGTCAGCGCGAGTCACGACTAATAGATGATCGGGATCGCCAGACAGCATCTTGGGCTTCGGAGACATTTACGCAACAAGAAATGCGGCTCACGGCTGACCAAGAGTGGCATGCGCAGTCTCGCGCTTCAGAGACATTTACGCAACATGACATGCGGGTCACGTCTGACAGAGACCAGCATACGCAGTCTCGCGCTTCGGAGACATTTAGGTACTCAATATGAAACGCGACTGACGGCTGACCAAGAACGTCATACAGAATCCCAAGCTTCTGAGACGCTTTCTCATCATGAAGGTCGGCTCATGATGGACAGAGAGCTCCACAGAGAGTCCCGGGCTTCAGAAAGGATTATACAGCGTGAAATTCGAATGATGGCTGATCGAGAGCGTCACTCCAATTGTCGCGCTTTGGAAACAGCAATACAACGTGCGGAGCGTCATTTTTAAGGAACAAGTAATCGGACGCATTTACACTGCGCATTGAGATTTTCTTCAAGCGATCATCGTGTGACTTTTCATGTACGTTGTCAGGAGTAAAGAAAAGGACATTGTATACCGATTTCCATGCGGGCGAAGCCGCAAGCACAGCTAGTCCTAACTAATTTGTTTGCTTGTTACGTTTTCACGCCTTCACTACTCGACTGATCATCATGAAATTTCGCATACACTTTGTCAGAGGTACAGAATAGGACATAGGGTACCTTTCATCCAGAAAAATAACAGTTAGGTTACCTACATTTTCGCGAGCGAAGCTACGGGCAAAATCTAGTATATAATAATAATACATATAAAAATAAACTCCAACAGATATCTCGATAGCATAAGTTGTGATCTAGTCGCCGGGTTCGATTCTCGTTGTATTTAGGAGCAATTTTTTATAGTTAGTAGTAATACCTATTGTTCTACGTCCTCCGCCCCTGGTTAAATCTTTGTGTCGCGCGTGGCGTGGGTCTTTACAAACAACGGACACAAAAACAACTAGACCCGGATCAACTATTTCTGGATCACATAAATTTTAGTCCGGTGTGGGGTTTGAACCTACAATATTGGTTGACTGTGCTAGAAATGGTGACGCGACCGTTTAGACCACTGAGCCATTTATTCAGTCACTTACAGTTTTACAAATCATGGTCGGCTTAAACATAAGTTTGAGGCGATTAGACTTTAAGTAAAACCAGATGCCGAAATAATAAGGCGTATACGTTACAAATTCGCAAATACTTTGATCAACGGCGTATCCATCGAATTTTATTTGAATTTAAATTTTAAAAGATTACTATTTCGAATTAAATCACTAGTATTTTGTCAACGTTCCCAGCTTTAATAACCGCTTATGTTGGGTTCTAGACGATAAAAATCCAAATGATCATTGCCCTATCGCTTCTTAAATTCATCATAATTTTGGAACCATGTGGAAAGTTGTTATTCAAGGCCTCGAAGTTCTCCGTAATCGAGACCCACGAAACTAGAGAGTATGAGTTTCATGGGTCAAGAGCACAGGCATTCTAACATATAATCGTTCTTATTTTTATAGATGATGCTACTAAACTGATCGCAGAATTTCCATACGGCATATCAGGTGCGGTCGATGACGCTAGTGGCGTGTTTGGAAAAGTACTTGGCATGATATTTTCGAAGAAGAAATTTCTGGGTATTGAATCATTTTATTATAAATAATAAATTGTTGATGTGAAAAGTTTGTTTTCTTCACCGCTCTTTTTCATATGATTACAGCCAGTGCCATCTCTCGGCATTGTAGGGAAGACACGGCAGTTCCTTCTAGTAACTTATTACAGCGCCATCTATTAACGTCTTACGGAACTAATTAAACGGCAAAGTGTAATTATAAATAGTTTGTGTAGTGTTTTAAATTTAATTGTGTGCTTAAAACGTGTTTTGGTCAGTAATATTGTTTACATTCTTATCCCTCGAACCCAGCAGCACGTAACAATATTTAATAAGGTCAAAAAAATAATAATTTCTCAAAATTGTTCGAGTTTTTTTTCTGTACTAAGCTTCGATCAACAATACAACTAGATATCGGGTCGGCGCAAAAATACGTCTCGGTAAATAACAGCGCATTTGCGATGTGAGCTCTTATTTCGTTTAGTTCTCTTGAAACAGCCAATGTAAACACGTCTCACAAAGCCGCAGTGTGTATTCAAAAGTTGGAAAAATAATGCCCGAAAAAGCAATTTAACGGCCGGAGTATCTTACTTTCGGTATGTACATGAAGAATAAGTTATATTTTACGCTTTAAACTAACAAATAATATCCGCTACAAATGTATGGCCAAGGCTCGCCAACACACGCACAAACTTTTGATGTCGCTGAGTCGCGAAATAATTTCCAAAATTTTTGCCGTGTCTGTCTGTCTGTTCGCGGTAAACTCAAAATCTACTGAACAAATTTTCATCCGGTTTTCACCAATTGACAGAATGATTCATGAGGAAGGTTTAGGTGTGTAATTTGTTAAGGCTTTGTACTACCCGCGCGCAGTCGGGGCGGGTCGCTAATAGTCAAATAACAAGCAATGAGAAAAAATATTAATTCAAGTTTTATTTTCCTGATTAGATACATGATACAACCTGCTCGATACATCAAAGTGTCGTTTTCTATGTCTTCTTAAACAAGACTGCCCTTTAAATTTACTGTGACATATGTCACATTCTAAGTCAGGGCCCATATGATGCCTTTTCACATGTTCTGATCGACGGGATGCAGACAGAAACCTCATATCACAATGATCACATTTATATGGTTTCTCTCCTGTGTGCGTTCTTGTGTGATAAAGTAAAGATGCCTTAGTTACAAACTTCCCACCGCAAATATCACAGTTGAAATTCTTTTGTTTCGTATGTTTCAATACATGATCTTTTAGCCTGCTTATAGAACTCAGTTTCTTCCCGCACCAGTCACATACCAATGCTTTACCATTCTCATGTTCCAGCCTAATGTGAACACTCAAAGCTGGCTTCTGTGAATATTTCTTATCACAATAATTGCAGCTGAATTTGGCCTCTGCATTTGACTTTCTCATTTTTTCACACAATTTCTGTTCAATATGTTTGATGAATGTTTGCTTCCCTTTATAAACCTTACCGCAAGTTTGACAAACATGACGTAATTTGTGGCTTCTTTCGTGATGCCTAAGTGAGTATGTATTACTGTATGTTTTGCCACATTGGCTACAGACTACAGTACAATGACTATCTTTAGTGTGTCTGTTCAATAACAAAGATGAGCCAAAGGTTCGGGGACATTTAGAACACTTGAAGTTTTTTGGTGCATGCACTCGTAAATAATGTTGTTTTAATTTTAATACAGTTGCATACACTTTTACACAATTTTTACATCCATATTTATTGCTTTCAACCTTGTTTTGAGGTAAAGCAATATCTGATAACTGAAGAGAATGTAGATCTAGTTTGCAATTGTTTTGGTGTTGTTCAGAAGAATTTTCATAAATTTCAACATTGTTAGGCTCATATTCAATGTCTATTGTAATAAAATTACTAACATTTTGTATTCGTCCAGACTGTTTATACAAATTTCTAAATCTTTTAAGTAGAGAGGCTTTATTTTTAAGGTTTTGCTTTTTGTCATAATAATAATTAGCAATAGAATAATCTGTATTCAGTGCTATAAATAAAGATTTATTAATATCTTCTGGTATATTATCTGTGTACTTTTGAAGGCAATCAATGTTACAAGCCATCTTTTGAACATTATTTTTACAAGTCTCAATGAATTTATAACTACTAATTGCTGTTTCTGTACAACTATAGCAAACTGTGTTTGAAGTAACTGAGTCTAGCACCTGCAAAAACAATTATATTATTTTAATATATAGCATAAACAAGGGTGACATTAGTGAAACTTGTGTCGCACCTTCACGATAACTACCACTGATATGAGTGTTATGACTAAAGTATAATAATAAATAAATATCTATGGTTATATATAGCCGGCCCCGGCTGCTGGCAGTGCCGTGCGGCCGCACCAACCTACTGGGTGAGGCACCGCTGACGCGCACACTGCGCACTCTCAACCTTATAGCTGAAGAAACTGACCTATTTTGTATTGCACTGAGTGAATTTACAAGAGTGGCATTATTTGTAATATGTTATAAACTGAAATTAACTTATTGTATTAAGTATTAGACACTATCGCATTAAGTATAAACCTGTAAAGATATGTGTAATTTTGGATAAATAAATAAATATCAACAGCTTTATAGTAACAAACAATATTCAATAAAGTTATGTTCTTCGAATTATCAAAAAAATTACTGTGTAAAACCAGTCAATTAATTAATTACCTACATAAATATAAAATCCAAACAACACCAAATATCAAAATAAAACTGTTTATGTAAGTTCTATTAGAGCATTATCAAATTTCTCAAGAGTATTCATGAAGATAACATTATGTATGCAATAAAGTAGTCTTACTTGGTCTCCTAGTACAGTATACAAGATTTCATATAAATCATAATCGTTTTTATTATTTAATAGGACTTCATCGTGAAGGTTATAAAATCTCTCTTCATGGATTTGAAAACAAAGACAACAATAATCAACATTATCAGTTATTAATCTACGAAGGATAACACTAGAAGTCATCGTAATTCTTTTAAATATTATAAAGATACATTTAAGGTTCCTAACGTTAGGACTAAAATGTCAAATAATAACACAAAAAATGTAATACAAACAAACATCGTTCTTATTCTTTACATATCTACCACAGATTAAGTAGAGATGCTACGCATGATATCTACCTACTTCTTAGCAATGTTGACATTGTTGACATAAATATAAGTTGAAGTCAGTGTTGCCAACTCTTATAAAGTCGAGTCGCTAGATTCAATATCAAAAGTCGCCAGAAAGTCGCTAAAACTGATTCTGGTTTGGTTTTTCGACTGTCAGGTAGAGAATTACTAAAAAAAAAGGTCAGCCCGCCTAGGCACAGCTGCCCAGGCGCGAAGAACCGCCTCACTTTGTTCAAAACTCCCGAGTTTTAGCGAAGCTTGCTTGATAACGCTCTCGGTGTAGGTTTTCGGATTAAGGGTGCGGCAAAGATCCATCCCTAAGATCTATCACGTATCACCAGTGGAGTGTTCTTAAGAGAAGGGAGGTGACGGAATGGATACTTTTTGTTGAAAACGCGCATGCCTAGGTCTTCATGGCGTTGAACTGGACCATGTTCTTGGCACCCAATTCAGAGATGCGGTCCAAGGTCTACCTTTTCCCCTCAACGTCACCCCGTTTGGCCCTAGCATGTCCGAGATATCGCCCATGCACGGTACTATCGTCCGCATAACAATGTATGTTGGCGAGGGTCAACATATCATTGATATGCAGAAGAAAGAGCGGGGATAAGACGGACCCGTGAGGCCTGAGGCACTTCCGCATTGACCTGCACAAAATTTAGAAGCGCAATCGTCGCAATGGCCACGTATACGACGCTTCTGCAGGAAATTCGCAACCCAGGTGCATAGTTGAGGGGGCAGGCCATAGGTCGGAAGCTTGGAAAGAAGAGACCGGTGCCAGACCTTATCGAAGGCTTTGGCTACGTCAAGGCTGATAGCCAAAGACTCACCGTGCTTGTCCATAGCCTCACCCCAGACGTGCATGACGCATGACGAACGCTAGAAGAGGCTTAGCTGTTCAGCAAGCAGATTTATTTGTATTTAGTGTAAAAATAATCTAGAATGAATTTGTCTGAGGCTGATTTTAGTTTTGTAATATAAAGCTTAAATTTATTATTATCATTGTGCATGATTCTCATACTTGTGTGTGGCCAACAACGTAAAAACCTCAGAGTTAGAATGAATTTGTAATAAAATCAGAGTAAAACCATTACATCTGTATTACATAAACTGTAAGAATACTATTATATAAAAACCTAAAATTCTGAAAAATATTGCGGCTGATATCAAAATAATGAATGATAAATAATTGCATAATTATGTATCGAGTATCTAAATCAAAAATATTATGTTCTACAAAATAAAATACATAATTATGCACTAAGATCAGATGTATCAAAAAGTTCACATCTATTATCAAAATATGACAATTGGTGGTCCGCCATTTTATTTCATGGCGTCAATTCGACGTGGGAGACTAGTTCTTGAACGAAAAATTTTAAAAGCGCGCCCCTTTGAACTGTTTTCAAAGCATAATTTGCAATCTAAATTAAACTAGTGAAGTTCATTGTTAAATATGACTGAAGAGTCTGAACTGAGTCTGCTTGTGTCGAATATCTTAAGTGAAAAGCGTTATAGCCATTGTAGGTTATGCCTAAAAAATATCAATGATCATTACGTTCGTCTTCAGGACTGCGTATCTTTGGATGCCAACAGTGGCAATTTTCATGAGCTCTCCGAGATTCTGACCGATCTTTTAGGACCTGAGGCAAGTATTTATAATACGTTTTCTTGTAACGTAACCAAATGTTCTGAGGCCTATTCAAGTAGACAGAAAATAGTTTAATAGTGACGTTATTCTCATAAATTTGTAGATTTACTTCGGTGATTAGCTTAGAAAAATGATGCTCTGCTATGTTATATGACAATAAATGTAGACCAGAATCCTAATATTATTTATATACTTATTTTCAGGTATGTGAAGATATTGTTGGCTTGGACGCAGTTTGTATGGATTGTGTGGATAAAGCACTTGAAGCCCAGAAGTTTCTTCTTAACTGTAGAAATTCCACAACAGTTTTAAACAATGTATTTGATAATCTCACCAACACATTGGATATTGATATAGAAAATGCTGATGATGATCATAACCTATATATAATTGTTGGTGAATATGAATCTAAGCTAGTATTAGTTAATAATGAAGCTCAGACAAAAAAGTTGCCTGGCAAGAAAGAAGTTTTCTCTTGTGCCGATTGCTCAGAACAATTTGATAATTTAGTTGAGCTAAATATTCATAATCTGGCAGCTCACGGTGCTTTCACTTGTGACAAATGTCACCATATAACCACAAAAGATGCAGAACTGATTATTCATGAAGATAGTGATCAAATGTTCAAGTGTCCTGATTGTGATGTATTTAGATGTACTGAGGACAGTCTGAGACTACACCAGGATAGAGCTCATGGATTGTATGTGTGTAAAGACTGTGGCAAATCTTTTAGAGGGCTGGACAAACTACAAGTTCATGAGCAAAAGCATATATCCAAGAGTGAATGTCCTAAATGCGGCAAGAGCTACAACACGAAGGAGTTCTTTTTGAAACATGTTAAGCTATGCCTGGAAGATCTGTTAGATCCTCATCCTATGAGGAGTAAAATAAAGAAAACCTACTTTTGTGATAAATGTGGCAAGGGCTACAGTACCCCTGGTGGCCTAAGAGTTCACCATAGATTTGTTCATGGTAATGCTAAGCCACACATCTGTAAATATTGCAACAAGCAGTTCACTGCCCCAAGTTACTTGAAAGTACATATGGTAAAGCATACTGGTGAGAAGAACTTCAAATGTGATATTTGTACAAGAAAGTTTGTATCAAAGGAGGCATTATTGTACCATACTAGAAGACATACAGGCGAAAAACCATATAGCTGTACAATGTGTGACGAGAAGTTTGTTAATTCATCAGCTAGAGCTGAACACATTAAGTTTAAACATGTTGGCCCTACATTAATGTGTGAGATATGCTCCCGAAAGTTTGTCACTGCAACATTTTTGAGGCAACATATGAAGAAACATCATGATCCATCCAACAAGTTGTACACAGGCAGGAGTTTAATCCCACCTAATGTTCCAGCTGTTGAGAATATGCGTGTTCGTTTTATAGACTGATTACTTTATCTGTAGCATAAATATAGAATATAAACATGTGGGATTTGTTCTGAACATTACTAATTTGATCCCTTATTATATTATGCAGGCAATAATGTTTAAATTTAGTTAATTTAACACATAAGGCAAAAAGGATATGCATTTAGTATTTTGCCTTAAAACAGATTGTATATTTATAGTTGATGCTATGGACAATTGCAAACAAAACTCAACTGCTTAGTTACTTCTAGATATTTAATTTTAAACATTGTAAATAGTTAAGCTAATGAATAAAAGACAATATAACTTCACAGGTCTTTTATTTCAGTATATTAAGATTAACAAAAAAAAATATTATATGAGCATAAAAATTTTCTATTGAGGATATATTTTTTTTCTTTCCGTGCCCCATTGGCACAAACAAAGTGGTATAATTTTATTGCACATGGCAGTGTAATTATGATATTGCATTATTCTGCTAGCATTTTAACTTAGATTTTATTACATAAGGCATACTGCTTGAATTTTTATGCTTAAATTTCTACTAGGTATATGAGAATCACAAGTATTGGCATAAATAATTGAATTACATTTTCATCATAGATGCATCTATTATGTTTAAATATAGTCACTAATTGGATTGAAGTTGTCATCCAACATAATATCGATTACACGCTTATTGACAAATTATAACGGTTTGCAAAATGATATGGGCATATGAACCTATTCTCAATATAATATTACATAATACCTATTATGCCAACATGACATCTGAATTAGAAATATTTTTTATTGTGTAATGTGTGAGCTCACTCTTTGTGTTATCACTTTGGTGCTATCGAAATATGGTGTGGGCTAAGGATGCCGCCTTATAGAAAACTCTAGGCTTCTCACTTCCATTGGGTGACCCTTTACTTACATAACAATCGCATTCTACACTGCCATGCAATTTCAGCCTAGGCATTCATCGCTATATGTAAGTAACAAACCTTTTGATACATGGTTGAATGAGGCTGTATATTGCTCAGAATCGAATAGTAAACAATTTCATGGTCTGTGGTTCTGTTTTATAGGTGCTTCGCATCCACTATTTGCAACACAAACAGTCTTTACATAGATAATAATTTAGATATACTTGGAAATGACTGTTCTTTCATATTATTGTTGGCAGATAAATCAATATTCATGTACGGTTCTTCTACCTCAGGCACAAACAGTTTACTACGAGGGTTATAGTGCCGCTGAACATGCTTCCTCAACTGATGACCAGTCACAAACTTAACATGGCAAACGTGACATTCTTTTGTAGGACCGAAATGCTTTCGCCTCTTGTGTTCCATCCGTCTTGATGCTGAAAGGAAGCTTTCATTACAAAGATCGCAAGGGAAAGGCTTTTCTCCTGTATGAAGCCTCACATGATAAATCAAAGCAGCTTGCGTTACAAATTTGCCACCACATTTATCGCAATGGAAATTTCTCTCCTTCGTATGTTTCACCTGGTGGTTCCTTAGTCTACTTATCGCATCGAACTTTTTATCGCACCAAGTACATGAGAGTACGTTTCCAAAACCATGATCAGTTTTTAGATGCGTTCTTAAACCATTCTTTCTGGCGTAACCTTTATTACAAATATCGCAAAAGAAACTTGGCTGCCGCTCCTCAGTATTGCCACAAATTTTTAAATGAAACTTGAAAGTGTGTTTGTTAAGAAAAGATTTGTTACAACGCGGGCACTTGTTGACATCATGTTTGTCTAAGTGCGCCCGTAAGTCTTTTTTTGAAGGGAACTGAACAAAGCACAGTTTACAAATAGCAGCTACATGATGTAACTTGTCATGATATTTTAACATTCTATCAGTGCTAAACATTTTGGAACATTTTGGACATCGAAGTTTTTTGGGGTAGTGAACTCGTTCAGCATGGTCATCTAACTGCAACTGTGTGGCAAACACTTTGGGGCACTGCGGGCAGGGATGTCTCGTGTTACTGTGAACCTTCATGTGTTTGACTAGATGACAGTTTGAGGTGAATTTCTCTCCACACTCTTCACAGATAACTGTAGACTTCCTCCGTTTTACTTTTTCATATGGTTGTTTAGCCTTCATGACTTCTTTAATTTTTGCTAAGACAGTCTTCTTACTTTTGAGTGTGTGACGTTTTCGACTAGTGAACATAATATTGTCATTTTCCTTAACCATTAAATATATAGTTTGAATATTAAGGCCTATGGTTCCAGATAGGTCTAGGGTTGAGTTTAATTTACGTAATGTGGAGTGCCATTGTTCATTAGAATACTGGCATAGCTTTTGGAAGAGGTAAGAGTTGATAGTCATTGTAGCACAATTCATACACAAGGCTTGTGGCAGAGCTGATTCTGATGGTACCTGTAAAAAAGACAATTGGCACTGTTAAATTGACTGCATGGAAGAAATGCGACTAAGGGATATCACCACTACTTACACGCCTTAACTACTCAACTGATGATCATGATAAATCGCGTACACATTGCCAAGGGTACAAGTCGCACATAGGGTACCTTACGCAAAGGAAAAAAAGTACTGGTCCCAAGGGACGAATTCATTGGGTACATTGACATTTTAATGTCGGGTTCGATTCCCGCACAAGTCAAACATTTGTGTGCCTGAACATGGACGTTTGTCTTGGTCTGGGTGTTTCTATGTATAATACGTATGTATTTACAAAAGAAAAGTATATGTATGTTTAACCATTGTCTAGTACCCATAGTACAAGCTCTGCTTAGTTTGGGCTAGATCAGAGGTTCCTAGACTTTTTTCTCATAGACCACTTTCAAAATTTAGCTGGACCCGTCGGAGCCCCTTCAGCTAAAGAAGTTCATGCAATTAAAAACTTTGATTAAATCTCTACGGGACTGAACCTACCACTGTAGGCGGGCTGACCTTTTCTTTTTTTAATAATTCTCTAATGAAAAATGGAAAACCACTGGTACTGAATATGGAATATACAAGTTTTTACAAGTAACAGTCACTTGTCGAAGAACAGCTGGTGAAGACAAGCCAACATTTTATTTCTTCACTATCGAAAGCAAATAAATGTTCGTGGACCCCCTCTTACGAATTGTGAACCCCCATTTTTTTGTCACGCCAACATAGTGTTAGCAGCTATTTAAATATTTTGGTTCAACACAAATGAGTTCTAGCTGCAATAAGGTTAATTTATTAACAAAAGGGGATTACTGAAATGAAGATCAAAGTAACAATATTGTAAGAAATTCTTAAATGAAATGAAAACATAAACACAAAACAACAACCAATGCAAGTGCACATACATAGTTTGACTAACATAATACTTATGTAAGCCACGTAGGCATGTAAATGGTGTTACATAACATTTATTGCTTTATAATAATATCCTGTTGATTCTTGCAATGCCAGATGTAATTAAAAACTTAATGTCTGGTTGCTGGTGTAACTCAATAGCTTAAAACTATAGACTACATTATAGCAGCTCAATAAACATAAATTATTGGAGAATCAAATGTGCTGCTACAGACAACATAGTTATAGATGTTATTCTTGAGATAATCATGTGTTGAAGTTAGCTTCAACACAATTATCTCAAGGACTAGTACAAGAGTATGTAGTAATAATACTTGGATAAAACTATACTTATTCATGACAGAAATAATATCTCATTACCCATTACATTGTTATGTTTTAGACAGCCTTAGTCCTAGTAAAATCTATTCATATTGTAATTAGGTTCATTAAATTATATGGGATATCTCAGGATACGAAAAAGTTATTAGAGGGGAAGATGTTTAGATTTTATCCCTCCATAGGATAGAATACTAAAATAATGACATTTCTAAAATTTTTATCCAACGTGAAAATATTTGTCTATGTAGTACATAATGTAGGTGTCGCACTAAAACTGCGATTTACCGATAAACCGCTGGTCGTAGACAAAAAGTGGTCAAATGATATTTGTCTTATTAGTAATTGTTTTATGAGATAAAAATAAAAATCACAACTTTATGAGAATTTAATTTTTTATGAGATATCCCAACTCACTTGTAGACCCTTTGCTACACCACAATCCAGGATATTTATAAAAGACTAGGTATCAATCTATTGATTGCTAAACACACATAATAGGTTTTCAATTATGTCTCACACTCCAAAAATTTACAGGTAAAAGTAATAATATTGTTATATTTATAAAGAAAATAGGTTAATGCCGGTATTCCTTTTGTATCTATTATCTTGGATAATCAGTGTCAGTACTAGACGGTATTCCACCCAATACTACAGGAAGAGTGGAAATCCCTGATCATAATGAATACCTCTACATCTAAAAAACAAGGAATTCCTGCACTAATAGCGATAATATTGGTTACTTACATTAAGATCATTGAACATGTCCGCAAATGTAACTGTTTCATCGATATAAGCTCTCTGGAGCTTCATACTATCATCTAGATTCACTTCTTGTTCTTCGGTTGGAGAAAAACATAACCTACAAACGTGTTCAGTTTCGCTGGTTAAGAATTTTAGAGCTGGTAGTGTTATGTCTGACTCGGAATTCATTTTTCATTTACTATATGATGCAATATCAACACACAACTTATTCTAAACTCACTCATATAAAAATATTTTCACAAGAATTAGAAACATTCTATACATGTCAAATTAATTTGACGGACGCCGACGCTTATGCTGTTTATAGTGTCAAGACTGTCAGTGTCAACGCTAGAGATGTGACTATTTGAGACGCATAGAGTATAAGAAGGCATATTAGATACTTAATTCAGGCATAAGCATAAGTATCATTGATTGCAATAATGTATCGCTATGGAGCAACACACCTATAAAATATATACATCAATAAAGGTGTATTACGTATAATCAAATATTTTCAAAGGTTCGGGGGACGAATAACTGTTTTTGCCATTGTGTGATTTAATAGGGTCTCCTCTAGTTATTTTTCAAACAATCTAATTGAATTGAGTGATGTGTTTATATTATATCACACAACAACTTTACTGTTTGTAGCATATAAAAAGTATATGCATCAGAAACTTTAATCACACTACTCTCATGTGTAAGATTTTATACACCTCTTAGTAGCGTGCATGCATACCACCTGTTCACCTTTTAAGGGATACATAGATACAAATTTTTGCCGAGGTAGAGCCAAGCTTCAGCACGAATGGGCCGGCTCGACCGGAGTGATACCACGGCCTCACAGAAAACGAGCGTGAAATAGCGTTAGCGTTGTGTTTCGTCCAATGACTGAGGGTACCAGAGCCGACCAGAGGCCCAACCGTCCCCTCTCCCTTCTGGTGGGGGCAATTTAAATGGAACGCAACGCACTTGTGACTCCTCTGGTGTTGGGGGTGATCATGGGCGGCGATAATCGCTTACCATCAGGCGATCCGTCAATCTGCTGGCTTGTGACCAATATCTACCATAAAAAAAAAGTCTATGTTTGATGCATATAGACTTACCATCGTTTGTTTATAGCAAAAGATGCCTATTCACACAATTTGATATCAAAAAGACATTTAAAACTTTTCGTTAAATACCCAAGTGTAGGTGTAGTACTCTGTTCTTATTCTAAGGGCAAGGGCTACTATCGCCATTTCCGGCATACAGTTTTAGCTGAATGTCAGAAACGTCACTTTGACAATTACTTGTAAACATTGAAAATAGAGCTCGATTTAAAAAATATAATATCATAACAACGATTTGGATTACCCAAATAAGCCAGCAAAAGTATTAAGAATGGTGTCAAGTAATATGATATAAAGGTGAGTTTAGTGTCTTTATTCATGGCAGACAAATGGCTTGTAAAATTATTGTGCGCACTTGGTGCGCGCGCAGTCAACCCAGCTCAATTATTGATCGGATGTCCCAACTTATATTTAAATAACATAGAAAACTGAACGTTTCATCCTACAGTCTTCTCTTATTTATTAATAGTAATACTTTGTGTTTACGCCATAAAAATAAAGGTGAGCTGGCAATATTTGAATTTTTGGAGGAAGTTTATTAAGCATATTATTTATTTGTTTATTAATTATTATTAGCAACATTATATCTGTAGCTGAAAGCTAAAGAATATTTTTATTTATCACTTCCTAGAGTGCACATTTACAAAGCAAATCTATAACAAAATATTTTAAAATGCTGAGCCTATTATTTTTTATGTTTGAACTACAGATATATCATAGCCTCATAGGCCATCTAATGCCTCGTCTGCATTAGGGCACATTTGTATCACAACATGGTTTTGGCACAAGGTATCGGCACACATCACAAAATAAATCTGCTGGTATCAGCACATTGAATTGTAATGTGAACAAAATACATACTTAATATATATACTGAGTCAACGCATAATTAATTAGGACTCAACATAATGTCCCTTAAAAAATATTTTTACTGATATTAAATTGTATTCATATTTATATTTTTACAAACTGTGCAGTAACCATAATATATTTGGAATTGCAAAATGGAGCTATAAATAAAAAGCTCTTAAAACAAAATTGGTGAATTGTTAGCACAAGAGCCAAAGAGCTCTATCAGAAGCACATCCTCAGAAGAGTTAACACATTTTTGCAGTCAGCATAATATTTCAGATTAGAGAGAGAGACAAATGATTGTATAATATTGTATGGTTTTGTTGGAATATATTAATTTTCAAATAAAATTCTCACAGAATGTTCTATTTTCTTCACAAATTAAAAATAACACTTTTGATAGCATCAAATAATAATCAATGAAATGTATTATGTTTTATTAATCTGCTACCCATTTAAAATAATATTATGTAATTATAAAATTACTTCGATATTGTACATACATACATACATAACTACATACTTACATACATACCATGAAAATATTCTATGTCATAGAAATAGAATATTTTGAAATACAAGCTTTAGTTTTGTTTATTTGTCAACAGATGGCCCAGTTCTTGCCTATTAACTTGTCCGGCGACAACCTGGGCGACCGTCAGCATTATCTCAACTTACAAGTACACCAGGCTGTCAAGGACCGAGTCTCGTTTCAAGATATTCGTGATGTGGCTGAACGAACTCCAGCCGATCGACTCTTTAAGATAGAACTTGCTATAAAGCTTAAAAATATTGACTTCATCCTCAAGAATTTAAAAGATGACGACATGTTGTATGTCAGCAGGGCGTTAAAATGCAAATGGCTATTGGAGCAACTTGATATAATTAACCCTAAATATTTAGAAGATGTACTTTTCCCAGAGATGGTGATTCCAGCCGTCAGCAAAATGAAACACTGGTTGTACATCAACTTACGAGATCCCATAATGTGCCAGACATTTTATCAGTATTACAAAAATTCCAAATTTGATTTCGCTATGAAATTTCTTAGTCATTGTGGTAATGAATTTGTATTGAACGAGTTTCCTAAGATTTTAACCAAATTAACTCCTCATTATCTAAAAGTTTTTGCCGAGAAAAGTCCTGAGTTTGCCAAAATATACTTTGACGCGTTAGAAACTGACAATGATTTAGTAAAACGATATCTGAGAGACGAACGAAAGTTCTACGAAAGTTTTAAATGCGTTTTGAAGACAAACGCAGATATATTTTTAGACATAACCGAAAAGTATCACAACTTGACGTTTATGACCAAGCTTAGTCCATCGGCCACCGATTACATTTTACAGTTTCATAAAAGCAGATTCATGGCTAAGTCGGAGCTTTACATCGTGTATATTCTACATATGCCGACCGTGGCGCGGCGACTTAATGATGAAGAGACTCAGGATGTGATGATCAAGTTGGCGCGCGCTGGATACTTAAGTTGGTGGTTCTCTTACGAAAATGTAGAGCCTTTGTTCAAACGTTTCAGCAGCGAAACGAGGGTTGCTTTCAAGATCCGAGTGTTCGTCGAGAAGGTAGTTGGCGAACGTGTGACAAGTTGTCCATATGAGCTACCACACTCACCAGTTGCAAAAAATACTAGTATTGACAAATCACACGTTTTCCAGGACATAAATTATGAATTAATACATGTAGCGGGCCATCAAGTGATTGAAAAGCAGTCCTTGAATGGGACTCCGATACCAATGTCATGCTGCTTGAGAATGTCTAGTGGTTTTTGTCCGGACAAGTCGGAGCTCCAAAAGTTATTCGATGAGTTCAGATACGTGGGATTCAATCCCACGTTTCACGAATTGAGGTCACGCATCGGTGCGACAAAGTCGGCTGACAGGCGTCGCGATATATTGCTTGTTCTGGTGAGCAAAAGCGTAGGGCGGGCAGAGTATGTGAGAGCATTATTGCAACTAGCTCTAAGATTACGAAACGAGCCCGTGCACGAACGTGCCTCGGTTGTCCGCAGCCTCGTGAAGCGAGCACACGCTTGGCGCTTCCCGCAAGATGTGTGGGATACAATGTTGGTGTATGCGCGTGGTCTCGGATTAGATGGCTCTAGACCTCAGGCTGAATGTCGTGAGGGCCTCCATGCTGTCGTGTTGCGTCAACTGTTAGATGCAGGTGACTGTGAGCCAGCAGTACGTAATGCATTCCTTAATGAGTTTTCAACCCTCTTTGAGTATAAGCTTCTGTTAAGTGAGCGTGTGAAGATCGCTGCTAGTTTACAACATCTTTTATTAACAGCGATAGTAGCCGAAGTAGAGCCGACAGAGGCTGCAAGATATCTTAACCAGTTAGTTGATGTGCTTGAAAACTATCATATCTCTATTAAAACATCACAAGTCGTATCAGTCGTTAAAGCACTGGCGGAGCGCGATTGGGAGATAGTAAGACCAATTTTAGTGCGACTTTACAATGCTCGAGTTGGCCGAAGAGAGCTATTTTGCCACTACCTGAAGTTCCGGCATGACGACGCGGCCCTTATGAATGTTCTACGTCACGAACCCGAAGCCATTACACCTGAGTGGGTCGTTAACTTACTAGCGGAAGGGAAAACACCAGCTAACCAATTTCTCTTGAAACTAGCAGTTTATTTCAAAGAGACCGGCGGCCTTGCAGACCAGATTCAACATTCGTTACTGGAGAAGATCTCTCAAAAACCTGAAGTGAACCTAGCACGACCGCTGGCGACGCTCGTTGGCAGTGATATAAGCACATTATGGCGTCAACAGGACGAAGCAGGCGGTGAACATTACAAAATCGCCGCAGCACTTCGGGCTAATATGCACCGTGCTCGACCAGCACCCGACGCATTGGCTCTTGGCTGGCGTCAAGCCGGTTTGAAGGCAGTGGCTTCACGTGCAATGCGCAGCCGACCGCTGCAGGTAGCGCAATTAATACAAACATTGTTAGAAGAACGAGCGAAACGTCCGGTGCGTTTAGCGCTTTCACTGGCGCAACGTTCAGATTACGCGGTGGATATGTTCTCAAAATCTGTGAGAATTCGTCCGCTTGCAAGTCTGCGTGCAGCGTTCTTTTACTATCGAAAGTTTGGCGATGCAGCTGATCCGAGAATCTGGGATCTCGTCAAATCTTTCATCCTGAATACAGACCTAATTCCTCGAGAAGGTCTCCTCCATATACTCAAGAAGAAAGAGTGGGTTCCGAGCAAAATCAAACTAGACTACTGCGCAGTTATGTACGTCGCTCTCAGACGAATTTCTGATGACAATGCGAACTCCATGCTCCGTGTTCTAATGAAATCTATGGATGAAGTTAATGAGAATCTGCTCGACAATGTGATGTTACGTATATTGGCAAATATTGACGACGAAAAACATGAATCTTATCCTGCAATTGTAATCAGATACTTAATGTTGAGTAAAAGTAATAATCAATTGAAAACAAGGATTGAAAAGATTGGAGACACTTTTCTGGCAAAATTGTATGCGCACCGCGATGTAAGAGACGAAACTATTATTAAACAACATTTCTTCCAGAGAAATCTAACACAGATTACTAGTTCTTTGCAATATAACGTAGCATTTTTTAATATAAAATATCAATGCTGTTTACCAGTCATGAAGTGGGTTTTATTCTGGATGGAAAAGTTTATGCCCAGAGAGATTTATTTCGACTACTACGCAAAAGTTCATGCAACGATGTTGTACTTCAAAGCTGTTAGAAACAGTATTGAACAGAATCCTGAAGTATTCAAAGATCCTGTACAGAAAATTTCTGAGGGTTTGGATATTGTAGGGTTTACATTGGGGAAGTATATTGTTAAGGAAGTTAATGACCTGAAAGTACAATACTTTGACTCAATCGTTAAAATATATAGCGATGGTTTAATGGCCAATTTGAACGAAATCATTATGTGTGACAGTTACAGAACAAAATTCATAATGGCAATAATAAAGGGAATTATATCAGAAAGTGTGAACGGTGAGGCTCGATTAGCAATCCATATTGCAAAGTTTCAATATAACATAGACAGAGAGGAAATCATAGATCTCGTAATGAAAAGCGACGACATGGAAACTAAATTCTTTTTATTTGCTGACGCTACCTGAAGAAATTTTTAAAGATTTACCTATTGGATCCTGATTCTTATATGTGTATATTTCCTGGACTAGCATATGTACATTATAGTCACAAGATTAGTACTTAGAAGCTTATTAATCTTATATAATAATAATTACTAGCGGTCGCCTAGTGGTCAAAATTCGAACAAAATTCCTAAGCTTGCTACTTTGTATTCTGTTTTTCTCTATTACATATACCTAAACAAGGTATAGGTAACCAAAGTTACGAAGAATTGTACGACGCACTGTGGCTCGAAAATCGTCTTCCGTGGACTTAGAGATTTTAAATTTCAACTGTCATATTTTTTGCTGGATATAGCTTTAGTTACCCATTACTATGCCCAAATATATCATCCGAGATAATTTAGCAGGTTACATAGACCATGGTCACAAGCTGGTCACGACCAAACATCATGTATCATGCAAAGCGAAAGTTTAAAATATGAATATGTTACCAATTGCAATTTAAATTTTTACCATTTGGAACTTTAAGTACATGTGTATGTGTGTCTTTATTTAATGTGTAGTGTTTGTGTGTTTGTATGAATATTTATATGTATAACCGTGGGTGTGTCTGTTAATGTTTATGGTGTCTACGTACCTGTATGAGTATTTTTAATCTAGTCACATATTATGTTAGATAATTTTCTATATCGTGACGGAATTTTCGATAATTTTGTTGTAAAGAGGCCTAGAAAATGGAAAACCTTTTACTAAAAGACGGACTTGTGGGACTGAACAAACTTTGTCTTTTGACATTTCTTATTTTTTGTAAGGGGTTTGTGATGTTGTAAAAGAACTGATTGTAATATAAATGTTGTTGAACGTTGAGAACGTTGCACTCATTCTATACATGGTTGTACGGAAAGTAGCGAACTAAAAGTACTAGTTATTAGCGACTGTATTTGAAATTGATGATTAGTAGGTGCTGAATTTAGAGTTTTGAAGGCCATGGGCAATGTTAAAATGGCGCGGTATATTTTTTTATCGTGATGTACTAATGTACCAGTAATTTCTGCAGAAACTTCTGCGGTAACCTAGGTTCTAGGACTAAAGTCCCTGTTGCGCTCCTTTAAGTCCGGCCCTGTTCGTATTCGTCAACATTTTCAGTGGTAGTTTTTGTCGTATATTACTCAAAATAAAATTATGTGTTAGGTGTAAGATTTATAACTGTAGGTATGTCTGTTTGTGTGTTTACGTAAAATATGGCATCTAGGCACTACTTACGTTAGGTTATTTTCTATTTCGTCATGGGTTTTGTTTTAAAACTATTGAACAATCTTCTTGCGATTTCGTTCATTTTATTGTAATAAAGTGAGCGAAATCGCAAGAAGATTGGTGGCCCTAGAAAATGGAAAATATTTTACTGAAATATGATTTGACTTGTTGGGAATTAAATTTCTTTCGTGAGAGGTTTTGTGATGTTGTAAAAAACTGATTGTAATAGAAATGTTGTCACACGTTGAAAACGTTGAACTCATTGTATAACTTAAGAATCGGAGACATGGTTGGAAGGAACGTATTATAATAACACAGGATACTAGTGTTAGTACTTGAAATTGACAAATAATATTATTAGAGAAACGGCAAGTTTACGTTCGTTGTCAGTGTTGAATTAAGAGGATTGGAGGCTCTGGGAATTGTAAAAGTAGGGCAGGATAATTTTTATTGAGATTAAAAAAATAACTGTTGTTGTAATTTTATAATTCTCTGTGGACACAGGGGACTGAAGTCTCTGTTGCACTGTCATAAATCCGGCCCTGTTAGCTGTCGTCAACATGTCTACGGAAAGTTAGTTTCTGTCCTGTATTACTTAATATAAATAATATGTCACACTTATAAATACATTTATGTGTCTTTTTGTGTATCTATGTTTATGGAATCTAGTCACTTCTGTTTCGCTTTATTTTTCGTTGTGAAGAAATGATCGGACAGTATTCTTGAATATTCGCTTATTTTGACATAAAAAGATGGGACTAGAAAATGGAAAAATTTACTGAAAGATTATCTGATTTGTGGGAGTAACAGACTTTGTCTTTTGACATTTGTTATTTTTTTGTAAGGGATTGTGATATTGTAAAAGAACTGATTGTAATAGAAATGTTGCTGCAAGTTGAAAACGGTGCACTCATTGTATAACTCTTAAGTTATACAATGAGTGCAGACTCTTAAGTCGGAAACATGGTTGCACAGAAGGTAACAAAGTAGTAGGAATAATATTTGACATTTTTATTAGAGAAAAGACATATTTACGTTCGTAGCACGACATTTTTTTTTTATTAAGATGTAATAAATTAAATTAATTGTAGTAATTTCATAATTATTTTTTGGGACAAGGGAAGTCCCTGTTGCGCACTCCTAAATCCGGTCCTGTTTATTGTTGTCAACATGTCCAAAGAAAGTTAGTTTATCTGTTTCTGTTATTTTATATAAATTATATGTTGGATTTATAATTCTCGTGTGCAATAGATGTATTTAAAAATACATAATAGATCATTTAGGTTATATTTGATTGTTATATTATTTTTACGGTTTATTTAATTTCTTACTTCACGTGAAATTGGTGTATTGTATTATCTAGTCATTAGCTATAAGTTATAAAATATACCTACCGGAATAAATGTGATATATACCTACTCCAAAATATGTTTTTATTTTAATAAGTACCTACCTATTAAAAATATTTCTTAATTAATTTTAAACGGTAAACTAAGAGAACGGTAAGAACTTATGCTATGATTATAATTGCTATAGAATCTTCTTCATTGTAAACCAATTAATATGCCTATATTCTTAAGTGAATAATACGGCTTTTATGGTGATTATTAAATCATTTTATTAGTGCCAGAGTTTTAACACAGCATATAAAAAAACACATCTTTTTAAAAAACAAAATCGGCAAATCTCGTTGTAAGCGGTTACCGTAGCCTATGACCGCTTGTAATATCAGAGGTTAGGTAATCCCAGAAAAAGGAATTAAAATGGAATGGAAGGTAAATAATGGGAGTAGTACTTTTTTGATTCAACTTTTACTCACCGGGCCGAGGTGAAATTCAGTAATAGTGTAACTTCTCTTGCGCCAATTGCCTGTAAGAAAGAAACTTTTCATTCACAGTGTAGTACCTAAAATGTACAATAATGAAGACTTCAGCTAAACTGCAAAACAGTATGTTGGCAGACGTAGGTCCCGAATAATTAGTTTATAAAACTAGCGATTCGCCCCGGCGGCCTCGCACGGGTAGTACAAAACCTTAACAAATTATACACCTAAACCTTCCTCACGAATCACTGTCTATTGGTGAAAACCACATGAAAATCCGTGCAGTTTTGAGTTTATCGCGAACAGACAGACAACGCGGGGGGGAACATTGTTTTATATGTGATAATGTAAAAAGACAGACACACATTTGTGTTCATGTACATGTGTGTATGTACATTTACATTCACTTAATTAAATCTCTGGGTTTACCCAGAAGAAACTATGTAATTTTGAATTTGAAAAAGGGTTGGGACCGAGTTATTTCCAATACGTAATGGGACATTATTAAGAATTGTTGTGATTAGTGTTATACTCGGGTGAACCGACTATTATAAGATTTTCTTTTAGGAAATTGTCAGTAAAGCAGTGATACCGCGACGCGACGCTATACAACGGAAGACTGCTTTGAGACTGAATTATTTTCAATATTTAATAGTAAGTTGTTAAGAATTGGTGCGACTATCATATTGCGAAATACCTATAGTCTCCGACCATAACAGCTGGCAAAACGTCAGTGTTATTTAGTATACCCACTTGCCAATAAACAGGTATGACTTCCATGTTTGTAAATGAAATGATGAATTAAGAAGACAGCTCGCGCACTAGATATAATTCCTGTGTATTAGTGTAGGAAGTATAAAATCAGGGTGGCAGATTAAAACAAATTGTGGGTAGGCTTCCGTTTTTTTATTTTAAATATTTTCACTGACTACGATTTAGCGAAGCGTCCGTCTTGTTCAACGGTCCGAACAAGAATGCCCTTGCGGCGCTTACCCAACTTATTTATTAGTAGGTACTTATTTGTAACAGAAGTAAGATGTAACAAATACGAAGTAAATAGTGCAATATTTTATATATAAATTTAGAACACTTTTACAATTCTTAAACATACATATTTTAACTTCACTTGTAGAATTGTAGTTAAATTCATATAATTTGACTACTACTACTCGTTTCAATTATTAATTCCACAGATTAAAAATATGGAATAGATTTAAATAAGCATAAATAAATTAAAATAACATCCTAAGTGTAAACAAATACGAATAGTACCAGCATATAATTTATGGTCCACCTCTAATTCTAACAGTAGGAAGTACTTAAAATAGGAAGTTCATTATATGTAGGTATTAGTAAGTATATAATTAAAA
Organism: Catocala sponsa; assembly: GCA_963564715.1. Classification (NCBI taxonomy): domain Eukaryota; kingdom Metazoa; phylum Arthropoda; class Insecta; order Lepidoptera; family Erebidae; genus Catocala; species Catocala sponsa. Next base: position 16,486,818 of record OY751351.1, on the reverse strand, counting down.
CCTAGACCTAGACCTAAACCTATTTGCAATTGGTATAAAACATTTATTGACTTTCATCGTCTCCGTGGACATTTCTACCAATATTAAATTTTTCGCTATTGCAATACTGTATGCTATTTTTATTTTATTCGCATTCGCAGACTTATTATCAAAATCTTTGCTAAAAATATACGAATAGATGCGTGTATTGATTTCTTGATGACTTCTCTTGTATTTTATTGCATTTATAGATTAGAGTGAAGCACAATACGTAAACTAAGCTGCCATTATTGCTACGAAACGCTAAGGTGAACAATTTTTTTATATATAGATAACAACACGAATTCCTACTTATGTTTAATATGCTTTCATTCCTATATACAATCTTTAACTTGTGTATGTAATACTTCTATTAAATATTTTGAGATGTAACTACGGCCTTAGGCGCAAAATGTCTATTTCGTAAAATGTCTACCGTGCGCAAAATGTCTCTTTCGCAGAATGTCACTTTCGCAGAATGCCTCTTTCGCAAAATGTCACGATAGTAACTTATGCCCGTTTCTAGAAAAATACTAAGAAAATATTTGATAATTTTGAGAATGTACATCTGTCTGTCTGTATGTTGCTAAAGATCTCGAAAATGGCGCAATGGATTTCAATAAATTCCTTAGTGCCAGCAACGTGCGGGCGATACTCCCGGTATCGCGAGCCATCATAGGCTACGGTAACCGCTTACCATCAGGCGGGCCGTATGCTTGTTTGCCACTTTAGTAGTATAAAAAATACAATTTTGGTTTCCTTTAGTTATGACATTTTCATTTCCATATTTGTGTAAATTTATAGTACTAAAGTAAAAATTAATGTACCTACCAAAATGAAGAGCGTTGTGATTTATTTACTTATAATTTCAATAAATGATTTGTTGTAACCAAAATTGTATTTTTTATGTTCCTGCAAATTGACGCCACGTTGTATGATAATGATGTTATAATCATTATTGTAATCTGGCCATGGATGATTGTGATTGCGTTGCTCAACATTTTAACAGAATCTGCCTTTACGGGCAGAAAGTTAGTTTTCGAAAAATTTAATAAATATCATGTCTTTTAAATTGCCTGTCATAAATATTTGTCGTGCAAATATATATTTATGTAAGTAATGTGCCTATAAATTTATTACAAAGCATAAAATATTTGTTACTATCTTCTACAATTATCTATAAAGTTATAGTTTTCTTATTGGTTATTTTTGTTCATTAACAGATGGCGCAGTTCGTCCCGATTACATTGTTAGGAGAGAGCCTTGGCGAACGACATCAATACCTCAACTCACAAGTGGACCAGGCTGCCAAGGACCTACTGTCCTTCCAGGACATTGAAGATGCACCCGAGCAAACCGCCGTCGACCGAATTTTTAAGATAGACCTCGCTATAAAACTCAAGAATACTGACTTCATCCTCAAAAATTTGAAAGATGACGACATGTTGTATGTCAGCAGGGCGTTAAAGAGTAAATGGCTATTAGAGAGACGCGATATAATTAACCCCAAATATTTAGACGATGTTCTCTTTCCAGAGATGTTGATGCCGGCTATCAGCAAAATGAAACATTGGCTGTACATCAACTTACGCGATCCCGTCATATGTCAGGAGTTTTATCAGTATTACAAAGAGACCAAATTCGATTTCGCTATAAAATTTCTTAGTCATTGTGTCAATGAATTCGTTTTGAATGAGTTTCCTAAGATTTTAATCAAATTAACTCCTCACTATCTAAAAGTTTTTGCCGAGAAAAGTCCTGAGTTTGCCGAAATTTACTTTGACTCATTAGCAACGGAAGATGAATTAGTAAAACGTTATCTACAAGAGGAACAAAGCTTCTACAACAGTATAAAAAGCGTATTGAAGACAAACCCAGATATGTTTTTAGATATAACTGAAAAGTATCAGAACATAACGTGTTCGAAAAAGTTTAGTCCATCAGCGACTGATTATATTTTATGTTTTCATAAAAACAGATTCATGGCTAAGCCAGAACTTTACGTCGTATATCTTCTTCATATTCCTACAGTGGCACAATGTCTCAGCATCGAGGAGTGTCAAGACGTGGTGTTAAAATTAGCACGTGCAGACTACTTAAGTTGGTGGTTCTCGTACCCAAATGTGGAACCATTGATGAAACGTGTCAGCCGTGATAAGAGGGCAGCCTTTAAGAAACGAGTGTTCGTGGAAAAGGATGTTGGAGTGCATGTGGCCGAATGGCCATATGTACTGCCAGCGTCACCAGTGGAGATCGCCAATAATAGCAATGAAATTTGCATCCGAAAGGGTCATGTGTTGCATGACAGAGAGTACTCACCAATCATGATGCAAGATTTCACATCAATATCATCCATGTTGAAGAAACGAAAATATCGCAAATGGGCCTGTGTTGCAGACAAATGCAAAAAGTATACAGAACTACAGAAGCTATTCAACGAGTTCAGGTTCGTGGGATTCGCGGGTACACTTCATGAACTAAAGACAAGGATAGGTGCGACAAGTTCGGCTGACAGGCGACGTGATATGCTGCTTGTGTTGGTGAGCAAGAGTGGAGGGCGCGTAGACGCTATTCAAGCACTACTACAACTAGCTCTGAGACTTCGAAACGAACCCGTGCACGAACGCGCTGCAGTTGTCCGCAGCCTCGTGAAGCGAACGAACGTTTGGCGACTCCCGCAGGACATGTGGGATACGATGTTGGAGTATGCACAAGGGCTTGGATTGGACGGCTCTAAACCCGAAGCTGATTGCCGTGAGGGGTTGCACGCTGTAGTGATACGGCAGCTTATTGCCACAGGTGATTGTGAGCCAGCAGTGCGTACTGCTTTTCTTGATAACTTTTCAACATTCGCTGAGTATAAGCTTATGGAAAGCGAACGTATGAAAATTGGCGCTGGTTTACAAAATATTTTAGTGACTGTTGCCTCTGAGGCACAGCCTATCGAGGCTGCTAATTATCTTGGTCAACTACTTGATGTGATTAAAAAATATCACATACGTGTTGAATCATCACAAGCAGTGTCAGCGGTTGCTGCGCTGGCGGAGCGTGAGTCAAATGCAGCAAGACCGCTGTTAATGCGTCTATACGAAGCTCGTGTTGCTCGCCGTGAGTTATTTCGGCAGTATTTGGAATTTCGACACGACGACGCGGCACTTTTGAATGTATTACGTCACGATCCCAATGCTATCAAACCTGAGTGGTTCGTTAAGTTACTAGTCGACGGCGAAACACGAGCTAACCAGTTTCTCTTAAAATTGGCGATTTATTACAATGAGAATGGTGGCATTGCTGAACAAGTACGGCGATTATTACAGGAGGAGGTCGCTCAAAAGCCTAATGTGAATCTGGCACGACCTCTGGCGACGCTTGCTGGTAGTGACATCTACACACTTTGGTGTAAGAGGGGCGAAGCTGACGGTGAACATAAAAAACTGACAGCAGCACTTCTTGCTAATATGCACCGTGCACGACCAGCTTCTGACGCATTGGCGCTAGGCTGGCGTAAAGCCGGTATGAAGGCGGTAGCTTCACGTGCAATGCGCTGCCGACCGTCTCTGGTGACGCAATTAGTACAAACATTGTTAAAAGAACGAGCAAAACGTCCAGTGCGCTTAGCACTCATACTGGCGCCACGTACAGATTGCGCGGTGGAAATATTCTCCACAGCAGTTATAATCCGACCGCTAGCGGTTTTGCGTGCGGCGTTACTGTATTTTCGAAGACTTGGCGGTGCTGCAGATCTCCAAATCTGGCAAATGATAAAGCCTATAATGTCAACCGTTAATCTGATTGCCAGTAAAGGCCTCCGTCACATACTCAACAAAGTTGAGTGGGTGCCAGAAGCTATAAAACCCGATTACTGCGCAGTTTTGTACCTCGCTCTTGACAATATTCCTAATAATAATATGGCTTACATGCCAATTCCTATCAGAGATTTAATTAAATATCAGTCTGAAGTTAATGAGGATCTGTTAGAAAATGTGTTGTTACGAATGTTGGTAAATATGGAGAAGAAATTCCCTATAGCATATCCTGCAATAGTCATTAGATACCTAATGTTAAGCAAATCGGATGACCAGGCTAAAATTAGATTCGATAAGATTGGCGAACCATATTTGGCCAAAATTGAAGCTTACCGATTCAAAGGTGATGATAGAAATATAGATGACATATTAAAATATGACAATAAATTATTTTTCGCCGATTGTCTGGAACAGGTTATGCTTTCACTACAATATAACTTTGCATTTTTTGATATAAAGTACAAATACTGTTTACCAGTCATCGAAAGAGTTCTAACTTGGATACAAGATTTTATGCCAAAAGAGTTGTTCTTTAAACATTACGTTAAAATACATGCGACAATGTTGTATTATAAAGCAGTTAGACAGAGTATGGCACAGAATCGTGAGGTGTTCGAAGATCCTGTTAAGAAAATGTCTGAGGGTGTAGACATTGTAGGGTTTACTTTTGGAAGGTATATTGCAAAAGAAGTGGCTGAGCTAACGTCCGAATATTTCGACTCGGTTATCGAAATATACAGCGAGGGTTTTATAGAATATTTGGATAAATACATCATGTATGGGCATCGATCGTGTAACTTCGTTGTGAGTATTATTAAAGGTATATTATCGGAGAGTGTAGGTAGTGAGGCACGATTAGCATGTAATATTTTTCATTCTCTGTATACTAATGAAACGAGAGAAGAAATAAAAGCCCACCTGATGGAATGCAATGCTAAAGAAACTGAGTTCTTTATTCATGCTGATGTTTTTGGTTAAAACATTTAATAAGATATAATAAAGGTTGATCTTTAGTCGGACCGCATCATGGACATGGTCCGACTAACATATTGTCTACTGTCCAACGAATACCTTTTAAGGGTATCCACTCTTAAAGGAATTTCCGGGACGCGATATATCTTAACAAGTGTTGCGTGTTTATTCTAGGTTTAGGGCCTGTTCCACCACCTCCAAATAGCATTTATTTAGAAGACAAAAGTCTCGCTATCTGTCTTCTTTACCTAACAAGAGCGAGACAGTATGCGATTTATCTTTCGGATAACTTTTACCTGATAGTGGTGAAACTAGCCGTTACTCTAGTAATGTTTTTAGTAGTATTTACAGTGTGGCTACATTAGTAGTACCTAACATATAATTTAGATATAAGTTCTATTTTATACCTGAATATGTAACACATGTTTTGTTTGATTAAAACAGATTTTATAATATCGTCTTACGTTTGTTTACACAATAATTGTTATACATCAACATTAAACTAGGTACTTTAGAAGGATTTTCTCGTGTTGTTTCTTTTTTAAACACTATTATGACATAATTATGAAAATCTTAAACTACTTCACTGTTACTAGGAAGTTACTGTTTACTTCTATTTAAAACTATATAGATTTACACTTGCCGGAGTTTTGGTTGCTTTTCAGCATTTATAATCATGGAGAAACTAAGACTTTAGTTGTCTCAATGTCATGAAGTGTAGTTATTTTAAAGTACCTGAACATAATTTAATTATTAGTGTTTCTATTTACGTAGAATAAGCTCAAAGTATCACGAACTCTAGCTGTGTTTTGATTTTATAACATAAAGTCGCTTCAAACAGTCTGCTTTTCCAATATTTTTGGGCTTTCGGACGCATTAGACTTGTGGTGCGCCAAGTTCTGTTACAGGGGTTATTAATTTTAAATACTATTGAAGTATTATATTATCTGTGCTTTCAAATATGAAGTCAGTATAGCGGATGCGTCGCTACGGCACTATAGCAAAAGCGTTGTAACGGCGCTACCTATTTATTTATTATTAGATAATGGTTTATCAACATTAAACGTTTACAGATTTACATCAAATAAGTAGATCACAAAAAAAATGCTGGCTGGAATATTTTCCAATTATAGATTAACCAGCATTCATCTATATGTAGTTGTGACGTAGAATACGGAATCTCGACGCACAAAATATCGATAAATGCTAATACGATGCTGCAAGATTGCGATACACGTTACTGCGAAAGACCGTCTCTGCGAAGCCACTACACTTCGATGCACGTTACCGCGATGGATCTTCATTGCGATACTACTTGACTTCGATGCACGTTACCGCGATAGATCTTTACTGCGATACTACTTGACTTCGATGCAAGTTAAATAGCATTATCGCGAAATATCATTTCTACGGAGCTACTTGACTTCGATAATCTATAGCGAAAGATCGTTACTGAGAAACTATTAGACTTCCACATACCAACTCGTCTTTCGTTAAGCTTAAGATTGGTGAGCATCACTATGTTTAACATAAAAATTGCATAGAGCATAGGCACGAACCCGACCATGACACAGCATGATCTTCTGTAGTAAGAACATCATTAAAGAAAAAAGCAGCCGACAGCTTCGATTCTCCAGGACAAATTATTCAAAAAGTAATCCAAAAAGTACCTATAACTGTTGCCACTTATATGCACACGAAAAAGGCGATGCGAATGATAATACACCGCGTAAGAGTTAGAGTTTTTTTACGTCGTTATATTAATAAGAAACGTGATATTATGAATATGTTAACATATTTAGATGGTCTTGCATATATATGCTACATAAAGAAATAAAACCAATTTTCCCCTAAGAATTCTTTGATTCATTTATATTTTTGTACCAATCAATAAGCATATTAAAACTCTGTTTAAAAATGATATGTTTTGTTAACATTTTTGTTATATCGAAGTCTCTATTTTTGTCAAGTTGATTAGTTATACTTATATTATGATTGTTTATTATGTACTATACTAACCATTATGGAATACACATTATTTTGTTTATTATGGTTTATCATTTATTAAGCCCATTCAAAACATATTTTCGTTCTGATAAGTGATAGTATAATAAAAAATAAATAAATAAAATAAATGTAGATAATTAGGTACTGATATCTTAAGCTTAACGAAAGACGAGTTGGTATGTGGAAGTCTAATAGTTTCTCAGTAACGATCTTTCGCTATAGATTATCGAAGTCAAGTAGCTCCGTAGAAATGATATTTCGCGATAATGATATTTAACTTGCATCGAAGTCAAGTAGTATCGCGGTAACGTGCATCGAAGTCAAGTAGTATCGCAGTGAAGATCCATCGCGGTAACGTGCATCGAAGTGTAGTGGCTTCGCAGAGACGTTCTTTCGCAGTAACGTGCATCGCAATCTTGTAGCATCGTATTAGCATTTATCGATATATTGTGCGTCGAGATTCCGTATTCTACTCTGCAACTTACATTATTTATGATTTTATTTTAGGTAAGTACAATGAAATTGCTATTGTTGACTTGAAATGATTTAAAGATTTTATATTTTAGTTTGTTTTAGAGCAGAGGTTCCCAGACCTTTTTTACTCATAGACCACTTCCAAAATTTTGCTGGTTCCGGTGGACCTCCTGCAGCTAAACAAGTTCATGCAGTTAAAAAAAAATTGATGAAATCTGTAGGTACCCAGACTTTTCTTTTTTTTTAGTAAATCGCTACCGAAAAATCGAAAAACCACTGGTACTGAATATGGAATATGCAAGTTTTTACAAGTAACAGTCGCCGAGCTTGTCGAACAGTCGTAGACCCCCGCTTACGACTTGTGAACCCCATTTTTTTCCGCGCCAACGTAGACCCCCGTCGAGTCTTCCGTGGACCCCTAGGGGTCCACCTGGACCACTTTGGGGACTAATGTTTTAGAGCCATGGTAAATGTCTATGTCAGATACGGGCCTAGATCTTGTATTAAACTCTTGACAAAGTCTATCTATACAAACATATAGACTTTGTCAAGAGTTTAATACTTCGATTAATTGTATTATTGATCGAAGGTTTAATACAATATCTATCGTAGAGTGGAATCCGATGTTTGTTTTGATTTCGGTGTATGGTAGACCTTAGTTATCGAATAGGTAATCTGCAGGGTATAACCAATACGCGACATCAATTCAGCACAGTCCAACTCACCATTTATTTCATTATTGCATCGTAATAGCGCTGTAACAAAAGCGTCGCGAAGACTACAGATATGCCTACAAAACAACAACGATATCCCACTCAATTTAGTGGTTTAATAATGATAGACCCAGATTTTGCTAACACAGGTGAATTACACATACCGATATTTAAAATTACTAGATGTAGGTACCCGCGGTTATCGTTACTGCGCTGCCCCCGTGGGTCGTAGTGCGATGTTATATAGCCTTTAGCCTTCCTCGATAAATAGCTAACACTAAAATAGCTTTTTAAATCGAACCAGTAGTTCCTGAGATTACCGCGTTCAAACAAACAAACAAACTCTTCAGCTTTTTAACCCTAGAAAGATAATCTACGTCCGCGAGACGTATGGCGAAATAAACTTTTGTTATTTTTTTCTTTATTATTAGCCGCAGCATGCTAGCCACTTTAGTCAACTAAGTCGGTGGCTGGAGCTCGCAGGGAGCAGCAATGGAGCCACGCTAAGTACGCTCAATAAGTAGATACAGTTATGTCGTACGTCCGCGAGACGTATGATTATTTGAAGAACATAATAATTACGTGTGCCATGAGAAAGACTAATAATTGTAGTAGGTATTGTGTAAGTAAATTTAAGCGATAAAGTGCCAAATACGCCAATATAAAGACCGAAAGTGATTTTAAATGTTCCTTTAGAAGAAAGTTAAGTTTTTGTTGATTTGTATTGTAGTTTACGATTTTTGTTTGTAATTATTCAATTGTACTTTATTTTTGCTAAATGATCGTTTAATTTCCTTAAATAGTATATAAACAATCATTTAAACCTATAACGCACGATAAAAATTACATAGGCTTTATAAAAAACCATAATATTAACACACATCTGACAGACGTATGATTATCTTTTACGCTATTTTCTAGATGATTATCTTTCTAGGGTTAATATTAGTATAGATGTGTACTAATCGTCATAGTCTAAAAAGCTATTTGACGTTCAATATATACTTAGTGTGGCGTCGGTATGAATACTATGTGGCTACTATATAAGAGTAGTAGAGCCTCGCTGATTTCAGCATGAATCGACTCGACCGGGGAAGGACTACCCACCCTCTCACAGAATATCTACGTGAAATAGCAGTATTCCTACTGAAGTGTTTCGTTCGGTGAGTGAGAGTGCCGGAGGCCCAATCATCCCTTTCGCCCTTCCCGCTCCTTTTCCTTTCCTAAAGGGTCGGCAACGCGCATATGATTTATTTATTTATTTATAAAAGGTACAGTTACAGAATACAGACCAAGTAGTGATTAGGATTATTTTTACATGAAAACATTTTTAAATCTGCACTCCAATTACTACTGTACACAGCATTCAGAATTTATACAGGTTCAAACATGTAAGTGAATGTTACAATAAAAAAAAAAAGAAGTTACATACAATATCAATTCGTGCAAGCAATGAAAGAAAATAAATTATAGATAAGTACTTCCTTTGAAATTCCACGCGTGCGAAGTAGCTGGCATAAGCTAATCTATATAAATAAGATTATAATAAACAACACATATATGTTTAACTTTTTATTATAAGACATCTTAGATCAAGCAGTTAAATTAATAACAAATAATACGACGCAGCGCTGGTCGCTAATGCATACGCGACACACTTTATGTTTAAACAATGTTTATACACTCCGGTGCAAAAAACGGGCACCTTACAATCATTGAGGAGTATAGTTTCAAAACCCACCAAAACGATATCAGAACAAAAATAATGTTTCGATTGAATATGAAGCTCCTTCGTTGCTTCTATCGCATTGCACTGATAGTTTTCAACAAAACCCACTCAAATTCTATTAAATCAGCTCAGAAAAGTAACAGTTTGTTGCAAACATCGCTAAAATAGTCCATTTCAGTCAGTCTTTAAATCGTTTTTTTGAGATTTACCATTATTTGGTGAAAAGTATTTTAGAGGATTTTGGAAACTAAACTCAAATATGACCACAGCTTTCTGTTACACATTGTATAAATAGTGTACAACACATTCATTATAATCTGATCGACACTTTGAATAACTTAAGTCATACACACAGGAACAATATACAGTTATTTTATATATTTTTAAACAATAAAATTAAACAATAGGTACGGATTTTATCGCGTTGTTTATTTTTAAAACAATATTATTACATAATTTTGAAACTTTAAACTACTAATGTTAAACACTTTTACTAGTCACTGTTTACTTCTATTTAAATTATAAAACTATTTAGATCTAATTTCACACTCTCCACGACGTTGCGGTTGCTTTTCACCAGCCATGTTCACGAGGAGACTAAGATGTTGGTGGTCTGAATGTCTTGAATAGTTTTTATAATTTAAATAAAAATAAAATATAAATAAACAGTAACCAGTGTTTAACAATAGTAGTTTCAAGTTACAAAATTATGTAATAATAGTGTTTTATAAAAAATAAACAATGGTATGAAATTCGTATAAAATAGTTTAATTTCAATGTATAACATTCGCGTGAACGTAATAGTCTGGTCAATTTAGACCTAAAAGTAGTACTTAGTGAAGCTACAAAAATTCGCATAGAGCTAAAAATTCGTAGGAATGTTCGGAGCACCATTCCATTTTAATCAATGTAATATATGTAATGTTAATCCTTACTAATATTATAAATTCGAAAGTAACTCTGTCTGTCTGTCTGTTACCTTTTCACGGCTAAACCACTCAACCGATTTAGATTAAATTTGGTACGTATATAGTTTAAAACTTTGGGAAGAACATAGGCTACTTTTTATTGATGTAGGTACCACGCGGGCGGAGCCGCGCGCAAAAGCTAGTTAATTATAATTATTTGCATGCCACTTAAAGGTAGGAACATTTGATACTTGTACCTGTTGGACAATTTATAAATTCGAATGATTCGATTTGATTTGACCATTATATGTGAAATCTGAAAAGTCCGCATCGATCCCGTACCTGGAAAAAAAATTATTCAAAGTCAAAGGTCACAAAAATGAGTTTTTCGCATGCCAGTAAAAAGGTAAGTTTCATCAAAAAATACTCGTACAAAAATTGTAGATCATAAAATTATCATGTACAGAATCGATGGGGACTTTCACAATTTACATATAATGGTGTTCCGAACATTTCTACCAATTTTTAGCTCCATGCGAATTTTTGTACCTTTGTATGTCTAAATTGACCAGATTATAACACAATATATATTTATATTTAAATAGAAAAATTCCAAAGCACAAAATTCAGACTGCTAAAACATTTAAAAGAATGGCTGCTGAAAGCAGCTTTATTTACTATCATATAATCTCATGCCATATCCCATAAGGCAGTGGTCGGTAACTTTGTCGTCTAAAAGAGCTAAATATAGACAATTCACAGGAAAAAACTATTCAGAGGCATTTTTTTAGGGTTTGCTTTTGCTGGGGTCATTATTACGGAAAAATAGGATTAAAAGTACACCATTAAGTTTGCCTTTGCCAAATAAGTCTTAGTTTATCTAACAGTGAATAAAATAAAATTTGGAATCAAAGTTATAACGCAAGATAATAAGTAATATTCCGTGCCTGCACTAATCACTTCATGGAAGAGCCGCAGCCGACGAGTCAAGGAGCCGCGGGGTGCCGACCACTGGTCTAAGGGGCCTAGGCAAAACTGTATAAGACCTCACTAACCTTGCTACTGTTTAAGGTACCACGTTATATACCTACTTCTACCAGGTACAGTCCCGGTTCTTGCAACTTAGAATTACTACTGATGCATCAAGACTTTATTTAGGTATCGTTTATAATATCGAACATATCATATAAACAGTCATACATACAGACAAAAACATTAGCCTTTTAACGTAGTCGGGTAAAACCAAACAAATTCAAACGCTTCACTTTTGAGTATTATAACAATTCCAACTGAAACATTTCATTTTATATTTCAAACTCTCTTACACATAAAAATTAAATTTTACAATTTTCATTAATTCACACATATTCAAATATTACATTTAACATGATTTGTATAAAACATACATAGACTCATATCTGTAGTCCCTGAAAAAGTTGGCAGAGGTGCTTAACACCAAGATTTCAACAGCTGTCTTTAGGTCACAAGTAATAGACGACTAATCTATTACCGTTTATTGGTAAACACATTTTCAAACGAAGAATTTCATAACATTGAGCTGAAACTGAAAAACCTTCTTGAAAAAACCATAGTGGCCTAAATACAAGCAAACTACACATGAAAAAAAAACAAAGAATTCATATTGGCCATACAAAAAATATTGATGTTTAGTATGAAGATAACATCATTACCGATTTTCTTCATACAAAGCGGCTACTTCATATTTATCTTATCTCAGTCAGTGCAGACCGGCGACACTTCGACCCAGTGGGATCTTTTGTGTCGACACTCTCCCAATAACGACTGCCATAGATGTTCATGGCAGCCGGGACCGACGGCTTAACGTGCTCTCCGAGGCACGAAGCAGGCGATAATTGTCAATTAATACGCACATAATTTCGAAAAGTCATATAACTTCCGAAAGTCAGAGGTGCGCGACGTGGGTTCGAACCCGAGACCTTTTGCATTGCAGTCTGTTGGCCTCCCCACTGAGCTATCGCGGCTCTCTACTTATATTTAAATACCTATTATTATAATATAGGAACTACTATATATAATTCTACTAATTTTATAAATGTCAAAGTTTTGTAAAGATGTTTGTCCCTCAATCACTCTTAAACCGTTAAATATATTTGGAAGAAACTTGACAAACAAATAGACTATGTACTAGATTAACACATAGGATACTATTATACCGGTATGCGTTCCTTTGGGATTCACGCAAGCAAACTCGGGGAAAAGTTAGTTATTTTATATAATTACTGTAAATTACTAATTAGATTTCATTATGTATCATTGGGACATTGGCGGCCATTTTATTCAATTATTTTTGATTTAATTATTTTGTGGTTTTTTTTATTATTTTGAAAGCTACAAGTTGATATTATTAATTAATAAATGCGTATTTTAAAGAAAAAGTCACTCATCTTTTTATATATTGTTGATAATTCTAATTGCCATTATGCATTTTTACAAATCATTGCTTATTTGTTTTATACATCGCAAAGGATTTTAAAGTGGTGCATTCCACCTGCAAATGGCCAGTTATATTTAGGTCTGAAATAACAAAGGACGAGGCATTATCCTTTACTGGATACAAACTCTGTGTCACTATGGAGAATAATCTAACTTAACTTTGCCCTATTTGGAATTTTACCGACCCGGGAATCAAACCCAGGATCGTACAATAGGACGCAAATATATACCTCAGGATCAACAACTCGTCTAATCAATGTTATGTAAGTAAATATAGTCTTGAATACATGCCATGTCACAAAAAGGTCTGGTTATATTTAGGGTCTTGGACCATAAGAATAAAGATATTTATATTAATCTATTGAGTCGGGGCCAGACACAATGGATTTTTAATTTTGTCCGGTACTCTAAGATTTGAAAGTTTAAGTAATTATTTGAAATTAACCTTAAAAACTAAATAAAGAACATTGGTTTGTATTATGGCAAAAATAAGGGTTATAACAATTTCCAAAATTGATTATAGTATACCCAGATTTGTCTTAAAATGTTCGTGTGAAATAAATAAGTAACTCATTTATAGAAAACTAGAGGATGCCCGCAGCTATGCACATGTTTTTTTATTTATCCATTTCTTCCCAATCCCGTGGGCATTTCGGGAAATCCCTTCTTAGTGCACCCCTACAGTACCCAAGGAACATACATGCCAAATTTCAGCTTCTTGCGTTCAGTAGTTTGGCTGTGCGTTGTCTGTCAGTCACTCAGTAACGGAAGAGTTTTATATATACATAGATTGCTTAAAAACATTAAGGTTTACTATCCATACTAATATTAAAATGAGGAAAGATTAGATTTTTGTTTGTTTGTAATTATTATACTCAAGAACTACTCAACCAATTTTAAACATTCTTTCACCACTAGAAAACTATATTATTACTGAGTATGTAACACAGGCGAGCTATGGAGAGAGCTATGCTCGGAGTTTCTCTAAGGATAGGATTCGTAACGAATATATCCGACAGAGAACCAAAGTCATCGACATAGCTCAGAGAATTAGCAAGCTGAAGTGGCAGTGGGCTGGCCATATCGCGCGAAGAACCGACAACCGCTGGGGTAAGCGTGTTCTTGAGTGGAGACCGCGACTCCGCAAACGTTTGTGGGAGGGCTATGTCCAGCAGTGGACTATTATAGCCTGATGATGATGATGATGTAACATAGGTTATATTTTATTTAAAAAAAAGGACTGTTACACCTAACCTTACCTAACGCGAGCGAAAGCTAGTGTGAAATAAATAAGTAACTCATTCATTAGTTTCATTACAATTCAATACATTTATAGAAAATTGCTTCAAGACATTAAGGTTAATTATATTTCATATCAATGTTGGTGGGATTTATATATTTATACAAAACAACTATATAACCAATACATTATATACTACCCAACTGGCTCAGTAATGAAATAGTCACTTGACCTCTCGCGAAGTAGGTTCACTCCCCACAAGGAACATGAAATTGTTCCACAGATAATATCACAGATCTTTGTGTCAGTAGTTTAAAGGGAATTGCTCAGTTTGTTAGGGTGCTTCGGCTAGGCGTGGACATTAATTAAAGTAATAAATGCATTGCTTTTTAATATCTAATACCCAAAACAAACTAAATATGATAATAAAGCTGCAGCAAGTTGTTAAAATATGCCTTTTCTTGATATACATAATATTGCAATATTGTCACTTATAATAGTTATAATTGACTGAAAATGAGCATTTCATTGATTGTATAATCTTCTTCTTCTTCTTCTTCCTGCTGGCTATTATCCCAATTTATTTGGGGTCAGCCCTCCTAGTACTTCTGCGCCACACCGCACGGTTGATTAATATAGATATTATTCATTGATTGAATAATATCTATATTTATTATAAAAACGATACCTTATTTATGTAATAAAGAAGAACATGTTAAGAAAAACAAGTATCTTATTAAAAATGCACGTTTATTTATATACTAACCCAGAATGGAGCGCAAAAGAAGAAAAATGGCGGTGCCTATGATTGTTATCAGTTTAAATATTTATTTATGCGTCTTTTTACCGAAATATTTTCTGCAACGAGATATTATTTAATATTTTTTAATTTATTAATTATAATTATTTGTAAATAGATTTTTTACTGGGCAATTTGTCCACGCAAAGCCGAAAGTAGTTATTCCTTTTATGTAAAGTCTTCTGAGACACAAGATTTAATCCCAGTTTGAAAAATAAATAATTTATAAAGCATTACATTACAAACTAACATCATTTTTGCAGGGGTAGTCAGTCACAACATCTAAATTTCTCCTACCACATATGTATATTTGTCATGTACATGATCCCCATGTATTAGTAGAAAATGAAGTTATTTTTTTTTGCTATAACACGACCATACCATAGCCAGTTGCACTAACTGATCGGTAAACGATTAGCGAGGTTAAGCAACGTTGGGTGCGGTCAGTCTGTAGATGGGTGACCGCTTAGTGGTATTTCATCTGAGCGTCTCCGTGCTTCGGAGGGCACGTAAAAAGTCGGTCCCGGTTCTCAAATTGACAGCAGTCGTTAAGCCATGTCAGAGGCCTACGGGCGGCTTGAACAACTCTTGACAACAGGTTGGCCACTAACCACACGAAAAAAGAAAAAGAAAACGACCATACCTTTCTGCGACACGTAGTACATAGCCACAAATGCATTAGCGCCAGCCGTACATGTATAGTACATACATAATATACAACTACAATATACATTATACATATAACAACTATTTCTCTTTGTTAAGTGCCTCTATAAACTCTTCTAACTTCTCCTGAACTTGTCTCACTCGCTCTGGAAGAGGGAAAACATATTTTAAAATCACTCATATGATAAATATTATAGAAAACAAATAATTTTGTCTGCACGGATGGCGTAGTCGTTTGTGTCGCCGAGTGTTGCGGGTTCGAATCCCACATGGGACAAATATTTGTGTGATCCGAAAATGGTTGTTCTGAGTCTAGATGTTCTTTGTGTCTGTTTGAATGTTTGTAAAATCTCCCGCGACACAGGAATTATTCCTAGTTCGGGAGATAACTTTAAAAAAACAAAAAATATATATACATAATATTATGTAGAGATAGATAACACAGGCCTGCAAAATGAAGGTCATAACTTCCTCTCTGGAATTTGATAGCTGATTCTGGAGTATTTTGATGCGCTGATTACGAATATGTACTTAGTTTTTCTCCATCACCTCCTGATTTTTCAAAAAAGCTACAGATAGAAAATTGAGAAAAAAGACAAGTTTTCACTTAAAAAATTATATATTTAGAAAAGTACTTAATTTTTAACTTAAAAAACTATTAACACGTAATAACAACTTATTGCTGGGTTAAAATACACTTAAATTTTATTTGTGGAACCTGGTCCTTTTTTCCTGGAAGCTTCTGTTGTGCGATTTTCGCTTATATTTCCGGTTTGGATCATCACGCTTCAACAACCAACAATAGTCCGCCATCATGCTGACATTCCATCTTCCTTGATACCGGACTTCAAGCTCTTTTAAATCTTGGTGAAATCTTTCACCTTGTTCTTCGCTAACGGCTCCTAGATTTTCTGGGAAGTAATCAATGTGCGAATTCAGAAAATGAAGTTTAACGCTCATATTACAACCCATTACACCAAAATTCGTTATTAATAACTTTTGTAAATATTTTTCACATAGTCTGTAATGTTGTTTCGTTGTTTTATCACCATGAATTTCCCGCAAATATAACAAAAACAATTCGAAGAGTTTAAACAACTTCGCGACGACATTTTAAAGTTTAGGTTGCAAGATGCGCACTTCGACTGTTAGTTTTCTAATTCAGAGTAGGTACTTATACAAAAAAAACCTTTTGTTTTCTTCATTATACCCTTTTTGAACAACATTAACAACAATTAGGCAATATCACCTAAACATCGTGTATTAATGAGCTCATTACTAAATGAAGCCAAAATGACCCGTTTTCGAAATGATTAATGCGAATTACTTACACTTATTATGTAGTAATTAACAAATTACTGATTTGCATTCATTTCTATGTCGTCTTAAACTAATTAAATGCAATAAAAATTAAGCTGAAGTAATTAAGTGACGTTTTATAGATTTTAAAATGTATGCGCTCAGACATTTTTAGTTAAAATCTTAAATATTCAATATCAAAGAATCCTGACGTGATAGAATTTTTTTATTATTTTTCTCGTAATCAGCACATTAGAAACTATAGAAAACGTTAATCAGATCTCAGAGAGGAAAACCATTGCAGACCTGTGTAATATGTAGAGCTTGTATTATGGGTACTAGACAATGGATAAACATACATACATATGTACTTTTTTTTTGTAAATACATTCATATTATAGATAGAAACACCCAGACCAAGACAAACATCCATGTTCATGCACACAAATGTTTGACTTGTGCGGGAATCGAACCCGCGACCTCAGGCGTGGCAGTCGGTTACACTAACCACTACGCCATTAAGGCCGAATATTATAGTAATCATAGTTTCATGCGAAGAGTATCGCAAATGACATCTAAGCTTTAGAATATCGAGTAATACAGCATTCTTAAAAAATAAGCATAGCAAGACGCTAAAATTTATGAAAAAGTTACGTTTTAGTAGGCGCAAATAGATTTCACATATTAAATTATATTTTATTACTTTTTGAAACTAATGGATTATTAACAGAAACTAATGGAGTATAAACTATGAAAATAACTATGCCTCAGCAATCAAACGCATTTGATACTAAACAATTTGATACACCCATGTAAAATGTGTCTAAGGTACTTTATACATTTTAAATAGTTTTGAGTACAAAATAAAACTAACTGCAACCGTTTAGCAGTTATAGATAAAGCTTTAAGATATGTTTTAGAAGATACATTAAACCTAAGCTATATTTCCATCAGGAAGTGTAATACTAAAAATAAGTCTAAAACGTTTAGTTTTCCAGTATGTGCCTTCCCCATCACTGCAGTGATAGAAGAAGAATATTAAAAAATTCGAAACTTACTTTCTCAAAGCTAGTAAAACGGTGATTTTAGTTTATTATAGTAAAATATGATAAATTACTAGCTAACCCAGCAAACGTTGTACTGATATATAAATTAATTATTAAATTAAAATTTCATAAAAATAGGTCGATCCGTTTCAGAGGAGTGCGACCACAATCATAGTGACACGAGAATTTTATATATGTATATACAGATAAATCTTAAAAGTTAGATATAATACTCACTTAATTCTTCAGCTAATTCCACTCTTCTGCCAGATAACAACTTCTTTTTTAATTCAGGATCGCCTGCCATCTGCAAACACAGTTCCAATTTCAATATAGATATACATATTTATTGTTAAACCGATAACTTACAAACTATGCTGTGCTGTGTTTTAAATAAAATAGGAGGTTATTATTGTCATTTATCAGATACAATTCACGTTGTGTCGGTACTGAGCATTTCGTGATAGAAATCTATACAAATTTAACTATTGATAAATGAAGACGATTAGTATTCTTGTTAAATTTACGAGATAAGCAATATTAGTTAGGGCTAGCAGTGTCTTCCTCTGCATATAGCAATGGATGGGCAACGAACCCAAGATCTTTTAATAGCAAATCTCATAGGTGCGCTACCGACAGTTTAGTAGAATTAATTCATACACCATGCCCCGGTTTCTGAATTGAGATGAGTTGAAAATCTTAACTGAATATTCGCAAATATTATTTACGATTGTTTTTTTTTATACAACTTAGTTGGGAAACAAGTATACGGCTAACCTTGTGGATAAAAACCCCTTATTTAAAACTAAAAATAAAAAAAAAAGTATACAGCCCACTTGATGGTAAGTGGTCACCGTAGCCTATGGACGTCTGCAACACCAGAGTCATCACTTGCGCATTGCCGACCCTTTAGGAAAGGAAGTGGGAAGGAGAAGGAGCGGGAAGGAGGAAAGGAGTGATTGGGCCTCCGGCACTCTCACTCACCGGACGAAACACAACAGTAGGAATACTGCTATTTTACGTCGATATTCTGTGAGAGGGTGGTATTTCCCCGCTACTGCTATCAACTGAGCATTTACTTAAGTTTATGTTCAAATACTTACTCAAATTATATTACAGTTTAAGCAAAACTTAATATAGAAACAAAATAAATGTGTAATTAATACTTAAGTGGAGTTTGAGTCGTTCTGTTATAGGCGAATATGTCGGGCTGTGACTTGACGTCACTATCTAATGTACCATAGTCTTGGCGAATAAATATCTTTCTTTCTCAACTTGTAATTCTCATTTCAGAAATCGGGGGATATAATATACGAGTACTACTTAATTTTAGTTTATAAGGCTAGTGTGAATGGAACAGTCGCAAGAGGAAAACCTAGGCGAACGTTTCTCGATCAGATCGGAGGCATTCTGGACAAAGGCCAGGTTAAGAGCTCCTTGAATCGACGGGCGTGTATGAGGAATGTGATGAAAATGAATGAAGCCAGAGAAGTGTGTCAGGATCGTAGCAAATGGAAATCCGTAGTCTCTGCCTACCCCTCTGGGCAACAGGCGTGAATCTATGTATGTATGTATGTACTTAATATTAGAATTTTATAAACATATATTTTAACTTGTTCAATTAGAATTAA
Organism: Catocala sponsa; assembly: GCA_963564715.1. Classification (NCBI taxonomy): domain Eukaryota; kingdom Metazoa; phylum Arthropoda; class Insecta; order Lepidoptera; family Erebidae; genus Catocala; species Catocala sponsa. The sequence continues at coordinate 16,467,035 of OY751351.1, read as the reverse complement.
ACGTTGAGAACACGTACCTCGTCGAGCACTTCCCTCAGGTCGCGGTCGAGTCTCGTCGCCTCCCTGTTCCCGATCTGTTGCCGCAGCGCGTTGGCTGTAGTACGGAGTGTCTGTTGCACGCGCCAGAACATCACCACCTCGCAGCATTCTTTCTGTAACGGGTAATATACCATTTGAATCGAAAAAATGTGTGGTCCAAATGTGCTACCTTGAGGAACTCTCTCGGTATGTACATATATACGTAGTACATTAGAATATTATTAATCTTCAAGTTTGCCTGTAATTCTATAGATACCTAGCGGAACGCACCAACTTCACTTGAGTTAAACGTAACATAGCCTATGTAAATTTGGAAATAGTGTAGCTTACAAATTCGATGTTCTTTTTTAAGGCGCCGGCGTCTTTAAATTGGATTTTGCAGAATACCAGTGTTGCGGTTTAACAATCGCAACGTATGCTGAGCGATGTCAAAATTATGGCACTGATGAGACACACACTTTCACATAACTTTTTAAAATTAAGGGTCGTCAGCGCTGATTGTATTTGGTACAACGAAATAAAATGACGGCGAGCGACTCAAAGCGCTGTCATTTTATTTCGTTGCAAATACAATCGTATTCTGAAGCACTTTAGGTTGAATTTAAATTATAACTGAATTAGACTCTTCGTCGCCTTTCCGTCCGTCGGCGCTGACCCTAATTTATACATAAATAATTTAAAAAGATTAATGTTTGTGTCGCTGCTCACTGGCGATACTGCCCTTGACTTTGAATGAAGGCAGTCGGTTTCAGTTTAGTAAAGAGCAGGATATGGTGTTGCCAGTGAACAGAAATGATAAATTTATTATAGTGTTAGTATTTGTTTTTATTTTTCTAGCTTTTACTATTATTTTGCTTTTTCTTTTTATTTATTTTTAAGTGTGTCCTTTTGTGTGCCAAATAAATCATTTAAATAAAATAAATAAATAAATTTTTCTATCTTTATTCTTTCTATATTGGTGATAGACTGCGTCGAATGCCTTTGTTAAGTCAAAATCTTTTGAAGTTTTCTTATTGTGTATTGAGTCAATCACGTGTTATGTCTCACGTAACAGAAAGTGAGTATGTACATTTCTTGACATAAACGCCAATGACACTGCGTGAAGGAATCGAACCCCGTTTCTAGGCCATATATTTGCTCTTCTGTAAAACTACAACTTACCCCATTTCCATTCTGTTGACTATACAGGTAGAAACTCTTTCGACAGTCGCGCGCACGTGTCTGTGCGCGTAGCAGGAAGTTCCTGAAACGCAAAAGAACAAATTTGGTTATGTTATATATTAGTGCAGTATACTAGATGGCGCAATGATCAGGACACATTATGGAACAACGGGCAGACCGAAGCTCTAGATAGTGATCTTTTGAGAAAGTAGAAGAGAGCTTTGTCCAGCAATGGGACAGTACCTACAGGTTGAGAAAAAAACTGCAATGAATAAAAATAGCTGCAGACATTTTAATGCATCAAAATGTTGATTGTTTTGTCGTCATTGTAATAATTCGAATCACACCAAAATGATTTGATATGATGATATAAGAGCCTGGCATATTTTTTTGTTGCAATTAATTGTTTCCAAGTTGTTTATCACCATCATAAACATGACTATTTGATTGTCCCCATTTTGACACTGAAAACGGTGCATTGATTTTTAACATCAATAATAACTTTAAATATAAACGTATTGATCAAAATAGTTGAAAATATTCACTGTTATATCAATTCAGGTTTCTAATAAGAGAGAATGCAAGGTATCCTATGTCCTTATCTGTTCCCTTAACAATGTGTATGCGAAATTTTATAATGATAAGTCGAGTAATTAAGGCGTGAAAGCGTAACAAACAAACCTACATTCGCATTTATAATATTAGCATATTATTATTATTATAACAGTATTTAGTAGCCACTAACCTTAAGTACACAGGCTTCCACGTCTCCCGTATATAATCGTTGTCGACCTCGATGCCCCTCCGCCGCAGGTTGTCCCTCACAGCGACGACCTCGTCGTATGCTAACATCGGCCGCGCCACTCCCAGCCTCTCTAACTCATTCCTCACTTCCGCGCGACGGTTCTGTTCCTCTGTCGTTGATTTCCAGTAGAGCCAGCGGTCTTTTAGACCTGGGCCTGCGAAATTAGTGTAGAAATTAAACTAAACAGTCAATACTAGTCAGACGATAAAAGTCAAAAATCATTAATTCATTTAGGTCACAAAGTAACACTTCAGACCGTCTAAGTAACAGTTATGGACAATGGACATCAACGATTAGGAGGAGGCTATTTTGATTGTAACCTGGGTGGCTGTAACACAAATGATTTTATTGTATGACCTCTGTTTCTTAAGTTATCAATGCCGAACATTCCACCTTTTCATCATACTCAGTAACTTAATATTGAAGTTTATAAGCCTGGCTTGCCTAATTAAAACAATTTCTTTCAATCTACTATTAGCAAATTTTCAGTGTGCTTTGGTAAGCTCTACCGCGATACTCACGGCAATTAAAGAATATGACTGACAGATGGAACGAGATTTCTACTTATTTGCTATTCATATAATTATGGTGTTTGTCTTATTCTGTGATCTTAGAAACTCTAGTCGACAACAGAGTCTTTTATCAACTAGGATTACCCATATGCATTGTGCATCTGCACATAAACATTTTGTTTTTAAAATTTCTTTATACTTCCATATTTTGATTTACTTTTTGTTATACCCGCATTCTATAATAATAATTGATGATGCATGTCATGATGGTACAAAAATAAAAATCTTTCCATTTCATTTTTTTTATTTTATATATTGCTGGATTATTTTGGTACAACTATTTCATCTATTATGTCATAAATCGGATTTAGTTCCGATTGAGGGTAGGCTATTACAGAATAGTCACGTAGTAATGAAAACAAGAAGGAAGCATTGCTAATTTATTTTTATATGCTACCAAGATGAAGCATATCATACGTCTGGTGGCAAGAGTTTACGGACGCTTATAATCACTTTTAACTCCAGTGGGTATTATTCGCCTCCTACTGTGACTGTCTTCTTAAGGACAGGCTCCTGCAAGGCGTTGTCAGATTTCGGAAGACATGTTTATTCCTAGCGGTGGGAACTGAGCGTAGAAATACAATGCATGATTTAGCTCCGATCTTTTGTACCGATATTCTAGGTCTAGGCGGGGATCTTGCTATGTTAATTTTTTTTTATTCTGTTCCTTTGCGACTGCTCTGACAGATGATTAATCTGTGCGGTGGCTATCGTCTAACATAACGGTCGGCAACCTTAAAGCAGGCACGGGCCACATAGTGGTAAAATGAAATAAAAGCGAGCCGCCGCACATGTTCTTCATTTTGTGTACAGACTTACATAATAATTATATAGATTATGTTTAAAATGCAAAAAAACAACAACAACTTTCGCGGATAGTGATGACGCAAAATTAAAAAAATCCAAATAATAAGACCTTATTTACAAAACAGTTGCGGGCCGCAAAGAGGCATCGCGGGCCACAGCGTGCCGCGTGTTGCCGACCGCTAATCTAACACATATGCGGCGACTATAGCTTCTCGGCCCTGACCTGTGAGATCCTTGAGCTCCTTGTTGACTAGGTCGAGTCTCTCCTTGACAGCCGAGTCCATGAGCGTGACGGCCGCGTCCCAGTCCTGGCGCGACGACACGCAGCGGTCTTGCATCGCATTCAGCTGCAGTACACGCAACACCTGCGAGCAAATTATACCTAGTATTTTATATTTCGTCTCATAAAGCGTCTTTCTAGCGGTACTTTACTTTACCCACTAAATGGAAGATCGCACACATAACTTCGATTCACAAAAATGGAGACCGGTATAATATTGCAAATTACAGACTCATCTCAATTCTATACCCGATAGGAAAGGAGTTTCAAGACTTGATTCAAATTAAAATTAATAATAATATATATTCTAATAATAATAATATATTCTACCACATACACACAACACCATCTAGCCCAAACTAAGCAGAGCTTGTACTATGGGTACTAGACAATGGATAAACATACATATATACTTTTTTTTTTTGTAAATACATGTTATACATAGAAACACCCAGACCAAGACAAACACCCATGTTCATGCACACAAATGTTTGACTTGTGCGGGAATCGAACCCGCGACCTCATGCGTGGCAGTCGGTTACACCAACCACTACACCATCGAGGCCGACTAATTAATTTTCATATGAAGCCTATATTCAATACTAGATGTGCCCGCGGTTTCACCCGCGTTTATCGTTACTGCGCCGCTCCCGTGGGTCGTAGCGTGATGTTATATAGCCCTTATCCTTCCTCGATAAATAGGCTATCCAACACTAAAATAATTTTTATAATCGAACCAGTAGCTCCTGAGATTAGCGCGATCAAACAAACAAACAAACTCTTCAGTTTTATAATATTAGTATAGACTAGCTGTTACTTGCGACTTTGTCCGTGTAGATTTTAACAAAAAAGTATTAGTCTCTGCGGACCCCTATTTTTTTTCTAAAATCAAATTAGCCTAAGTTACTCCTTATAACAACAGCTATCTGCAAGTGAAAGTCCCGTCAAAATCAGTTCAGCCGTTTCGGAGATTAGCCGGAACAAACAGACAGACAGACAAAAATTTTAAAAATAGATGTTTTCTTATAGGTACCTTATATAATTTCATATGCATTAGATAAAAAGCTGTTATTTTGACATTACAAACAGACACTTCAATTTTATTCATTAGTATAGATTAATCAGGTTCCTACCAGGCAGGGCAACCACACAGATAAATTACGTCATGGATATTCATGAAGCAATGGAAAACAGTACAGAAGTACATGTTATCTATACCGATCACAGGCTACTTATACAAAAGTTGGCTCACGCAGATTTGTGGTCTGGAACCTTGTCTAGTAGACGACAATAAGCACACCCCCTTTTACGTGGGCTCTAAAACATAACTAAAAAAATATGGCCGAGAACCTGTCGACCTCCTTTTCTCATTTCATAAAGACATCTGCACTAGGAATAAATCTAAATCTAACTCTATGGCGTAGTGGTTAGTTATACCGACTGTCACGCCTGAGGTTGCGGGTTTGATTTCCGCACAAGTCAAACATTTGTGTGCATGAACATGGATGTTTGTCTTGGTCTGGGTGTTTCTATGCATAATATGTATGTATTCACAAAAATAAAGTATATATATATGTTTATCCATTGTCTAGTACCCATAGTAAAAGCTCTGCTTAGTTTGGGCTAGATAGTGTTGTGTGTATGTGGTAGAATATTATTATATAACTTTTCAAAATATTAAACAAAGAACATATAGAACATCTCGATTTTGCTTCGTCTGAGAATCGAAATCACAACATTCGACGCATGGCAAGCATCGAGTGAACATATTTATAGAGTCCACAGCGAATATCCCTTAGAATCCTAACTTCCTAACTAATATTATAAAAGCGAAAATGAGTTTGTTTGTTTGTTACCTTTTCACGCCTAAACCACTGAACCGATCATCCTGAAATTTTGCATTTACGTTGACAGGTGTACAGAAACGGACATAGGTTACCTTTCATCCCAAAAAAAATTACTATTCCCGAGGAAAACAATAATAACGTTCTTATGATAATAGATGGCGCCACGTGTCTTTCGAATCATGATTAAATTATATTATTACAAGCAGAGTACAACCCGAATTGATTCTCAAATTCTAAATTAACGCGAGCGAAGCCGCGGGCAAAAGCTAGTATTCATATATACCTACGTAATAAGTAAACTCACATCCTGTGCCCTATCTTCCCACTGATGTCTCCTCAGCGCTTCTTCCACAGCCTCTCTTTTCACAGGCTCGTACACAGGGTCCGAGTCCTGAGCTCTAGACATGAGCTCCGTGAACTCTTCCCTCAGGGCTTCTCGACCAGCCCGGATGGAAGTCATCGGTAATTCTGACTCTGCCCACTCACGGAGTTTGATGTCAACAGCTGTGTTGAATTTGTCTGCAAATTGAGAATTTTATGTACACCATCACGGTATAATGAAATTGCGCCTAATCTTAGGATCATCATCGATCATCAATGTACCGGGATAGAGAAACCATTAAGGATGATGGCCAAGTAGTTTGCTTTTTAAACTCTTATGTGATATCGTTAGCGAAATATAAAAAAAAAATTGGGGCAGTCTTAGGGGACTGCCGATAGAAGTGAAAACTTGAATACTTTAAACTTTAAAACTTCTTTATAAACAAAAGGGGCGGTTCGGATTTCTGATACTCTCTTTGGTGTTATTAAAAGGGTCAAAATTTCGTTATATTTTGCGTAGGACGCACCATTTCTGAGATATTGTTAATATTCTAAAATAATAAAAAAATGGAAAGCGTGGCAGCGTGACGATGACGCGAGTTCTATGATTTATATTCACCCAAGAAGTGCTCAACGCGCCTAAAGAAGTTTTCACTTCAATAATAATCATTTATTGCGAATATGAGTGTAACTACTCTATCTACCTGGATATACTGACGTTAATCTACATTATTTAGCTGTTTGTAAACGAAAATATTTATTTAGCTATATACAACATCTAAATACAGTCGACTCTCAATATTTAAAACTCAAGGGCGCAAATAAAAATATAAAATTACCAAGAGTTCAAATTAACAGGCGTTTAAATAATCAAGGGGTAGGGAGGGAAATCAAGTACGCAGGAATTTGATCACAATTCGTGATTTATTATTTAAAACATTTGTAGAATTATTCACTAATGTTCATATGACGGCCTCGATGGCGTAGTGGTTAGTGTAACCGACTGCCACGCCTGAGGTCGCGGGTTCGATTCCCGCACAAGTCGATGTTTGTCCTGGTCTGGGTGTTTCTATGTATAATATGAATGTATTTACAAAAAAAAGGTATATATGTATGTTTATCCATAGTCTAGTACCCATATTACAAGCTCTGCTTAGTTTGGGATAGATGGTGTTGTGTGTATGTAGTAGAATATATATATTATTATATTTTGAAAAGAAGTCCGTAATTTTCTTTTGAGTGAGCAACAGTCTATCATTGTCCAATCGACAGGTTGTACGTGTATGTAAACAAATGGCGGATCTGTGCATGATAAACGGTTTACTCTTCAAAACTTGAAGACGGATAATTATTATCGAATAACGAAAAGGTGACGTTACGTTTACGTTATGACGAAAGTGACGTGACATAACCGATATTTAAATCGTGCGAGAAAAACAGTGAGCCCAAGACTTCCCAAAACTTAAATACTTTAATTGTATTGCTTCTTTACTTTGCAACAAATTTTGATGCAATTTTACAGAAAGGTATGTTTTGAATGCAATTTTCTGCAGCGTATGAAATAACGTACAAAAACCAACATAGTGTTACACCCAGTGCCATCTCTAGGCATTGTGGGGAAGATTCAGCAGTTCCGTCTTATAATTTATTACAGCGCCATCTATTGACATCTTACGGAAATTCGTACGAAAAGAGCAGAGAGAACGCTGGCACATTCTCGAATCTTCGTACTGTTTACATACCGGGTATGACGTTTCTAGAAAACTCCGGAAACGCTTTAACCGCGTATAAATAAAGCGCACGCGCACTGCCGAGTCAGTTTACAATCGTAAGCGGTCAAGTATTCATCGAAGCGAACGGAAGCGAAAATACTACGGAGTTTGAAGCAGTTACTGTGGAAAAGTGTAGTAGGTATATTGTTTGTTGTATTTTAAATCTAATTATGTGCTAGAATAAAACGTGTTTTAGTCGGTAATATTGTTTACATTCATATCCGTCGAACCTAGCACGTAACAATAGTTAACTACCCTAATATAAATTTCTGAACATTTCAACTACAGTAAACATTATAGTAACAAAGTTGACACTACATACAAATATTTGTGACATCTTACTATTATCGAAATCGTACGGATCCAACCATATTGTGGGTGTTTTCCCTTGGGTCCCGTCCGTATGGTTGCATTTCACTTGACGAGGCACTGCGGCTGATTTGGATGGGAACGCTGGGCAGGATGGGAGAGGATAGATTAGTACAATTCAAAGCAGTTAATGAATCAATATTTTTTGATGATTCGATAAGTAAACGATTATCGATTTAATCGATCGAACTATCGATTTAGCTACGCACCACGTGAGATCTAATAAACCCCAGCACAATAAATATGTGTTACAATATTCGTGCGTTTGCTCTGATGCTTTATGTAGCTGAAGTTGCAATATTGTCAAGCCAGCTAGTGATAGCAATTTAGTGGACGAGTCGCGGGCGCAGTGGACAGACGTATCCAAAGTGCTTCAGCGTCTTACCAACCCTAACAGGTGCAGGACGTAATTTTTATCTACGTGGTTCACGGAGGGTTAAATCTATACATTAAATAAGTGCCATACTCTTCACTGCCAAAGATACGTACGGGGAACAGTTATGTTTAACTTCGTTACGTAGCGTATTGACATAGAGCAAGCTCGTGTCCAAGTGATGTAAAAAGCTTACCATCTACCTTATGGAGTCTTTAACCATAGCCTCGCCGAGGCCGACGGACAATAATATTAATGTCCCATACCTCCAATACGGTATTGATGAGAGCAATAAGGTACGAGGAAGGGGTGAATGTTGCCGAACACTTTCTCAACGGTCGCCTGCTAGAGAGCATGCTGCAGGCGCAGCTCCCATAGGTTGGTGACGACAGTACGTACCGACATCAGTGTGCGCGTTGGCTGCGGCGGGGAGGTAGATATTGCCGAACACTTTCTCAACGGTCGCCTGCTAGAGAGCATGCTGCAGGCGCAGCTCCCATAGGTTGGTGACGACAGTACGTACCGACATCAGTGTGCGCGTTGGCTGCGGCGGGGAGGTAGATATTGCCGAACACTTTCTCAACGGTCGCCTGCTAGAGAGCATGCTGCAGGCGCAGCTCCCATAGGTTGGTGACGACAGTACGTACCGACATCAGTGTGCGCGTTGGCTGCGGCGGGGAGGTAGATATTGCCGAACACTTTCTCAACGGTCGCCTGCTAGAGAGCATGCTGCAGGCGCAGCTCCCATAGGTTGGTGACGACAGTACGTACCGACATCAGTGTGCGCGTTGGCTGCGGCGGGGAGGTAGATATTGCCGAACACTTTCTCAACGGTCGCCTGCTAGAGAGCATGCTGCAGGCGCAGCTCCCATAGGTTGGTGACGACAGTACGTACCGACATCAGTGTGCGCGTTGGCTGCGGCGGGGAGGTAGATATTGCCGAACACTTTCTCAGCGGCCGCTTGCCAGAGAGCATGCTGCAGGCGCAGCTCCCACACGTTGGCGGCGACGGCCGACAGCTCGGCCGACTGGTCCAGTAGTTCGGCGCGCGCTCGTTCGAACAACTCGTCGCGGTCCAGTTCGCGCTGTCTAATTCAAACAAGGAGGATAATATTTTATTCCAGCCAATTCATGAAAAAGGATCTAAAATAACATAAGTAGGAAATAAGTTGTTCAGAGGGAAGGCCGAAAATGACACATGGATAGCAGGTTATTAATATTTATTTTTTGTTTAAGATTTACAAGTTAAAAGTTAAGTTTTACTTAAAATCTAAAATATACAGGATGTAATTAATGGATAACCTTGAAATGTTACAACTGATGGCCGTTCAGAAAAATAAAAAAGTGCAGTAGCCAGTCATACTTTTGACTGTCTATCTATTAGCATAATTAGTGTTTAATAATAAAACAACAAAAAACCGATGGAATTCATTCATTTATGGTCGTAGTGTACAAGAAAGTTAAATATGATAATTTAAAAAAATCATATCTCAGGTAGTAGTTAGGATAGATATTTTTCATATTTTTTTCTGAACGGCCATCCGTTCTACTATAAGACATTTCGAGGTTATCCACTAATTACCGGACACCTGTATATACGCAAAAATACATAAGATTAACGCATATTAAATATGTTAGTAGGGGCATTAGACAAGAAAAGAAAACACAACACGTTGAGACAATGTTTAAATTGTGCCGTAACGCTATTTAAGCCCACACACTGCGAAGGCGGCGTCTTTAGTACTGTTCGAATTAGTATTATTGTAGTCCACCCTGGGGGAGGCTTATGTCCAACAGTGGACTGCAATAGAAGAAAGAGAGAAAGAAAAATGTTTTATTTGCATCTCCATATATACATAATTTTAAAAACAATATTAGATAATACAATTAACCCGAAAACGGTACATGGAGATCAAATTAGGCAACTGCGTCAGCTATTGTTGCAGTATAGACTGCAACGCTGGTATTCTCGCAGGCCTACTAACAACAATTTATTAATATAGATCAATGCATAAAAAAGTAAAACATATAAAACATGAGATAAAAATAATAAATATAAACTTAAACAATATATTTATTTCTAAAAGTGTATATAAATATATACATGTATATATAGTAGTCTATAAAAAATTAGTGTAATATAACCATATGATATACTACAAAACACTGCATGTGAAAATTACACAACAAAACACAAAACAGAAAAAAAAAAAAGAAAAAAAAGCAAAGGAACATTGTCTTACAGATTGTGTTTCCGAACGCCACTTATAGTTGAGTGTAGTTGTTACGTCTGTATAATAGGCTGAAGTGATGATGATTACACAGTTCCGGAGCGGAGGCGAGCCAGCGCGAAGTATCTATACTACAAACAAAAGGCGTCGTCGCAGTGTGGAGCCGGTCATTCCTAACTAATGAAAGCAAAGGAACATTGTCTTACAGATTGTGTTTCCGAACGCCACTTATAGTTGAGTGTAGTTGTTACGTCTGTATAATAGGCTGAAGTGATGATGATTACACAGTTCCGGAGCGGAGGCGAGCCAGCGCGATGTATCTATACTACAAACAAAAGGCGTCGTCGCAGTGTGGAGCCGGTCATTCCTAACTAATGAAAGCAAAGGAACATTGTCTTACAGATTGTGTTTCCGAACGCCACTTATAGTTGAGTGTAGTTGTTACGTCTGTATAATAGGCTGAAGTGATGATGATTACACAGTTCCGGAGCGGAGGCGAGCCAGCGCGAAGTATCTATACTACAAACAAAAGGCGTCGTCGCAGTGTGGAGCCGGTCATTCCTAACTAATGAAAGCAAAGGAACATTGTCTTACAGATTGTGTTTCCGAACGCCACTTATAGTTGAGTGTAGTTGTTACGTCTGTATAATAGGCTGAAGTGATGATGATTACACAGTTCCGGAGCGGAGGCGAGCCAGCGCGAAGTATCTATACTACAAACAAAAGGCGTCGTCGCAGTGTGGAGCCGGTAATTCCTAACTAATGAAAGCAAAGGAACATTGTCTTACAGATTGTGTTTCCGAACGCCACTTATAGTTGAGTGTAGTTGTTACGTCTGTATAATAGGCTGAAGTGATGATGATTACACAGTTCCGGAGCGGAGGCGAGCCAGCGCGAAGTATCTATACTACAAACAAAAGGCGTCGTCGCAGTGTGGAGCCGGTCATTCCTAACTAATGAAAGCAAAGGAACATTGTCTTACAGATTGTGTTTCCGAACGCCACTTATAGTTGAGTGTAGTTGTTACGTCTGTATAATAGGCTGAAGTGATGATGATTACACAGTTCCGGAGCGGAGGCGAGCCAGCGCGAAGTATCTATACTACAAACAAAAGGCGTCGTCGCAGTGTGGAGCCGGTAATTCCTAACTAATGAAAGCAAAGGAACATTGTCTTACAGATTGTGTTTCCGAACGCCACTTATAGTTGAGTGTAGTTGTTACGTCTGTATAATAGGCTGAAGTGATGATGATTACACAGTTCCGGAGCGGAGGCGAGCCAGCGCGAAGTATCTATACTACAAACAAAAGGCGTCGTCGCAGTGTGGAGCCGGTCATTCCTAACTAATGAAAGCAAAGGAACATTGTCTTACAGATTGTGTTTCCGAACGCCACTTATAGTTGAGTGTAGTTGTTACGTCTGTATAATAGGCTGAAGTGATGATGATTACACAGTTCCGGAGCGGAGGCGAGCCAGCGCGAAGTATCTATACTACAAACAAAAGGCGTCGTCGCAGTGTGGAGCCGGTAATTCCTAACTAATGAAAGCAAAGGAACATTGTCTTACAGATTGTGTTTCCGAACGCCACTTATAGTTGAGTGTAGTTGTTACGTCTGTATAATAGGCTGAAGTGATGATGATTACACAGTTCCGGAGCGGAGGCGAGCCAGCGCGAAGTGTCTATACTACAAACAAAAGGCGTCGTCGCAGTGTGGAGCCGGTCATTCCTAACTAATGAAAGGCTTCACACAGCGGTGCGGTGCTGAGATGTACTAGCAGCGGTTGCCAAGATGGAAGTTTTTAGTTGATATGCGTTTGACCGCTCGTTAACTATTTGTATTAATCTGCTTCTACTGTCGGGCCGCGGCCCACCGGCACGATCACCCAGCCTTTTTGGACGAAAGATGAAAAGATGTGTGGTACTTATTCCAAACACCTTTTGACTGCTACGATGATATAGAATGATACGAGGAGATAGTTTAAATAATATGTTTGTTACTGCTAAAGTTCTAGTGCTAAGTAGAAAATGATAGAATAATAGTGATTTGTAGGTAGTAGAGCCTCGCTTTCAGCTTGAATGTGCCGGCTCGACCGGGGAAGGACTACCCTCTCACAGAATATCGAAGTGAAATAGCAGTATTCCTGCTGTTGTGTTTCGTTCGGTGAGTGAGAGTGCCGGAGGCCCAATCACCCTCTTTCCTTCTTCCCATTCCTTCTCCTTCCCACTTTCTTTCCTAAAGGGTTGGCAATGCGCAAGTAATGCCTTTGGTGTTGCAGGCGTCTATAGGCTACGATGACCACTTACCATCAGTTGGGCCCTATGCTTGTTGCCACCTTAGAAGTATAAAAAAAAACAAAAAAAAAAGTGAGTACACGCGACGCGGTTGATGACCAGTAGTGAACTAATATCTATATAAATTTAAAGAATTACGAATGCGTAGTGGTGAAAATGCTGTCATGATTATATTTTAAATTTGCAATGCACGGTTACACCGTACACTCCCTTTGTATTGGACTTCACACCACATTCCTCCAGACCTGTATAGGAATAAAAAGTCCAGCACACTTGCATGGAAGAAACTAGAATAACGTTGGTACATACCTTGGGAAGGTGTTCTTCCACTCAGTCTCCAGGTTGAACCTCATGGCCTTGAAGGCGTCGGCTTGCTGTTCCACGGAGGCGCGGACCATGCGCCAGAAGCAGTCTGCCACCGCCAGGGATAGGTTCCGAGTGGTCACCTGCGATGGAGTCACCAGACCGTCCCTGGAGAAAATTATTTAAATTGGTAAACTTGTAATGTGCTTTTGAAATTTCTAGTTATTTAAGTTACCTATAGTTAAGGAGCCGTTTATGCGTTACGTACCACATAATATTGATGGTCAAACGAGAATATACTTACTTTTACAGGGTATATGAAAAGTAGATAAATAAATATTAAGTTAAATAACCACCTTTTAACTACATTTTAACTAATCAGAGACATTATTTCCAATCCAACACGATTCAGTAAAATGTCAAAAAATCTATCATCTAATACTCAATTCAAAACCAATAGAAGCCTGATGGTTTTCCAAATTGACATTTAAACCTAATTGATCTAGACTCTAGACCCTTAGTTCCCAAAGTGGGCCAGGTGGACCCCCAGGGGTCCACGGGACTCAACGGGGATCTTCGTTGGCGTGACAACAAAATGGGGGTTTACAATTCATAAGCGCGGGCGTTTCCATGAAAATTTATTTGCTTTCGATAGTGAAGAACTAAAATGTTGGCTTGACTTCACCAATTAATGTAGGCAGATAATATTTTAAGAAGCTCAGCGACTGTTTCTTGTACAACCTTGCATATTTCATGTTCAGTACCAGTGATCTCAAACCTACCGATTTTAGAAATGTAGCTGTAGGGGTCCACCGGAACCAGCTACATTTTGAAAGTGATCTATGAGAACAAAAGTCTGGGAACCTCTGCTCTAGACGAACTAGCGCACACACAAGCTCAAGTTTACGCTATGTTGCGATCGTGAGATTACAAGTTCGATTACCATATCGGGCGAATGTAAAAATAAAATTCGGAGAGTATTCTTCAAAATTTTCGGTAGCTGTAGGGTAAATTCAAAATTTTCGGAATCTGGCAAATGTTCAGCAGATGGCAATAAGCTTTATTATAAAGACTCAAATTTCGTTAACGAAATGTGAGTGTAATACACCTATATATAGAATATCCATCCTCGAAGAGGTAAGCAATGTTGTAATAGACCTAAATTTTGTCATCGCACAGGTATGAGAAATTGTATGTATGCTTACAATGACAATATCCTAATCCTAATCCTAACTAATATTATAAAAGCGAAAATGAGTTTGTTTGTTTGTTATCTTTTCACGCCTAAACCACTGAACCGATCATCCTGAAATTTTGCATATACGTTGTCAGGTGTACAGAAACGGACACAGGCTACCTTTCATCCCGAAAAAAAATACTGTTCCCGAGGAAAACAATAATAACGTTCTTATGATAATAGATAGCGCCACGTGTCTTTCAAATCATGATTGAATTATATTATTACAAGCAAAGTACAACCCGAATTGATTGTCAAAATCTAAATTAACGCGAGCGAAGCCGCCGGCAAAAGCTAGTTAAAATATAAAATTACAACTAAAAGGTATCAAAATAGTATCCCAATGTTAGGAACAAGAACCAACTCACTTGAACAACTTGGAAGATCTGAAGAACCTCTCTTCATACTCTCGAATGCTTTGAATAGAGTCGTCCTTACGACTCCGGCCGGTCACTACCGCGTAGTAGCCGAGAGCTTTCATTGGAAACAACTTGCCTTCCAGTATACGACGGATCTGTGCCAATAAAAAAACAAATGTTTGTTTATGTGTTGTAGTGTAACGTGACGTCATAGACTACGAATCTATTGTGAAATTTATTAGCCGTAGAATAAACCTCGCTTAACTGATTGTTTTGGGAAACATCTAATCAATTGACTAAATATAATAAGTTGATTTCTATAATTATTATTAGATTCTAACCAATATATAATATCAGTCCTGTGTATACACTGTCTCAATGCTGGACCGGCACAGGTCTCTTCTCATTAAAAGGGTTGGCAGAATGGAATCCACCTATCTTTGAGCACATTATGAAGACTCTCTGACATGCATCCTTATATCATCCAAAAAAATAACAAATTATAGTAGGTCACTTACCCTGTTAGGATTGGCAAGGTTCTCCTCAGCCAGGTCGACCTTGGTGAGCACAAAAATGGTACGTTTCCCGGAGGGGTCGCACGATGCTACCAAGTCAGTCACATTACTTCTCTCCGCGTCCACTGAGCCGTCCTGCAAAAATCAAAACGAAAAGAAGTTACAAGTACTGATACCAAGAAATTCAAAATCATTTTATTGCTCCATACCCCTGTCGCCACTTATGGAAAAGTCAGGCCAACCCATTGATCAACCATGATCAATCTATCTGAGTCGCCAACATTACCTCCTACGTCAGATTTCCGTAAGAGACTGTTACTCCCTTGGATGAGCCAGCTCATTAGGATCGTCACCAAGTAATTAGTAACGGCAAACTCTTCCACTCATTCAAGATATTAAGAGAGGTTATACACACCTGTATACAAAGGATGATCGCGTTGGGGTTGTCCATGTATTGTTTAGTCATCTGCTTGATTGCATCTCGTGTGTCTGACGCCATGTCCACTGTTTGAGTCTGTAATTATAAAGTTTTACAATAAGAACTGCATCGTTCCTCCTATGGTATAAGTTTATGTGCGGTAGTTAGGTCCGAAGTTCGATTCCAAGGTCACGAAATTGTTAGTTTTTTTCTGTTAGGAAATTCTCAGCACGAATGCTGCTAGCATTAATAATAATAATAAATAATAAAGATATTTATTTCCTCTTTCAAAAACGTAAGTACTTATTATCTAATATAATACATGTTGAAAAATTCTCATTCCTTTGTGAGAGGCTGGTGTCTATAGTAGGTAAAAACCTGTGTTACAGATCACCAGGCTCCTACCTCCTGGACAAGTCTTAGTGGTGATTTTAGTTTATTAGAACATGTACTTAAAAACTACCTATGCATATTTTGAATTAGAAATAAAATTGGTGTGTGTGTGTGTGCGTGTGTTTGTGTGTATGTGTGAGAGTGAGAGGGTGTGTGTGTGTGCATTATTAAACCACAGTAAGAAAATAGTTAAATAAGGATATATAGTACACATCTGCCTACCTCTCCATGTATTGAATAGGATGTTAAGATACAAGCAGAACAACCGTTCAATTTACAGTAAGAGATCTGTATTATAATATAATAATAATATTCTACCACATACACACAACACCATCTAGCCCAAACTAAGCAGAGCTTGTACTATGGGTACTAGACAATGGATAAACATACATATATACTTTTTTTTTTGTAAATACATACATATTATACATAGAAACACCCAGACCAAGACAAACATTCATGTTCATGCACACAAATGTTTGACTTGTGCGGGAATCGAACCCGCGACCTCAGGCGTGGCAGTCGGTTACACTAACCACTACGCCATCGAGGCCGATTGACTTTATAATAAGGTTTTTCTCTTTATTGATTACTAGATTTCGCCCACGGCTTCGCTCGCGTAAATGTATTTTAGATTAGTTGCAGTACTTTTTCTGGATGAAAGGTACCCTTTCTGTTATTTTCTATATGGTAGCCATGATGAGCTGATGATACTCACAGAGATGACTCCAGGTAAGTCCACAAGTACCATGCGGTGCAGTCCGGGGCCCTTGACGGCCATGCTGATGACCTCGGTGGACACGGTGCGGCCGCCGCGGACACTGTTGCGCATGCGCAACTCCACTTCTCTGTAAGACAATACACGATATCATCATCTCTGCCAAAAAGACGTCCACTGCTGGACATAGGCCTCCCCCAAGGTTTGCCACACAGAACTTTTTAGTTTTTGTGGCTTGACTCCTTTTTTAAATGTTCTAGTTTCTATCTTTTTTGTCTGATTCTAACACATTCAATTAAAATTTATATGTAATATTTATCGGTAATCGATTATGTGCCGTATCGATTGAAATACTAACTGTATTTTAATCGATAATACGCCACGTAATCGATTTAAAAGCATTTGTGGAGTAAAACTAATTAATGACCTCTAATAATTGTGAAAGAATTCATCCTTCGCACTGCTAGCAATAATATTCCTTAGGTTTCAAATACAGCCAACCAGATATAATTTTACTTTATGATAATTAAAAAATAAATAAAACAGTTCCCACTTACTTCCTAAGATCCGCTAAATCCGATTCCTTGTTGAGATCAAACTCCCTGGCGGAGTCCCTGAATTGTGCCACATGGTACGGACCCTCGGACAGCGTCACTTTTACTGGAGCCCTGGAAATAACAAAAATAATGGGTAAGACTATTATCTGTACTAATATTATAAAAAGGAAAGATTTGTATTTTTGTTTCCAATGCATAAACTTAAAACTACCGTCATCGTAAACGTCGGCCTCGATGGCGTAGTGGTTAGTGTAACCGACTGTCACGCCTGGATCGCGCGTTCGATTCCCGCACAAGTCAAACATTTGTGTGCATGAACATGGATGTTTGTCTTGGTCTGGGTGTTTCTATATATAATATGTACGTATTTACAAAAAGAAAAGTATATAATATGTATGTTTATCCATTGTCTAGTACCCATAGTACAAGCTCTGCTTAGTTTGGGATAGATGGTGTTGTGTGTATGTGGTAGAATATTATTATTATTGGACCGATTTTTTTTTATCTTACGTACTTATGCTACTTTATATTTTAGAACTAATATAACCTATATAACTTCACTCTACGAGCCATGTGAGCGGAATATTAACACTAAATGTGAGTGAAACCGCGGGGGAGATAAACTATTTAAGATTTGCGCGTGTATATCCATAAAGAGGTCGGCAATGTTACAAATCATTATACCGAGTCTTTAGCGTACCTTGTGTTGTACACACGGCTACACATCAAGTGAGACAGCCTATATACGCAGAACTACGCTACATACAAAATAGAGAATTGTCGGAAAGGGACAGTGCATAGTGGTATAGAGTGTAGACCCATCACGATGCACTAGTGCGTGCGGCGACGCCTGCGGCCCGTTCAGCGTGAGTGAGACAAAATAACAAAAATATAACGTACTCTCTCGTACGATTCGCAGCGTTCAACTTCTAATAGTTCAAAGTCTAAACAGTCTAGGTTGATGTGTCGCTGTGTGCAATAATTTAATGTGTGTCAAACTCCTCTGCCATACGAGATTTGAGCGCTAGAGGCTAGAGGGGGCGTTGCCTTATCTAGTTAAAAAAAATGTTTACCTGGCAAATTTCATAGCTCAGAGAAATTCTCACGGCGTTTGACACTGTGTCTGACAAACAATGGACGCGTGAATTTCTATTATATGGTATATACAAGCATGTATATGTAAAGAAGGCGTCAAACCCACCTGGTGCACATCTCGCCAGCCCCCCGTGGGAAGATCCTGGCCTGCGCGATCATCTCGAGCACGGAGGTCTTGCCGGCGGACTGGTCGCCCACCACCACCACGCGCGGCAGGCGGTCCGTCTCGCCCGCGTCCCAGCCCGACAGCTCGTCTAGCACCGCCGAGTACATGTCGATTAGGGAACGCTGGAACAACACATAGCATTGAGTCACAGAAATAAACAACAAGCAAGCAATACTAAAATTATTTGTTATTATTTTTATCAAAAAGACAGCTCCCGCACTAGGAATGATTCCTGTGTCGTGGCAGACTTTACAAACATTCAAATTACGGACACAAACAACGTCTGGATGTTCTTTGTGTCCGTTATTTGGAATAACCATTTGTGGAGTAGTTATCTTATCTTATGTGGGGGCCAGTCAGTGCAGACCGGCGACACTTCGACCCAGTGGGATCTTTTGTGTCGACACTCTCCCAATAACGACTGCCATAGATGTTCATGGCAGCCGGGACCGTCGGCTTAACGTGCTCTGCGAGGCACGGAGCAGGCGAAAATTGTCAATCAATACGCACATAATTTCGAAAAGTCATATAACTTCCGAAAGTTAGACGTGCGCGACGTGGGTTCGAACCCGAGAGCCTCTGCATTGCAGTCTGTTGGTCTCCCCACTGAGCTATCACTGCTTTGTGGAGTACTTACTCGACGTACTATCGACTTGAGCGACGGATGACCACTCCTACGGTTAAAATCGCATAGCAGGCCAACACTTGGTACCCGTACCCGTGACACGCCCCTTTTTTTTGTTTGAGTTTTTTTACACTTTACATTTGTTTACTGATTCTAAGGCGATACAAACTCAACTGGTCAACATGTGCAAGCGAAAATTTTTCTGAAATGGTCAACCGTCGCTCAAGTCGATAGTACCTTCCTTTCTTTGACCAATGAGTTAAGGAAAACGTGGTAGTTGACTTGAATTAAGAAGTTAAAAGGAAAACATAAGACAGAGATATGCGGCGGTTAGTTCACCAACTAGAGCTAGGCTCTTAACCTGTGAATTGTTGGAATTTTCTAGCAGACATAATTGAAAACCTATCATGACTTGCTGCCAGTGTGCTGTTGCGACTCAAACAAAAGTAGGTATATTAAAATTGATTATGAGTTTTTATATGAATAATTGAAATTAAACTACTTTATATGGATTTTTAAAGCTTTAATAATTTAAATAGCTTAAATAGTTAAGTTTAACAATAGTTTAATATATTTATACGTCTAATGGCAGCTAACATGCCTGTTTACCGGTCGACCACTAACTGTCGTCCGGTTAGCCTTATACGGGATCGTGGGGCTGCCAAGCAGAGGTCTCCAGTTAGAACTCAAAGCCTGACGTTTCATAGTTATGTGCGTATGAAATAATGTCGTCCAGACCGATTTTTCGGTCACGGCGACCAATCTTAACGGAGACTGGACATCTGCGCAGGCGATATTATAGTGCACAAGTGTGAGCGCAAACACAAGTGCACTCTCTGTTCCCTATCCCTCATGATCCGATGGGACGGATAATCCGACACGACCGGAGAGAGATCAGGCACGTCCTGTGCCAACGGCTTTACGTGCTTTCCGAGGCACGGGGGTGTCTAACCACCAACTTCCTAACTCCGAGCTCGTATTGAGATTTCTTAACAGAAAACCCAATTCGTTTTTGTTGGGCCGACCCGGGATTCGAACCCGAGACCTTATGCACAGCAGTCGCATTCAGTTGCGCTGTGCCACGGAGGCAGTATTAAATAACTAGTTAACCGTAGACCGTAGAAACCTGCATGCTTCGATCAAATCCCCACCCGCGACCTTGCCGTGTACACACGTATTGTTGTTTATTTCTGTCTTTAAATTAAAAATCGGTCTAAAAAGTGCAGTAAACAAGTGTTTAACTTCACAAACATATTCTTTTGTGTACTAGTGACAGTATTTTGCAAATAATACAGTGAAATATCAATTGTATAAGTGTTAAATAAGTGATTTTATCTTAGTAACGATCTTTAAAACTTATAAACATTGGACTTTGAACCCATTAACGTCGAAGAACTTTTATGCACATCTATATCTACCAACAGTCCTAGAAAAAACATTGGTAAAGATACAGGCGACTAAATTTGCTTCGTACATAAAGGAACTAGGTAGCGCATTGGACTTTCACGCAAGTGGCTTGGTTTCGATCCGCAGTTGCAACCGAGAGTTCCTTTTTCTTATTTATTGAAATTATAAACTCTTTTTGCGAAGTTTTTGAATTTTTACCTGGAATTTTTATATGAATTTTATAAAAATATTGAGTAATATTGTGGCAGATTTTACTTACTGCAGTGATACTTTCTTAATCAATTTATAATGCCATTAAAAGGAACGCCACCAACTACACCTCACAAAATTGGGATATCAGATTCTAATATGAGCTCAGCGCCGGTTACCGATACTGATAATGAGACCACCAGTAATGTCACTAGCAGACCTCGCGCCCGCAAGTGACAGCATGATGACGAAAGCTCGGCATTCTTGTCTGAACTGAAAAAATCGTTTGATGTACTTAAAGTTCAACAGAATACTATACAGGGAGCAATAAGTGATATACGTGAACAAAATAGCGGTATCATAAAATCTATAGATTTTATATCAAAACAGTATGAAGATATGAGGGATAGATTTACAAAGATGGAAACTGAAAGACGAGCACAGTTGGCGTATATCCAGACCTTAGAATTGAAAGTGGAAACCCTTGAGCGATCGCAAAGACAAGCTAGTATAGAGATACGGAACATTCCAGCCCAGAAGAGTGAAACCAAGGAAGATTTATTAAAATTGGTAACAAAAGTCGGGGAAGCAACTAAGACTTCTATTGAACCTTCTCATGTCCGGGACGTTTTCCGTCTGAATCCTGATAAAAAGGGAAATAAGCCTATTATAGTAGATCTCTCCTCTGTGTTGCTAAAAGAGAAGATTCTAACATCTGTGAAGACTCATAATCGGACAAACAGAGAAAATAAATTAAATACAGCACACCTACAGATCGATTGTCAACCGAAACCCATTTTTATTGCTGAGTGCTTGACTCAAAAAGCTCTGAAATTATTTTACATGGCCCGGGAATTCAGCAAAAGCAACAACTATAAATTTTGCTGGACATCTTATGGAAAGATATTCTTTCGGAAAAAGGTAGGCGCTTCATCTCATAGAATTGAAAGTGAAAATGACCTGGCCAAATTAAACTCCAATAATGAACTGTGACTAGAACTTTCTTTATTGATTTTATTTTTTGTTTACTGCATGTCTTTGTTTTATTGTTATTATTTTATTATGTTCAACATAACGAATAGCATTGTTTTACCACAACTACAATCATATAGCACTCTTATGGCAACACACTCATATTATGACAGTACACGTCAGTTACACGCACAGACACAACCAATACACATAATTTTTACACAAATAATATGCTTTAAAGAACGCATACTTAATGTTTTAAGATCGACAGTTCTATCGATTCAATGTCCCCATTTACTCAGTCTATTTCACGCAAGCTATATTATAAACAAACAGACTAAAAAGCTGATATATGTTCCGCTGCTTTCAATTGTAATAAGCCTTTGTGCCCCTAAGTTGCGTCCTGTGTATATATTTGAATCATATGTTCAATTTGGATAGCATATCAAGGGATATCGACTCCATTGAGGTGTCGAGGTCTATGCTCTGTTCTCCGGAAACTATGATTCAACAAATAAATTTGTCCCAGACGTTATTAACTGTATTCCATACAAATATCCGCAGTGTAGCTCGTAATTTTGATGGGCTAAATATTCTCCTTCAAAGGATTACTATACCATGCGACATCATTGTCTTGACAGAATGTTGGTTAAGTAAAACACCAGTAGCACCTGCAATACCCGGTTACACTTCTTATTTGTCTCATTTTCGAAACCAAAACGATGGAGTCCTTATTTATATTAAGACTGGTATTAAACACAGTGTTTCTAAGCCGTCAATTTCAGATGCTAATGCACTTATTTTGAAACTAAGCAACGACTGCGCTATCCTTGCCATCTATAGATCCCCATCTTATCGAAATATTAATATTTTTTGTGACAGTCTAGATCTCTGTCTTTCATCATTACGATCGACCACTTCGATAGCTTTAATAGGTGACCTTAATATTAATATTGCACCAAATTGCAATGATCGAAATAGCAGTAAATACCTGGACCTTCTAGCATATCACGGTTTACTATCGGCGCATGTCCTCCCTACACGCCTAGATAGCTGTATTGATCACGTTATGCTAAGATCATCGAAACCCTCTGCAACTTACATACTTGAAAGTCAGATAACTGACCATGCGCCGGTGATATTCTGTTGGCATTTTAAAATCAATAGATCTACATTGAATAGTACTTTCACTAAAATTGATTATGATTCAGTGCTACTTAAACTATCTAATATAGATTTTAGCTCAGTATATGCAACTATAGATGCTAATGTCGCGGCCACTGAATTGACTGGTATCATAGCTGATGCTGTCAGTACCTCTTCAAGACAAATCACTGTTCCAAATCGTAAACGCACCATAAAACCCTGGATAACAACAGGTTTAATTAGATGTATCAGAAACAGGGACAAGCTACATAGAAAAGCAAAATCTGATACTGAAAATGCGATATTGCAGGTAACCTATAGAAGATATCGTAACTACTGCAATAATCTTATTAAAAAACTGAAGACTGCCTATGAAAGGTCAGAATTTGATAAAAACAAAGGAAATACTAAAGGCACGTGGGACACTATAAATAGAATCACAAATTTTAAATCGTCTTCAACTCCTAATGATGAATTACTCTCCCTTAATCAGGATCCTTGTGGAAATTAAACCAGGTTAACAGCTATTTTGCGGGTATAGATGCAGAATTAGCTAATTCGATATTAGGTCAATCCGTAGCCTGCTCTACTAGTGCTTACCAGAATCCTACACAGTCACCTAAGGACTCTATGGCGCTATATGAGACTGACTTTAGTGAAATTGATATCATCATCTCAAATCTTAAATCTAACTCCGCTCCAGGCATTGACAATATTCCCACTAAGGTAATCAAGAGTACCAAAGATTTTCTGATTCCTCCTCTCACTTATGTATGCAATTTATGTCTAATGTCGGGTATTTTTCCAGATGTCTTAAAGAAAGCTTTGGTACGTACGGTATATACAAGTGTGGTGATAAGAGCACTGTAGGTAACTACAGGTCGATATCTGTGTTGACAGCTGTTTCTAAGATTCTGGAAAAACTGCTAAATACTAGGCTTATTAAATTTTTGTCTCTTCACAAATTTATTGCCAATAATCAATATGGATTTGTTAGAGGTAAATCCACTGAAGATGCCACCTTAGAACTAACTGAAATTATCGCAAAAGAGCTTGATCAGTCTTCGAAGGTGATAGGTGTGTTTCTTGATATATCAAAAGCATTCGATACCGTATCTGTCCCCTTACTACTGCACAAGCTTGAATCAATTGGTATTCGTGGAATTGCACTTGACATATTTCGTTCTTATCTTACTAACAGAACTCAGTGCGTCAGAATTGGGAATTATACTAGTTCACAGGCCTCTCTTTCTTTCGGTGTGCCGCAGGGTAGCGTTCTCGGCCCTACGCTCTTTCTAATTTATATCAACTCATTATGTACCAAATCCCTAAAAAACTGCAATATTATCACCTATGCAGATGATACTGCACTTATAATGCACGGCAGAAATTGGGTAGAGACTAAAAATCACACTGAGAGAGCGCTGACTGAGGTAATGAAATGGCTACATAATAATCTTTTGACACTAAATCTTAATAAAACAAAATATATTACTTTTGCTCATCGTAACAGTACACAACCATCTACCGAATTCAATATTAAAGCCCACATTTGCAGCCAAGAAAATGTATGTAATTGCTCTAACATAACACGAACATCTTCAATAAAATATTTGGGACTTATTATAGATAGTTCACTAAATTGGTCAGCACACATAAATAGCGTTGCAAGCCGCATCAGAAAATTACTACCAGTTTTTAGAAAAATCCGATGCTCGGCTGATCTTGAAACACTGATGTGTGTATATTACGCGCTTGCTCAAAGTCTGCTACAGTACTGTGTTATAACATGGGGCGGATCTGCCAAAACAACCCTTTTACGCCTAGAACGTGCTCAACGTGGTATACTAAAGGTCATGCTTGGCAAACCACGAAGGTATACCTCTCTTTTATACACTGAATGTTCAGCCCTAACAGTCAGACAGCTTTTCATACTATCAGCTATTCTCCGTAAACATAAAAGCATAGAATTCAAGCCTATCTTAAAGCGGAACAAAACAAGAATATGCTCAGTAATACCACATAGAACAGCACTGGCTCGGTCCCAATTTTATGTAATCGGTAACCATTTATATAACCAAGCAAATAAAGTAAATAATATATGTATATCCTTTGCCTCTTAATAAATGCAAGATAACTGTACGAAACTGGCTTCGAAAACTCAATTATTTAGAGACAGAGCCCATTTTTACTGCTTGCAACCTGTCATAACAAACAAGGATACACATACACATACACAAACGCACACTCACTCATTGTCGGACATTCACGCACACAAACATCCATGCACACAACCATAATCATACACATTTACACACTCTTTAAAACGTTGTGGTAATTTTAGTTTTAATTTAAATTTTTATACTCTGTATTGTTTTTAATTATTTCTCTTTTTATTTTTGATATTTTTATTTTCGTATGTTATGTTCTTACACAAAATGATTTTAGCCTTGTATCAGTAATTATTAATTTACAAACTCATCATACTTACTTATTCGTTAAACAAATAATCATATAGGGTGAGGGCGCTGGCGGCAGTAACACAGTTTAAACTAGCACAGCCGTCAACGACAACCTCTTATTTTGTATAAATATTTTGTTTACCGTTCACTTATGTATCTAAAATAAGAGCAGTTTGTAAAATTTTGTGAGTGACAATAAATATTATTATTATTCTCTTTATTTACACATTTTTCAATAGTAATTACATTTTTAAATATATAAAAAAAAAAACACATTTAAAAATATAAAAACTATGAAGACCCACCGGCATCGGGAACTAGGTCCAAGCTACCGGTGGTTAGGGCTCCAGCGAGAGGAACCTCCTCACAATGCGTGCCGTGTCAAGCAATACGGCCTTCTGCATCAGAGACTTAATCCAGCCGTCTAACGCGAGCCTCTTCAGATTGTGATCGAGACTCTTGGCAATCAGTCCATGGACTGATACGACTATCGGTACAATGATCGCCGAATCCACATCCCACACGTCGACAATCTCGTGCGCCAGATCCAGATATTTAACTTATTATTATTATTATTAAATATACCATAGATGCACGATCTTCGCTCGAAAAACGGCACCAACAAAACTGTGCATAAATCAGTCGTATGCGCTATATTATGCACCTGTCCCACTCACTCTTGCGTGCGCTGCCAGTAAGCGAGAGCGAATCGACACCACTACTACGGTGAAGACCGTACCATATACTTAGTCCGCTTGCGTATCGCGAGTAACACACTTAGGACGCTTTACATTGACGCGTTTTAACTAAACTATTAGAAAATGTTTCTCAGTGGGCGTTCAATGGTTATTCCAGTTTGTTTCCTGGACTGCATAATAAATGCAGACACTTATAAGTAAGTAGTACTG
The DNA here is from genome assembly GCA_963564715.1 of Catocala sponsa. NCBI lineage: Eukaryota > Metazoa > Arthropoda > Insecta > Lepidoptera > Erebidae > Catocala > Catocala sponsa. Next base: position 16,440,694 of record OY751351.1, on the reverse strand, counting down.
GTCAGTGCCACATATTGACACGGTTTTTGTATGAGAATGTGCATCTATGGCATATTTGATCGAAGCCTGCATGTCTCATAGTTTTCCATAATATTCTCGAAGATACGTAATGTATATTACCTTCATTTTCCTAGTGGAAGGCTGTCGCCCCTGCTTCAGCAACATATTCTGTTGTCGAAGCTCTCGGTTCTCTTGCTCAAGGCGTTGCAGCTCCCGCTGGTAGCGAGCTTGCAGAGATAGTACTTCCTCTTGGAGAGCGCGGACGCGTTTCTCTATAGAACACAAAATGGACGGTTAGGCTTGAATGCTACGGGAATGTATTACCTAAAAATTCATATGTGACAATGAATATGGTCTATTTGTGTGCTAAGTTTCATCTAAAATCGTTTAATGTTTTAACAAACATCGAAACGTCTTTACAAACTTTCATATTTCGCCATTAGGAGGATTTTTAAGAAAGTTTGGTTAAGAGAAGTGGCTCATATTTATTATTTACTAATAATAATGTCCTCCAGACCGAATTTCGGGCACGGCGGCCGGTCTTAACGGAGACTGGCCATCTGCGCAGAAGATATTATATTGCACAAGTGTGTGCGCAAACACAAGTGCACTCTCTGTTCCCTAACTCTCATGATGCGATGGGACGGTGATGCGACACGACCGGAGAGAGATCGGGCGCAGGACCAACGGGTTTACGTGCTTTTCACGGGAGTGTCTAACACCACCAACTTCCTAACTCCGGGCTGCTATTGAGTTTTCTTAACAGAAAATCCCAATAACTTTTTTGTTGGCCCCACCCGGGATTCGAACCCGAGACCTCATGCACAGCAGTCACATTCACTACCGCTGCGCCACGCCTGGCCTGTAATAGTTGTAACTGGTACGCATGAAGTCTTTGGCTCGATTTTCGAGTCAAGCAAACTGTTATTCGGTTTTTTGTTAGGAAATTCTTAGCAAGGTGTCTGGAGCTATGCCCGATAGATGACAAGGAACTCAAGTGTCGACCTCTATTACATTGAACCTAAAGCCATACCTGGCGCAATTTATCTAATCTACCTCTTCATCTGGAATATAGACGTGACACTATAATAATAATATTAATATTCTACCACATACACACAACACCATCTAGCCCAAACTAAGCAGAGCTTGCACCATGGGTACTAGACAATGGATAAACATACATATATACTTTTTTTTTGTAAATACATACATATTATACATAGAAACACCCAGACCAAGACAAACATCCATGTTCATGCACACAAATGTTTGACTTGTGCGGGAATCGAATCCGCGACCTCAGGCGTGGCAGTCGGTTACACTAACCACTACGCCATCGATACCGTCTATGTATATATGGTAACAATTCGATGTCAAATCCTTACTAATATTATAAACGCTAAAGTTTGTATGGATGTATGGATATTTGTTACTCTTTCACGTAAAAACTACTGGACCGATTGCGAAGAAACTTGGTAAGTAGATAGCTGGAGACCTGGATTCACACATAGGCTACTTTTTATTCCGATATTCCCACGGGAACGGGACTTATGTGGGTGAAACCGCGGGGTAAAACTATTTGAATATACACAAGAACAAAAAGCTATTTCATTGATGCACCAACAATGTGACAAAATGCTTTAACACGCTGCTGTGACAAGGTGTATCATAATAAAGCTGAAGAGTTTGTTTGTTTGTTTGTTTGAACGCGCTAATCTCAGGAACTTTTAAAAATTATTTTAGTGTAAGGAAGATTTTAAAAATTATTTTAGTGTTGGATAGCCTATTTATCGAGGAAGGCTATAAGGCTATATATAACAACACGCTACGACCCACGGGGAGGCGCAGTAACGATAATCGCGGGTGAAACAGCAGGAACATTTAGTTATCATATAAACAGTTGGTGTATTTTTGACTCACCATAATTAGAAGTGTTGTCCTCAGTGTTCTTTCTGTTGGATGGAGGTGGCTTGCTCTGCAGGTTGTTCACGATCTTCGCTGGTTCTTCTGCCGATACATGATGGACTATGGATTATGGTAACGACACACGTATAAATAAGGAATTTGTGCATTAAAGTACATGTGTACAGAGAAGTCTGTGGCAGTAGATTAGTTGAAACTTTTCAAAATGTTAGTGTAGTCACATGTTTGTTAGATTATACAGAAAAAGTTATTTGACGGTATGTAGAATAATGACTTATTTTGCAAACCCCGTAGGTTATGAATTTTAAAAGCAGTAGCATGAATATCCTTACTTCCTTACTAATCCTTACTAATATTATAAATTCGAAAGTAACTGTCTGTCTGTCTGTTACCTTTTCACGGCTAAACCACTCAACCGATTGAGATGAAATTTGGCACAGATATAGTTTAAAACCTAGGGAAGGACATAGACTCCTTTTTATTCATGTAGGTACCACGCGGGCGGAGCCGCGCGCAAAAGCTAGTAATACAATAACTTCTCTTGTTGCCTTTAAAATTGTTAATAATTGTTATAACTTAATAATATTTTATAACAATTATGTGTCAGAATATCATTAAAAAAAAAGATACCTTGGCTTTCATTATAAATTATAATATTAAGTAACCAAACACAAACCAAAATAAAAACTTAAAAAGGACATGTTTTTAGTTTTTGATGATAGCAGAAAGCATAAGAAAAATTCGAGGGCATGTCCAGTAGTGGACGTCTTTCGGCTGAGATGATTATGATTAGTGTAGTTTTAAAATTATTATAAAGTGCTGATGACGTTATAAATGACTGTAAAATAGAGATGCCAAGTCATTTGGCCGAATACCGAATATTCGGCGAGGTTCGTGGCCGAAGCGCCGAATATTCAGCAACACTTAGTACTTTTCGCGGTTGACAAACTCGTCACTTACGAGTGCAAACTAGCATCGCTGAAGTAGTACGTAGGCGCGGGTAGTTTTGTTTCATTTGTGATTAGGTCGCGGTCGTGTCACAACACGTTTTATTTGTTGATTCTTGGTGCATCATACTGTACAACATACTGAGTGTAAACTAAATATTACTTTTAATGTGATTGATTACCTTAAGAAATATCACTATTTGTTCGAGAAAAGCAAAATGATTCCATTTAATAAATATCACCTGTTTGGAATTATTATGAAATTTGTGGTGAAGACAATAAACCGGCAGTTTGTTTGTTGTGTCACAGCAAGTGCAAGCAAATTTTTGAGTTCTTTTTTTCATGATTTGCTATTTGGTATTCGGCCGAATAGTTTGCAATATTCGGCCGAATACCGAATAGTTGCCGAATATTCGTGGCATCTCTAGTGTAAAATACAAGTTAGTATAGAGTGCAGTACACATACCGAGGTTGGCAGTATTGTTGGCAGCGGCGGCAGCCACGGCGTCGTCGTATCGCTGTGCGAGCCACTCGCGCAGATCAGCCAGGCCCGCGTTCCGCAGCCGCGGATCTATGTGCAGCGGGAGCGTCAGTGGGACACCTAGCAGTCAATCACCACTTGCTACTACCGCCATTAACTTACTAATATGGGTGCTACCGGCAACTAAGGCACTGCTGTGCGATGTCGATGTACTCGATTATTTTTTAAACAAGCTTCCTTTCTTACTAGATAGACTTGGCTTCTATGGGAAGGACGGCAGAACAAAGGAATTTTTGTCAACGTTATGCTAAACCATTGGCTATTATAAATTACCTACTACCATTGACTAGTATATTCGTTTCTTTTTTTAAAGGCGATTTCTGCTGTATAAATAATTTTTAATGCCACGAGGGACTGTACAAACATTCAAACAAAGGGCACAATGAACACTGGAACTCGAAACAACTATTTGTGCATTGAAAATCAGTGGCGAGACCACTTAAACCACTAGGCCACGTGCAGTCAAAGAGTTACTGCAGAATCTTAATTGTTCCATCTGATTAATATTAAAAATATTATAAAGCTGAAGAGTTTGTTTGTTTATTTGGTTGAACGCGCTAATCTTAGGAACTACTGGTTCGATTTGAAAATTCTTTGTGTTGGATAGCCTATTTACCGAGGAAGGTTATAGGCTACATAACATCACGCTACGGCCCACGGGGGCGGCGCAGTAATCGCGGGTGAAACCGCGGGTACTTTCTACATTTAAGTTGTAAAATACTGAAATTATAACTGAATCCCTGAATAGTTGAAATCCATACAATGAAAAAATAGTTTTTTTGGTTTCAAGGGCCCAACCGATATGCTCCTAATTTGTTTTTATTAACCCTTTGCCTGAACCTAGCAACGAATCCAAACGTTACTACAGTTATACTCATTAATGAATCAATTTAAATTTATAATACTTTGTGCCTATATGAATAAATACTTTTGACTTTGACCAATAAAAATATAACTTAATACTATGTCATTATGGCTCAAATTTCAATAGTAGCTACAAGCACAAAGCTTACAGTAGGCTTATTGAAATTTCAACTATAATGATATAATATTAGGATATAATATTAGACTATATTATTGCATGACACCTAAAATGCCTTTGCGCTGTCGTCCCGCTATTAGCCCTGAACCTAAGAGATCATAATATGTCGCCGTAAATCTACAAACATTGAAACAACAGACACAAAGGCAAGTGGTTACCTCACCACAGCCCTTGCGTCGTAGGTTTGAACCTATCTTATCTTATCTTATGTGGGGGCCAGTCAGTGCAGACCGGCGACACTTCGACCCAGTGGGATCTTTTGTGTCGACACTCTCCCAATAACGACTGCCATAGATGTTCATGGCAGCCGGGACCGACGGCTTAACGTGCTCTCCGAGGCACGGAGCAGGCGATAATTGTCAATCAATACGCACATAATTTCGAAAAGTCATATAACTGCCGAAAGTCAGAGGTGCGCGACGTGGTTTGAAAGGTTTGAACGTAACACGAGACAAAAAATTGTGTGATTCATATATAGTTAGACGAGATTGACGGATCTTTATTTCTCATGTTTAAGTGTTTGTGAAGATCCTAACACTAGAATTATTGTAATGAACACGTTCAGCGTCACGTGTATATGTCCTAGTGCAACTCTCACAGGCCAGTGAATATCTGGACACCTTGAGTACTCAACTTCAGAGGCCAGTGTATTATTGAATATACACCGCGCCGAACATTTTGTACTCCAAATATACCAAACGATTTGTGAGGGCCTGTGCTACAAAGTCATATACAAAATGTTCGGCGCGGTGTATATTCAATGATACACTGGTGTTCGGGCCTCCATACACCTGAACCGCCTTGCGCCGTGACGTCTGTTGTCGAATCGACTCTCGGCCGCCGCCGCTCCTCCATGTTGCACGGGGGGGGCCCCCACACACAAATACGAATCCAAGGAGCGAACGCACGCTCACCGCGACGCGGTCTTTTATATAATTGTAATTAGCAATAATTAAAGATACAGTCCGCTACTCCTGCGTTATTATTTTTTGAGACTCCTGGGGCTGCTTAGTTTTAGGGCTCGGCACCAACACTGGCCTCTGAATTTGACTACTCAGGGTGTATAACCAGATATACACTGGCCTGTGAGAGGTGAACTAGGGTGTATAATGACATATACACGTGGAGCTGCACGTGTTAAGAAAACTAAAGAGCTGTGGCGGATCCTTGGTTCGATTGTCGGATCGGGCAAAGATTATTGAGTCACCCTGTTAGCAAATCCTCATTAGCAACACAGAATCAGGAAATGTCTGCTAATCAGAAATACACTTGCCTTGTATTACGTGAGGCTTAACAGCATATTCCACTACATATGCTGTTAAGCCTCACGTAATGAGGTTGCAATACACCTCTGGCAGGGGTAGGCATGCATATTGCATACATGTATTTAAAAACATACATGTGTGAGTCTATGTATGTCAAATTACAATAATGGGTGGCGGACCCGTACATAAGATAGCTGATCTTCTTAGACAGATAAAGGTTCATAGCTACCTTTACAGCTTATAAACTTATGAGCAAGCTGCCTACCTAATAAGTGACAACTAAACAAGGTGTCCTTACCAATCTGCAGGTTGTCCCCAATCTTCTCCTTGGCCGAGATAAGGGTGGTGGTGAACCGGTCCCACTGATCATTGTCAGGGAGCAGGTCGTTTAGCCACCCCATGTCCGGTAGGCCATCTTTCCACTCTGCATACTTCTACACATGGTACATTCCAAGAGAAATTAGTAGTAAGTTACAATAAAGACAAAGCAGATCATTGTGTACTTTAAAAGAAAGCCCATATTATTATCAGTAAATTAACCAGTCACTATCCAATAATTTGTTCTAGATCTTGATATGATTATTTTTTTATTAGATACTGAGGCGAAATAATTAAATGACACCAAATCATAAAGAGCTCAGTCGGCAAAACGGCAACACTTGCCGAAAGAGCAGATGCTTTTTCGGCAAGTGTTGCCGACTGAGTTCTTTAGATTGTACATTGATAAATCCTCTAAATTGCTAACATAGTAACGATGCTGGCGATGACACTGTGCCTTGCGGTACACCAGTGATATATGTATATCCATGCGATTAAGCAGCAGTGGCTCACGATCAAAGCCTTTCGTTAGACAAAGACATTTATTGCTTAAACTGTGTAAGTACATGAAATGTGTTCTTAAAATTAGATTTCGTTTCAACAGTCTACCCTGTCGGGCATTGCAATAATATAAATTAAAAGTAAATTTTAAAAGTATGGACATAATAATAAAATTTTTCAAAAGTGTGGTATTTTCCATTTGGATCACTTGAAAGCAAAATATTCTTGCATATCGTAGAATACAGATTTGATTAACCATTTTTTTAAGACACTTTTAAACAATTTGCCTTCCAATTTTTTTATATCTACAGGTAGATGGTTGAAAACCCTAATAGCTGTTATATATGCGATTTTAAAATAAGTTATGTTTTTTATATTCGGCAAATTTAAATTATACTTATATTTACTGCGTACATTGGGTTTGGAATTACACTTAAGTTCAAACAACGTGATGTTATTTTTTACAAATAGACAAAGCTGCAAAATATAAATACCTACGTGTGAGCGTAAGGAAACCCCTTTCACAAAAAACAGTTCTAAGCGATTCAATATTGTACATGTTATAGATAATTCGTAAACATCTTTTTTGCAAGACAAATGTAAAATGGCTTTCACATGAATTGCGCCAGTATATAATTCCGTAAGTTAACAGAGGATAAACGTAACCATAGTAAGCTGTTTTAGCAATATTTGGGGAAGCTGTTTCAACAAGTATGGACAAAGTGTAACAGTAGGATGATAATTTTTTATTAACTTTCTCTATATGACCTTTCCAATTTAAGTGGTGGTCTATAGTGACCCCAAGAAAGTGTATTTGTTCTACTTCTTCAATCGCGGTATTCGAATGATGTATATTTAATATTGGTGGTTTATATTTATAATTCCTAAATTGCGTTAGCTTAGTTTTTGTAAGGTTTACTTTCAAATTTATGGATTGTAGCCAGCTAGTTACTGTCTCTAGCGTATTTTTTATTTCACTATTATATTCTTGTTCACTCAAACTGTCATTACAAATAAAAATAGTTGCGTCATCCGCATACATTACGCACAAAATTAGGTCTAGACTGACAGCCTAATATCTCAACTTAATTATAGATAGTGAGGATCCATTATTATAGAAAGACATGTTTATGCGACTGCAGTAAAAAACATATTACTGACCATTTAATAAGTCATGTTCTTCAGCATGAGCCATGAGGCAATCCACCTTAGAAAGATAGATCTAACACACTTTTAGGCAACAAGTACACATTCTGCGTACTTTATTTTGTAATAGCTAATGAACAATCTAATACATAGCAAAGCATATCATGAACATGATGGATTGCGTGGCGAATGAGTGCTGCCACCGGAGCTTTAATAGTGGTAATTTTTTTGTACTTAACTATTATTTCAATTCAAAAGCAGTTATTAAATCTACAACTTACTTTATTCAAAGTCATGCCACCTCCCACAGCTCCTCCCAGCAATAGGTATCTGATCTTCAGCACACCTCGGATAGCCCTGGCCACCAGCATGCCATACCTTCTCTTGTGCACATGACTTGTGTCTATAGGTTTATGGAGTAGAACGCTGCGTCCTGTCCACACGGAGAATGCAACCGCTCGTTTGTCAACTACTGTCCATTGTGTAGATTTTCTAAGAGATGATCTGGAAATAAGGTTTTGAAAATGGTTAGTTAAAATTTTAAGATCGTAATCAAACAATTACTTAGTTTGTATAAAGTTAAACAACATGTGTGTATGTGGTAGAATATATTATTATTAATATATATACATATATATTATTATGTTACTTTTAAATCTTGTGTCTGTTACAACGCATCGGCGCTTTTATATTAATCGACAAGGCAAGTATGTAAATAATACAAAATAATAGATAAACAGAAAAAGGTATGTAAGTCAGGTAAAAATAAATAAGACAACAACAGAAACAAAAATACTAAAAAAAGGATACTTAGACTTTATAGGTCTATAAGGTATGGAAATGAGAAAAGATAATTTTGTTTATTTAGAATTTAAAGATAATTTTGTTTATTTGGAAATAAGTTTGTTTATTTGGTTGAATGCACAAATCTCAGAAACGACTGGATCAAATTGAAAATTCTTTTAGTGTTGAATAGGCCATTTACCGAGGAAGGCTATAGGCTATACAACATCACGCTACGACCAATAGGAGCGGAGCATCAATGAAACATGTTGCAAAAACGGCGAAAATTCTCTTATGTGAAGCAGACAAAGTTTCGTGGGTCAGCTATACTTATATAATAATATTCTAATATTCTATCACATACACACAACACCATCTAGCCCGAACTAAGCAGAGCTTGTACTATGGGTACTAGACAAGGGATAATAAACATACATATATACATTTTTTTTTGTAAATACATAGAAACACCCAGACCAAGACAAACATCCATGTTCATGCACACAAATGTATGACTTGTGCGGTAATCGTACCGGCGACCTCAGGCGTGGCAGTCGGTTACACCAACCACCACGCCATCAAGGCCGACAAATATAATATTACTTCCCTCTTATTGTTCATCTATACTTGCTTTAGAGTACATTGACTATATGTATACAATAGTATTTTAACCTGTCACATCTTAGAATGACAGACATAATTAAAAACCCATTGTGTCTGGCTGCCAGTGAGCTGCTGCAACTCTGCCGCTCAATAGGTTAAAGTACATACTTATAATATTAATTTACTGTGGGACATTGCAAAATATCTCCAAAAAGAGATTTAATAATGTTTTTGTTTACTAAAGTACTTTCATTACTTTAGATGGTTGGCAATATTAGAAATACACTAACTAACATCAGAATAAGCAACAAAAACTATAATCTGTTGTCTAATTGGTACATACATTATCCTACTACTATATGCTACTACAATACTATTATAATTATAAGGCACTAGCTTTTGCGCGCGGCTCCACCCGCGTGGTACCTACATCAATAAAAAGTAGACTATGTCATTCCCCAGGTTTTAAACTATATCTGTACCAAATTTCATGTAAATCGGTTGAGTGGTTTAGCAGTGAAAAGGTAACAGACATACAGACAGATAGACAGACAGAGTTACTTTCGAATTTATAATATTAGTAAGGAAGTAAGGATTATAAGAGTAAAGTTTGTGAAGATATTTGTTACACAAACATTCTATAAACATTATTGGATAATAATAGTAAGCAGATGATAGCATCCTGCATAACACATAGGATTTTGTTTATATTCTGTATGTACTCTTATGGTTTTATGCAGACAATGACTACCTATTGAGTCACAACAGCACTCCTGTGGCCATACTCAATAGTTTATTAATTAGTCTGGCATTCCAAGACATGAAACATTAAATTATATAAAACTTAAAAACAGTGTCCAGTTACAATATAACTAAATCATTAACCATTTATAACTGATGTTTGTCATAGTTGATATATTGTATTAAATACAGTTTCAATATGTTCCCTGTGCTATAGATTCAATATTATTTTAATACAATATGGCAGTGATTCCCCTGAGGAATGCTTATCTATTTGTAACTAAAACCTTTGGACCTTAGGTTTAATCCATATTTAATATTACAAATACAACAGCAGCTCTGTCTGTTTGTTAAGATTTTACTGCTAAACCATCAATTTTGATTTAAGTTTGTACAGATATTGCTTCAACTGTAAGGCATAGGCTAAAAAAATTGCAGTGATGGATAAATAAAAAAACATACATAAACAAATGAAATATAATAGTTCAAAAGTCTGTGTACAAGCATATAACTCAATTCTAAAATTAAAATATTTCTGTACAGATTTTATTGTGGACTACTAACTAAGTACTATAAAATCTGTATAAAATTATTTAATTTTAATGAGTAACATGTAAATATACATCAATATAGTGTTACTTATTTTGTTTCCTTCATACATTAGTACTTTGTGTATGTTTATACTACCATGGTTCAAAATTATGTATTATTGTATATAAGGGTTGGAGTACATAATAATTAGGCTGGTCTTATTTGAAGGTACATGTAACAACTCTTAAAGATACAGAGAAACACATAGCTGCTTACATTACTAGTGCTGGTTTGTTCTAGTTTATGTAAAAGATAAAGTCTGTATGTCTTGTCTTTATGTTACATTTAAAAACTAGAATGTAAAAAAAAATTATGGTAATTGTTAGGAAAACATACATTGGAATTTTTAACAACTACAAATACTGGAATTTTTGTCATTATACTTAATGAAAATAAAAAACAAACTTTGCAATCATTATTCTTTCATCAGCATTCAGAATTATAGATGACAAACATTTAGAAAATGACAGTAAAGCATATACTTGTTTATTTCTATGAATTTTATAATTAACCAGGACCTATTCTTATCTCGAAATAAAAAAGCAAATACAATATTGACAAGACAAATCGAAAAGTAAATGAGTTGGGCTGTTATCAATATCTTATTGGGTCAGTAGCGATCAAGGTCAACTCTCGTAACTCTAAGTAGGGTAGCTAAATTTAAGAGAAAACAATGCCCTTGAAATAGATTTTAGCCAAGCGGTTCATTGCTATCGATTTGCTACAAATAATACCAGTAGAACAGAAATTGCAAGGAAGTCATAGGTCAATAAAGAAGGTTGGAATTAAACTCACCTCATACGATTGTGCAGTATTCTCGACATGTTTACGTAATCTATTCAGTTTGTTTAGTATTTCATAACCTATCAAGCGATTTTCAGAAAAATATAATAAATTATAAAGATGTTCTCATTTCATAACCTCCACCGGTCCCACGGAAAAAAAATCACGTAATAACAAAATCGATATATTCGTGTATAGTTTCGCTTTATGAAGCATATATTACACAATCAACTTGTAAATAATTATAAATCACTTCATATTTTGAATATTGACAAATTACACATTTCAAAGGACATCGCAATTTTCAATTTCATTTTTGATCAACGTTTTGTTTTTGCTTACACTTAACGCAAATAAAAATAAAATTAAACCTTTTAAATAATAAGGCAATGCATTATGTAGGTATTGTACTAAATTTCAATACGATAAAAAATCCTTCATAAATTTATTACTTTAGTAGGAAAGTTATAATGAAACTAACAGAAAAATACCCATCGTTTACACTCTTCGAGAGAACGTTTTATTCACACAGATGAAAAAAACCTTGCAGACAGCAAATGAAAACGTCAATTACGTCATTTAATGTCAAATGGCGACTTGTTTTGCCAACTGGACAAAATCCTGTCACTCACAAAAATAATGCAATTTTCTCATTGTTTACATCTATTATTACCAAATATTTCCGTTCCAATGCTTTAGTGTGATATGTGATGTTAGATTTTTACGTTTAAAATGTCGTGGCTTAACTTGAACCATAGTTTAAACAGTCTGAAAGGGCAGATTACAAATATCGCATCTGAAGTATTTTCTGAGGGCACTGTGCAGGAAGCTGCTGATGATACTTCACAAAAGGATTCTTCTGTGACAGAACTAGAAGATAAATGTCGAAATTTAGAGCTCGAGGTAAGTTTATGTAATTTAATACGCAATTATTGTTACGCTTGACAGATGATATTTAAGGTTATGTTTTTATACTTTTTATTATTATACAAAGACAACCGATTGTACAGCCTGTATCAATCCTCTCTAATTTGCGCGAGGTTGCATTACACTGCAAAAATTATGTGAAAAATGTTTCGAAACTGTAATAAGGCTTACATAAACAAACATTCTATTGTTATTATGATATTTCTATCTCTTTTATTCACTAGTATTTCTTCTATTGGCATCCCTTGCTTAGAAATAAGTCTTATTGTTATAATATGCAAGGCATATCATTCTTTCGCAATTGAGTACCTACTGTGTCACTCCTACATATCTATTAGGACTATCCTGTCATGTATTGAGTGATATTGTCCATGTCCCTGAAAAGTGTTAGATGTGATAACAAATAACATTATGTAGATTACTAAATCAAATAAAACTTGTTTAATATTTAATTTTGAAGTATTATGATAATGCTTTGGAGAGAACAGTCTTAAAAGCTATGTTATTGTATATAATAATATCAGCCCTGTATTAAACTGTCCCACTGCTGGCCATGGGCCTCTTCTCAGTGTGAGAAGGGTTAAGCTATAGTCCACCACACTGGCCTAGTGCGGGTTGGCAGACTTCACATACCTTTGAGAACATTATGGAGAACTCTCAGACATGCGGGTTTCCTCACAATGTTTTCCTTCACCGTTAATGTTGTTATAATACTAGTTATGTTTATATAGTATGTTATTATGTAAGAAAGTGGAGCTCATTATATATAAGATTATTTTCTAACACTAGAGCTGGATTACTAGAACAATGCATAAGTTAAATTTCACACAAGTGTGTTACATATTCTGTTACTTCAGCAGTAAAGTTATAATGAAACTAACAGAAAAATACCTATCGTTTACACTCTTTGAGAGAATGTTTTGTTCACACAGATGAAAAACTACCTTTCAGACAGCAAATGAAAATGTAGTAGATTTATACATACTCCAGTCACTTCTGTTTATTCACCTAGGGATAAATAGTGGTGCTATGATACATAATTATGATGTTCTGTTATCGTTTATTTGCCTAAATGTTTTAATTTCTTAAGAGTTCTTTGACAATTCTTCAAACTCGGGTGCCCAGACACCAGTACCATACTTTTTCATTCTGATTTATCAATGACTTCATAAATATTAGGCTTAGAAAAGTAAGCCATTTACACAGACACTATTCAAAACTGTCATATTGTTCTTGGTTAGAAGTTTTGCTGATGTTTGATGACTGACTTAGGCACATGATATTATTGTCACAAATCTTTCAGTAGGAGAATGGCATCTGGAAATGCGATTGCTAGCTAGAAATTTATAGGAGGCTTATTAAGTGGGGCATATAGCAGTAGATCATCATCCTCTTGCCCTGGTCCCAATTTATTTGGGGTCGGCGCTTCCATACTTCTCAGTCACCCGTCATCTGATCATTTACTCCTGCACCTTTCGTATCCATCCTCACACAGTCCATCCATCTTTTCCTTGGCCATCCTCTCCCTTTCGTCCCTCTACCCTCATATTTATCACTTGCTTACCTACATACGTATCATCTCTTCGCATAACCCATCTAGCCCAAACTAAGCAGAGCTTGTACTATGAGTATATATATTTTTTTTTGTAAATTCTCACATATTATATATAGAAATACCCAAATTATTTGTTGTTTGCTTTCAAAATAGATTACTAGCAATTTGAGTTAGTAATTACTAGTATACTGTTAAGTACCTACTAGCTAAGCTCAATTGCTTGTATTAGAAGTGGGATTTATTGCTTATGCAATGGGTTAGATTTGAACTGGTACCCTCTCAATTATAAATACCCTCAGCACTAAATAATTATAAATAAATGTTGTTTATTATTAGTTTATTATTACTATTAGTTTACTATTTATTTGATCCAGAGTCAACTCCACTGAGTTAGTACTATACTCTTTCAGGAAACCGCCATAATAGTAACACTCATTGCAATCTGCTCAGTGAGTGAGAGTTCTGGGTGCGCACATACATATCGCACTCTTAATAAAACAGAGACCCATCTGAGATTTTCGGATCAAACAAATTTAAAGTCTGTTGCAATTACTTGACACAAATATAATATTAGAATTATAGTCACGCAATTAGAGTTCAAATTGCCTTACTTCCAAATTTTGAGTTAAGTTACTGTTTTATTAAGAGTGTGAAATATCTAATATAGATGTGCCCGCGATTTCAACCACGTTAATGATTATGCGCCGCCCCGTGGGTCTTAGCGTGCTGTTATATAGCCTATAACCTTCTTCGATACATAAGTTATCCAAAGATAAAATATTTTTTTTTATTCGAACCAGTAGTTCCTGAGATTAGCGCGTTCAACCAACCAAACAAACAAACAAACTCTGCACGGCAGGCGCAGTAACGATAAACGCGGGTGAAACCGCGGGAATATCTAGTCATATATAAATGCGAATGTGAGTTTGTTTGTTACGCATTCACGCCTTGACTACTCGACCGATCATCATACAATTTCGTTTCGCCTACACATGGTCAGGGGACCAGAATAGGACATAGGGTACCCTCATCCAGAAAACTACTGTTACTTATCTAAACTATAATACAATATCTAGTATGAAATAATACAGTGCTTAACAATTATTAGTATTGCGAGAGTGTTAACATTGCGCCGAGCGTAAGACAGATAAAGACAAAGCTCGTGCGGCGCATATTATCATAGTATCAGTCTGTGTGTTGAAAACGAATTTGTTAATATTCAAATCGGCGCGCGGCCGCCATAGTAAAATTGTATGGAGGATTTCAAGTGCTTTTTTGATAAATATGTATCTTTATTGTCAACCAATAACTTAAATATTTGGGACGGACAATTTGTAATATAACTATTTATGTTTCGGTTAAGCTGTAAAATAAGAAAGATTTCTATTGTTATAATGTTATAATCTAAAATTCACGTAACACGAGCTTACGTTTTTGCATTTTTCGTGCAAATTTACGTAAATATAAATTATTTTAAGTTTTTTACACGGAGTAATTATTATTGTTAACACATTCATTGTTATGGTAAATGTATATTTTATATTTGTAAGTATTAAACAAAAAGTGTTGATTTTATTCACTTAATTGTGACCGCCTGTTTTGGCACATTTCGCTCGGCGCAGTCTTAATATCAATTTGTGTGAACTTTTTGTATCTGATGATAATAATGACAAAAATGCTTTTTTTGCACACAATTACTTCACATGAATTAATTAATTGTTTTAGCGTTTGTATATTACCTTGTCTGAGGTGGAGTAAAATATACTTGACAGTTCAATAGGTAATATATTTTTGAGATATTCTCATTGCATCATAGTATGTACGTAATAAGAAACTATCATTTCTGTTTAATACTTAAAGAGAAATATTAAGTAGGTAGTAGATCTCGCCCGCGACTTAAGTTTTTTTTAAATTACTTTATAGGCTTGCTTTTGCCCGCGATCTCACCTGTTATAAAGTGACGACGCAGTCGACGATGGAGCACGCTTGCCTAAGATACCTATTCACTCGCGACTTGAAGACACCCAGATTGTACTCATTGGGAAACAGACTTAGGTAGCGAGTTCCAATCTTTTGCGGTATGCATTATAAAAGTGGAAGCAAAGCGCTTCGTGCGTAAATATGGTATATTCACCATGTACCTGTGTCGCTGGTCTGATTGTCTGGTCGTCCGACGGTAGAATGGGGATGGAGGAATCAAATTATGCAGTTCTTCTGCACACTCTCCGAAATGTATCCGATAGAAAACCGAGGGACTGGCAACCTTACGACGATGCTTCAAGCTTTGGAGTCGGGCGTTGACTAGTTGGTCATCTTCTGGTAATGAAAATCTCTACCCGAAACTTCTAGGCCGGTAGGTTTTAGGTCGGTAGACGAACCTACCATGAAATTTCTTCGTATTTCTTTCTTTCAAAGTGATCTCGCTCATAGCCAGTTGCACTCACTGATCCGTAAACGATTAGCGAGGTTAAGCAACGTTGGGTGCGGTCAGTCTATAGATGGGTGACCGCTTAGTGGTATTTCATCTGAGCGTCTCCGTGTTTCGGAGGGCACGTAAAAAGTCTAATTATCGCTCGCTTTACGGTGAAGGAAAACATCGCGAGGAAACCTGCATGTCTGAGACTTCTCCATAATGTTCTCGAAGATATGTCTGCCAACTTGCACTGGGAAGGACCCGTGCCAAGCAGTGGAATAGTTTAATACAGGGTTGATGTATATTTTTATTATTATTGAATTTTAGGATCGGATTGAACTCGAGACCTATGTATGGCAGTCCAACGGTCTACGACTAGACTATCGCGTATATCGTTTAAAGTAGTTAAGTATGAAGTATAACATATGTGTATTACCTAGTTTAACATAATTATGTATGAAAGTTAGACAATATTGTCCTTGATCGTTAAAGGGAGCGGTCATTCACTATTTAACCCATTCGCTGTCCCGTGATAGACACAATAGAAAATCTATTGTTACGTATCATACTATGTGATTCATCGGACAGGGAACCTGTTAATACGCACGTAACTTTCAAAAGTTCCATGTGTGTACTATTGCATCGAACTTGAGACCTTTGCATGGCAGTTTATTTCTCTAATAAGTTTTAGTCCTTTTCGTTGACTTAGACGTCCATTGCTGGACATAAGCTGCTCTTGAAGTTGTCTACACAGATCGATTTTGGGCATCAAATCATACGTGTGAATGTTAGACAATATTGTCTTTCACCGTTAAAGGGAGCGGTCTATATAATACGCACATAACTTTCAAAAGTTAGATTTGTGTGCTATCAGTTTAAACTCGAAACGTTTGCATGGAAGTCCAACTATATCCCTAATAAGCTCTAGTCCGTTTTGTTCGCGGGAAGACGTCCACTGCTGGACATAGGCTGCCCCTAAGGTTGTCCACACAAACTGATCTTGGGCCGTCAAGAATCTCTTTTTTAACAACTACCGCACTATGAGTAATTCCTGTGTCATGTGGGACTTTACAAACATTCAAACAACGGACACAAAGAACACCCAGACTCGGAACAACCATTTGTGGATCACACAAAGTTTTGCCCCGTATGGGGATCGAACCCACAGCACTCGGCGCAGTGGCAGTGGTGACGCGACCACTTAACCATTACGCCATCCGTGCAAACATTCAATCACTTCGTCCAAAGCCAAGCTGAGGTTTCGTTATTTAAATAAAATCTTCTCTTCTCCCTAGCCGTTATTATTCCCAAGTCACTTGGGGTCGGCTTTCTAGTCTAACTTGATTTGACTGGATATCAGTTTTTACACGGAGCGACTGCCATCTGACCTCCGCGACCCGAAGGCTAACGATACCCTAAGGCTAGACCAGTGTCAGGATATCAGAGGGCACTGACTTCCCAATAACGACTGCCATAGATGTTCATGGCAGCCGGGACGGACGGCTTAACGAGCTCTCCGAGGCACGGAGCAGGCGATAATTGTCAATCAATACGCACATAATTTCGAAAAGTCATAACTTCCGAAAGTCAGAGGTGCGCGATGTGGGTTCGAATCCGAGACCCTCTGCATTGCAGTCTGTTGGTCTCCCCACTGAGTTATCGCTGCTTATTGCTTATTTAAATAAAATATAATATTATAATAATATAACAGAAATACCACTATCAGTACGATTTAAGGGTAAACTTGCTTATTTATTGTAATAATTGTATGATACAGTCGTCCCTTTTTAACACATGGTGTGGAAGTGAGATAAAAGTTCTACGTACTACTGGCCCATAAACTAATATCTTAGTTGGGCCATGCAATAAGCGGTTTAGGTACAGTTATCGCCACGTTAGATGCGCAGAACTCGTAATTTGGGTCTCTTTGGTTATCATGCGGGACGCGGGGAACGGGACAGCATCGTTCCGGGCGCGTGATTGGTTGCTTAGTCGATCCTTGCCTCAGTGTACCTTCGCAAACGATAAGTTTACTACAGCCCACTCCACCAAAACCTTGTCAAGATACGTGCCGGCAACTGTACGCTTTCTATATTTAAAAAATGATCAGACTTACTTACAGAAGTCTTGATAAGTAATACTTAGCTTTAGCTAGCTCAATTGAACAGCTCTCAAATCCTTGATCAATAATGATATTTTTTCTGATTAGTCATTTAGTTAACACCTAGGTAACACTTAAATATTTGAATATTTTATAAATATGGTTGTAAGTGTTTGTGGATCCGAAGACTCGATGTCGCTTATTTCAGCGCGTGCGCATTGGATGTTTTTTGTGGCCGTTGTTTGAATGTTTATGAAGCCTTTCGTGATATTTCTTTAAAAAATAATAGTAAAGAAATCTTATTCCAATGCAATTACTCGCAATTACAGGTTCTCTGTCCGATGAATCACATATAATAATATTCTAATAATATTCTATCACATACACACAACACTATCTAGCCCAAACTAAGCAGAGCTTGTAATATGGGTACTAGACAATGGATAACTTTAAAAAAAAAAAATACATACATATTATACATAGAAACACTCACACCAAGACAAACATCCATGTTCATGCACACAAATGTTTGACTTGTGCGGGAATCGAATCGACCTCAGGCGTGGCAGTCGGTTATACTAACCACGTCGCCATCGAGGCCATTTATGCCATCATAACATAACAATAGATTTTCTATTGTGTGTATCACGAGACAGCGAATGGGTTAAGTAATTTATGTTTGCTCATCACGAGATTCCAGGTACCAATGTCTGTGTGATATTGGCTTTATCTGTACATTCTCGACGGCAGCACAGAGTCTAGAAATGTGCTTAAAAAATAACTAATCTGTAATTTTTTGGATAGCCAGACATAATTGAAAACCTGTAGTGTGCCGCTGCGACTAAATAGGGTAATGATGCGTAATATAAATGTAATGTTTATATGTCTACTTCTCTGTTAGTCCATTACTTCGGAACCGCTGTACGGATTTTGACGAAGTTTGGCACGCAGTTAGATAACGATCTGGATAAACATATATTAAAGTACTTTCTATCCGGATCTTATTTAAATATTTCTGCCTCCGCATAAGTCCATAGATCTCGTAGTTGTTTTTCCTTTATAGTGATAATTCGTCAGGTGAGCCGAGTGTCTTTGCTACCATACATTGTGAACAGAGGGTTCTGCCACCCAAAAAAATTCAATCAAATATTGATCACTGGCATGATTATTTTTATTTATATTATAAAGAGCAAAAAAAACTCTACACTACGCTCCAAAACACAAATCACAGACGTCACCCAGAATGCCGCCAAACTGAAATGGGATTGGGCTGGACACGTTTGCCGTATGCCGCAGGAGCTTTGGGCTAAAATCAGCACAGATTGGATCCCAGACGGTGCTAAACGCCAACGTGGTAGACCAAAACGTCGATGGCAAGACGAATTAATTAACTACAGGAGGGACTGGTGCAAACTAGCGCATAATAGGGATATGTGGAAAAGCGAGAGGGAGGCCTTTGCCCTGCAGTGGGACAATACAGGCTGAAAATAATAATAATAATAATGATAAAATTATAAAGAGGCAAGATTTGTTTGTAATCGATAAACTCTCTCTCTTAATAATTCTTTCACCGTTAGAACTTATTAGCTACTTTATCCAGAAGTAACATTGGCTATATAACATCACGCTACGAGCTATGGAAGCAGAGAAGTAATCATAAACGTGGGTGAAACCGCGGGCAACCCATACATCCCACCAAAAACATTTTCATGTAGAATGTTGCCAAGACGAGATCATAATATGACTCGCACTGTCAAAAAGTTATCAGGTCTCATGTGGAGCCAAGGTTCTAACTCTACACGCCCTAACTCTACAAGGCCTAACTTCACAAACTCTACACCTTAGTCAAAATATGTGGCTTGGCCGTTTCGTTACTACAAGAACTATTGTACATATAATCTATACTTATAATAAAACTGTACACAGGTCAATTCTGTACATTGAATATATATTAAAAATTTATATTGGAGGATGAATGGTGATCGATACTGATGACAAAAATGCAATCAGTAAATTTTTTGTCTGTCTGTCTGTCTGTATATGCACGCATGGGTCAAAAACTACTGAAGGGATTTTAACCAAACTTGGTACGATTGTGGTCCATACTCCTGGGCAGGTTATAGGCTACATAACATAACGCTAAGACACATAGGAGCTGAGCAGTGACGATAAATTTGAAGCAAGCCGGACGAAAATGCGCTTTCGAGCTCTTATCCTCGCACACGTTGATCATACACCAAAAGTATGTATTACATAGATGATGGTCTTCAAAAGATCTACAGAAAAGTCCTTAATAGTATATATCTATCTTTTATAAATTAGTCACAATAACGTGTTTAATCGTTAGGTATTTCTTCAAAGTGTATTAAATACATAAATATATTGTATTTCACATAGATATATCTTTATCAAACTCCCATATTCAAAAAGTACACTTTAATATTTATTTTATAAAAGAAAAATATAGAAATCGGTTTATAAACACACAAGATATAGATGAAATAAAACTTCCAAATCTCGCCGCGCCAGTATGGGTACGGCTATATGGTTGATTTTTGTTTAACGCGCGAAACGGCCATCCGCTGCATTTATAAAAAGGCGGGGGCGCTCACGCGCCGACTTCACTCACATTTTATTTGTTAGGTTGAACGCGCTAATCTAAGGAACTACGGGTAAAAATTAGAAAAATATTTGAGTGTTGGATAGCCCATTTATAGAGGAGGCTATATAACATCACGCTACGACCAATAGGAGCGGAGTATAAATGAAAAATGTTGCAAAAACTAGGAAAATTCTCTTATGTGAAGCAGACGAAGTTGCGCGGGTCAGCTAGTTGTACATATAACAGAAAACCACAGATGCTCGCTAAAGAACACCGATTCCTACCAAGGATGCTTCGTGAGGCTATTGAAATCAAGAAACATCCTAATTTCAATAGAGAAGATGGTTGGAATGTACCACCAGCTTGGGATCCAGTAATTCAAATAGTCAAACCCAAAAAGAAGCAAACCACAGCTAGACTTCATGATACTTTGAGCTCATTCTGCGTAAATAGAAACACCCATGATTAAATTATGTTCGGGTACTTTGAAATTATTACACTGGAACATTGGGACAACTACCATCTTAGTCTCCCCGTGACCATGGCTGCTGAAAAGCAACTGAAACGTCGGGGAAAGTGTGAACATAAATATAAATAGTATAGTAATAATAGTATAAATAGTTTCAATAATTTAATTAGCTTAAAAATTTGTAAAGTTTAATAGTAATAGTAGTAACAGTTTTTCAAAATTTTGTAATAAAATGTCAAATAAACAACGCGATAAAATCCGTATATACATAGTAGTTTAATTTCAATGAACAGTGGATAAATTTTTCACCTTACGCTCATGTTAATGTAATGTATTGAACTCGCTGTTTTCAAAACCGTACTCGCCACACGCTGCACATACACACGGCCAGAAACTAAAATGGCCGTTAGGGTAGATACGGTATCGCATGTTTGCACAGCGATAAGTGCCGATAACGAACAGCTTTCGGGCGAAACCTGTGCCGCTGGCGTACGAGCTTGGATTATGGAGCTTACCTTAATATTTTTATTTTACTGGGCTAGTTTTGAACAGTTTTATGATTTAACTAGTTTGTTACTCGTGATCCCGCTTGCTTTTTATAATGTATTGCCTTTCTTCGAGGCTTGTGTTATGTCAATAGGAAATTGCATCAAAAAAAGATCAGCGATTCCGGCGATCAGGAATAATTCGTGTATAACGGGTGACTTTGCAAACATACAATTTTTTTTATACGACTTTCGTGGTCACCGTAGCCTGTGGACACCTGCAACACCAGAGGGATCACTTGCGTGTTGCCAACCCTTTAGGAGAAAAAGGAAGTAAGAAAGAGCGGGAAAGGGGAAATAGGATGGTTGGGCCTCCGGCACTCTTCGCCAAACGAAACACAACAGTAGGAATACTGGTATTTCACGTCGATATTCTGTGAGAGGGTAGTACTTCCCCGGTCGAGCCGGCCCATTCATGCTGAAATCAGGGAGGTTCTACTACTCATAGCTCACACAAATTTCGTCCTGTGTGGGATTCGACCCCATTCCCACTCGGCGTAGTGGCTAGAGTCCTTTGGGCGAATTGATCGAATTTCAGCCACTAGGCGACCGCTAGTAATAACGAGATGGGTGTAAAAACCCAGAATTCAACCTCTTCGTCTTCATGTGACCTTGTGACCCTTATTTCTCGGGAGTCTTTTGACCCAAAGGGCCCATATTCAAACTCGACCGAGGTATGATCCCAAGGTGTCTGCACACCAAGTTACAAGTCAATATTTTTCCATTTAAAATATGTGACCCCTATATCTCGGGGTCTTTTGACCCCCAGAACCTATATTCAAACTCGACCGAGGGATGATCCCAAGGTGTGCACACCAAGTTACAAGTCAATCGGTCCAGTGGTTCCGGAGTTATGCCGGTCACTAACAGACAGACACACAGAACCACATAGTGTTTTCATTAACCTCTTCGAAGAAGACTCAGGGGTTAATAATTGGACTGCACGGATGGCGTAGTGGTTTAAGTGGTTGCGTCACCACTGCTGCCGCGCCGAGTGCTGTGGGTTCGATCCCCATACGGGGCAAAAATTTGTATGATCCACAAATAGTTGTTACTAGTCTGGGTGTTCTTTGTGTCCGTTGTTTAAATGTTTGTGAATTGCCCCGCGACACCTAGTGTAAAAGACTTCTATATAAAAAAAATACAATATGGTTGACGATTGCTGTTGGTTCGTGACAGAAATGCGCATGTTACATTGCTCGACAAAGTACGCAACATCCACGTCAGAGGAAGCTACAGGATTGCTCCCATTGCCTAGAAGGTAAAAGAACGACGCCTTTAATGGTATGGACATGTGTTCCACCGTCCAGAACACTACATGGTACAAGTGGCCCTTAACCTACTGACAACGAAGCGTCGCCGCGAAAGACATCCTGCCACTTGGCTTTTATCAGTCTAAAAAGACCTAAAGGACATGAATGTTGATGCTGCGACCGCGCAAGATAGAACAAAATGGAGAAGGCAGACAAGGAGAGCCGACCCCAGATGATGGGATAAGGCGAAGAAAAGAAGAAGATTACTCTCCTTCTTCTTCTCCCTAGCGTTTATTATTCCCAAGTCACTTGGGGTCGCCTTTTCTAGTCTAACCGGATTTGACTAGATATCAGTTTTTACACGGAGCGGCTGCCACCTGACCTCCGCAACCCGAAGGCTAACGATACCCTAAGGCTAGACTAGTGTCAGAATATTATAGGGCACTGACTTCCCAATAACGATTACCATAGATGTTCATGGCAGCCGGGACCGACGGCTTAACGAGCTCTCCGAGGCACGAAGCAGGCGGTAAATGTCAATCAATACGCACATAATTTCGAAAAGTCATATAACTTCCGAAAGTCAGTGGTGCGCGACGTGGGTTCGAACCCGAGACCCTCTGCATTGCAGTCTGTTGGTCTTCCCACTGAGCTATGGCTGCTAGAAGAAGAAGTACTGTTGGTTTCAATTACGTGTTGCTTTACTATACAATAGGGTCGTATAATAACACACCTTACCGTTTGTCTATAAAACATTTTGCGAATATATTTACCCCTGATATCTCTCCATCTGAGTCATTTGTCATCGACAGGGACATCCGTCAGCATTCACATTTGAATTTCCAAATATTACACAACGCTCGGGCCAAAGACCCCCTCCTTGAAACGGGAGTTGGTATTGTGATACATGTATTCATTTATGGAGTATGGTTCCGTATAATATTATGCTGATGGTACCGTTACTGATTTGAGCAGTTCCGGCTAAGGTTACATCGTGTTTGGTGAAGGGTTCTTTATTTAACACTAGCATATTGCCTGGATATCCTCGCGTAAAAGTAGGCTAAGTTATGTTAGTACCAGTACTTTTTATAGTATTTTATTATTATTTTAATATGCCTATGTTATTCGGTGATAATATAGCTTTCTAATGGTGAAAGAATTACTAAAATCGGTTGAGTAGTTTTTGAGTTAAATCCTTACAAACAAAGAAAAAGTCAAATTGTTCCTTTTTAGAATAGCTATCCTTTATGAACAGTACTTTTTGTCTGGATGAAAGGTTTCCGTATTATGTAGCTTTAAGAACCATAACTAGCGGAATATGGGTTAAATACACCCTTGCCTAGTTTTTTTTTTTTAATATTTTGCTCGTCAAAATGACCACACTCCACCTGATGGTAAGCAGTCGTGTGGTCTAAGAGCAGTGGCCTCCACATCGCCCCCACAGTAGCCGAGGCGATGTTGAGGTCTCTACTTTGACGGCCTGAGAAGATGCTTTTTTACGCCCCGCTTAAAGAACCCAGGATTGAAGGAAGAACACGTGCCTAGTTATTATAAAGTTATCCTTAGTAAAGTGTAAACCTCTTAGGGGGTGATTGTACTTGTTTATTATAAACAACTTTTGCTCTGGGATAATGCCGAAATCGCGAAAAAAATGTCAGCTGTTTTATACAAAATTGTATTTTGACCTCGGCAAAATGTATGGAACAGCTGATTTTCTTTTCGCGATTTCGGCAATGTCTCAGAACAAAAGTTGTTCATACATACATACATACATAGATTCACGCCTGTTTCCCAGAGGGGTAGGCAGAGACTATGGATTTCCATTTGCTACGATCCTGACACACTTCTCTGGTTTCATTCACTTTCATGACATTCCTCATACACGCCCGTCGGTTCAAGGAGCTCTTAACCTGGCCTTTGTTCAGAACGCCTCCGATCTGATCGAGAAACGTTCGCCTAGGTTTTCCTCTTGCGACTGTTCCATTAAAACTAGCCTTATAAACTTTCTTAGTCAGTCTTTCCTCGTCCATTCTTTTTACGTGTCCAAACCAGCTTAAGATACCCTTTTCTATTCTTGTAACTAAATAACAAGTATAATCACCCCCTGAGAGGTTTTCACTTTACTAAGAATAACCTTGTATAATTAAGTATGTATTACTATTTATTTTATTCTTCAATTAGCTTCTGCCCGCTTTGTTTGGGAATAGTACTTTTTTCTGGATGACTCGTACCCTATGTTCTTTTCTGTACCGCTGACGACGTGCATGCTAAATTTCATGATGATCGGTCGAGTAGTTAAGGTGTGAAAGCGTAACAAACAAATAAACTCATATTCGCATTAATTCGTATAATATTTGTTAGAAGTTAGAATAGATAGTATTACGTCTAAATCCCCGAAAGGGTGAAATGAAATTGTAACACACGTCTGCCTAAGACGTTATGGTTTTATTCCACGTTATATGTGTCAAAGTCTTAAATTCCGTGCCGCTATCGAATATTTTGTGACAGAAAAATTCAGTAAACCCAGGCCGTGGATTGAACCTGTGACCTCTTGCATGGCAGTCGTTTTCACTATCGCTGTGATTACTACTAGCGAGGCTCTTTAGAACTAAGACAAATCCTATTATGTGTCAGTTTTTTAAGAAGTTTGATGATAACAGCCCGCGCACTAGGAATATTATTACACAAGGTAACAACAGACACAAAAAATAATAGATTAAAAAACACGCTTTATAAAGTAATAAAAAGAAAATAATTTAATAATTTTAATGTAAAATACGTGGGGTGCCTTCTAAGATATTTTGATAAAACCACCCCACGCTTTTTTACATTAAAATATTAAATTTTTTATACTTTTAAAGCGTGTTTCTTAGTTTTTTAAACTGTTATTTATTTTCTATTTTTATTTTTATTCATATTTTTTTAAAATTATTGTTTTGTCATCGGTCCTTGATAAGTGTGCAAAGTTTCAAATCAATCCGTCGCGGTTTGAAAGGGGTGAAAATCATGTTCAAAGATTCCGTTACATAGTTATATACCAAGCTAAAAAACACCCAGATTCGTAACAACTATATGTGGATCACATCGTTTTTTGTCTCCCGTGAGGATGGAACTCGCAATACTGGGCGCAGTGGTAGTGGCGAGGCGACAATTTAACCCAATACGCAAGTCACGTAGTAGGTACATATTACTTGATATTGTGCGAGTCATGTTTTAGCTCACACGTAATAAAGGCGAGTCACCGTGAACCATATGAACTAAAATTATCCTGAAATAAAACCTGGCACTCAATAATATTATACACGCTAGTTTTACCACTGGCTCATAGTCATGACTATTGTGCGTCTTATGACAACGTGACTATCAATATCACACAGGAAAAAAAGACAAATATAGTCGTAAGACAATTGATTTACGCGCGCGAAAAAGTACGGTACCCCGAAAAAAGGTTCCAATTTGTCAATGGCCGCCTCGCATCTGCGATTCTAATCTGCCGTCCCAGTTTCTATGTAAATTGTAGCAGTTTACCATTGCTAAACACTCGCTGACGACTGTTTTTTTACACAACAAGCGCGACACTACCTGAGAAATAATACTAGTTTTTTTCATTCAATTCCGTCAAAAATATGCAAAGGTGAGTTATATTGATTATAGGCTTCTTTTGTTTCTTTTTTGTAACAGGAATTATTTACGGTCGCCATTTATATTTTTACTTTTTTCTGTTCATTCTTAATTTAAAATTCTAACTATTTTTAATGTTGAGTTTTATTACACGCGAAACTAAAGTTCGATATTCGAAACGGAAGTCTTAAATTGTATATATAATTTTTGAACAGAATTAAGTAATTTAATATGACATTTGTTAACAAAATCCTATTTAATCGAGTTCCAAAAAGGAGAAGTTCTTAATTTGACAGTGTGTGTTTATGTGTCCTTATATTGCCGTTTTCCAAACGAATTAGATGATTCTTTTTTGTATTTGAACGGCCATACTTTCAGTAGGACCGGGCTCTACCATGGTATGGTATACAGTTATTTTCGATTTATAGCTATTGAGTTAAGAACTGCGTACTAGAGGTGACATCTCAAGTTATATTTTTGTAACACGAGTTAGAGTGAATACTAACTTACTTAATCTGAGCCAGGCGATTATTGGAACGACAAGTTTGAGTGCAATATTCATTAAGCGGTAGCGTAATATGCCATCACATGACGGCATAAATATTAAAATGTTGTATTCAAACGTGATGTTGCAATAATCGGCTAATTAAGTTAGAGGCATGTATTCTGTGTGCGTTGTTTGAAATTTTGTTAGTACCCTCGTGGCACGCGGCACAGGAATGATTCCAAGTGCCAAGTTGTCTTTTATATAAATAAAAATAAATTTTCATATGTATAACGGAGCATCACTTAAGAACGGCTCGACCGATTTGGCTGTTTTCTTTTGTTGTGTTTGTCATTGCTGCCGCGCTGAGTGTTGTTTCGATCCCCACCCAGATCATAAAATTTTTCTGATCCACAAATGGTTGTCCTGAGTCTGGGTGTTCTTTGTGTCCGTTGTTTGAATGTCTGTATAGTCCACCGACACAGGAAATATTCCTAGTGCGGGCGATGTCTTTTGTTAAATAATTATAAATAAAATGAAACCATCTATCGGGCGAATTACAAACCTCCGTCGTGATACTGAAAGTTTCCTAACAGATAAATCTATTAAGTACTAGCTTTTGCCCGCGGCTTTGCTCGCGTTAATTTAGAATTTGACAATCAATTTTGCTTGTAATAATATAATTATTATTATTATTAATTCAATCATGATTTGAAGGAAGCGTGGCGCCATCTATTACCATATAAACGTTTTTGTTGTTTTCCTCGGGAACAGTAATTTTTTCGGGATGAAAGGTTCGTTTTGTACATCTGACAACGTATATGCAAAATTTCAGGATGATCGCTTCAGTGGTTTAGGCGTGAAAAGGTAACAAACAAACAAACTCATTTTCACTTTTATAATATTAGTTAGGATAACACTGCCTGTTCCGAAAACCAAACCTAGGAGCTCACGCATCTCCATCTAAATCAAAATTAAAATCAAAAATATGTTTATTCATGTAGGTCACAAAGTAACACTTATGAACGTCAAAGTTACACTTATCAATGTGAATTTACTTTTACCTGTTGCCATGATCAGCAAAGCAAGGGCGTAGAATCAATGAGAAGAACGGGCAAGAAACTCACGGCCATTCTTTTTAATCGCCAAGTTTATAGTATTGGTAATTTTACTAATATTTTCTGTAAGGAGCTGCAACCAATAAACCACTTAATATTCATAAAACACTTAAGCAATAAATAACACTAGCGGTCGCCAAGTTGTCGAAATTCGACCATAATTGATTAAAATTTAAAGTTTGGTCATTATTAAGGTTTTATTGTCTATAACTATACCTTTACTAGATGTTCCCGCGGTTTCACCCGCGTTTATCGTTACTGCGCCGCCCCCGTGGGTCGTAGCGTGATGTTATATAGCCTATAGCCTTCCTCGATAAATAGGCTATCCAACACTAAAATAATTTTTCAAATCAAACCAGTAGTAATCACACAGAATAAACCAGGAGAAACATCGTTTGTACTATGTCTGTAATGGGTAATTATGTATTTTGCTGCGATGTTATTTTAAAACTGCGATATCTCCTAAGATATTCATTGAAATCGAATGATGTACAGGGTA
The DNA here is from genome assembly GCA_963564715.1 of Catocala sponsa. NCBI lineage: Eukaryota > Metazoa > Arthropoda > Insecta > Lepidoptera > Erebidae > Catocala > Catocala sponsa. The sequence goes on along the minus strand of OY751351.1, from coordinate 16,411,920 downwards.
ATTTTGTTGTGATAATACTTGTGATGAATAACGTATTTATTTGGATAAGGATTAATATCATGTTTATAAAAATACCTTCGCAAATAATGCATTATTTTAGAACAAATTTGGTTAGCATAAAAATGGTTATAGTGAGCCAACCTTAAAAGATAGACATATGCTGTCGCGGACTTTTTTTTAGAACTTTTAAAGGGAAACAATTCTGTCATACATGATTTTTGCGAAACTTTAACTGTTTACGCAGCGCACGCAGCGGAAGCTCTCAAAAGGGAAAAATACCCTCCGATTTTGAAACATTCTTCATTGATGCTCCGCTCCTATTGATCTTAGCGTAATGATATATAGCCTATAGCCTTCCTCGATAAATGGGCTATCTAACACTGAAAGAATTTTTCAAATCGGACCAGTAGTTCCTGAGATTAGCGCGTTCAAGCAAACAAACAAACAAACAAACTCTTCAGCTTTATAATATTAGTATAGATAATCACATTTAATTCACCTATTACTACCTACCCACTACACCTTCATTTAACCACGTACACACGAGTATATAACCATAGTTACGAAGAATTCTACGACATCAGTCGACCACAATGCCGAAAAACTATAAAATAAAAATAAAAATATCGTTTATTGGACACAAGAATTATATACAATGGTCTTAAGGTAAATACAATTCGTTTACAAGTTTTTTTAGGATAGGTACTGAAACTGAAAACCCAAACTAGACAAATTGCCTGTATCTGTACTACGAACGCGATTCGACTGCGTGTGTCAAATGCATGGTTGTGTGCGTGTAGTGTTTTTTCATTAATTTACATACATACATACATAGATTCACGCCTGTTTCCCAGAGGGGTAGGCAGAGACTACGGATTTCCATTTGCTATGATCCTGACACACTTCTCTGGCTTCATTCACTTTCATCACATTCCTCATACACGCCCGTCGGTTCAAGGAGCTCTTAACCTGGCCTTTGTCCAGAACGCCTCCGATCTGGTCGAGAAACGTTCGCCTAGGTTTTCTTCATTAATTTAATGTATTTCTAATGCATATTTTATAAAACTATTAGGATTCGTCCCTCCTTCTCCATACAAACTTTATATGTGCCAAGTTTCATACTCCTCCGTCCGCGCAATTTTCGTAAAAAGGGTACAAAGTTTTTACTTCACGTATTAATATATAGATTTAAAAGTTAGCATCTAATAGTAGGTTAAGGCTTATCCACGAGGTCTGCTGATTCTAATTGTACTTTTCTTTTCCGATATATAAATAGAATAAAGGCTTACACAAGGATATTTTCTTAAAGCATGCTGTCTTTATTTCTTTACCTAAGTTAGACAAACACAGCACGAAATTTGTTCCGAGAAAATATTCTCGTGGGGTTTATCATGACGAAAGTTGTGTTTAGAAACATGAATATGTACATATTCAACGGCGATGTCCATCCCATTGTACTTTATGTTAAATGATTACAAAACGTCACTTATTGCGTCAAATTAATTGATTTTGTAAGATAACAGTGATAGCCTAGCGGGGATATCGTTGGACTGCCACGTAGAGGTCTAGAGTTCGAGCCAACGGTAACTTTTGGAAGTTACATATATACTAATATGTCGGCCTCGATAGCGTAGTGGTTAGTGTAACCGACTGCCACGCCTGAGGTCGCGGATTCGATTCCCGCATAAGTCAAACATTTGTGTGCATGAACATGGATGTTTGTCTTGGTCTGGGTGTTTCTATGTATAATATGTATGTAATTACAAAAAATGAAGTATATATGTATTATGTATGTTTATCCATTGTCTAGTACCCATAGTACAAGCTTTGCCTAGTTTGGGCTAGATGGTGTTGTGTGTATGTGATCGAATATTACACCCGAAATGTATTTACTTTGTATGAATTGACTCTGGTTCTTGAGATATTCAACATAAAGAACGGTTCCATCTGAACATTAGAACAATGAAAGAAAGATGCCAAGTCCGATGGGACAGCCATATTATGGTGGCAGACTATTGCTGAGTTTAATAATGGATTGTCCTGAACATAAACACAATAGAAAAGCTGTAGGGCTGATATTATTTAGGTAACCGCGGTTTCGCTCGCGTAAATGTTATGTTAGGGTAAGGTTAGAGCAGCGATAGCTCAGTGGGGAGACCGACAGACTGCAATGCAGAGGGTCTCGGGTTCGAACCCACGTCGCCCACCTCTGACTTTCGGAAGTTATATGACTTTTCGAAATGATGTGCGTATTGATTGACAATTATCGCCTGCTCCGTGCCTCGGAAAGCACGTGAAGCCGTTGGTCCCGGCTGCCATGATCATCTATGGCAGTCGTTATTGGGAGAGTGTCGACACAAAAGATCCCACTGGGTCGAAGTGTCGCCGGTCTGCACTGACTGGCCTCCAGATAAGATAAGGTAAGGTTATGTCCATTTTCAATTTCTCGGAAGCATTACTTTTCCTGGATGAAAGGTCCCTATGTCCTTTTAAGTACCCTTGACAACGTGTATGCATAATTTCATGATAATTCGCCGAGTAGGAAACTTGAAAGCGAACGAACGAACGAAAACCACAAACAAACAAACTCACATTCGCATTTGTCATATTAGTTAGGATGTTACTTCTGGATAAAGTAGCATTTAAATTGTTAAATACTTTTTTAAATCGTTTCAAACGTTTTTGAGTTTATTTATTATCAATAAAAAAAATACTTTTTTATAATGTTAGTGTAGATATACAAACCCTGTCTACAGTTTTACAATATAAATATAACTAGCGGTCGCCTAGTGGTCGAAATTCGACCAAAATTTCTCTGCAAGATATTGCTGATATATGTCATTAATCCTAACTAATATTATAAAAGCGAAAATGAGTTTGTTTGTTTGTTACCTTTTCACGCCTAAACCACTGAACCGATAATTCTGAAATTTTGCATATACATTGTCAGGTGTACAGAAACGGACATAGGCTACCTTTCATCCCGAAAAATATTGCTGTTCCCGAGGAAAACAACAATAACGTTCTTATGATAATAGATGGCGCCACGTGTCTTCCGAATCATGATTGAATTATATTATTACAAGCAGAGTACAGCCCGAATTGATTGTCAAATTCTAAATTAACGCGAGCGGAGCCGCGGGCACAAGCTAGTTCATTATATATTGATATATGTAACCATAGTTACGCGCTTCGACTGCGTGTGTCAAATATATGGTTGTGTACGTGTAGTGTTTTTTCATTAGTATAATGTATTTCTAATGCATATTTTATATAAATATTAGGATTCACCCCTCCTTCTCCATATAAACTTTAAATGTGCCAAATTTCATACTCCTCCGTCCGCGCAATTTTCGTGAAAAGGGGTACAAAGTTTTTGCTTCACGTATTAATATATAGATGTAAACCAGACTGCAACAGGCAATAATTTAAAACACAAAATGGCTTGTCATTGATGTTTAAAAAAACAACCAATTGTGTCACTCCGTTTTGAAATTCAAATTGTCACGTCGATTTAAATGCGCGCTACCATTAGGTCAGAGGGGAATGTATTGGCATCGTAAGCTGTTTACGTCGCCTTATGTAAAACGTTCTATGTGACTGTACAACGGTTTTCCTGTAAGGGGAAAGTAGGAACGTTTTTGTGTGGAAATTATTTGTTACTTTTATTATGTTTAAAGCAAAGATGCGCCGCACTACGTTTAGAAATGGCTACGTTTCTGGAGGTTAAGCTGTATCTGACACATAATGGCGATAAAATATCTAGGTATATAACATCATTTAGTATTATTACGCTCATATTGGTACTTGTACAATATCGTTCAGTACCTGTAGTGTGTAGGCTCACTTACTTCTTAGTGTGTATAATTTTTCGTGAAATCCATGAAGGCCTATCAATGGTTTGAACTGGAGTAATAGTATGTTTCCGATTTGAATAATTTTCATGCTGTTTTATTCCAAAAATATTTATTGACATGTGAATTAAAGATTCTTTTATATGCTGATGTCTACCAGACAGGATTACGGTTACAACGATCCTAACGGATAATAGCTATGCGCAGGAGATATTATAGTGCACAAGTGTGTACGCAAACACACGTGCACTCTCAATTCCGTCACTGTCATATTCCGATGGGACGGCAATTCGACAAGAGAGCAGTCGCGGGAGCAACGGCTTTATGGAGCTTCCCGAGACACGGACGGGTTACTATTAAGAATTACTTGATAGAAAAGCCTAATAATGTATACATATATACTTATTTATTTATTGAGTTATATATTTTATTTGGGACAACAAACAACAGTGTATTATACATTACAACAATTTTAGGAGTAAAATGAGAGAATTAACAAACACACTGCTCACGACGTTATCCACAGATTACAATGTTATATAGTATAATTGACAGTTAAGACAAACCAAGTGCTATAAATATAAATATACCTAAATACTTACTCGTTACTCAGGTATGTCGTGACGTTAAGAATTGGATAAAGATGTAAGATATTCGCCATACAAATAATCTATACTAATATTATAAAGCTGAAGAGTTTGTTTGTTTGTTTGTTTGTTTACTTGAACGCGCTAATCTCAGGAACTACTGGTCCGATTTGAAAAATTCTTTCAGTGTTAGATAGCCTATTTATCGAGGAAGGCTATCTGCTATATATCATCACGCTAAGATCAATAGGAGCGGAGCACCAATGAAGAATGTTTCAAAATCGGAGAGTATTTTTTCCTTTTGAGAGCTTCCGCTGCGTGCGCTGCGTAAACAGTTAAAGTTTCGCAAAAACCATGTATGACAGAATTGTTCCCATTTAAAAGTTCTAAAAAAAAGTCCGCGACAGCATATGTCTATCTTTTAAGGTTGGCTCACTATAACCATTTTTATTAACATGATATTAATCCTTATCCAAATAAATACGTTATTCATCACAAGTATTTAATTTAAAACAAAATTGCCCTTTACATCATTCGATTTCAATGAATATCTTAGGAGATATAGCAGTTTTAAAATAACATCGCAGCAAAATAATTACCTACCCATTACAGACATAGTACAAACGATGTATCTCCTGGTTTATTCTGCGTGATTACTACTGGTTCGATTTGAAAAATTCTTTTAGTGTTGGATAGCCTATTTATCGAGGAAGGCTATAGGCTATATAACATCACGCTACGACCCACGGGGGCGGCGCAGTAACGATAAACGCGGGTGAAACCGCGGGAACATCTAGTTATTGATAAAAGCTTGTAACGTAGACATTTTAAGTTAGTCATTTAAGATTCCCACAATGCCATTCTTAAACATATTCCTGCTCAAAAATATTATATCAACAGAACCAAACTGTTTGTTGTAAGTGTCGACTAAACGATGCATGGGTGAGCGTATACCAGAGTTACTACGACATAAATATTATATCAACAGAACCAAACTGTTTGTTGTAAGTGTCGACTAAACGATGCCTGGGTGAGCGTATACCAGAGTTACTACGACATAAATATTATATCAACAGAACCAAACTGTTTGTTGTAAGTGTCGACTAAACGATGCCTGGGTGAGCGTATACCAGAGTTACTACGACATAAATATTATATCAACAGAACCAAACTGTTTGTTGTAAGTGTCGACTAAACGATGCCTGGGTGAGCGTATACCAGAGTTACTACGACATAAATATTATATCAACAGAACCAAACTGTTTGTTGTAAGTGTCGACTAAACGATGCATGGGTGAGCGTATACCAGAGTTACTACGACATAAATATTATATCAACAGAACCAAACTGTTTGTTGTAAGTGTCGACTAAACGATGCATGGGTGAGCGTATACCAGAGTTACTACGACATAAATATTATATCAACAGAACCAAACTGTTTGTTGTAAGTGTCGACTAAACGATGCATGGGTGAGCGTATACCAGAGTTACTACGACATAAATATTATATCAACAGAACCAAACTGTTTGTTGTAAGTGTCGACTAAACGATGCATGGGTGAGCGTATACCAGAGTTACTACGACATAAATTACTAAACTGTATTATATTTTTGTTACAGACTGCATCTCTAAAGAAGTTAGTGGAAGAGTTGCAAGCTACTTTGCAGTCTGAGGTAAGTGATATCAAAATTATTAAGTACATTAACAGCGGTTTCCAATATACGATCTGTGGTTTTACTTAATACCTGTATGAATTTGACATTATTTGTATGGAGCTAATGTGAAATTTTATTTTTAGTACGGCAAACTACCAACTATTGAGAACTCGATAGCGTAGTGGTTAGTGTAACCGATTGCCACGCCTGAGGTCGCGGGTTCGATTCCCGCACAAGTCAAACATTTGTGTGCATGGATATATGGATGTTTGTCTTGGTCTGGGTGTTTCTATGTATAATATGTATTTATTTACAAAGAAAGTATATATGTATGTTTATCCATTGTCTAGTACCCATAGTACAAGCTTTGCCTAGTTTGGGCTAGATGGTGTTGTATGTATGTGATAGAATATTACACCCGAAATGTATACTTTGTATGAATTGACTCTGGTTCTTGAGATATTCAACATAAAGAACGGTTCCATCTGAACATTAGAACAATGAAAGAAAGATGCCAAGTCCGATGGGACAGCCATATTATGATGGCAGACTATTGCTGAATTTAATAATGGATTGTCCTGAACATAAACACAATAGAAAAGCATACAATATTTTTTTATGATTTTTTGTTAATAGCATTTGCATTAAGTTTTCTTGTCGTTATTATATAGCCACTTCTAAAATATATATTTAATATGTAATTGTATTTTATTACGACCTTCTTTCAGTCATATAGTTATAAAGTCTTATCTCATAAACTAGAGTCAATTTAACAAATCTGTTATTTTTCTCGTATTCAAAATACTAAACATACACAAAATTGACTTCAACTGATCATGCCGCAAAATGACTGTTCCCCAGTGTAATTAATCGTGTTGACGATCTTCTCGTCCTCGACGGCGGTAATTAAATTTCTTTTGGTCTTCACCTTGTTTCTTATATATATATAATATGCTCTTTATACCTAAAACGTAAATTAAATTATTAGAGAGACTTTGACTTGTACCTGGTTGTTGCTGATTGTAGTATTCCGTGTTGGATTATAGTTGTCAATTTCAGTGCCGGATTAAGCAAGCGCGGGGCCCGTAGCAAATTCTATCGGGTAAGAGTGCTTACATACGTCAGACTTTTTGTAGAGCTGATTATTGGGCCGACTGAAATTCTACACATTTATACGAGCGACTTTTTGTAGAACTTGTGCGTTTACCGTATGAAATTTGGTGTTTTATTTACGCCAAGGAAATAGTCGGTTACCGATTGTCGGACGTGGATTGTCTTAGTAGGAAAAGTTGTAACATTTTAAGTTTTTGTGACATCAAGTAAATTCAATATATCACATCTTAAGTAATAAGTTTCACTCAAAAAATTACGCTCAGGCAGAGATGAGTGGGTTTAAATATGCGGGGCCCTCTTTCGCGCGGGCCCGTAGCAATTGCTACTCTTGCTACGTGGTTAATCCGGCACTGGTCAATTTTCCATATGTAAAAGAAACAGACGGTATTCAAGGATACGTTGTCTTATCAGAAAATTACTGCAAAACGCCAGGTTCATTGTTCCTACCTTAAACTGACGAGCGAGTATGAAGAATGTAATAAAAATGATTGAATACCTATACCACGATCGTAGCTAGAGAACTCCATCCACCTGTGAGAAGCACGCGCGAATGTCTATACAAACGCAGAATACAGAAATTCACGCATATCTATACAGACATTTGTTTGTTACAATATTACGTCTAAAACATACATTGAGACAACTACCATCTTAGTCTCCCCGTGACCATGGCTGCTGAAAAGCAACCGAAATGTCGGGGAAAGTGTAAACATAAATATAAATAGTATAATAGTATAGTAATAGTATAAATAGTTTTAATAGTTTCAATAATTTAATTAGCTTAAAAGTTAGTAAAGTTTAATAGTTATAGTTGTGTAACAGTTTTCACAATTTTGTAATAAAGTGTCAAATAAGCAACGCGATAAAATCCGTATATAGTAGTTTAATTTCAACGAATAACATTCGCGTAAACAGAAGACAATATTATAAAACATACGTTTACAAACACAAAATATACTTTCCCGTTATAATAATGTCAAGAATAAAATAATTCATTGTAAGAATCGATTGGATTATCAATTAATAATATTATAACTCCAAATTAAAACTATTTTACTCAATTAACCCAATCAGATTGACAGGTGCGCATGCGCCGGCATTTGGGTAGCGAGGCAATCTTAGCCTTATAGTATAACTAGTTAATTGTCAACAAAAAGAAATAGTGACATTTAAGGAAAAAAAAAATTGTTTTTTTTTCATAACATTTCGGTAGCAAATAGTCATACGGTATACCTGATGGTAAGCGGTCACGGTAGCCTATGAGCGCTCCCATACTAGGGACCTAGTTTTACAGTCATTACGTTTATAAAAAAGGAAAACGTACTTTATTCAAATAGAGATATATATAATACGTAACGGGTATTAACGCGATCATGCATAATGTTTACCTGTTTTATGCTTGACGTTTCGACCAGGTTACACCGGCCGTGGCCACAAGCTGACTGACCACGCAAGCTTGTGACCACGGTGTGAGAATGATTATGCCATATTCCTCCACGCTGGCCCAGTACGGGTTAGCAGGCTTCACAAATCTTCGGGAACATTATGAAGGACTCTCAGACATGCTGGTTTCCTCACGATGTTTTCCTTCACCGTTCAAGCGAGCGGTAATTAACTATTTAATACACAATCAGGTGCGTGCCTTGAATCGAACACGAGACTTCTGCGTGATAGTCCGATAGTCTTCCACTAGGCTATCGCTGCCTATGCATAATTATGTAGAATGGCAGCCATATTAAAGAAAAACCAAAATTAGCAGCAACAAATTCCAACTTCACATCGCTGCATACTTTTTTTTGTCACACGTCAAATCAAGTCGTCATTAATTATTCTAAAGGCAGGACAATTATTATAATCGTCAGAAAATCACTGCGGGTCGCAGGAAACGATAAATATTAATGTTTCTAAACGAATGCAAACGTTCATTTACAAAGATATATGTATATGTTTATGTAAAGGAAGCTACAAACATTGTGATATGCATCGGGTCTAAAGGTTTCCTTCGGGAGTTATGTTAAATAGTCACAGAAATAGATTGGTGGCACTTATAACCTTAATGTCATGTCGTTTACATAGTGTTTTTGCTTAGAAATGCGTGTCGTTGCGTGGTTGTATGCTTTTTAACCTTTGGGAATAAATGTCTGGGAGAGCCTTTTCGTAAATCCAAAAACACAACAAGTAAATCTATAATAATACATTTGTTTGCATTATATACTTAGTCATATTATGTTAAAAAGTGAGTGTAGTAGAGCCTCGCTGATTTCAGCATGAATGGGCCGGCTCAACCGGGGAAGGATTATCCTCTCACAGAATATCGACGTGAAATAGCAGTATTCCTACTGTTGTGTTTCGTTCGATGAGTGAGAGTGCCGGTGGCCCAATCACCTCCTTTCCCCCATCCCGCTCCATCTCCTTCCCATTTCCTTTCCTAAAGAGTCGGCAACGCGCAAGTAATGCCTCTGGTGTTGCAAGCGTTTATAGCCTACGGTGACCACTTACCATCAGGTGGGCCGTATGCTTGTTTGCCACCATAGTTGTATAAAAAAAAAGAACCGTAAGTTTGTGTCTGCAGTACCTACTCGAAAAGTAATTGATAATTTTTTTTCAGTGTTGTGCTTTTTATCCTGAAGTTTTTCATGTTGACATTAACACAAGTATAGTATTCTTAAACCTAAAGCGCGCTAGTGGGAAATCTATACTAACTAGCGGTCGCCTAGTGCTCGAAATTCGACCAGTTTGCCTGTAAGATATTGCTGACATATTATGTCATTATATTATTATATTGATATATGTAACCATAGTTACGCGCTTCGACTGCCTGTGTCAAATGCATGGTTGTGTGCGTGTAGTGTTTTTTCATTAATTTTATGTATTTCTAATGCATATTTTAAAAAAATATTAGCATTCGTCACTTCTTCTCTGTATAAACTATAAGTGTGCGAAATTTCATACTCCTCCGTCCGCCCAATTTTCGTAAAAAGGGATCCAAAGTTTTCGCTTCACGTATTAATATATAGATATTATAAAGCTGAAGAGTTTGTTTGTTTGTTTGAACGCGCTAATCTCAGGAACTACTGGTTCGAATTAAAAAAATCTTATGGTGTTGGATAGCCTATTTGTCAAGGAAGGCTATAGGCCATATAACATCACGCTACGACTAAAGGGGGCGGCGCAGTAAGCATAAACGCGAGTGAAATCGCGGGCACATCTATTGTTAAATAGTTTTCTCTCCTGCACGGATAGGGTGGTAGGGGTGGTAGGTATAAGTGATCGCCTCGCCCCTGTCACTACACCGAGACTTCGACAGTTCGACTTCCAAATGGGTCAAAAATTTGTGTGATCTGCAAATGGTTGTTCCAGGTCTGGGTGTCTTTTGTTTTTTTGGTGTTTAAATGTAAGTAAAGATCCCCGCGATGAATTACTTTTAGTGAGTTTGTCTTTTAACAAAAATAAATTAGGATTACGTAGTGCTTAGTATAACCGACTGCCACGCCTGAGGTCGCGGGTTCGATTCCCGCACAAGTCAAACATTTGCATGAACATGGATGTTTGTCTTGGTCTGGGTGTTTCTATGTATAATACATATATATGTATTTACAACAAAAAAAAATTATAGATGTATGTTTATCCATTGTCTAGTACCCATAGTACAATCTCTGCTTAATTTGGGCTAGATGGTGTTGTGTGTATGTGGTAGAATATTATTATTATTATTTAAATATTCGGACATCTGATTTAAACTACTTTAATTTTAACTGCCTTGTTGATATGTATATTTTCCCTGATTCTATAACCGGCTAAGTTTATTTGAGATTTACTTTAGGAATCTGCTCGCAACCATGGGACATACGTATGAAAAGCTGACGAAATGGAGATACATATTATATCCCCTGAAGGTTTAGGCAGCTGTGTAGACACAGTTGAAGTTAATTGAGATTTACTTTAGGAATCTGCTCGCAACCATGGGACATACGTATGAAAAGCTGACGAAATGGAGATACATATTATATCCCCTGAAGGTTTAGGCAGCTGTGCAGACACAGTTGAAGTTAATTGAGATTTACTTTAGGAATCTGCTCGCAACCGTAGGAAATCTATATATTAATACGTGAAGTAAAAACTTTGTACACCTATTTACGAAAATTGCGCGGCCGTAGGAGTATGAAATTTGGCACAGTTAAAGTTCATAAAATATGCATTAGAAATACATTAAATTAATAAAAAAACACTACACGCACATACCCATGCATTTGACACACGCAGTCGAGTAGCGTTCGTAGTATTTCGACATTGTTTGTCTGACGTCGGTCGTACAATTTTTCGTAACTATGGTTTCATAGTTATACCTTATTTATTTGTAATAAAGAAAAAAAAACAAAGTACATAGCAAGCTTAGGAATATCGTCAAAGAAAGAGTATAGTTAAGTAAATAATAATTTGTTTGAAAAAGATAGATAAATTAACCTGTATAGCCTTAGCGAAATCTAAATGAAATGTGATTTAGACGATCAAACTTAAAATTTAAATCAGTTATGGTCGAATTTTGACCACTAGGCGACCGCTAGTACATATGAAAAGCTGGCGAAATGTAAATACATACTTAGTTTACATATATTTAGGCAGCTGTGAAGACACAGTTGAAGACTGCTGCTGCTGGGAATTTCTTGATAGAAAATCTCAAACATTTTGCCTGAGGATCCAAGCCGGGATTTCAAGTACAGCAATCGCATAATCGCGCCACCGAGACGAATGTGAATATAATACCTCTGTCTACCCATCCATACTAATATTATAAAGCTGAAGAGTTTGTTTGTTTGTTTGAACGCGCTAATCTCAGGAACTACTGGTTCAAATTGAAAAATTATTTTAGAGTTATATATAGGTTATTTATCGAGGAAGGCTATAGGCTATAGAACATCACGCTACGCTCCATGGGACCGGCGCAGTAAACATTAACGCGGGTGAAACCGCGAGCACATCTAGTCTATACTAATATTATACAGATGAAGAGTTTGTTTGTTTGATTGAACGCGCTAATCTCAGGAACTGCTGGTCCGAATTGAAAAATGTTAGTGTTGGGTAGCCCATTTATCGAGGAAGGCTATACGCTATACAACATCACGCTACGACCAGTAGGAGCGGAGCATCAATGAAAAATGTTGTAAAAATGATAAAATTCTCTTATATGAAGCAGACGAACTTGCGCGGATCAGCTAGTTTAATTATAGGTGTACAGTTATTTAGTTACCCAAACAGGAAAACGGTACCCACAGCATATCAACAATGTATTGATTAATCATAATACCTTTGATGACTGCTCACCCCACATAAAACACAGCCACATAATATTTATATAAAAGTGTCGCGCGTCTATCTGTAGATAAAAGTATTGATCGCGAACTTAGAAGGGTTGATAACACACTTCATATAAAAGCTGTGATAAGCTCGAGCCAGCTTTGTTTCAAAGAATAGTTGGGGCAGATGGCTGGGCTTCAGTCAGGTATGTGATTTTTTAAATTATCTGTTTTATTTTGTCTAATACTTAGCTGTAAAGCAGTTTCGTCGAGAATTTCAGGCTTTACAAGCCAGATACATATATATTTTCATTTATTTATAACACATTATATACAAATATTACATACTAGTTTCTGCCCGCGGTTTCGTTCGCGATTATATAAAATGTCAATAAGAACGAACGCTCGCCGCTCGACGCGTCCGTCCGCATAAACAGTCAAAAAATGTATAAAAGGTGCGGCTTTTTCTTTTTTTTGACCAACTTTACGCGGACTGTGGGTGAGCGCAGAAGGCTCCCAACCCGCGCGGCCGGAGACGCCGTCCTTATATAGGCTTGCGATCCGTAGCGTCACCGGCCACGCTACTGCCGCGAACGGTTCAAGCCAAATTCGACCTTCGGCCCTACATTTACAGCGCAACGTTAGTGAATTGCGGGTGACATAAAGGGCGACAAACTTATTATTTGTGGTTGGTACAGTAACCGTGTCTAGGGATTGAACCGCAAAATTAAGTTTGTTTTTTATTGTATATACTTTTCCGGGATAAAAATTACCCAGTGTAGTGCCCAGGATATAAAAGTATAATAATACGAAGTTTCATCGTAATCGAACTGGTAGTTTTTGCGTGATGCTTGAACAAACAGACAGACAAACAGACAACAATTTTTTTAATCACCTCTTTGGGTTCTGTTTCGATCTAGTAAAACCCCCTGCTATTTATTTTTTTAATATATTCAATGTACAGAATTTTTTACTTCTACAGATTTATTATATGTATAGATAACATTTTATATAACTCTATTATCTAATAAGCTGTTAATGTTTTACTCCAAAGTTTATCCTAGAGGCAGAATTTTATGTTTTAAAATGTTATGTTTTATGTTTTCATGTTTATTACTTTAATTAAGTTTGTTAGTTTAGTTGTAATTATAATTTGCAAGCTGTGGTTTCCTATAATTGAGGGACTATACACGCTAAGAACTTTATTATTGCTTTATAATGTATGTTATTGTATATTCCTTTGTTGGAAATCCTTAAATAAATAAATAAAATAAATAAACTATTATTACAGGTGTATTACCTAATACAATAGTGTAGTTTCCATTTAACAACAATTAAATTTGAATAGTGAATGAAGCAAATTCCATATTTTATTTTTTTAGGGTTCCGTACCCAAAGGGTAAAACGGGACCCTATTACTGAGACTCCGCTGTCCGTCTGTCACCAGGCTGTATCTCATAAACCGTGATAGTTAGACGGTTGAAATTTTCACAGATGATATATTTCTATTGCCGCTATAACAACGAACACTAAAAACAGAATAAAATAAATATTTAAGGGGGCTCCCATACAACAAACGTGATTTTTTTGCTCATTTTCGCTCTATATTGATAACGGCAACAGGTAGATGCTTGAAATATTCACAGAATATTTAGTTATAATTATATTCACTTTAAAATAAATAATTAAATTAAAATAAAACAAATATTTAAGGGGGTCCCCCATACAACAAACGTGATTGGACAATGGCCAATTGGACTAGACAATAGATAAACATACATATATACTTTTTTTTTGTAAATACATACATACATATTATACATAGAAACTCCCAGACCAAGACATCCATGTTTATGCACACAAATGTTTGACTTCTGCGGGAATCTAACTCGCGACCTCATGCGTGGCAGTCGGTTACACTAACCACTACACCATCAAGGCCGACTAAAATATTTAGTACTATGTTTGCCTACCCACTACAGTAAGCAGCGTGATGGTAGTAAGGACAAATAGTCAAAGGTCCACAAGATCGTTCGATTGTAAACCTATGCTAATGTGTTGGCTCATGGCTGTTGCATAATGAAGCACCAGTTTAATTGACATATAATGATTGTACGTTCTACTTGATTTGCATTCACACGGGTATTTTCGTTTATTACATACTAGCTTATGCGCGCGGCTCCTCCCGCGTGGTACTTACATCAATAAAAAGTAGCCTATGTCCTTGCCCAGGTTTTAAACTATATCTGTACCAAATTTCATCTAAATCGGTTGAATAGTTTAGCCGTGAAAAGTTAACAGACAGACATACAGATAGACAGACAGACTTTCGAATTTATAATATTAGTTTGTAAGGTTTATGTTAGTACTGATGAGTTTGCCGATCAAAACTAATTTTAACTGATGAAGACAGTAGTTTTTGACTAGTTTGGTCAATAGAAGTTTGACTATAAGAGCGCTTATGCCTTGTTGCCTGGTCCGAATGGCAACGTCGCAAATAAGTGTCATTATTTAAGATTTTCAATGTATTTAATCTATTTGGGCAATTGAAACGTTTTAAATGCTTTCTATAGATTAAAGTAAAAGTGTATTATCGAAGAAATCACTACATATTATAAAACAAAGTCTCCCGCCGCGTCTGTCTGTCTGTTTACGATAAGCTCAAAAATTACTGAATGGACTTTCATGCGGTTTTCACCAATAGACAGAATGATTTATAAGAAAGGTTTAAGTGAAGGTACTAGCCGTGCGAAGGCAGGTCGGGTCGCTAGTACCTATAGTTATAATTGAAATGCTTCCAAACAGTCATGGTTCCCAAATAATAAAAATATTCTGAAAATAATCGTTTTGGTTTCTGTAGCTCTTATAAAAACTCCTCACATATATTTTTTAAATATATCCTACTAGCTTTTGCCCGCGGCTTCGCTCGCGTTAATTTAGAATTTGACAATCAATTCGAGTTGTACTCGGGTTGTAATAATATAATTCAATCATGATTGGAAAGACACGTGGCGCCATCTATTATCATAAGAACGTTATTGTTGTTTTCCTCGGCAACAGTAATGTTTTTCGGGATGAAAGGTAGCCTATGTCCGTTTCTGTACACCTGACAACGTATATGAAAAATTTCAGGATGATCGATTCAGTGGTTTAAGCGTGAAAAGGTAACAAACAAACAAACTCATTTTCGCTTTTATAATATTAGTTAGGATTATGATAGGATATACAGACAATTTTAGGAGTATTCCGCTTTCGGCACCAATTTTTTCGGCACCTAAGTTATTCCACTTTTTACTTCCGAAACCATAGGTGCCGAAAAAATTGGTGCCGAAAGCGGAATAATCCCAATTTTATTATATGTAGATATATGTAATAGAAAGACCTGATAAAGGTCGCGGGAAGTGGTTGGATGCGGGTGGCCCAAGACCGGTCTGTGTGGAAAACCTTGGGGGAGGCCTATGTCCAGCAGTGGACGTCTTTTGGCTGACATGATGATGATGATGATGATGATATGTAATAGTTTTCGCTCTCATGGCGAGATTATTGGAAAATCCAGAGGATCAGGATTAATAAACGTTGCCTGCATTTCCTCCTAATGCTTAAGATATCTTCAGATTGGATTGGTAGTTCCAGAGATTATCGTTTACAAATTAACAAACATCTATTCAGCTTTATAACACTAGTATTGATATGAATAATAATAATAATATAATAATATTCTACCACACACACACAACACCATCTAGCCCAAACTAAGCAGAGCTTGTACTATGGGTACTAGACAATGGATAAACATACATATATACTTTTTTTTTGTAAATACATACATAATTATTATACATAGAAACACCCAGACCAAGACAAACATCCATGTTCATGCACACAAATGTTTGACTTGTGGGGGAATCGAACCCGCGATCTCAGGCATGGCAGTCGGTTACACTAACCACTACGCCATCGAGGTCGTTAATGTTTGGAACATTTATAATAACTCTGCCTACCCCGTTCAGTATTACAAGGTGTGACGATGCTATGTCTGTATTTAAAATTAGTAGCGTTTTCTGTTTGTTCTACGACACTTGTGTAAATATACAGAACATTGTGTACCGGTGTATAATTCTAGTGATCACTTAAAACTACGATATATTTAACTGCCTCCGTCACAGCGGTTTAGTTTATATGACTGCAGTGCAAGAGGTTTTGGATTCGAATCATGGGTCGGGCCAACAAAAAGTTATTAAGACTGCGCCGAGCGTAAGACAGATAATGATAGAGCTCGTGCGGCGCACATTCAAATCGGCGCGCGGCCGCTATAGTAAAATTGTATGGAGGCTTTGAAGTGCTTTTTTGATATATATTTATCTTTATTGTCAACCAATAACTTAAATATTTGGGACGGACAAATTGTAATATAACTATTTACGTTTCGTTTAAGCTGTAAAATAGGATAGATTTCTACTGTTATAATCTAAAAATCACGTAATACGAGCTTACGTTTTTGCATTTTTACGTAATTTTATAGGCGAAAATATTCATTATTTAAGTTTTTTACATGGAGTAATTGTAAACACATTCATTGTTATGGTAAATATAAATTTTATATTTGTATTAAACAAAAAGTGTTGATTTTATTTATTTAACTATGACCGCCTGTTTTGTCACAATTCGCTCGGCGCAGTCTTAGAATCTAATCAAAGATTATGCTACCCCCATCATCTATACATCTATACAAATAAATAAAATTGAAGTGTCTGTTTGTAATGTCAAAATAACAGCTTTTTATCTAATGCATATATAAGGTACATATACGAAAACATCTATTTTCAAAATTTTTGTCTGTCTGTCTGTCTGTTTGTTCCGGCTAATATCCGAAACGGCTGAACCGATTTTGACGGGACTTTCACTGGCAGATAGCTGATGTTATACGGAGTAACTTAGGCTATTTTGATTTTAGAAAAAAAATAGGGTTCCGCGGAGACAAACACTTTTTAGTTAAAATCTACGCGGACGAAGTCGCAGATAACAGCAAAGAAAGAGAAATATAAATTGGTTTAAGGTAATCCGCGATACAGGAATCTTCCTAATTTCGACTTGTGACTACACTTTTTAGAGTCATAGGAAGCTAGGTATTAAATAATAAGCTGATTTTAGTATTTCCTTGACATACGGTACTAGCTTCTATGAACCTTACATTTACATATATGTAGGAATATACATACAAATATACGTACATGTGTAATATCTAACAATATTTACAGCACATTGTTACTAAAATACATACGTACGATTATGCTGCAATATTAATTTACTAGCTTTTGCCCGTGGCTTCGCTCGCGTTAATTTAGAATTTGACAATCAATTCGGGTTGTACTCTACTTGTAATAATATAATTCAATCATGATTCGAAAGACACGTGGCGCCATCTATTATCATAAGAACGTTATTATTGTTCTCCTCGGGAACAGTAATTTTTTTTGGGATGAAAGGTAGCCTATGTCCGTTTCTGTACACCTGTCAACTTATATGCAAAATTTCAGGATGATCGGTTCAGTGGTTTGGGCGTGAAAAGGTAACAAACAAACAAACTCATTTTCGCTTTATAATATTAGTTAGGATATTGTCTTACGTTTACCTACGCGAATGTTATACAGAAATTAAACTATTACTATCGGTCGCCTAGTGGTCAAAATTCTACCATAAATTGATTAAAATTTTAAGTTTGATCGTTATTAAGGTTTTATTGTCTATACCCTTATTACACCTATTTCATTTAAATTTCGCCAAGGCTATACACGCTAATATGTATATCTACCTATATTTTTTAAACATTTAAACAAATTATTATTTACTTAACTATACTCTTTCATTGACGATATTCTTAAGCTTGCTACTTTGTTTTCATTTTTCTTTATTACGTATAAATAAGGTATATGTAACCATAGTTACGAAGAATTGTACGACGTCAGACGAACAATGCCGAAATACTACGAACGCGATTCGACTGCGTGTGTCAAATGCATGGTTGTGTGCATGTAGTGTTTTTTCATTAATTTTATGTATTTCTAATGCATATTTTATAAAAATATTAGGATTTGCCACACCTTCTCCATATAAAATTTTAACTGTGCCAGATTTCATACTCCTCCGTCCGCGCAATTTTCGTAAAAAGGGGTACAAAGTTTTTGCTTCACTTATTAATATATATAGATATACGGGTTTTAATAGATACATTTTGTTTTGAGTTTTTGAAAATAAAATTTGTATTAAACAGTTTGAATAAAAAATACTACCCTTATCTATTCTTTATTATATACTAGTGACCCGCCCCGGTTATTGTTATTTTAGTTAGTTTTGTGTAATTTTATATCTGCGATATCTTCTAAATTATGAATTTAAATTAGAGTACGCATTGGGCAGTTTTAATCTACGGAAGTAACTTCGTATTTAATTGATTAATACAATATTGCTCAAACAAGCTTCGTAAATAAACTTTTATATGCTAGCTTTTGCGCGCGGCTCCGCCCGCGTGGTACCTACATGAATAAAAAGTAGCCTATGTCCTTCCCCAGGTTTTAAACTATATCTATATATATATTTTAAATTATTGTAAGCCTAATTGGCAGAACATAGTTTGATCATTATCATTACTGTAAACATCTTATATATACCTATGTTTCATAATAAAGAATATTTGATTTGATATTTGATTTGATCTGTACCAAATTTCATCTAAATCGGTTGAGTGGTTTATCCGTGGAAAGGTAAGAGACAGACAGACAGACAGAGTTACTTTCGAATTTATAATATTAGTAAGGAAGTAAGGATTATTGTTTTGAAATTAAACCACTTTATACGGATTTTGACGCTTTGTTTATTTTAAAACACTTTTATTAGGTACATAATTTTGAAACTCTAACACTACTATTATTGAACTTTACTACAATTTAAGCTATTTAAATTAATTAAAACTATTTATATTTAAGTTTACACTTTGCCCCGACGTTTCGGTTGCTTTACAACAGCCCTATTTACGGGGAGACTAAGATGGTAGTTGTCTCAATGTTCTGAAGTGTAGTTAATTCAAGGCACCCGAACATACCTAATTTAATGTTTGGTAATTCTATTTACGCAGAATGAGCTCAAAGTATCATGAAGTCCAGCTGTATTTTGCTTCTTCTTGGGTTTGACTATTTGAATTATTGGATCCGAAGCTGGTGGTACATTCCAACCATCTTCTCTACCAACTTAAAAACATTCTAATTTCAATTAGGTTGTTTTAAAGTTCAATAGCTTCGCGAAGCATTATTGGTAGGAATCGGTGTTCTTTTGTGAGAATCTGTGATTTGTCAAATCGTAGGTAGTGATTGGTGCCCTGTTACACGTTTTCACACACAGCAGACTGCAACGAGCGTTGGTGTTTCACATCAGATATACCTATGTTCTTTTATGTGCCTATACCAACCACAATCGAGCATGTAAAGCGAGAATGTAAAGTTGCATAGTTTAGTAGACCTAAGCTTACAAACATACAGACAGACAGATGCGGATGGCGACCTTGTTGTATACTATTTAGAGGTTTAAGAACAATTAAGAGTTAAATGCAGTGATAGCCGAGTAGAGCTCATGACACGAAGCTCATGAATTTTTTAAAGTCATGTACGTACTACATTACATTAAAAAAGTCAGGTTTATCAGATGCCTTAACGGTAAAGGAAGCCATCGTGAGGAATCCTGCATGTTTAAGAGTTCTCATAGATGCGTAATATCTGTAAAACCAGTGTTTACACTGGCTCAGTAGCCAGTGAGCCCTTGCAATATTGAGAAGCAGCAGTAGGACAATTTTTAAACGTGGCTGGTATTATTATTTAAGGTTTTCTTTGTCACACAATGATGGCCTGTGACTGAAAATCCTAACTGATATTATAAAAGCTAAAATGAGTTTGTTTGTTTGTTACCTTTTCACGCCTAAGCCACTGAACCGATCATCCTGAAATTTTGCATATACGTTGACAAGTGTACAGAAACGGACATAGGCTACCTTTCATCCCGAAAAAATTACTGTTCCCGAGGAAAACAATAATAACGTTCTTATGATAATAGATGGCGCCACGTGTCTTGCGAATCATGATTGAATTATATTATTATAAGCAGAGTACAACCTGCATTGATTGTCAAATTGTAAATTAACGCGAGCGAAGAAGCGGGCAAAAGCTAGTCATTTATATATTCATTTAGGTAGCAAAGTTACATCTATCAACATTAAAGTTTATTAGTTCGTGAATTTACCTAAATTACTAAATAAGGTTTGGGAAATAGGGACACTTATGGAGTACCGTAATCCTTGACATTAAAAATTGTAGATAATGTAGATACACGTCTGTCACTAAAGCGATATGCGGAGGTGTATCACTCATATATCGCCTGAAATATACGCCTACAGGGTCTAAAAACATGGTTGGTTAGATTCTCAAACTCAGTGCTAGCACTGATAATTTTCTAGGAAAAAAGAAAATTTAATAAACTTGCGTGAACTTGGAATTAAATCCGGTACTTGACGATAGCAAGCAAAACATAACACAATCTTATGTCACTGTAGCAATGAGACAGAAAATATCAAACTTTCAAAGACTTAACTTTAGTTGTCTTTTGTGTTTCTTTATCGTCGAACGATATCCGTCGAACACCATACTATCACTACAATAAAACGTTATTCATGAACTATAAACGTGTCCGGTACGTAAACATAGGTCACAAGGGTCTAACTTAAAAGAAATACGAATATTTAAAAATATAAATATGTATAGATAATCTTTGTGTAATGAATTCATTGATTCCTATTGTCGCACTATATTTCGTAGAACACGCTGCATGTTAAATACAGGATTCGTTTGTTGCGCGTGTGTACGTACCGCCGCTCCATGTGTGGGTGAAGGCGTATCTCAAGCGGGGCAAGCGCCGCCTTGCCACTCAGTTACAGTGCTAGCGCCGTCGCGAGCGGACGTCTCGAGCACAAGCTGTAAAAATTCTAAACGTTCGAATTTTAAACATTTGAAGTGACGGCGGAGTTCAAATAAGGTTATCGGTTTATGTTTGCGGGTAGGATATCCGCGCCTGCTCTAGGTAAGTTTTGTAATGTTTGCCTTTTTTGTCTATTGTTTATCCACATATTTTTCTGTTTGCCTTTGATTAACGTTCCGTTTTGTACGGTTGCATAGGTCACGGGTGTAATTTTTTTTCGGAAATATTTTTCCTGACTCATGTTTGTACAAGTGACATCATATTTGGCACTTCCTTTGTAATTTGTCAAATGTACAGCTCATTACCTCAGTCAATGGATTTATTATCTTGCGGTGTTCATATATAATATGATAAATAATGATTCATATTAATATTTACACATGGTGCGCGTTTTGTATACGAAGGAAAAACTATCTTATTGATAAAGCCATAAAGATTGTATTAAAAATATGGCGGGAAATGCCGCAAGGGCTAGTCCTGTCGCCGCTTGTGATTCAAGCTTGTATCTTGGTAGGATTAGCTTTTGCGATATGACGTGCCTTTTGATAAATTTACACCTTTAATTTATCTTTACAGTAAGCCAATTATAGACCGCCAGTTATAATTTTTCTCGGGATTCAAGAAATAATTCTCGTTTAATGAACAATAATCTTCTTACATACATACATTACACATGTGTATTCCTGAAAAACTGAGCAACGGGTGTCTTATCTGGTCGCGCGGCAATTTGCGTTTGTGTTTGCGGTCGATCGCGAGGTCCCGGGTTAGACAAAGTGTTATTGGATTTTACTAGGTATTGGTAATGTACCCTGTAAATGTTCTATTACCCTGTTACGAGATTCTTAAAACAAAGACGCCGAAATGTGTGTGTCACCTCTGCTTACCCCGTAGGGCATAAGGAGGCGTATACGTATGAATGTCACTAAGCCTATGGTGTTAAAATTAAATCGATATCTAGGAACTGTATGGTTTGACATGAATTCTAATTTCAAGAACAGCAATTACTTTTTGCTTAATCTATGGCAAAAGGAGAGATTACTCCGATATTTTTGAATTTAGAATACTTTTATAAAGATTTCTAATTTCAAAATGTCTGTAACTGCTTTTGACTATAATCGATGCCAATACGAAATACGAATATTGGGAATCTTTGAATTACAATTTAATTTCTTAGTGTAAATTGATTACAGCTTCATATAGAAATGTTGAAATTAGAAAAACTTACTCTGTACTATTTGTCACTTGTGAACCCGGTTTCGGTTTCGTGAAGAAATCTGAGCCCTTTCACGGGAACATTCATATAGTGTCAAAAGGCTACGGTAACCGTTTACCATTAGCCTGCTTTTAACTTTATTAGCCAAATTAATAACACAAAAAAATCGAATTATAACCTGTACAAGAATAGCACATATTCATACCCTTTTAGCCGTAAAGAAACTAAAATCACTTCACGAAATGCGGCAGTTTTACACTTCTGCTTACCCTCCTAGAAGAACAGTCGCCATGTTACATTATGAATATTGAAGAAGATAATGATGCCGGTGTAATTAAATAGAAATAACGTCGGATAGTGGCACGGAGAGCCTTTAAAATAAGTAATTATGTTTAAGTCCATCCTTGACACAGTTTGGCACTATGCATCGACGTTCGTGACTTGTTAGATATCTAGTTTTTTGCAATATAATGCCTGCGATTCCCACTATTTGGTGACTCGCCAACCGCCTCACTTAGTAATATCCCGGCTGTTTAGTCGAAAAGACGACTCCCGCTCTAGTTATGAAAGAAAAGCTGCGCCTGCACATGCAAACTACTTGTCTGCATTTTGGCACTACCGCATCATAATCCTAACTAATATTATAAAAGCGAAAATGAGTTTGTTTGTTTGTTACCTTTTCACGTCTAAACCACTGAACTGATCATTCTGAAATTTTGCATATACGTTTTCAGGTGTACAGAAGCGGAAATAGGCTACCTTTCATCCCGAAAAAAATTACTGTTCCCTAGGAAAACAACAAAAACGTTCTTATGATAATAGATGGCGCCACGTTTCTTTCGAATCATGATTGAATTATATTATTACAAGCAGAGTACAACCCGAATTGATTGTCAAATTCTAAATTAACGCGAGCGAAGCCGCGGGCAAAAGCTAGTTAGAAATAAAGCCTCTTTCGCGGGTGTCTTTAAAAACATTCACACAACGGACACAAAGAACACCCAAACTTGGTTGACACAATTTCCCGTTCTTGGTTGACACAATTTCTTTTGCAATACATTGCCTGAAATTTTCACTTTTTGGCGACTTACCAATTACCTTACTTAGTAATGTAGTCTGGAGTTAAACTTGAATAGACAACAGCCACACTAGGAATTATTCCTGTATCGCAGTTCCCTTTACAGATATCCAAATAATTTGAATGTCCGTAAAGTTCCTTGTGACCCAGGCTTTATTCTTATATAGTTGTCTTTCTTAGAAGAAGTACAGTCGTTATACTCGAATCCGGTGTGATTGTACCTATTGTTACTATGTCACCCGGTGGTAAGTTTAATAATTAATAACTACCTCTTTCATCTTTTATGTCGTTTTCTTAGTTAATAGTGTAGTAATACTTCTAATATTGCAAGCTATCATAGGTAACTGCTTACCATTATGGAGGGTTTACACGGGTCGATTTGTCATGCGGCCAAAGTCGGATGCTACCCTACTTTGGGGCTTGCTGCTTTCAGTCACTTGCGACCTAGCCGAATTGCTATTTAGACAGTCTATTTTCGCCGCGCGGCAAAAATCGTGCGGCTATAGTCACTCGTGTAAACCCCCCATTAGGCGAGTCGTATGACTTTGCGTTGCGTTCTAGGCGATCGATCCTCAGTCACGAGATTCGATCGACAGTAATTTTTTTACCTAATTAAGGTGTCTTGCGAGTCAAAGGGGCAACTACGGGTATATCCCTATATCCCTGGTTGTAGTTCAAGGATGTCTAGGGAATATACTGTAATTCAATTACGTAACATTTTGCCAGCTATATTCAAGTTCTAAGTAGTTCTGTGAGACGTCTAGTCTATCGGTCATATTGCCAGACTCAAAATTCTTGTCGAGAAAATTCTTACAGGAATACTTAATAGCACTTTGCTTTACTTAAGAGAACAAGAGATTCCACAATCGGGCGTAAACTTAGGCCTCGGAAATGGCAAAGTGGTCTATTATTTATATGAATATGATTTTGATACATACATTATCGTTGAATTTAATTATTATATTTATCGCGGTTTATGGTATAAACAGTACATTTAGATGATGTAGAACTATCGAAATTTATAATTTTGCCGTCGTTTCGGTTGCTTTTCAGTAGCCGTGTTCACAGGGAGTCCTTACTAATATATAAATGTAAAAGTTTTTAGAATATTTTGGATGTTTGTTACTCAATCACGCGGAAACTCTTGATTGAATTTGGATGAAATTTGGCATATAGATATACCATGTTCTGTTTTAATACATACATACATACATAGATTCACGCCTGTTTCCCAGAGGGGTAGGCAGAGACTACGGATTTCCATTTGCTACGATCCTGACACACTTCTCTGGCTTCATTCACTTTCATCACATTCCTCATACACGCCCGTCGGTTCAAGGAGCTCTTAACCTGGCCTTTGTCTGTTTTAATACATGTCTTTTTATCTCGGTATACATACTGAAGCCGAGCGCGGTCAAGCTTCTTAGATGTTTCGAAAATTTACGTCTCAATCAGAATGCAATCTTATTCTATTAATTAGTTTGGCAGTTATTAACAGTTAGTAATAAATCAAACTTAATTTACGTTTCTGCACGAATGCCCTAATCGATTAAGAGGTCGCCGCATCACTGCCGATTCGTTGGTTTGAATGCGAACTATTTATCGCAAATATTTTATGTTATCTACAGATAGTTGTACTGGGTTTCGGTGCTAATTAATAATTTATACGTCTGTCAGTGTCCAAGTGATAGTAAGATTGACTGATTCATGATGAATCGGCCAATTAATTAAGCAATTACAAGAGAGCAAATCTTTTGCTCAATTCACTAGAATCTCTTAAAGATATAGCATAATATATTCGTTGCTTTTGTGAGCGTTTTATACGTATCATGGGTATTATACAAACCTGCCTGTTTGCCAAGTACATACAACAGCGGTGCAATGATGGTACCTTTATATAAGCACTAGCTGACCCGCGCAGCTTCGTCTGCTTCACATAAGAGAATATTCCCCGTTTTTGCAAGATTTTTCATTTATGCGCCGCTCCTATTGGTCATAGTGTGTTATATAGCCTATAACCTTCCTCGATAAATGTGCTATACAACAATAAAATAATTTTTCAATTGGATCCAGTAGTTCCTGATATTAGCGCGTTCAACCAAACAAACAAACTTTTCAGCTTTATAATATTAGTATAGATGGAAAATTAAACCATAGCTGCTGAAATGTCGCTGTAATATACTTCAGCCTACCCCTTTGGGGATATAGCCCTTCTTTTCTATTTTTAATAAAAATACAACTCCTGCACTTGGATTAATTCCTGTGTCGTGGGGGACTTTATAAACATTCATGGACACAAAGAAAATCCAGATTCAGAAACACCATTTGTGAATGACACCAATTTTTGTCCCGTGTGGGATTCGAACCCACAACACTCGGCGCAGTGCCAGTGGCGAGGCGTCCACTTAAACCACTACGCCATCCGTGCACTCACTTGCACCCTTGTTACTATGTATGTGCTAAAAAAAGAAAGGAATCCGTATTGCGTTATTGCAGTCCTAACCGCCATTGCCGCGGTTCTTCAGTCTTACAATAATACTTTTCCGTATAAAGACTAAGAAAATGTCGGCCATTAAACAATAACTGTGTGAGTACCAAATGACATTGAGTGGGGTAAACCGCTCGAACATATTACAATTGTAATCTGTCATTGGACGGCACTTGTAATAAAATTACACATCGGTTCGTCACGCGACGCCGCTACGCGCCATTGTTCGCTCGGCGCGATAAAAAATATACACCATCTTTAATTGTGCATGTGATGGAGGCTGCATCAGCTCTTTAGAGGACCATTGGACCTCAAAATGCAGCCTAAGGCCTGCCTTAGGTTTATATAGAGTCAAGGGCGTTCATAGGACTCCGGCCTACCCAAGGATTCATCATCTCAGCCCAAAGACGTCCCCTGCTGAACATAGACCTCCCCCAATGTTTTCCACACAGAATGGCCTTGGGCCACCCGCATCCAACCGCTTCTCGTTTTATTTCTTGCCCTAGGTTTAAATAGAATCAATTTTACCTGCCTCATCCATTTTACCTGGAAGCGTTCCTGTCCAGCACGGCTCGGTTTCATAAACTTTAACGTTCATCAGTGTTATTTGTGGCCTAAAATTGATTTTGGACTTGGACTTTTCTCCTACATACGTAGGCTCTGGAATGAACTATCTGCGGCGGTGTTACCTAACCGCTATGATTTGTCTATTAAACGAGGTTTAAAGAGTACTTCTATCACGATAGGTAGTGGTTTGGCCATGAGCGGCGGTTGATACTTACTATCAGTTGGTGGCTAGCTTGTCTGCCAGTAGTAGCAATAAAAAATGTCACGAAGGTGATTCTGTCCCGGGGGTAAGCAGTTACTGTATAGCCTATGAAATATTAAGATTGATTTAGAACATCGCGTTATAGTGCAATTGCGCCATTTAAAGTTACATCAAGCATATTGGAGCACCGTGGTTAGGAAAGTAAATTCAGCATATAAATTATAGCCAGAAACTTTGTATTGGGTTTCTTTAAGAAGTTGTACATAACTTCTTAAAGAAACCCAATACAAAGTACCAAACGCAAGGATAAAACATTCCCGACTCCTGACAACATTGTCAGGAGTCGGGAATGTTTTATCCTTGCGTTGGTAACCCAGCAGCTTTTATATTGACATGTTAGTTTCTCGCATGTGGTATCCATACTGTTGCATGCTTACATATCGTCACCACTTAAAGTGAGAGGAACCGTACGCTTGTTGGCCATCGTGGTAGCGTAATATACCCAGGAATAATACCTACGGTCACAGAACAAAGCAATCGTATCCATCTTTATTTCTAGTTCCAACAAATATTAACATTGAAGTCTGATTATTAATATCTCCATATATCGACGTAACCTAAAAATCAACCCAGAATTTCGTCCATTAAGTAATATTTCGTGACCACACGTGATATTAAATCATAAAAAACAGACGTTTTAATGCCTCTGCCTTCATCTTTACGCACTTTTTGTACCGCCATAAAGTCTACCAGTCCTTCTCGTGTGTCCTTAAGGTATCTGTCTACTACATCGTAACAGCTGTTTAAATACAAAATATTACAAATTCTTTGAATAGGACTCCTGTGCCGTAAGGTCTTTACGAACATTAAACACAAAAAGTAGCCAGACTTGGTACAACTATTTGTGGATAACACAATTTTTTGTCTCGTATGGGGATTGGACTTACAACATTTGGTGTACTGGCAGTAGTGGGACAACAACAAACTAAAACATAATTCGTGTAGTTAAATTCTTATAGATACCTGCTTTTTGGCACTAATCTTACTAGTGATGACCACGAAAATCTCCAAATTTTGATTTTCTGGGGCAAGTTAAATTCGCAACTAATTTAATCAGAAGTATATAAGAAGAGATGGAAGTAAGAATTCCAGTCGCTTGCCACGATTTATACACAAATTTTCGTTATTTCATTCATTTTAAAATTACCTTTTTCACTACTGACACCTATCCGGCTCGAGGCAGTCTATGACGTAGGGGACTTTGCAATCATTGAAAGAACAGTCAATAAGAGTAACATTCCTAGAAAGTATTTTAAAATTAGGTATAGTTACAACGTTAGTATGCTTCGCCATAATCGGCAAACACCTTTATATATAAAAAACTTGTATAACCAAATAAAAACTTTGCTACAACACGTTTCAAAGTCAAAGATATAAAATATAACATAAAATGTTATTGTTGAATGCGCGCATGGTGCAGTGTTGTAGGTGGTCACACCACTGTCAATGCGTCGACGGTTCAATCATTCAACTTAAATAATAATGCGATATTAGTAAGTTGCAAATCTGGATGTACTTTTTGCCTATAAAATATGTATGTATAGTAGTATTATTATATAAGATATGTACTGTTGCTTTTCGTTAAGAGGATGACAACACTGAAGGCTCTTCCTTCCAATCCCTGTCCCCATTCCATCTATCCCTCACATAGGCTTTGGTAATCTCTTAAGTACCATCAGACAGACACAACATTTCGCATTTTTATTATCAAGAAGGATAAGAATAAGAATCGTGTACTAAGAAACGAATTATTGCTCGCTTTAACGGTGTAGGAAAGGTTATTTAAGTGAATACACAACGTTTTTCGAACATATAAAAAGTAACTATAAAAAATTATCAGAAAATTATCGTTCACAAGTAACACGTTGGCGATGTTTAACAGATAACAAAGTCGTGGCCGATAACAAGAATAACGTCTAACGGTAACCGTTTCCCGCCATTTTTACTGTCACGTTCGTCATTTCATTATCGGCACTGGCTCTATGGTCTATTTATTTTTCTCTAATTGCGTTCGAAAATTCAAATTTCGTGACGCGTGGTTTACTATAGTAAAGGGGTTTAATAGCGCGATATAAAAACAGACGGCGAGGACGAATTTATGTCTTTTACGATAAATAAGTAATTTTGAATCGCTAATTGTTTGCAATGAATTATTTATGTATGAGTGTTACGCTCGCTAAACGTCGGTAGGTATACGTAGGGTTGCCAACTTTTAAATATAAGTACCTAAGGACCTAAAACAAATGGTGAATTTATAACCAGCTGATTGCTTGATCGAAAACACATCTTCGCCTTGAAAGGAAAATGTTTAAGATACCAGAGTATTATGTAAAACCCCGCATTAAGTAGTATACCAAAAAAAGCACCAAAAAGTACTAATAGAGCTGTAACATAAGCGACGACCTCGCCATTGCCAACGCGTCTAATTATATTATTGGATTGACTCTCCAGAAAATTGTCTGTTACCCAAATTGTCTGTTACTCAAATTGTCTGTTACCCAAATTGTCTGTTACCCAAATTGTCTGTTACCCAAATTGTCTGTTACCCAAATTGTCTGTTACCCAAATTGTGTGTTACTCAAATTGTTGATCTTAGCCTGGGCGTTCTTTATGTCTGTTAGACATTATCAATAATACAAAAGCAAATTGAATCAAAATCATACTCATAAATGCGAATCTTTGAGAAGATATTTGTCACTGTATCATCGTATAATGTTTTACGGATAAAGCTACAGATAGACTATATGATCACGCTGGAACATACAATTTTGATCTCGATATGTGTTCCAGTAATGTTATAACTAGTAACAAAATAAATAACCAATGTAGTTTTGACATCCCTAACTCCTCAGTACATGTATACACAATTGTCGCCGAATTATATTTAACAAAATGATAATGTCTTTAAAGCTGATAACAGAATGTTAATTTAGTTTAAAATTGACAAATAACACTTGTCTTTACGTTGTGTATAAGAACATTGACTTTGAATTGTCACGGTTTTAATCACTAAAGGGTAGACATAGGTATATTTTACTTACATCGTTCTAAGTATGTTTATGACTTCAAAATGTTAATTGTTGCTTACTAACAGTGAAGGAAAGAGCAGCGATAGCTCAGTGGTGAGACCAACAGACTGCAATGCAGAGGGTCTCGGGTTCGAACCCACGTCGCGCACCTCTGACTTTCGGAAGTTATATGACTTTTCGAAATGATGTGCGTATTGATTGACAATTATCGCCTGCTCCGTGCCGCGGAAAGCACATTAAGCCGTTGGTCCCGGCTGCCATGAACATCTATGGCAGTCGTTATTGGGAGAGTGTCGACACAAAAGATCCCACTGGGTCGAAGTGTCGCCGGTCTGCACTGACTGGCCCCCACATAAGATAAGATAACATAAATAACAGTGAAGGAAAATATCATGAGGAAACTTGATGTCTGAAAATTCTCCATAATGTTCTCGTTGACTGCATAGATGGCGTAGTGGTTTAATTGGTCGCATCGCCACCGCTACTGCGTCTAGTATTGTGGGTTCGATACCCGACAGTACAAAAATTTGTGTGATCCACAAATGTTTGTACCGAGTGTGGATGTTCTTTGTGTCCGTTGTTTGAATGTTAGTAAAGACCGCAGACACAGGAATTATTCCTAGAACTGCCTTTTTTAACGAAAAATATATGAAAACTAGATGTTCCCGCGGTTTCACCCGCGTTTATCGTTATTGCGCCGCCTCCATGGGTCGTAGCGTGATGTTATATAGCCTATAGCTTTCCTCGGTAAATGGGCTAACCAAAACTAAAATATTTTTCAATTCGGACCAGTAGTTCCTGAGATTAACGCGTTCAGCCAAACAAACTCTTCAGTTTTATAATATTAGTGTAGAAGAGAGTTTAAAAAAATATATAAAGCTGTTAAATTTCAACAGAATTAGAA
Organism: Catocala sponsa; assembly: GCA_963564715.1. Taxonomy (NCBI): domain Eukaryota; kingdom Metazoa; phylum Arthropoda; class Insecta; order Lepidoptera; family Erebidae; genus Catocala; species Catocala sponsa. The sequence goes on along the minus strand of OY751351.1, from coordinate 16,380,857 downwards.
AAGCCAGCTTGTTGTGGAAATGTTAAACTGACTCCAACGCGATCTGTGCGCAAACCAAAACTTTTTACTATAGATTATAGTAATAATAATGTTTCATTCAACAACCCAATTTCACGAACGTGCAGACAATTCAATTCCATTTGCTCTGAATCGGATATCTGCCATAATAATACTAATGAGTTCAAAAACGCCCTATTAAAGATATTTTTTTTAAATAATGAGCTCTGAATAGCTACAGCTCAGTGGGGAGACCAACAGACTGCAATGCAGAAGACCTCGGGTTCGAACCCACGTCGCGGACCGCTGACTTTCGGAAGTTATATGACTTTTCGAAATGATGTGCGTATTGATTGACAATTATCGCCTGCTCCGTGCCTCGGAGAGCACGTTCAGCTGTCGGTCCCGGCTGCCATGAACATCTATGGCAGTCGTTATTGGGAAGTCAGTGCCCTCTAATATCCTGACACTGGTCTAGCTTTAGGGTATCGTTAGCCTTTGGGTTGCGGAGGTCAGATGGCAGTCGCTCCGTATAAAAACTGATATTCAGTCAAATCCGTTTATACTAGAAAGCCGACCCCAAGTGACTTGGGAATAATAAAGGCTAAGGAGAAGAAGATTGAAATAATGAGCTTTTATTCTTTCTTTTTTATACTTATTTTACCCATTGCTTACCTTAGCTCACTAAAGTTTTAAATATGAGCTGAATTATGTGCATAGTTTAAATTGGACTTCAGGTTGGATTTAATGTTCAATTGAATTGTGTGTAATACTTAATCTATCGTCTGTTACTGTACCTAATAAATAAAAATAAAATAAAATAAATTATAGAAAATAATATATGCTGTTTCGATAAAGAAATTGCTTGGTTGTATTAATGAAGGTTTGCGCCATTGTTATATCGTACCTACAAGTATTCAAGTTAAGTTATATTTGCATATGTGTTAGGTAGTTACCGTCACGTTTCACTTGACTACTGATAATAGCGGATGCGATATACATTCACGCTTATATTATCCAGAAGGGGTAAACAGAGATACTTTATAACTACAACTAAATTTCGCAAGTTATGTTTTAAGTTTCACGTAATAGGACTGTCATGTTAAACTTTATCTATACTATATTATAAAGCTGAAGAGTTTGTTTGTTTGAACGCGCTAATCTCAGGAACTACTGGTTCGATTTGATAAATTATTTTAGTGTTGGATAGCCTATTTATCGAGGAAGGCTATATAACACGTTACGATCCACGGGGGTGGCGCATAAACGCGGGTGAAACCGCGGGAACATCTATGTATGATATATAGAATTAAAATATAAGCATGCCGAAATTGGCTTAATGTGGCAAGGACAATATATAATGTAAGTAAGAACTTTATGTACCCATGTTCTGCAAACAAATAAATCATTCATTCTTCCGTTCATTTACGGGCAATAGGAATTACACGTTGTCAGAATTTGTGGTGTTACAAAAAATTTATCTTATGACAATTATCCGATTCTAGTTTTGAATCCGAAACCTTATGGTCGTCAGTCGTAATCGTTAGTGCTGTACATCTATACTAATATCCTAATCCTAACTAATATTATAAAAGCGAAAATGAGTTTGTTTGCTTGTTACCTTTTCACGCCTAAACCACTCAACCGATCATTCTGAACTTTTGCATATACGTTGTCAAGTGTATAGAAACGGACATAGGCTACCTTGCATCCCGAAAAAAATTACTGTTCCCAAGGAAAACAACAAAAACGTTCTTATTATAATAGATGGCGCCACGTGTCTTTCGAATCATGATGGAATTATATTATTATACAAGCAGCGTACAATCCGAATTGATTGTCAAATTCTAAATTAACGCGAGCGAAGCCGCGGGCAATAGCTAGTTAGAAATATAAATGTAGTTGTGCGTCTTTGTTACGATTTCGCGGCTAAACTGCTATACCAAGTTTAATGAATTTGATATGGAAAAAGCTTGAAGAATAAGAAAAAGATATAGATTTTAATACAACCCAAGCAAAGGCGCGTGTAACAACTAGTGCTCTATAGCAACATTATAAAAACCAAAGCTAATCTTACGGTTGCTATAGCTGAACCGATTTTAATGAAATTTTATATAAAGATAACTTGAAAACTGAGAAAAATATACTTTTATGAAACGCAAGTCTAGTCGCGAGACAGCTTCCTAGCTGTAACTATACTAACATTATAATATGTCTGTAACGTCTTCGCGACTAAACAGCTGAATCGATTTTAATGAATTGTGATATGGACATAGCTTGAAAGCTAAGAAAGAACATGAGCTATTTAATAATGAGAAGCAAGCAAATATGACCTGGCATCTTAATAAGATGTTAGCAGATGTATATTCATAATATCTTCCCTTATTGCGGTTCCTTTGTTAATAAAAACCGGTCGCATTACTTCCCTTCTAGGAACACGTTTTTGGTTTATTTTTCGGAAAATAATGTCGCCCTGTTTGACGTGATATACTTGTTTCAAAAACTAGTGTTGTAAGGGCAACAGCTGTATGATGGGAACGATAGAACTTTGTCAGACATCTTGTAAACAGTTTTTTGCGCGTGTAATTTTGGTAATAAAATTTGCAATATTAAGGGCTGCGTGGTGTGAATCCCACAAGATTGTGTACCGGGTTAATATATATATTTGTTAATTCAGGATCTGGTCTATCTGTGCTAATTTATGTTATCTGTTTCTAATACGTTTTTAATTAATCGTTTTTATATTATCGCATTGCATGGTTTATGTAAAGTTAACGAGAATTATCGCGATAATGCTTGGTATACTGTTACTAACATAACCTAACCTATTTTTACGCGAGCGAAGCCGCGGGGAAAAGCTTTATTTGACTACTCTTTTGAAATATTTTAATCTACGGCCATTACATCTAGAGATGTAGGTTTGATCTTAAAGGCCTATTCAAACCTGAGCGGTATTCGCTGCCGCTGTGGGTAGAGGTATATACCGCGCGGGTTTCGCTCAGGTATTTAGTATCAAGTTTCGCGGTTATAGCGACCTGAGCGGTATTCGCTGCCGCTGTAGGTAGAAGTGCCTGCCGCGCGGGTTTCGCACAGGTATTTTGTATTAACGCTACCCACAAGAATAGCGAAATCCGCTTTGGTGTGAACAGTAATATTACCGCATACCCACTCGAGTTTTCTCTACCGCAGACGGTAGCGAATACCGCTTAGGTTTGAACAGGCCTTAACACGGGAAAAACGAGTCTGGATGTTCTTTGGTATCTGTTGTGTCAATGTCTTACAGAGCCCCGCGACAGGGTTCATTCCAATCTTACCCGCGTTGAATTCTTTTATTTGAAAAATCACGTATACAGGACTTCTCTACTATGCCCACCCAATTCGAAGGCTCAACTACTTTCTTTTGTTTCTACTTTAAAAGGCAACTCGAACACTAAGAGTCAAGTTCTTTGCTTGGGCAACTTTACGAGTATAAACATAAACACAAATTAGACCCAGACCAAACACAATCATTTGTGGATCACACAAATAATAATTTTGTTATTTAACGGCCTTCTAACGTAGTAGATATACATTAAATATTTTTGTTTTTTATAATAAACAAAAACCGACTTCTAAATTATACCTAAAGTACCAACTTAAACTAAAAAGTAAAAAATTGTTTGCAAGTCGGTCTATGTTTTTTTTAATAAATTTTATTTTAAATTTTACTACAAAGTAAGTGTATTTTTAATGTTTATTGATCCTTATATATAATATACCTAGGTAGGCCTTCTAAACACGCTGCTCAAATGACAGTCCCGTTTGGAAGAAAGTAGATCTGGATATATATTTTGTATTTTGTTGATTTTTTCAAAAAGCGCTAAATCAATTTTGATAGTATTTATATGGGACCACCTCTTAAGTATGATCCACCGAACAAAACAAGAATCATCAAAATGGATTCATAATTGGCGGAATGATCGCGTAACATACATACAAAAACATACAGTCGAATTAAGAACCTCCTCCTTTTTGAAGTCGGTTAAAAACTAGATATTAAAGCCGTTATCCATTTCCAATCGATTTACAATACATTAAGAGTTTATATCTGGGACACTTGTGTCATATCTTCGAGTGTCGCGATATAATACTCAAAATTTCAATTATCGATAAAGCGATACTGGTGATTTCTTAGTAATATCGATTATCTATATAAGTTATCTTTAAATAATGTAGCTAGTGTTGGGTGGTAGACATTTTGTTATTCGTTTTGTTATGACATTATTTTTTTTATTTTTTTATTGACTAAAGTTTACAATAATAATACCATGGCTCAGACCACTCGCTTAAACCACTAGGGCTTTTATTTTTGCGGTTAAGTGTTTATGTGTTCGAATGCTAGCTATTGCATTACTGATGTGGAACTACAAGCGTTCTAGTTCACCAGAAGAGGTTAACAAGGATAGTAGAATTTCGTAAATTAAATTGCACTATAGCCTAGTGGGAAACCGTTGGACTGCCACGTAGAGGTCTCGAGTTCGAACCCAAGGCGCGCATCTCTGACTTATCGAAGTTATATGCGTATTAAATAGTTGATTATCGCTTGCTTTAACGGTGAAGAAAAACTTCGTGAGGAAACCTGCATGTCTGAGAGTTCTCCATAATGTTCTCGAATATATGTGAAGTCTGCCAACCCGCACTAGGCCAGCGTGGTGGACTATGGCTTAACCCTTCTCACAGTGAGAAGAGGCCCGTGCCCAGCAGTGGGACAGTTTAATACAGGGCTGATATTATTATTATAAATTGCTAGTAATCTGTTTATGCAAAAAAGTAAGCTTAATAAAAATACGATTTCAGACACAAAGTAAATTTAGACTCGAGCAATCGTTTGTGGTTTTTCTTCTTGAACTAAAACCATCCTTGATAGATCACTTACTTGTAAGTGATTTATAAGGTATGGTTTCGCTCGCGTGAATGTAGGTTAGGTTAGATTAGAAATAGTTTTTATTTGGCTGAAAGGTACCTTTTGCTTTTTTTGTACACCTGGCAACGTGCATGCAAAATTTCATGATGCTCGGTCGACTAGTCAAGGCGTTAGCGTAACAAACAAACTCACATTCACGTTTATAATATAGGTAGATTATAATTTTCGGATGCCTCTTACTTTTCGCAACCGTCCAGAAAGCTTGAGGCACAAATCGAACGCGCTCAGCAGAACAGTGTAAGGTGTGAGAACGGCTCGCGATATGTAACACCTCTGAGTCAGCGGTCGAACACAAACAACGCCGCAATATTCACGGAATGCGATATTTTGTACCATTTATTGTATTAATAGTTATATTATTAATGTGAGAATGAGATTATGGACGGCTAAATATATTGTTTGCTTAAGTACAGTTGTCTATTAGTGATCGAATTTTTGGAATCGGTTTAGTAGTTTTGGAATTTAATGTACAAATAAATTTAACCATTTTTATGATTGCTGAAAATTAAAGTTGCATATAGATATTAAACATAAGTGTTTAAGTACGTAGTAAAGTAAGTAATTTTGTAAATTATGTTTTAAAAACACATTGTGTCTGATATGCAAGACTTGTATGGATATTAGGACGTAATACGTCTAGTATGTAATTATTTAGTATGGTTATTATATACTACATATAACACGAGAGAGTGGGTGTATTTGGTGCGTCAAAGAGTGAGCTCGCAACGTGTATATTATTTATTACCTCATATACCTAATGATAGTTTATTATTATTTGTTAAGATTGGTATTGTTGGCTATGAAGATTTTTAATTTTGTTGTGAATCAGGAATTTAGATGTTATTAATTTATTGAATTTTGGGTTTTTATTGTATTTAATATTTTTCTCTAAGTTTATTTTGTTTTCTATATTTTCTTTTAATCACTACACCACTATTTTATTAGGAGAGTCACCTGTAAAGATAGTTGGTAATATGGTGAAATAAATAATAAATAAATAATTATAGAATTATGCGTACACATAACCAAAGGAACGAGCTTATTTATAAGTAGAAATATCACGCAATCATTGCCCAGCCTATCAATACCTAATAATCAGTCGATAAAAAGTTTAACCATTTCCAGAAATATTAATGTTATCAATCACAATTTTTGCTCTTTAGGGAGATTAAAAAAATAAGGTAGGTTTTCAAACTGTATTCTGATTTCAAAATTTATATTCACGCATAAACTGTACCTTGTCGATTTTTTCCCGCGCATTAATTCCCTATGTTTATTTATACATATACATGACACGTATAAAATCAAAGATTAAACCGTACTATGTACATAATGAATAACATTACAAATGTATATTAGGTATACCATATTAAATAAGGTCACAAAACACGTCCCGACCCGTATTATATGTAAATGTTGACAGAAAGTATAGATTGCAATAACAAAGAGCGTCAGCCATTACGAATTTCAAATTTCGTTTTGAAAATCGAATGCGTGTTTGTCGATGCTTTGACCAAGATTTTACGTTTTACGAAATTGTATATATTTTTGTCTGAATCTTTTTTGTTATTTTAATATGTTCACTGACATTTGACATGTATTTTGATTTTGTAAAGTATTCTCGTGGAACGACACGTGTAGATTTGTGCCGATACATTTTGAGTAATGGCTGCGTTTAACGCAAGATATTGGTCTAACATATACCTTGTTAGATATCTACTGCTTAAAAATATAAGCGATATTACAGCGTCAAATAACGCTGCCGCTTTTCAACAATAATGTTGAATTGAACTGACAAATTTAAACGGCCATTAACCAGTCAATTGTTGGAATGTTAGACATACTTGAAAGCGTGTTTGGCCGCCGGTGTGCCGCTGTCACTCAATAGGTTAAACAGATGTTTAGGTTACAATACCGTTTGTGTTAAGACCAAAAAACATCAGTTTTAGATAAATCAGTATTTTATTGCTTGTTAGTTAATATAATGGTTATAATATTATACTTGACACAAGAATCGATCCTGGGTCCTTAAGATCGGCCTTAAATGTAATCGTAAGTTGCGGTTAAAATTGCGCAAAATAACAGTAACTTTTAGCTTATTACCCATTTATGATGGGTGGCAACGCCCCTCTTAGCTCGGTGTTGTCAACACAAGTTTCTAGTATCGCCATTGTGTTTCTCACCGGTAATAAGTAACACAATGTTGGGCTAGCAACACCGTGACCACAAATTAAATAGTAAACTATAGTCTGTTTAATATAACACGCCAAAACCGACACTTTAAGACTCGTAGGTAGAATGATTTTGGATCAAGTCAATAATTTGGATATTTTCGACCAAATATGAACTGCCAACTTGCTATAGAAGAACTCTGTATGTCGCAAAAACCAACTATTAAAATGGGTACGTATTACAATATCATAATTTCATAATAACTATGACTGAAATACCGACGTCCAAAACAACGAAATTCAAAATACCGAAAGTCTTAAATGCGGATAGCCGTTATATCGAAACATAAAATACCGATGTCCAAATGCCCGAAAGCATGAAATGCCGAATGGAATCCCTCAGTTCTATGGTAGAACTGATGGGAGTTTTGGACGGAGCGCCGCGAAGCGGGGCTCCTATTTCTGGGTGGGTTTATAAAAGAGAACCTAACACAACCTACCGCTTCCGAGTCGGAATCGTACGGATGACTTCGGGTTATGGATCTTCGGGATTTAAAACTTTCGGCCAAACAATCATACGGCGTTTAATTTTTCGGGATTTCTTTCATAGGTATTTTATAATACTGTCTTTCATTAAAATGTATATACTCAATTTGAGGAGATAGAAATATTAAGAATATACCTGCCATGAAGTTGCTTTGAATTCCTTTCTTTCAAAGTGATGGAACTGTCTTATTCTTACTATACCATGGCAGTGTTTAGGACGATCAAAACGTTACTTCGTATGTTTCATGGTACGAATAGTAATAGTACAAATAGATCAGAAACATCGGTATTCACGTTTCATAGTACACCTACAAATATGTTTTCTAGCGTTGCATGTAATGATTCGGTGCTCTGTACGTAAGTATGTATTTCATGATAAAGTGGCTCTACAAGCTGATACCATAATATAGCCAATTTATCACGGACTTTGGTTTATCGAATACACAAAACTTACACCATTGAAACGGCTTGCGAAATTACATATGTACGTAAAGCAGCTTGAGACATCCTAATCCTAACTAATATTATAAAAGTGAAAATGAGTTTGTTTGTTTGTTACCTTTTCACGCCTAAACCACTGAACCGATCATCCTGAAATTTTACATATACGTTGTCAGGTGTACAGAAACGGACATTGGCTACCTTTCATCCCGAAAAAATTACTGTTTCCGAGGAAAACAATAATAACGTTCTTATGGTAATAGATGGCGCCACGTGTCTTTCGAATCATGATTGAATTATATTATTACAAGCACAGTACAACCCGAATTGATTGTCAAATTTTAAATTAACGCGAGCGAAGCCTCGGGCAAAAGCTAGTATGTAATACATCTCTGCTTACCCCTTCAGGAATGCAGCGGTTGTATATCCAATATAATACAGTACAGCGCTGGTAATATCATCCACATGTATGCTCGTATGTATGTACATGTTGCATCCATTTTGCAGTACGTTTTGTTGACACAGATGTTGTTGACACTTGCGTCTGCGCGCGCGCCTATCGCGACGACCCATTGTCGTTTGTCTCTATAACGAACTAGGTTTTTTGGTTATAACAATATTTCGTCTCACTTGCTCGTTTTTAGAGGGCCAGTGTCCAGGATACCGTTGTGTGTTCAGCTTTTAATATTCAGAACGGAAGCGATGAAAGTTACCCGAATATGTAGAAAAGATGTTTAGACTGGGTAACAAAATTTACGACTATCATATTAACTGACTTTCGACTAGGCAAAGAAAAACATTAAGACTACTCAAAAAATTATGACAATAATTAAGAGAGACATAAGTAGTCTAGTCTTTCTAAATTGTCTGTCATAACTTTCAATGTAGTAGTAGATTTTGACTGTTATCTTTCAAATAACATAGTTTTTTTGACTTAGTAGTCTACATCATTCTAATCTGGAAGTGGATAGGCCATACAGACTATCAAATGAAATAGCTCTAAATTAGCTAAAAAAATGTATGTTAATGGCCACGTGAGGTATTAAGTTCTATTGCTGAGATAGGCGGTACCCAATCTTACCAGTATACAGGTAGTAGAGGTAATAAGTAATTTGATTAAGAAAACCTAACAGTATCGTCTATGAATCATCATTATATGGGTAGTACATGCAGTCATCCTTACGCCACTTATAAATTTAAGTACACGATAGTTATTTGGTGTGGCTATTTAGTTTGTTTATATGCAAATGCAGTATTTCAAGGTAACCTTATAGTTTTATGTCGAAAACGTGCCTCTATGTCACATTTCACGATATAACGATCAGTGTTTGTGTGATATACTTGCTTACTTAGCCGAGTCACACTAAATATCGACTAACTTAGATAGTCAATTTAACCTGTTTTTATTGTTATCGTTACACATCCAATTACATAATGTCACTTTTGACCATTACACAAAATCGACTTAAAAGTACATTTTGTGAAATGGTCAAAAGTTGAATTTAGACTATTTGACAAATAACAGCGCTAATATTTTAATGGCCTGTTTTAAAACTATCAAGTAAAAGTTATTAGAAATATAAATCGTATGCTGTCTCACTCTTGTTAGATTAAAGAAGAGAGATGGCGAGACTTTTATCTTATAGATAAATGCTATTTGGAGGTTGTGGAACAGGCCCATAGACTGTTTAAAAAATGAACCGCAAATTTATTTACAGACTATTTTAATAAAGAAACTTCAGCTTGCAATTTAGTTATATACATATTCCTACGCCTATATCCTTGAGCAAATGTGTATTACACCGATATTTCGCCTACTATGAATAAGGTTCTGCGGTCCGTGCTTAGTCATCAAACTCAGTCCAAAGATCGTTCTGAGCGTAAATTGCAACTTGGCTCGAGTCCTTAGAACTTGGCCCAAAAGCTCTTAATAAAAAGAAATGTGTATCTAAAAACCAGTAGCTATAAATAGTAGATTTTCCTCGTACAAGTACCTAATTGTCATCTAATCTAGAATCTTAACGACCTACAGCTCTGCCTACGTCAGGTGTACGTTGTAGACCCGCATTTCTAACTACGGCACATACGGGTAAAAACGATCGACAATGTTTAGAGTTCTCCCTCCGAAGGTTTAATTTTTACACCTGGCAACTAACAGCTTTAAGTTTTTTTAATGAGGCAAGTTAGTTGGTATTCCGTTTTTAAATTTATTTCGTTTTTATTTGCACATTACTCAGCAATTCTTAATTTGAATATGAAATGTTATTCTTTGAGTATGTAATATTTATGATTAATTATAACAATACACGGCTGTTCCCCAGAGGAGTTAACAAACACTTGCTAAGTAAGATCTTTATGATATACATCTTTTGCTTTATTCGCTCATATGACATTCTTTATTTAGTTATATTCTGGCGGCCATGTTGGGTACTTTCTCCAGAATACCTCTCATGTAGTCAGAGTATATTTTTTTAAGTTGGGTCTTTGCAATTTTTTGCACATACGTAACTAATCGATCATTGTATATTTTTATATTTGTATATCGGGAATCTCTTGTATTTTAATTCAGATTGTTAGCGAGCGAGATGATTGTAAAGATAATAAATAAGGCAGACGCATGGTCAACAAGCCAACATGCAGTGTATCATGCCCCTAATAGTCTACTATTTAAAGCATGCCTTCATTCTATCCACGTCCTAACAATTTAAACTCGTGCTTTTCACAACCAGTTCAAAAAGATCTCCGACTTACTACATATGTCTAACCTCTTTAGACAAATTTATGTTTGACGAAAACAACCGGTGAAGGTGAGCTCCCATTATGTACACGTGTGTGGAGTTGAAAGATCAGTATATTCTGGTGATGTGTTTGCTAGGTGAACGTGACTGGAATGAGACATGGACGGCGATACATTTTTTAAAAAGAGAATGCGGGCTTCGCGCCTAAACACCTGTCAAGTGTCACGCGTTTGTTTTAATTTCCGAACGGACAGTATTTGCAGAGTAACTACTACTATTATAAGGAATAATTCTACTATAAGGAAGGTGACAGAGGTATTTATTAACCTGGTTGATTCGGTGTTCTCTGCGTATACTAACCATCGTGATATCTGTTTAATTTGCTTGTTACATAAAGTTATTCTCGTAAGTCGTATATTTTCCCAAGGACAATCTTTTAATATTTAATGCTGAAGCTAGCTATCGGCCACGACATATACAACTTAATTTGTAAAAGTAGTTTATTTGCCACCCTAGGTTTTTACGAAATTTCAGCCAAAACGGTTTATTAATTTACCGTAAAAACGTTGCAAACACACTAAAAGAGTTACTTTCTCATTTATAATATTAGTATGGATATAGAATGTTCCACAAAAATTAAACAAATTACTTGCAAGAAAGAAAAGCGAAATAGAAATATATTTTTCTCACGACAATAGCTAGGGTTGTCAAGGCTTTCTTTAGAAACAATTCCGTCTCTCTCTTCTGCGTCCATTCAAATATTCGTGTGATATACGTCTCTGTCTGACCCCTTTGTGTTAACGCGTAAGTACAGTTAGCGACGACCTCGCATGAAGGAATCTGTTTAAAATTCTTCATATTTTATGTAGATGCGGTTAAGGACGCCATTTTGTTGTCAAGCGTGACGTTCGATATTTAAAAGTCGGTTTATATATTTCTTTATTAATTAAGATTTTTTTACGTTTTAATTAATTTAGATTATTTTATGTTTTTATTAATTTAGATTTTTTACGTTTTTAATGTGGCGATAGACATACCTACCTTCGGACTGCCACGCAGAGGTCTCAAGTTTAATCCTACGGCACGCATCTCTAACTTTTTGAAGTTATGTGCATATCAAATAATTAATTATCGTTCACTTTAACGGTGAAGAAAAACGCCGTGAGGAAACCTACATGTCTAAGAGTTTTCCATAATGTTCTCAAAGATATTATGTGAATCTGCCAACCCACACCCGCAATTGATGTGTACATAATTTTTGATTACTGGGCATGAGATGTTCAATGCCAATGTTTCTATATAATTAAGTTATGTACTTTGCATTAATTACAGTATTGAGGAAAATTAATTTTTCCTCATAAGGCAAGACTTGCAAAAATATGTAAAGTGTTTAGTAGAAAATTATCTAATAATATTAAGGCAGTCTTTATCTGTATAATTTATAAACGCCTAGGTCTCAGGTTCGGATCTCGGCTCGATCAAAGTATTTTTTGGTTGGCTTTTGTCAGTAGCAGCATGGAGTCAATAGGAGACAACAGTAGGCTTACTATGGACTACGTGGAGCCTATAAACATGGTAAGCAAAGTGTAATAATCCTTCTGAAACAATATGATATATTTCTGCATATGCTATTATCAAAATTATGTTGAGGTTATGATTAGGAAGGTCATAGGAGATCCTAAAGAAATGTAAACGACGTCGCGTGTAACGATTAGTTTAAAATTATCAGCGAAACATTACGCTTCCCTAATACCTAACATCAAAACAAGTGAGAAACGGCAACGAATTGCCGTAAATCTTAGAGTTCGAAAAAATGGTATCACGTGACCTTGGGGTTAGGGGTCATTTCGGGGTATATCGACTATGCTGAGTCGAATGCCGTTGACCGCGACTCTAGCTCTTACGGTTCTTGAGTTGAAAGTTGTATAGCAGACAGACGGACAAAGCTGTTGTATAATAGTTTTTTCGAACTCTAAAAAGCTAAAACCATATCATAAAAAGAAAGAAAATTGTTTCGAAATTTAAAAAGTCAACAGTATATAATCTGTAACTGAAATAAGAACGCCGCCGCTTTCACTGCCACAGAAAATAAATTGTCAAAGACATCGCTAGCATCGCCACCGGACGACATTTTCTAACGTAACCCTAGTTAACCTCATCCTAACAATAAAATAAAATTACCAACTAAATAAGTACCCAGTCATTGTAATTTAAATAAATTCAAATTAGCCTCAACGCCCGTCTTCGTGTCGCAACCATAAACTATGTAAGTACGACTTGTTTGCTTCAATGATGTAATGTTCATCTTTTGTCTATAATAATTTAATAATATTCTATCACATACACATAACACCATCTAGCCCAAACTAAGCAGACCTTGTAATATGGTACTAGACAATGGATAAACATACATACATATATACTTTTTATTTTTTGTAAATACATACATATTATACATAGAAACACCCAGACCAAGACAAATTCACAAATGTTTGTCTCGTGCGGGAATCGAACCCGCGACAGGCGTGGCAGTCGGTTACACTAACCACTACGCCATCGAGGCCGACAATGCTATCTTTCTGTGATCTGTGGTATTGTTTCTTGTTTAAAAAGTTTGCGGTAGGTCGTTTATTATTGGTTATTTCGCGGGATACTGTCATTTTAAATGGCGGCGATACTCGCTTATGTCAATAATATGACAGTAAATAAGAAGCCGGTAGGTTGTGTTTGCATTTTTAGTCAGGTACTGCTGAAAGAAATACGAATATGTATTGCGAGCTATATTGAGCAGCGATAGCTCAGTGGGGAAACCAACAGACTGCAAGTTCGAACCCACGTCGCGCACCTCTGGCTTTCGGAAGTTATATGACTGAAATTAAACTACTATATACGGATTTTATCGCGTTGTTTATTTGACACTGTTACAAAATTTTTTGAAAAACTGTTACACTACTATAATCACTATTAAACTTTACAAATTTTTAAGCTAATTAAATTATTGAAACTATTAAAACTATTTATACTATTACTATACTATTATACTATTTAGATTTATTTTTACACTTTCCCCGACGTTTCGGTTGCTTTTCAGCAGCCATGGTCACGGGGAGACTAAGATGGTAGTTGTCTCAATGTTCCAGTGTAGTTATTTCAAAGTACCCGAACATAATTTAATCATGGGTGTTTCTATTTACGCAGAATGAGCTCAAAGTATCATGAAGTCTAGCTGTGGTTTGCTTCTTCTTGGGTTTGACTATTTGAATTACTGGATCCCAAGCTGGTGGTACACTCCAACCATCTTCTCTATTGAAATTAGGATGTTTCTTGATTTCAATAGCCTCGCGAAGCATCCTTGGCAGGAATCGGTGTTCTTTAGCGAGCATCTGTGGTTTGTCAAATCTCAGGTAGTGGTTGGTCCCCTGTTGCACATGTTCACACACAGCAGACTTCAACGAGCGTTGGTGTTTTACATCAGCTATGTGTTCTTTTATGCGGGTGCCTATGCTTCTCTTGGTTTGACCAATGTATGAGAGTCCGCAGTCACAATCTATTTTATAGACCCCTGCATCTTGTAAAGGTAGTTGGCACTTGACAGATGGTAAAAATTGACTTATCTTCGTTGGCGGCTTGAAGTATGTATTGATTGAAGCTCGCTTCAAGATGTAGCCAATCTTGTCAGTGACACCCTTCACATAAGGTAGTATAGCAGGCTGGCGCTCGACTGTGGCTGGCTTTTCTCGGGATCTGTGACAGCGGCGCGGCTGTTGGAGCTTGTTGTCTTGCAGTACTTGCTTGACATGTTGAAGCTCGGCATCCAGGTGTTTCTTGTCACAGATCCCGTGGGCTCTCTGAAACAAAGACATTCCCACGGTAGCTAACTGTTTAGGATGGTGGTGAGATTCACCGTTTAAGTACCTATTTGTATGGGTCTTTTTCCTATATACAGTGTGGCTCAAAGTATGATCAGAATTCCTGATGACAAGGACATCTAAGAAAGCTAATGAATTATTTGCCTCTAATTCCATAGTAAATTGTATGTTGTTATTAAGGGAATTAAGATGTTCTAGGAATACACTTACACTATCTGTTGGTAATATTGTAAAAGTATCATCTACAAACCTCTTATAAATCCTGGGTGTGATGGGGGCAGTCTGCAAAGCTCGAGCCTCAAAGTCTTCCATATATATGTCGGCAACAACAGGCGATACTGGGGAGCCCATTGCCACACCATCGACTTGTATGTAGAATTTATTGTCCCACAACAGATAGCCAGTTGTTAAGCAATGCTTAAGTAGTTCTGCATATTCCTCAGGCATATTGTACTCTATTAGCTTCCTTTTAGTTATTTCAATACAGTCATGTACAGGTGTGCATGTAAATAATGACTGTACATCAAAACTAACCATAGTTTCATTGTTTGTGAGACGTAGGTGTTTAATCTCACTCACAAAATGGTATGAATCCTTCACATGTCTCTCGAGTTGCCTCTGAGTGGTGAGAGTATCTTCGCTACGTGCTGAGCCAGTCTGTAAGTTGGTGTGTCGATCTGGCTCACAATAGGACGTAGGGGAGCGTTTTCCTTGTGTATTTTTGATAACCTATACAGCTTTGGAGGTTTTACGCGATAAAATCCGTATATAGTAGTTTAATTTCAATGAATAACATTCGCGTAAACAGAAGACAATATTAAGTTATATGACTGTTTGAAATTATGTGCGTATTGAATTATCGCCAGCTCCGTACCTCGGAGAGCACGTTAAGCCGTCGGTCCCGGCTGCCATGAACATCTATGGCAGTCGTTATTGGGAAGTTAGTGCCCTCTAACATCCTGACACTGGTCTAGCTTTAGGGTATCGTTAGCCTTCGGGTTGCGGAGGTCAGATGGCAGTCGCTCCGTGTAAAAACTGATATCTAGTCAAATCCGGTTAGACTAGAAAGCCGACCCCAAGTGACTTGGGAATAATAAAGGATAGGGAGAAGAACATGCCGAGCTATATTATTAATAGCAGTTTTTGTCTTACGATTACGCAAATATTTTGCGAGATGTGGGTGTTTTTAATAATGACTAGCTGAACCGCGCAACTTCGTCTGCGTCACATAATAGAATTTTTCCGATTTTGCAACATTTTTCATTGATGCTCCGCTCTTATTGGGTGTAGCGTGATGTTAAATAGCTTATAGCCTTCCTCGATAAATGGGCTATCTTACACTAAAATATTTTTCAATTTGAATCATTCGTTTCTGAGCGCGTTCAACCGAACAAACAAACAAACTCTTCAGGTTTATAATATTAGTACAGATTAATATCGCATTAGGGATAATTTCTGTATCGTGGGACAACTTTACAATAACCTATACGAATTATATCCAGACTAGCTTTTGGCCACAGCTCCGCCCGCGTGGTACCTACATCAATAAAAAGTAGCCTATGGCCTTCCGCAGGTTTTAAGCTATATCTGTACCAAATTTCATCTAAATCGGTTGAGTGGTTTAGCCCTGAAAAGGTAACAGACAGACAGACAGATAGACAGACAGAGTTACTTTCGAATTTATGATATTAGTAAGGACTAATAAGGATTTGGAACAACTATTTTTAAACTACGAAAAATCTGGTCCCGTTTGTGACTCGCACACACAGCAAACGGAGCACTAGCAGAGGCGAGGTGACCATTTAAACTACTCTTTTATCTGTGGAGCCAAAATATTACAGCTCTGCCTACCCCCTTTGGGCATATACAGACATAAATTAAAGTTTGTCTATCTGTAAGATCTTAGCACTACAGCATTTAAAACTAAGGACCATCTGATGGAAAGTGGTCACCGTAGCCTATGGACGCCTGCAACACCAAAGGGATCACTTGCGCGTTGCCGACCCTTTATGAAAGGAGGAAGTGGGAAGGAGAAGGAGCGGGAAGGGGAAAAGAGGGTGATTGGGCCTCCGGCACTCTCACTCCCCGAACGAAACACAACAGTAGGAATACTGCTATTTCACGTCGATATTCTGAGAGGGTGGTCTTTTCCCGGTCGAGCCGGCCCATTCATGCCGAAATCAGCGAGGCTCTACTACATAAGAACTGAACATAGCTGGCCATATTCGAATGTACTACACTTCTGCCTACCCTTTCGAGTTATTATTTCGTACTAGATTTTGACCGCTCCTTCGCTCGCGTAAATAATTTAATAATACATACACACCACTATCTAGCCCAAACTAAGCAGAACTTGTACTATGGGTACTAGACAATGGATAAACATACATATATACTTTTTTTGTAAATACATACATATTATAGATAGAAACACCCAGACCAAGACAAACATCCATGTTCATGCACACAAATGTTTGACTTGTGCGGGAATCGAACTCGCGACCTCAGGCGTGACAGTCAGTTACACTAAGCACTACGCCATCACGGCCGACCATGTATGTAGGTTAGTATTTTTATTTTAGCCTGTATCATCCTACTGCAGGGCAAAGGCCTCCCTTCGATCTTTCCACTCCTTTCTGTCCCGGTTGAACGCACACAATTCGTGCCGCCATCTTATTCTGGGTCTACCGCGGGGCCGTTTGTTATTTGGTTAGGGTAGGTTAGTAACAGTACTCATTTTCTGAATAAAAGGTACCCTATGTCCTTTTTTGGAACTTTGACAACGTGTCTGCGAAATTTGAAGATGATCGGTGGTGGTTAAAGCGTCTTCTTCTTTCTTCTTTTCTTGTGGTTAGTGGTCAACCTGTTATGAAGAGTTCAAGCCGTAGGCCTCTGACATAGCTTAACGACTGCTATCAATTTGACAACAACCGGGACCGACTTCTTACGTGCTCTCCGAAGTACGGAGACGCTCAGATGAAATACCACTAAGCAGTCCTCCATCTATAGACTGACCGCACCCAACGTTGCTTAACCTCGCTAATCGTTTACCGATCAGTGAGTGCATCTGGCTATGAGCGCCTCGGGTTAAAGCGTGAATGCCTAACAAATAAATAAACTGACTGACTGCCCGGATGGCGTAGTGGTTTAATTGGTCACCTCGGCATTGCCACTTCTTTGCGTATCGATGGCAAACGTGTGGGCTCAGATGCCATCCTTACTCAGTAGAGTCGACTAGACGGCGTACCAACAAGTTTGGGTCCTCATATCTCTGATGAACGACCAAGGCATGGAATTCTCTGCCAAGGCACGTGTTTCCTTCTTCCTTCAATCCTGGGTCCTTTAAGCGGGGCGTGAAAAAGCACCTTCTCAGTCCGTCAAAGTAGAGACCTCAACATCGCCTCGGCTGCTATGAGGGCGGTGTGGAGGCCACTGCTCTTAGACCACACGACTGCTTACCATCAGGTGGAGTGTGGTCATTATGACGAGCAAAAAAAAAAAAACACTGAATTTATATATTTGCCGCCCAGAAAGCAGCTACGCTAGCTGCGTTGTTAGAGGCAGCCATCAGATCCTCCTGCGTCCAAGATGTCGGGCATGCAGGGCACGATGTGAGGTGGGACATCGTTTGTCTTGCACCGCACGCGCAAGCCAGATCGGTACCGTCTGAGAGTTTCCACCTAAACATGTTTACTTTGCACCGACCGACCTGGGTTCGGAGTCTATTTATATTTATATCTATTTATGTCTATTTTATTTTTCGGCACTGCCACTACGCCGAGTGTTGTGGGTTCGAATCCCACACGGGACAAAACCTTGTGTGATCCACAAATGGTTGTTTCAAATCTGGATGTTTTTTGGTGTCCGCTGTTTGAATGTTCTTAAAGTCCTCCGCGACATAGTAATTATTCCTAGTGCGGGATTTGTCTTTCTTTTTACAAAAAAATATATACAAATAATCAAACAAACAAAATCACATTCGCATTTATTAGTTAGGATATCGTAACACCTATTGGAAAGGGCGCCTAGATATCTTCGTTAATTTGTCGCCATCATAAAGACGCGCCAAATAAACTATCAATATGTCAATCTATAGGCGACAGATTGAGTAAGTTGTTTACTAAAATGCTTCCTGCAGTAATAAAGTGAGTAAACACAGTAAGTGTTACTATATATTGTAAATTATAACTTAATTTGAAATTACAGTTGAGATAAATAACGACGACGTAAACTTGTAGAGGCGTCATCAATTTAAAATAGATTCACGCTGTATTCTCGGAGAGATAGGGCAGAGATTTACTGTAGCCATATATTATTATTTTTTCTAGAGCCTATGTATATTTATTTACTAGCTGTGCCCGCGGTTTCACCCGCGTTTATGATTACTGCGCCACCCCCGTGGGTCGTAGCGTGATGTTATATAGCCTATAGTCTTCCTCGCTAAATAGGCTATCCAACACTAAAAGAATGTTTTAATTCGAACCAGTAATTCCTGAGACTAGCGCGTTCAACCAAACAAACTCTTTTAGTAGTATAGATTAACCAGCTGCCCCGGTAAACGTTGTTCTGCGATATGAATTCATTCGATAGGGACACTCTAATCACCTATCGGTATGAAATATACTTTACGACCTATTCTCAAACCTACCAAATATACATAAAAAAGATCATAAAAATCGGTCGAGCCGTTTTGGATGAGTGCGACAATAAACACCGTGACACGAAGTTTTATATATAGATTTGTTCATGTAGGTTCATCCACAATAACTATATTACACATTGACTTAAAGTTAATTATAGAAGATATGGCTATAGTAGACAACATTTAAATATAGAAACTTAAATTATAAAATCTGTTACTTTTACGTAATAGTCAAAAAGCGTTCCTAAGAAATTACTTATTTATTACATTCCTATTTATTTATACTTACTATTACATTTCTTAGGAACGTTTTTTTACTTCGTGTAGCTACTTAGAATTTCCTATTAGAAAAATCTAAGACGACTGTGTTACCTGGGATTACAATTACGGAGCGTCACAAGTTATTTCACATCATTTCTTTGCACAGATATCATAAAAAAGATAGTAACTGAAGGACAGAAAATAAATATAAATAATTAAACTATAGTTCCGCCTCATTTAATATCTACTAAATTTGTTCATAGTTACGCTTTTATAATAATTAAATTGTGTACTGTGCCTATCAGTTAATTTTTGGTGATAAATAAACTTATTATTATTATTATTTAAAGTTAAACGTAATTATAATGATTGATTTTAATTGTGTCTACTGATTACTTGAAATTGCGGCACCACTATTGTCATTTGCGAAACACCCTATGTGTTATATTGACGTCTTTAGAAGTAGGTTTTTGAAGCTTATCTGTAAACACGACAAAATGCATTAATGCGATTATAATATCAGCCATACATATAAATTATCCCAGTGCCAGGGCACGGGCCTCTTCGCACTATACGAAGGGTTAGAGCATAGACCACCACGCTTGTCCGGTGTCAGATGGTGGCCTTCACATTTCTTCGAGAACGTTATGAAGAACTGTTAAATATACGTGTTTTACATAATATTGTCTTCTGTTTACCCGAATGTTATTCATTGAAATTAAACTACTATTATACGGATTTTATCGCGCTGTTTATTTGACACTTTATTACAAAATTTTGAAAACTGTTACACTACTATTACTATTAAACTTTACTAATTTTTAAGCTAATTAATTTATTGAAACAATTAAAACTATACTATTACTATACTATAACACTATTTAAACTTAAAAAAAATATTTTTTTTATAATAAAATGTCAAATAAACAACGCGATGAAATCCGTATATAGTAGTTTAATTTCAATGAATATACGTGTTTTCTTTCACATTTGAAGCAAGCGACAATTAACAAATTAATACGCACATGACTTCGAAACGTCAGAGGTGCGAGACCTCTGCACGGAAATCCAAAGGTCTTTGATTTGATTTGATACATGGGCGCCGGCAGCAGGATGCAAGGGGTACACTTGCACCCCTCTGTCAGGAAAGAAAATACATAGAAAATTACATTAATTTTTTCGATAACCAAAATATATCGAACATGTAAAACATAGTTTATGACCTGATTTTATTGTTTGTAACCATTCTGTGTGAGAGAAAAATAAATAAATTATTATTATTATTATATTTAATAAAATATCCGTCGTATCATTGAAATTGACATTACATTTATCTACATAATATACACAGTACTTATAAATCTATAGGTATATTGTATCAGTCAATAGTGTGATATGTAGATGCACATGCACCTCCCTGAAGGTAATTCTAGCGGCGCCCATGATTTGATATATTTATTTGTTAAAACAAGTGAGAATATAACCTACTAGCTTTTGCCCGCGGCTTCGCTCGCGTTAATTTGGAATTTGACAATCAATTCGGGTAGTACTCTGCTTGTAATAATATAATTAAATCATGATTCGAAAGATACGTGGCGCCATCTATTATTATAAGAACGTTATTGTTGTTTTCCTCAGGAACAGTAATTTTTTTCGGGATGAAAGGTAGCCTATGTCCGTTTCTGTACACCTGACAACGTATATGCAAAATTTCAGAATGATCGGATCAGTGGTTTAGGCGTGAAAAGGTAACAACCAAACAAACTCATTTTCGCTTTTATAATAATAATAAAGTTAGGATATACCTATGCAATATTGTTATGCATATTACAGGTGGTAAATAACAGTTGCACAGTTGTCTGCCACTAGGCTTCATTCAGTATATTATATTCTGAATCGAGCATTTTAGACTTTACAATACTGCCACGGCATTTAAAGAAACAGACTTTAAAACGTGCAATCCCAAAACCCGAAGTTTCGCCAACCCGTTGTTTACACGACCAATAGTCTCGAGATTCAAGTGAGAATGAAGTCTGTGGGTGGCCTTATTTATGCCCTTTTTTATTTGTTTTATTCCATCCCGATGGTCGTTGACTCTGGCTGTTAATTTTTCTTTAAAAAAAATGTTATGCGCACTCTGTGGTGCTTAGAATAAGCCGCTTATGTATATTAGTGCTGACAGACGATATGTCAACAAGCTTTTAATATTTTAAGTATTATTTTTGTGAATGAGTGAAGCTTTTTAATGTCTTGTTGGTCCCGTGATATCAATGCGAGGTTCCGGGTGTGATACCCGCGTTACGAAGAATTTTCTGTTAAGAATTTTTTTGTTATACTGTGTCTGGGCTTGTCTAGTAGACGGTAATTAGATAGCCTTGAATGTTTAAAGTGTTACTAGAAGACACGATAACCCGCCATGTCACCTCTTGAATTTGATGTCTCAGTGGGGAGATCAACAGACTGCAATGCAGAGGATCTCGGGTTCGAACCCACGTCGCGCACCTCTGACTTTCGGAAGTTATATGACTTTTCGAAATGATGTGCGTATTGATTGACAATTATCGCCTGCTCCGTGCCCCGGAGAATACGTTAAGCCGTCGGTCCCGGCTGCCATGAACATCTATGGCAGTCGTTATTGGGAAGTCAGTGCCCTCTAATATCCTGACATTGGTCTAGCCTTAGGGTATCGTTAGCCTTCGGGTTGCAACGGTCAGATGGCAGTCGCTCCGTGTAAAAACTGATATCCAGTCAAATCCGGTTAGACTAGAAAGCTAACCCCAAGTGACTTGGGAATAATAAAGGCTAAGGAGAAGAAGGAAGGGGAGGAGGAGGAGGAGGAGAAAGGAAGGAGAAAGAGGGTGTTGGGCACTTATTCATCGAACGAAACATATAGGTATTGCTATTTAACGTTGACATTTTATAAGTTATGTACGTTACGGTAACAGCAAGAGTAAAAATAATATGTATATATCAGCTATAGCTCAGTGAATGCGAAATTTCATGATGATCGGTCGAGTAGTTACATGTGAAAGTACATATAACAAACAAACTCACATTCGTATTTATAATATTATTTAGGATAAAACTAGTGCAAAAAAAAGTAACATGAGAAACAAAACTAAGTAAAAACCCTAGTGTATTATACTTTTACGACTACAAAACCCAGGAAGAAAACGGAGCCGGGCAGTGCGTATAACAATTTCATAAAAACAGGGAAGTAATAATTTCCCTAATAAAACTACTCGTCAATTCTACCGTGAACTATGTGCTCGCAGGCTTTATCGTTCAACAAACCCTTTCCTCCTCTCGCTCGCACTTCAAACCTACGCGTGCGCACGTCTCTCTCCCGCCGGGTATGGCGGCCGTTGCTAGGCAACCGGTGTTGTTTACACAGGCGCGAGCGCAGGTTGAACGATCGATGTTGTATGGAGGCTCGTATTGGTTTAATGTTCAAATTATATAGGCGTTGGGTATTGATTTTAGTTTGATAATACGATGATATGGGTGCTATTGATCTATTGTAGAATATTGGTGCGTTAAAATGTACAAATAGGTTCTTACTGATACAAAATCATTTATACTTATATACCTATCACAAAGTATGATTTGTGAACGTCAAAGCGTGATATAATTTTTTTTATTTTTATGAGATATGATAGATAGATCCATCTATACATGTAAATATATAATAGATTCACGACTGTTTTCCGGAGAGGTAGGCAGAGACTACATATTTCAGCAAACTTTCCTTTATAGGATTTAGAAAATATTTTTTTAAAAATGAAGAGCACTTGAAAGAAACAGTGTTATATTAGTCTATCGTGTCGCAGTGGACCAAAGCCAGACACAAATATTTTGAAACATGTGTGGTATTCTAAGACTTGACAAACCATTTAATCAATTTATACAAGTGATTTCAGTACATTTTTGGGTTATAGTTACCTACTACCATAATATCATTTTATATTGGCTCCGCCTACGTGAATGGGGAATGTATATCGAAATGAAAATAATCGTATGTATTAATTGAAATTAAACTACTATATACGGATTTTATCGCGTTGTTTATTTGACACTGTTACAAAATTTTGAAAAACTGTTACACTACTATAATCACTATTAAACTTTACAAATTTTTAAGCTATTGAAATCAAGAAACATCCTAATTTCAATAGAGAAGATGGTTGGAGTGTACCACCAGCTTGGGATCCAGTAATTCAAATAGTCAAACCCAAGAAGAAGCAAACCACAGCTAGACTTCATGATACTTTGAGCTCATTCTGCGTAAATAGAAACACCCATGATTAAATTATGTTCGGGTACTTTGAAATAACTACACTGGAACATTGAGACAACTACCATCTTAGTCTCCCCGTGACCATGGCTGCTGAAAAGCAACCGAAACGTCGGGGAAAGAGTAAAAATAAAAATAAATCTAAATAGTATAATAGTATAGTAATAGTATAAATAGTTTTAATAGTTTAAATAATTTAATTAGCTTAAAAATTTGTAAAGTTTAATAGTGATTATAGTAGTGTAACAGTTTTTCAAAATTTTGTAACAGTGTCAAATAAACAACGCGATAAAATCCGTATATAGTAGTTTAATTTCAATGAATAACATTCGCGTAAACAGAAGACAATATTACGTATGTATTAATCCAGGACGTAGTCTATCAATGTGCAAAGTTTTATCAAGTTCCGGTTAACGGTCTACGCGTGATTAAGTAACAAACCTCTTTAAACTTTAACAGTTTACTACACAGTACTATTTTCTGGATGAAAGTTACCCCATGTCCTTTTCTGTACCCTGACAACATGTATGCGATATTTCATGATTATCGGTCGAGTAGTTAAGGCGTGAAAGTGTAAAACAAACTCACATTCACATTTATGATATTAGTTTAGATTACTAGGAAAACATTCGATTTGTAAAGTTTTATCCATATTTTCCTTCGGGCCATAGTAACCTGTAAGCCTACTTACAACCTTAACGTTTAACTTAAATTCGTCACCCACAAATCCAGTAACGCTAAATTCCGTTTCTTTAACACACATTATGAGTTGTATAAACCTTATTATCAAATTCACACATAGTCATACATTTGAATGGAGTCGCCTTGCGATAATTGTTCGACCAAACCGTACACCGACCTTGGCTGACGTGGAGCTGCAGACAACCGACCGAATGTACTATGTGACTTAGTAACAGATGGTTATACAACTTATAACTACACTTAAACGTTGATAAAAGGCGAGCTTGCATATTTTTGTATCCCCTAAGTTTCCCTTAAGGAGTGGGATTAATGTATTTAAAGAAATAAGATACGCGCAAAGTTTTCTTTCTAATCGTATTGGAAAGATTAGACCTTTAAAGTTGAGATTTAATAACAGATGGTTATACAAGTTATAAATATTAATGTTCCTCTTTCTTTGCCGCTTGTATTTTATTTAGGCTATGATGGCGCTAGCATAATCTTTGTTTAGATTTTAAGACTCTAAATTTCAATAAAGAGAAAAAAAGAAGAAACATTTATAAATATACTTGTATGTAAATAAACGGTGATCTTGCATGCTATTTCATCCCCCAAGGGGGTGGGCTACTGTATGTTATAGTTAAAACAATAATATTAGATTTTGCCTGCGGCTACGCTTGTATAAATGTAGGATAGGTTAGTACTTTGTCCAGGATGAAAAGTACTTTATGTCCTTTTCTGTACCCGCGACAATGTGTATCGGAATGATGATCGGTGAAGTCGATAAGGCGTGAACAAACTCACATTCGCATTTATAATATTAGTTAGGATAGGAAAGGTTTGAAATTAAAAGTAGAGACTTATAATAGTTGTTATTACAAGTTATAACTATAGGTACTTTGATGTGGATTAACTACTTTGCATGGTACTGTATCCGATAAGGCAGTGGTCGGCAACCCGCGGCTCGCGAGCCACATGCGGCTCTTTGACTCCTCGGCTGCGGCTCTTGCACGAAATGTTTAGTGCAAGCACGGAATATTACTAATTTTTTTGCCTTATAAGTATGATATCAAATTTTATTTTAATTACTTTTTAATCCAAATTTTTGTCGTAATAATGTCCCCTGTTAAAGCAAAGCTTAAGACTGCGCGGAGCGTAAGGCAGATAATGACAGAGCTCGTGCGGCGCATATTCAAATCGGCGCGCGGCCGCCATAGTAAAATTATATGGAGGATTTGAAGTGCTTTTTTGATAAATATGTATCTTTATTGTCGACCAATAACTTAAATATGGCGCAGTCTTAAGTTAATAAATGGCTGTTTGAATAGATTTCACTTGTGAATTTGACTCTTTCGGACGACAAGGTTGCCGAGCATTGCCGGGGTGGGCTAATGCATGTATTTAGACTTTGGATCGTACACATATTATCGTACTAATATTATTAAACCGATTTTTTTTGGAAAGAGAAAAGATTTGATTTTTTTTGCAAGGATATAACTCAAAACCTACGTAACCTATTTTAAAAATTATTTCCCCATTAGAAAGCGATATTATCACCGAGTAACATAGGATATATTTTAAGAGAGAGAGAGCGGTAAGAGCTCCTTGAACCGACGGGCGTGTATCAGGAATGTGATGAAAGTGAATGAAGCCAGAAAAGTGTGTCAGGATCGTAGCAAATAGAAATCCGTAGTCTCTGCCTACCCCTCTGGGAAACAGGCGTGAATCTATGTATATATGATGTTTTTTACGTTTTACACGTAAAACGCGTAACATATGTTTGTATGTTTGTTACTACTGGAATGACATAGGATACTTTTTATCTAGAGTGCGTTACCATAGGATTTATGCAGACAAAGCTGCGAGCAATAACTAGTTGACAAATAATTTTTCCACCGGAGGTCCGTAAGCGGAGAGTTGTTGAGTGAATCGAAGTGACAGTTTCGACCTCAGGGTCTTGGGTTACAGAATGCCACTGACCTGGCCGTAGGGTAACCGCACGGTGTCCACATTAAAAAGTACCAACCAAACTGTTATAATATAGTGGGTCTTATAGAACTACTAGCTTTTGCCCGCGGCTTCGCTTGCGTAAAAGTAGGTTAGGTTAGTTAAAGTATTTTTTTAAATAAAATATATGTAGCCTGTGTTATTCGGTGATAATATCGCTATCTAATTGTGAAATAATTTTTAAAATAGGTTACGTAGTTTTCGAGTTTAATTCTTACAAATAAACAAAATATAAAATCTTTCCTCTTTATAATATTAGTATAGATATAGTTTAGTTTAAAAGCCACTACTCAAGGGAGCCATTATATCCTCGTAGGAGAATGCAGATGTATCACAGTCTCATTTCGTTAGTTCTGTATTAAGTTCCACGTTATCCTTATCTTATGTGGGGCCAGTCAGTGCAGACCGGCGACACTTCGACCCAGTGGGATCTTTTGTGCCGACTCTCTCCCAATAATGACTGCCATAGATGTTCATGGCAGCCGGGACCGACGGCTTATAGTGCTCTCCGAGGCACGGAGCAGGCGAGAATTGTCAATCAATACGCACATAATTTCGAAAAGTCATATAACTTCCGAAAGTCAGAGGTGCGCGATGTGGATTCGAACCCGAGACCCTCTGCATTGCAGTCTGTTGGTCTCCCCACTGAGCTATAGCTGCTCTCCACGTTATCCTTACTTTTATTATTATAAATGCGACTGTGAGTTTGTTTCTTATGATTTCACGCCCATACTACTTGACCGATCATCATGAAATTTCGTGTAGTTTCACGTTCCAGAAAAGGAAATGAGGTACATGTTAACCAAAAAAGTACCGTTCCCTAGGAATAGAAATATATTATTAAAATTGCGAGCGAAGCCATGGGCAAAAGCTAGTAGGGCTTATATGTCAACTGAGCACCTTTCTAGACACCGTGATGCTACTGAAAATATTCTAATAGAAAAATCCAAATTACATTAGCTTGACCCAGGAATTAAACCCAGGACCGAATCTGAAGAATACGTTATATTCTTATGCGTTTTTTTTTATACGACTAAGATTGCAAACAAGCATACGGCCCACCTGATGGGAAGTGGTCACCGTAGCCTATGGACGCCTGCAACACCAGAGGCATCGCTTGCGCGTTGCCGACCCTTTAGGAAAGGAAGTGGGTAGGAGAAGGAGCGGGAAGGGGGAAAGAGGGTGATTGGGCCTCCGGCACTCTCACTCACCGATACACAACAGTAGGAATACTGCTATTTCACGTCGATATTCTGTGAGAGGGTATTCCTTCCCCGGTCTAGCCGGCCCATTGATGCTGAAATCAGCGAGGCTCTACTTAATCACATCAAAATATTTCAGGATTTCAGAATGTTCAGTTTACTATTTTAGAAACATTACGCCAGAGGCAGTTTTTGATATCTAAAAAGCGTTGGGTTTGCCCTACAGTAGCTTATGGCTAACTCTTATTAAATCTGTGCTAATAGGTAAGAAACTGCCGGCCCAGGAGCCCTTCCCTGACCTTAGACCTGTATGGAATCATCAATCTATTTAATGATTTTGTCAAACATTCAATTTTGCAACCATCAATCACTGTTAGTCATGGCTTAGGGCCTATGGCCATCAAAAGAAAAGGTACAGAACGCTCTTAGTTATCATAGAAATATTAAATGACCGTGCACGGATGGCGCTGTGATTGAGGTGGCCGCCTCGCCATTACCGCCGCGCCGAGTGTCGTGGGTTCGATACCCACTAGGGACAAAAATTTGTGTGATCCAGTTCCGAGTCTGGGTGTTCTTTGTGTCCGTTGTTTGAATGTCTGTAAAGTCCTCCACGATACAGGAATTGTATTTAGTGCGGGAGTTGTCTTTTTAAAAGAACTAGCAGTCGTCTGGTGCTCGAAATTCGACCAAAGTTTGCCTGTAAGATGTTGCTGATATATGTGATTATTATATATTGATATATGTAACCATAGTTACGCGCTTCGACTGTGTGTGTCAAATGCATGGTTGTGTGCGTGTAATGTTTTTTCATTAATTTAATGTATTTCTAATGCATATTTAATAAAAATATTAGGATTCGCCCCTCCTTCTCCATATAAACTTTAACTGTGCCAAATTTCGTACTCCTCCGTCCGCGCAATTATCGTAAAAAGGGAAACAAATTTTTTGCTTAGGTATTATTTTAAAGATAAAAAAGAAAGAACAAAATAATTATCTTCGGTATTTTTCTTCCCGTGAAACATAAAGTTTTTCAATAGTCAAGCGTTGAGGCAAAACGCCGCAATAAGCACCTTTCTTCACAAACAAAATGCTCGCTTCAAAATTCAGTGCTCGTCGAACGATTCATTTTGCGCCAATACAATGCGCACTGACGTATACCATAAAGGTGCATTCTCACTAAGGCCTAGGTCCTATATTATGAACCGAGTCGCTTTACTTACAGACAGTAAAATTTTTACATATTCTTTGAAAAATATGTCAAAATTTGACTGACCGGTAAAACGGTTTGTTTCTTGAGTAAAGAATCCGGGCCATAGCAAATTTTAAAACAACTTACATAAAAAAGAACTAAACAGTGTCGAAGATGTCTTTAAAAAAAACCGCAGACGTCTTCTTAATTGCTATCCATTGTAGGATAAAGTTATTTCTCCACATCTTTTAAACACTTCAACGTATTCAATAATTTTATTTAGTAATTAACGCAATGGTTTTATATACCACTAGCTTTTGCGCGCGGCTCCGCCCGCGTGGTACCTACATCATTAAATAGTAGCCTATGTCCTTCCCCAGATTTTAAACTATATCTGTACCAAAAATCATCTAAATCGGTTGAGTGGTTTAGCCGTAAAAAGGTAACAGACAGACAGATAGACAGACAGAGTTACTTTCGAATCTATAATATTAGTAAGGATTTAGCAATGCTTGATGTTTCGGCTCCTTTGCAATGGACCTCTACTTTTGACCGTGAGTGAGTAAGTGAAGTGAGTGCAAACGCAAAAGCATAATTGTTGTGTTCGTTGACGTTACCTACACGTGCAAGCTCCCAGCGAGTAGGTACCCTAACATTCGGAAACAATGCTAGCACTTGACGCAACGTCCCTTCGTTGCGAAACGTCTAAACTTTACTCAAACGTGACTTTTCTGTGTCAACCTTAGCCATTGTGCAACTGTTTTTTTTTTGTCTGACCGTTGTTCTGTTAAATGGATAGTTATATTAGTTAAGGCGGTTAAGTAATGTGCGACTGCCGAGTACCTTTAGTGTCGTAAGCGTAAGGATATGCGTGGCTAACGTGAGATTCAATCCTGAACAACACGTGCTGGGCTGAAGATAACTGCAAACAACTCACGGCCACTCTTTTAATGCTAATCCTAATCCTAACTAGTTCTATCTATGAAAAGCGAAAATGAGTTTGTTTGTTTGTTACCTTTTCACGCCTAAACCACTCAACCGATCACCCTGAAATTTTGCACATACGTTGTCAGGTGTACAGAAACGAACATAGGCTACCTTTCATCCCGAAAAAAATTACTGTTCCTGAGGAAAGCAACAAAAACGTTCTTATGATAATAGATGGCGCCACGTTTCTTTCGAATCATGATTGAATTATATTATTACAAGCAGAGTACAACTGGAATTGATTGTCAAATTCCAAATTAACGCGAGCGAAGCCGCGGGCAAAAGCTAGTATCAAATAATAAAGCGACATTTGAATTAAAGTGAAATTTTTTACAAAATAACACGCCAGGATCCCTTTTTATTTTAATTAATTCATGTCAAAATAACTACACTCTCCCGGCTGGTAAGCAGTCGTATTTGAAAGAGTAGCCGCAAGTTTCTTACAAGTACCTATCATCTCATAGGTTTACCCTTTTGCCTGAACCCATCAAGTTAAACTAACCTGAATTTAAATTCAGTGACTTGATACAAGTCACTAATTCATAAGCTTATGAATTAATGACTTAACTTTATTCATTTACGTCACAAACTTTATTCATTTACGTCATAAAGTAAAACTTTACTTTGTGACGTAAATGAATAAAGGTTTTTATACTTTGTCTTTTGACTTGAATTTGAAAATGGAAACTTACTAATTATACTTTATTCTATATACTCACGTCTGTTGCCTGAAGGCGCAGGCAGAGACTACGGATTGTCACTAGCTACGATCCTAGCATACCTCTCTTGGTTCATTCTCTCTCATTAGATTCTTCATGCCCGTTGGCCAATTTAGGGTTTGCGTACCCTTACTCTAAAATAGTAAAAACACTCACTAATAAAAGATCAATTATGATAATTATGATTATATTTTTGAAAATTTGTAAAGCAATGTGACGTGGCTTACACCACAGACTTAAATTTTCTTAAATCATTGCTAACAACTGCAACTTGACGGCCTCGATGGCGTAGTGGTTAGTGTAACCGACTGCCACGCCTGAGGTCGTGGGTTCGATTCCCGCACAATTCAAACATTTGTGTGCATGAACATGGATGTTTGTCCTGGTCTGGGTGTTTCTATGTATAATATGCATGTATTTACAAAAAAAAAGGTATATATGTATGTTTATCCATAGTCTAGTACCTATATTAAAAGCTCTGCTTAGTTTGGGCTAGATGGTGTTGTGTGTATGTAGTAGAACATTATTATATTATATATATTATTATTAATCATGGTTGTAAATGGCTACCTCTGTAATAGACAGGAATCAAACCAACAATCTTATAATCATAAATCCAATATCTCAACCATTGCACTACATATGGTTTAAATACTCACGTGATACAATTACATATTTATGCATCATGACCATACGTTTCATTCACACGTTATATAACATTGTTTGTTTGTGTGATGCGCCTGCGCAGGTCGGGCGGCGTACAACATGCACGGTACGCGCACGGAGCCTTGTGCTCGATGCGACCAGTCAGCTTTATTGACTATTATTCGCTAAACATATGCGCGCGCATACATGACATGATTTACTCAAAAATATAAACATATCGTCGTTGGTTGTCCAATACCGCGTGACTTATATTGTCAAATATCGCGTACGATTCTTTCGCAAATTTAACTCGAGTAGGAAAAGCTGATTTTCTAGAGAACTATATAATTCCCCTGATTTGAAAAGAACTCGGATTTAGGGACATTTTATTATTTTTGATCATAAGCACTAATTTTAAAAATCACTATTTCTTCCGCGCGAAATCTCAATATTGTTTTTTTTGTATTGCATACAGAGTGTCGCAGAATATGTGAATCAAATTGTAACAGGAGATTCCTTAGGTAAGGACTTTTCAAATGTGCTAAATAATAAAATCGTGTAAAAATAAAAATCAAAAGTTTTTAAAAAAGTACGACCTTTTTGAGACTTTCAAACTACAAGTGCTTCGTCTATGGTTAATTTTAATTTTTTTCACTATTATTATTTGTGAAGGATTGATTTGTCAAACCACAAAAGATATATTTTTTTTAAACTGACCTAATTTTGAAATCGCAGTATTATTTTGGTGTATTTTTTTTGCACCAAAGAAAATCTTGTTTGTTTGTTTTTTTATTTTTACACAAAGGTCAAAATGTTTTATTTTTTTATTTAGCACATTTGAAAGGTTTTTACCTAAGGAATCACCCGTTACAATTTGATTCACATATTCTGGGACACCTGTATAATATACAAATATTATAAAGCTGAAGAGTTTGTTTATTTGAACGCGCTAATCTCAGGAACTAATGGATCGAATTGAAAAATTCTTTTAGTGTTGGATAGCCTATTTATCGAGGAAGGCTATAGGCTAAATGATATCACGCTACGACACACAGGGACAGCGCAGTAACTATAAACGCGGGTGAAACCGCGTATAACTTATATAAGACAACGTAAGTTACGCTGTATTGGACTATCAGCGATGATATAGGTATCTATATATCTTTGAGGGGTAGATAAAGGTGACTTACACTTGCATCTCGATAGGTATGTTTAAGTCGTAGTAGTAGTTATGTAGTCCAACACAGCGACTAAGGAAGTACTACCGTACTACAGAAGATGGAAGCCTTTTGTAGACCTTTATTCTTGTATTACGTTGCTGCTGTGAGTAGGGCTGCTAGGCTTCTGTAATATCAATCTATAAGGGTATAAATCCCTTTTGCACCTACGGCTGTCAGCATAGGTATGTAGTGGTCATGGTAGTAGCAGTTATTAAGACTGCGCCTGCGCGAAATGTGCCAAAACAGGCGCTCACAGTTAAGTGAATAAAATCAACACTTTTTGTTTAATACAAATATAAAATATACATTTACCATAACAATGAATGTGTTTACAATTACTCCGTGTAAAAAACTTACGTAAGCTCGTGTTCCGTGATTTTTAGATTATAACAGTTGAAATCTATCCTATTTTGCAGCTTAAACGAAACATAAATAGTTATATTACAATTTGTCCGTCCCAAATATTTAAGTTATTGATTCACAATAAAGATACATATTTATTAAAACAGCACTTCATATCCTCCATACAATTTTACTATGGCGGCCGCGCGCCGATTTGAATATGCGCTGCACGAGCTCTGTCATTATCTGTCTTACGCTCGCAGTCTTAACCAATTATGCCACTTATTTTTGCCTACCAATGACCGTGTAGCACTGCAGGGTGCCAGTTAAAAACCAGCGCTGGGTCTTCGACGCCTAGCATATGCTGAACTGGTAACCTTTCAGCAATATATGATTTGGTACCTTGCTGAAGAAATTATTTTCTTTCTTTTTTCATAGTGTCTTCTTTTGGAAGGCCAGCGTGCGCGTTGTCGCACGGAATGCGCAAGTTTGGCTTGTTAACTCTATTGTTTCAAAAGTCCATCTAATATGATAACACGTAATAAAAATTAGCATACCGATAGATAGACCATATCTTCATGACGGTCCCGTGGGATTTAAGCAGGTGAAACCGCGGGCAGAAGCTAGTATTTTGTTGTTAGTGTGACGTCACACTGTTGTTACATTGTTGTTTTGTGGTTTGGTGTTGTTTAGTACTCTATTTGATTTGTTTTACGCAACAATTTACTTGTGGCTTCGATTTGTCTTTCAATGTTAGTACTACGAATTGTTATATTGCTGTGGTTTAGACGCAAATACATATAGTCGGCCTCGATGGCGTAGTGGTTAGTGTAACCGACTGCCACGCCTAAGGTCGCGGGTTCGATTCCCGCACAAGTCCAACATTTGTGTGCATGAACATGGATGTTTGTCTTGGTCTGGGTGTTTCTATGTATAATGAATATGTAATTTATTTTGCTCGTCAAAATGACCGCCCTCCACCTGATGGTAAGCAGTCGTGTCTAAGAGCAGTGGCCTCCACACCGCCTGTATGTATTTACAAAAAAAGAAAAAGTATATATGTATGTTTATCCATTGTTTAGTACCCATAGTGCAATCTCTGTTTAGTTTGGGCTCGATGGTGTTGTGTGTATGTGATAGAATCTAAGTTTTATTTATAAAAAAGTAGTATTTTATTTCATTTGTAACATAGTATAAGTAAAGAGTAAATGCTTTACTAGATTGCATTGGTCATATCGGACGCGTCTCTAGATAGCTTTAACCTTTTAACCGCCACGGACGTCCATTCACGTCAAATTAAACCGTGCTCACGACTTCACCGGCGGCATGGCACGTCGAAAATACGACTATTTTACAGTTCAAAATAAACATAAAAAAATATGTTTGTTGTGTTCCTTTTACCTATTATTTAAAACTACACTAATCATCGCCTGGCGTAGGGGGCGCGACACTACTTTTATGCTGTGACGGTCAAAAGGTTAATCATTGTTTTTTTTGTTTTTATTTATACTACTAAAGTGGCAAACAAGCATACGGCGGCCACCTGATGGTAAGTGGTCACCGTAGCCTATGGACGCCTGCGACACCAGAGGCATCACTTGCGCGTTGCCGACCCTGTATAAACCTTTCAACGTCCTTTTTGAAGAACCCCATACTGTAGTCTTGTGGGTAAACCTCGGCAGGGAGTTCATTCCACAATCTGAGCGTCCGCGGGAGAAAATTCCTATGGAACCGCTTGTGCGGCACTGTTAGTTTTGGATGCTATCTCTTTACTATATTGATTGTAAGGTTCGATATACTATCTATGTAGCTTTTATGAAAATCGCTTTAGCAGTTTATCCATGCTCCAGTTTATAATATGGTCTTTATTTAGAGAAATAACGACCATATTTCATGATTCGTTTGTTACGTTTTTCCATACATTCCATCATTAGGTTGTTGAGTTGTAGGTTAGACGTGGTCTACCTAAGACTGCTTGTCTTTCTTCTTTCTTGTTTTTAAAAGGGGATTACAATAATGCACTGTGCCATTCCCCTAGCGACCAATGACAGGCTACACAAACGTTGCATTTACCACTAAACGGACTGCTATTTTACCTCCTTAGTAACATACATGAAAAAAGAATCGAAACGTTTTTTAATGGAAAATAGGAAGTCTAAGTCAGAAAGCTGGCCTCGATGGCGTAGTGGTTAGTGTAACCGACTGCCACGCCTGAGGTCGCGGGTTCGATTCCCGCACAAGTCAAACATTTGTGTGCATGAACATGGATGTTTGTCTTGGTCTGGGTGTTTCTATGTATAATATGAATGTATTTACAAAAAAAAAAAGGTGTATATGTATGTTTATCAATTGTCTAGTACCCATATTACAAGCTCTGCTTAGTTTGGGCTAGATGGTGTTGTGTGTATGTGATAGAATATTATATTATTATATTAAAGCACATGTTATTTTGTACTATATGTGTTTGTCCGCGTGGAAGCGTGCGCGGGCGCAATGGTGCGAAATCATTCGGAACTCGGTCATGGCGGCGCGTCGCTTCATGCGGGTAGTCAACAACCTTGGCACTATGGCCACTATAGCGGCTAAAATTAGAATTATTTCTACCTTTTGTTTTAAGTTATCAAGTAAAAATAATATAGATCCCCTCTTGCCCCAAAGAGGTGGTTAGTGACGACGGTAAACGACGATAAAATAATAGATATAGATCTTTCCCCAAAAGTGTAGGTAGAGAAGACGGTAAAAAAATATAGATTCTTTTCCCAAGGGATACATAGCGATAACCGTTAAACAAAACATCCTCTTATATCCCGAGAGAAAAATTGAGACGACGGTAAAACAATTTAGATCGTCTATTTTCCCAATACGAAAATAGAGACGACAATAAAACAATATGAATCCTATCTTTCCCCAAAGAGTAAATAGAAGTGTAATTTTTATTGACGGTGAATAGAGACGACGGTAAAGCAATATAGATCCTCTCTTTTCCCAAAGAGAGCACAGATGACTTATATCTACTATCTATGAGTCTGTTTTAGCTGTTTCTTCATCATTATCTTTATACATGCTCGTCGGTTTAGCAGATTATCCTGGCTTTTCCATAATAAGTATTGGAGCTACAAAGTAACTTAGTTAATAATAATAATATCAGCCCTGTATTAAACTGTCCACTGGCACGGGCTTCTTCTCACAGTGTTACAAGGGTGAGGCTATAGTTCACCACGCTGGCCCAGTGCGGGTAGGCAGATTTCACATATCTTCGAGGACATTATAGGTAGTAGAGCCTCGCAGATTTCAGCATGAATGGGCCGGCTCGACCGGGGAAGGACTACCCTCTCACAGAATATCGACGTGAAATAGCAGTAGGTATTCCTACTGTTGTGTGTCGTTCGGCGAGTGAGAGTGCCGGAGGCCCAATCACCCTCTTTCCCCCTTCCCGCTCCATCTCCTTCCCACTTCCTTTCCTAAAGGGTTGGCAACGCGCAAGTGATGCTTCTGGTGTTGCAGGCGTCCACAGGCTACGGTGACCACTTACCATCAGGTGAGCCGTATGCTTGTTTGCCCCCCTAAGTTGTATAAAAAATAACATTATAGAAAACTCTCAAACATGCAGGTTTCCTCACGATGTTTTCCTTCACCGTTAAAGCGAGCGATAATTAACTATTTAATGCGCATATAACTTCGAAAAGTCCGAGATACTCACCTTGGGCTCCAAATCCAGACTTTTGCGTGGCAGTCCAACGGTTTCCCACTAGGCTAGGTGTTGTTAGTTAGTAGTAGAAACATGATTACTGAAATGATGGCTTCGCGAGGCTATTGAAATAAAGAAACATCCTAATTTCAATAGAGAAGATGGTTGGAATGTACCACCAGCTTGGGATCCAGTAATTCAAATAGTCAAACCCAAGAAGAAGCAAACCACAGCTAGACTTCATGATACTTTGAGCTCATTCTGCGTAAATAGAAACACCCATGATTAAATTATGTTCGGGTACTTTGAAATAACTACACTGGAACATTGAGACAACTACCATCTTAGTCTCCCCGTGACCATGGCTGCTGAAAAGCAACCGAAACGTCGGGGAAAGTGTAAACATAAATATAAATAGTATAATAGTATAGTAATAGTATAAATAGTTTTAATAGTTTCAATAATTTAATTAGATTAAAAATTAGTAAAGTTTAATAGTAATAGTAACAGTTTTCAAAATGTTATAATAAAGTGTCAAATAAACAAAGCGATAAAATCCGTATATAGTAGTTTAATTTCAATGATGGTCCTATTGGATTAAAACTTGTTGACAATCCTCTAATAGCCAGTTTTATAAAAATTGAGTAAAAGTTATCCGAAATATTAATAAAATGTTGTCTCTTCGACAATTATCCTTCCGTGAAACAAATACAAGAGTATAAATAGTACTTATGAGGTAATGAGACGTCTTCATACAATACCTACATACGTAACTCGTAACCTTGTGCAAATATTAACATAAAACTAGCTATCATTAAAGCGAGTGTAACAAAAAAAACTACCGTTTCATATTTCTCTGTACAACTGGAATCAGAAAAGAATGGTCATATTATATTTTGTTTAAGTTTACAAGTTCCGCGCAAGGAATACTTCCTGTAAGGACTTTACAAACATTCTAACAACGGACATAAAGGTCATCCAGACTTGGAACAACCATTAACGGTTTTAGTCCCGGTACGGTAACGGTAGTAGCCTTCCTCTATGAACGGGCTACCCAACACTAAAAGAATTTTTCAATTCGAACTAGTAGTTCCTGAGATTAGCGCGTTCAAACAAACAAACTATTCAGCTTTATAATATTAGTATAGATTAAATAATTTCTGTATTATATTATACTAGTTTTCACCTGCAGCTTCGCTCGCGTAAATGTAGGATAGGTTAGGTTTTCAACAGTTATATTTTCTGGATGAAATGTACCCTATGTCCTATTCTGTACCCCTGACAACGTATATGCAAAATTTCATGTTGATCGGTTGAGTAGTTAAGGCGTGAAAGCGTAACAAACAAACAGACTCATTTTCGCATTTATAATATTAGTTAGGAAGTTAGGATTCTGTATATATTACAGAAAGACCATGTCTTGGATTACCACGACTGCACTGGGTAGCATAGTAGTTCGCCTCGCCTCTGCCACTGCGCCGAGTGTTGTGGGTTCGATCACCACATAAGACAAAAAATCCCTCCCCAAATAGTTGATCCAGGCCTGGATGTTCTTTGTAATCATGTCTCAAAAGAGCGCTGAAAATACATATAGGATACTTAAATCTTGAAACATAAATATTAATGTAAACCTGTTAAGCGTTTTCATGGGATTCATACAGACGAAGTCACAGGAAATGGCTAGTAATAATACAAGATTCAACCTGTTATCAAGCTTTGGATGTGACTGAAGGTCGCACAGCCAGTTCACAAGACATCAATGGTCCATAATAAGAATTCTCACAACCTTCTGCAAACACACAGTCAATCAAATGCTGACATTGGACTCTCAGACAAACAGACATAAAACATGTTCAAGGCAAATGCGACTTTATCACGAAATTCATAAAGTATAAATTACGATTTGTGATTGCGGTGAATTGTCGCTCGAGATTAGCTGAGCGTGGATTGTTTATATTTGTTCCTCGAAGGGGTAAGCAGAGATTATCGATTAACAAAATATTTATATAACAACTTAAGGGCTAGTCCAGCTAGGAATAATTCCTGTATCGCGAAGAATTTACAGACATTTAAACAACAGCCACAAAGAGCATCTAGACTCGAAACAACCACTTGTTGATCGCACAAATAATTCTGTGTGATATTCGAAACCATAACACTCAACGCGGTGTTAATGGCGGGGCTAGTTCTTGCAGTCTAGTATATAGTATTACTAGCTTTTGCCAGCGGCTTCGCTCGCATTAATTTAGTATTTGACAATCAATTCGGGTTGTACTCTGCTTGTAATAATATATAATAATATAATTCAATCATGATTCGAAAGACACGTGGCGCCATCTATTATCATAAGAACGTTATTATTGTTTTCCTCGGAAACAGTATTTTTTTTCGGGATGAAAGGTAGCCTATGTCCGTTTCTGTACACCTGACAATGTATATGCAAAATTTCAGAATGATCGGTTCAGTTGTTTAGGCGTGAAAAGGTAACAAACAAACAAACTCATTTTCGCTTTTATAATATTAGTTAGGAAGTTAGGATTGAGAGGTTTACTGCCTTATTCAGGCCGAAGACCATGCTTCCTCTACAGGGCTGCTTTAAAGATGACCAATCTAAGTCGCACATATATTGGGAAGAAACTCGCCACGCACCTTCAGATTGCCCACCCCAATTATTGCAATAGAAAAATGTTGACAATACCGAACTCCTCTGGTTAGGAACAGCCACGACGTGGGATCCGGGCTTACTCCAACATGCAGTATTCCGCTTCGAGCACAAGATATGCGTCGACACGTGTTTCGCCTCAGCCCGAGGCATCCTCAGGACCGTTTGGCAACGAATGAAGTAATTTTACTACAATGGACTTCCGCCAAATAACGCCAACTTCGATTCAATATAAATCCCATATATTTATTCAGCCTAGTTTGGGACCAACGGAACGTCATGTACTAGTTATGTATATTATGGAAGTAAAGAATTATTATTATTGTAATAGAAAACATTTTTCTCGTCTCAAACATCTTGAATGAAGACTGCATCAGCAATTTTCCCTGTCTATTTCCGTCCAACAATAACCTCTAATACAAGCGATTTAAGAAAAAAAATGTGTTACATGCACAACTTTATTACATAACGCAATTCATAAAACCGCACAAGCGAAAGGCAACTCTAAATTTGACTATATAAGAATAAAAATCGCGTAGACCTGTTACAAGTATATTAGTTAAAGGAATACCAACTTTGAATCCCTAAAAATAAAGTTCTAATTTCATTGACAGCTGGTTTGTAAGACTTGGTTTGTCTGTTATTGGAGATTCAACTTAATATTGTTAGGTATAAGGTTGTTTTTCTTGTGTGTTGTGTGGTTAAGGTCGTGTTCGCACGCGACTCGTTCCTGTGATTGCGTCCGCGAAGGACGCATGGTCATGTGAAATTGATTCTACTCGATTGCCGATGTGCTAGTGTTTATGCTCAGTTATCTCTGGTATTAGGATTTGATGTTCGATGGGTCTTTTTAATCGCTAAGCTAGCAGTAGGCTCATTGCGGCTTTGAAGAAAGCTAGCAAGCTAGTGTGGATCTATTTTATTGTCTATGACATTAGTTAGGATATTCTGGTCTATGTCATTACTGTCATTAGTTAGGATTACATACTATCTTATCAGAGACAAATATGTAACCCTAACTAATATTATAAAAGCGAATACGAGTTTGTCTTTTGTTACGCTTTCACGCCTAAACTACTCGACCGATCATCAAGAAATTTTGCATGCACATTGTCTAGGGTACAGAATAGGACATACCTTTTATTTAGAAAATAGTACTGTGTCCGAGGGATAGAAATTGACTAATAAAATCTTCATTAATGCGAGCGAAGTCGCCAACAAAATCTAGTACATTCATATTGTCATACATAGACTTATTTGTTTATTTTATTTTATTGTTTTTGGAATACCAACAGCTTGAAATACAAATGATAAAAACGTAAACAAATAACATCATAGCTATTGACAGGTATTCGCAAATAGAACTACTGTATAATATATTCCCGAAACGGGCGGCCTTTTCAAATGCTTAAACACTTTTCGCGGTTTTAGTCAGGTATCGATCACTAGGGGTCTTAGAGCTGCTTTTTAAATTCATTAAAAAGTCATTTAAACAGAGGTTACGTCAAATATAGTAACGTTTGTCCTTTTCTATTTTCATCGTCATTTGACTATTACCTCCTTACTAGCAAAAAGGCTTCTTTATATATTATTTATAAGTAGATTTAAATATTCTTTTTATTTTGTAATTTAGGTTACGTAACTTATAGATTAAAATAATAAAAAACAACTATCCATTGTTTAACTTTCATATTCAATTAAGTTACAATTTAATTAAACGATAAATTTTATTTAAAGACAGCAAGTTTTCACTCCATTTTAAGTATATATTTAAACGAATTCTTATCATTCAAAACTTCGTAATTTTGCAGGCTTCGTCAATTAGTAAAGTCAAACTGCTGATAATTTTCACCAGTAATTAATTATTACTTTTTTTTTATCCGGTAGAAAATTTTACTAAAATTAATTATATCTTTTTTTTAAATTTTACTTGATGTTTCTTTTGACGTATACTCTCGGAATAGAGAATAAAAAGGCGGTGTAATTTTCTCTATTTTTCACCGCGAGGAGACGCAAACTCAAAATAGAGAAGATTCGGTCGGGCAATATACCTTGTACAAAGCAATAAAAAAAATGTAGCAATAGATTCGTCCTTATTATTTAAGACCTAAATACAGCTGGCGAAATGTGGATATTATACCCTCTACAATACTTTGAGGACATGACATGTTGACTTGACGTTTTCCGCCTATTACGTAGGCAAACAGCTAATAATTACAAGAATTATTCACAAAGACGTATTGTGTACCTATCAGCTACTCACCTGCGATAGTCATAGTTGAACAGTTTTCTAGAACTAGTTGCCGTGAATCAGTCATTTGTGCTATCGGCGTTTCCGGGAAAGAGAGCCACTTCGCCGTTGCCTGGGAACATTTACGACGTGTAACTGAAAGGCGTGGTCATGTCATACCGTGGTATTTATATGTGTTTATGTGTATAGACTCACTGTTGTTTCGTAAAGGCTACGAGGAACTTCTAACTGAATTATGCCTGTTGTCAGACCCAAGAAAGCGCAAAATACAGCAAGTTTGCATGGTATTTTGACCTTCTGCGTAAATAGAAATAAAAATTAAATTGCGTTGAAATACATACATTTAAAAACAATTTGACGACCACCATTTTAATATCCCCGTGACTATGTCTGCTGAAAAGCAACCGAGACGTCGGAAAAGCGTGTATATAAATAATAGATTTAAAGTAAAATAATAGAAACACTATTCTTTAGTTCCTAAAAGACTAATCAACGAGCGACGTGACAAAGTCAAACTCAAATCAAGTGATCTGATTGGCTGTTGCTATGGCACTCAGCCAATCGTAGCAGTTGTCAGCGTTGATCGTCTGTTAACAAATTGTGGTACCTTGAAAACCATGCGATACTGTTTTAAAAATCTAAGCTGACTGTAACTAAGATGGCCGGCATTCAAAGTTACTAATTCGTCTTCAGTATTGATGTTCAACAGACGCATCGTGCAATATACATATGTGTATAAGAAAGATGTATACATTTGAACTGCCATTGTCTGTCT
Organism: Catocala sponsa; assembly: GCA_963564715.1. Taxonomy (NCBI): domain Eukaryota; kingdom Metazoa; phylum Arthropoda; class Insecta; order Lepidoptera; family Erebidae; genus Catocala; species Catocala sponsa. Next base: position 16,338,567 of record OY751351.1, on the reverse strand, counting down.
AATTTTATTTGGCGGAGGCTGAGTCTAGTCACAACACTTTGAAGTGCTTATGTTTTCAAAACACAGTACAGTAAGCCGAGGCAGTATGGTGCTGTTACCGCCACGACACTGACGCCATTGTTCAACGGATTTCGAACAGCCAAGTTCTAAATTTTTCGAATATTGAACGGAAGCGTTCGATTTTTAAATCTCTACTTTGTGTTGGTGACAGTGTATTATTTTAATTGGTGATGGCAGTATATAAAACTCTTTGCTTGTCTTATCGGCTTGTGCGCTAATGGAAAACGTTCCTTTTTCGATTTGTTGCGATTACTTTTCATTCAGTTTCATAGAAAATCATTGAACTGATCGGCAGATATGCAAAGCAGTTTTAACTTTGGAACATGTATTTTATTGGCAATAGTGTGAAATAGTATCGGTTGTAATGTTAAACGTTTAAAACGTCATTGGTGATCAAAAAGCGTACTACCGTGTTGCGATAAAAGTAAATAATTACATCGAGCTATACAGAGCGTAAAATGACCAAATATTGACCGCTGTATGAAAATAGTATTAATATTGTGTTTATTGCATTGTAGCCATTGTTATGGTGGTTAGGGTCCACGCGTCGTACGTTGCATATGAGAAACATCTATTTCATAGGTACATATTGTTCACGTTAGCCAGATGTTAGAGTGCGGCTTCCATGTGTGCCGTTTAGTACTTACACAATATCTCTTTTGTGCGAATTTTGTGACGTTATCCGCGTAGCATTGTCATCTGATTGACAGACTTTCATTTCAATTATATTAGCACTTGTGTTTTGAATTTCGAATTTCCTTTGCGTTAAATTTTAACTGTATTGAATTTGGAATCACACATTCTGATTATATTTGCTGTATGGTTCAAATTTGGAATCCTTATTCGTTTAAAATTCGGTCTGTTTTGAATTTAGAACTTTATTTTCGAATTATTAAATACTAACGCATATCCCAGACGAAATAATTAGAGATTACGGCTTTGCCGATCCTGACAAATTTAAATTATTTTGATACGTTCATTCAGAAAGAGTTACATATCGCCATACAAAAAAATAGTATATTATTTAAAATGACAATACAAATGGTTGTAATATGAAGTGCTACCAAGTGTTATTTGGCGTTCTACAACTGATCCATTTGGATCAGTCTGCGCTAATATCAATCGTGGATGTTGACGAGATAGAGGTAACTATTACACTTAAACGTTTCTACAGTTTCATGATTTTTACACATATTTAATACCCGTGACCACGATCAATGCAAGCCGTCTGAAATGTCGGTAAATAAAAATGTAGGTTAAGATCCTAGTTGATTAACAAGAGATGGCGCTGTGTACAATAAGCGTTTCGCCATACAAACCTGAATCACGCAAGTGAAGTTTACAAAGCTAGTAATTATATATACAAGTTCTCGACATCAACAGTTGGGCCGTGGCTTACCAGGCACGATCACCCAGCCTGGTTGGAGGATCCTTCCTTTGTGTTGGAGGTACATCATTCCACGTTCGTCCATAAACGATTACGACTAGGCGGGCCGAACGCTTTCTTATCATTTTGATAGTCTAAAACAGAAGGCAACACTAACTTAACATCAGGCAAAACGTACGCTCGTGTGTAACCATTCATCCTAAACAGGAGAAGCAAAATAAATCACAGAAATATTGTCGTTTAGACACATGAATGCACTCGCGCCAGTTGGATTCAGTTGACAATACCTCATTACGTAAACCTTCGACGATTACGAAGTCAGAACGAGGTCAAGGATTGACTGCTGGGACCCGGCGCCCGGTGATGTGCAATTTTACACATTGTAAGAAGTAAGGGCTTCTGAACCGGCAATATTTTCTGTAATATGTGGCTAGGAAACGGCCATCTCAGCAACATTTTATACGTTTTTTGTCCGGCTATATTATCTGGCCATGCGCAAAATATTGCTCTGTTTGGCACAGTATGGATGTTATTGATAGTTACTTATGGCAGTAAAATAATGATTGCTTAGAAGCCGCTTGATTCTATTTTGTTTGTTGCCTCAATAACAGCACGGTGACTGAAACTGTGTCTTACCGGACACAATAGCCTCGGTCTTGATAACGTGTGATCTAAATCATAACATGGGCGAAAAGTGGCTGTAATTCATCGAGCATTAAGTATATTGTTTGCCCCGTGGTATGAGCTCTAGATCGAGCTAAGTTAATTACTTAGGTTTGTATTTTCTGCAGTTAGCTTACAACAGCCCATCGCGATATTGGGCCATTGCGAGTAAACTGTGAGGAAGTTCTTAGTAGCAGAACGGAGCCTGAAAATGTGCTCACTAGACAGCAGTAAGCTCGTCCTCTATTATATAGGATACAAAACGTAGTTGGTGAAATGTGGGTTCAAATCTAATAATACTTTTCTCATTTGTGAAATCGAATCTAAGATCCTGATTGTCCTGCAAACACAAGTGTAAACTTGAACCATGATACCAAGATGACGGTATAAGTCACTTTTTTATATATTTTTTTTATATAAAACCTATATATATATATATATTTTATAAAACCTATAAAATACTTAGAAAAATATTACGTTTGTTAATAGTAATATTAGTATGAGAAGTTTTCTCGTTGTGCGCCGGCTTCCGCGTCGATATCAGGCCTTTAGTGCCGCCATAAACAATTTATGTGCCATTGTGACTAAACGGACACTGAACTGTGGTATCGGGAAATATGGCGTCTAGTGCCTCTAACTTATGAGCTCGGGACGAACGGTCGTTAGGTCAATATCCTAAGTGTTTAACATTTAAACATTACGTAAAAAATATTAGATATGCTATTTGACGATAAGATAATCGGCTGTCAATAGATTTGTATAGACGTTTAAGTTCAAGTGTTTAAAATTAAGGATTTCGATCGGAATCCGGTCGCAGCATGGGAAAAATCTTTAAGAGTTTTGTCGTAATTGAAATTTACTGTCAATAAATTTGGCATAAATTGCCTGTTTCACGAGGGATATACAATTATACATACTATATAAATCAACCTGCTATAATCTTGCTGGTGGCTGCAATAGTCTTAGTTGCAGACTTTTCTTTGTAGGAAATGGCTATGTAATATTCCATTTTACTTAGAATAACGGGACAATAGCTATGATCCTTTATAACCTACATTTATTACACGATTTAGTACCAAATGAACTAATAACTAACTTAGTTACTAAGTTCATCTCCGACTAAAACAATTACACCTAGTAATAATCGTTCCCAAATGAGTGTTTCTACGTCAGTCGGTCTGTTGCAAGGGATTAAGATAAAGTTCTTATCAGTTGTTATCAAGGTATGCTATGGTGTCGGCCTGAGGCTTATAAAGTTGGCTTAGTATGGCGCAACGCTTCACCGGTTTAGTGCGTTCGTCACTAAAATGAGACGGTAATGTTGATTTTAGTTAGTTGATTTATTTTCTGAGTCTCACCGTGAATTTATTCTTTTGTGAGTCTTATAGTTTAATCGTTATAAAGTGTTTTATTATTCAGTTTTTTTTTCAATTGGTTTACCTATTACTAGCTTATTTGATACTAGCTTTTGCGCACAGCTCCGCCCGCGTGGTACCTACATCAATAAAAAGTAGCCTATGTCCTTCCCCAGGTTTTAAACTATATCTGTACCAAATTTCATCTAAATCGGTTGAGTGGTTTAGTCGTGAAAAGGTAACAGACAGACAGACAGAGTTACTTTCGAATTTATAATATTAGTAAGGATGACTGCTATAGAGCTTCCGTTAAATTTCTATCTCTAGTAAGTCGGCAGATAGGTTATTAATTTTGTCCTTTAAGCTATACAAGGTACAATATTCCTGTTTAATTTTCTTGCCTTAATTTGATTCCTTATCTATATTAGCTGTTAAAAATCTAGAACATAGATGTTTTTGAAACTGTGAGTTTATTAATGTTGTATTTTAATTTGTCCATTATAACAGCTGCTGTATCTCGTTACCCAGAGTAAGGACATACCGCAAAAAATCTGCCTATGATTGGCTGCAATATTAGGAATATTATATTTTTATTTATTTTTTATTCAATGATAATAATAATACATAGGTATACATTTCTGTCATTAGTCTAAAATAATTTTATACTACAATAAATTATAATTATCCTTAATCTGTTAATTACATGTTTTACTTAGGTATATTTATTTATTATATTAAATATCGGATGGAAGAGATTAAATTAGATAGAAATGTATGCCTTCGAAATTTGTAGTTTATCGGTTAAAACGCAGGAATGTATTAGCCGACTCATTCTTACTGTCACTAAACGGCAGAGTCTTACAGTAGACAGGTTTACAGAAATTATATTCTGTTTATTGTTCTACTATAGCAGCGATAGCTCAGTGGGGAGACCAACAGACTGCAATGCAGAGGGTCTCGGGTTCAACCCACGTCGCGCATCTCTGAATTTAAGAAATTATATGACTTTTCGAAATTATGTGCGTATTGATTGACAGTTATCGCCTGCTCCGTGCCTCGGAGAGCACGTTAAGCCGTCGGTTTCGGCAATGCAGTCGTTATTGGGAAGTCAGAGCCCTCTAATATCCTGACACTGGTCTAGTCTTAGGGTATCGTTAGCCTTCGGGTTGCGGAGGTCAGGTGGCAGCCGCTCCGTGTAAAAACTGATATCCAGTCAAATCTGGTTAGACTAGAAAGCCGACCCCAAGTGACTTGGTAATAATAAACGCTAGGGAGAAGAGAGTTCCACTATCTGAATTCTAAGAAAACAGAGCTGGTCATATGATTAACTTTGTGGCACTTCCTGTTGTGTTACTATTCAATGGGTCATCATACATGCATAGTCTCACGCATATAACTCTCCGAAACGTAGACAGAGAAGTATCACTTGCACATTTTATAATAATAATATAATATTCTACCACATACACACAACACCATCTAGTCCAAACTAAGCAGAGCTTGTACTATGGGTACTAGACAATGGATAAACATACATATATACCTTTTATTTTGTAAATGCATACATATTATACATAGAAACACCCAGACCAAGACAAACATCCATGTTCATGCGCACAAATGTTTGACTTGTGCGGGAATCGAACCCGCGACCTCAGGCGTGGCAGTCAGTTACACTCACCACTACGCCATCGAGGCATTGACCCAGCGATAGTTTTAAATCCTACGTATAAAGAATGTCTCGACACAAAACACTAATAATCGAACCCTACACCTCATGGTTTACTACCACTGCGCTACCGAGTCTAAATGGATATCAAAGACAATTTAAAAACTTTTTAAATACCATCAGGCTAACAATTACCGTCGTAACTTGTCACCAAAAGTGTTTCCTTATCATGCCTTTCACGCGCCACTTACGGAAAGGGGGACAGGCGATACAGTTCGTACTGTACCAACGTATTGTTCAGATATTTGTTCGGTCATACAATTATGGAAATTTAATTTAAAGAAAGAAACGCCTAATATTTTGTTGGGCTTTTTTACACGATGTTAGCTTGACCTTTGTTGGTATGTTGGCAAATTTACATAATATTCTATCACATACACACAACACCATCTAGCCCAAACTAAGCAGAGCTTGTACTATGGGTACTAGACTATGGATAAACATACATACATACTTTTTTTTGTAAATACATACATATTATACATTGAAACACCCAGACCAAGACAAACATCCATGTTCATGCACACAAATATTTGACTTGTGCGGGAATCGAACCCGCGACCTAAGGCGTGGCAGTCGGTTACACTAACCACTACGCCATATCGGATAGGATGGCATGTGTATTATACCCATATTACGCCAATCGTTACGTCTCACGTTATATGAAGAATATGAGCTTTTACATTCATTGAGATACTTTACCACATTCCGTGCTGCTCCTGACTGTACTGAATACGATTACGTTGAAGATACACCGACATTTTTGTTCGTTTACCGAAATTAACTATGTATGTAATGACGTATGTACCGAAATTCTATTTAGGTACATACGCCCTATTCGTTAAGAAATTTCTTAGAGGCAATACGATGTATGCAAATATTACCTTGTATACGACAATAGACTTGCACCCTATTATGTGGAACTTTAAAACATGGCTGTCAAAATATGAGTGTAATACATGACTGCTTACCCTTCATGTATATCCCATACAGGCATGAGTCTAAATATAGTTTTATAAAGTAATAAAGAATTTCCATTCGTTAACCTAAAACAAATTTTAAATTTTAAATAAAAATTCATGCCGCCATTGCTGTGTTGACTGTACATCAGTACAACACCCATACGCTGTGACTCAGCCGCTGAGCCATAAAACCGCCCAGATAACGTATCGTGTGTTTAAACAGACGAATGTGTACACCGATGTGTGTATAATGTATATGTATCTACAATTGGTCACGGGACGATACAGTTTCTGTTAGCACCGTTTTCGAAGATAATTTAGTCCAATAATAATAATTTCTATGCCACATCATGTTCTAAATATAATTTTCCTTCTTTACAGAGGTTCTCAAGAAGAAATGGCGTCAAAGAAGAAGAGGCTAACTGGTACTGGGATCCATCGCCACAGTCATCGAAACCCCCCGACCACGAAGCCCACAGCCAATACAAAGTACAGATACGAGCACTACAAGATGAGTTATCCTCCCTGAAAGAAAGAGACACTGTTGATCTAAGACCTGATGAAGAACTGAACAGGCTCAGGGAAGAAAACAGAAATCTTACCTCGAACTTAGAAGACCTGGATAGTCAACACCAACAAGCGATGGAAAGACTTCTTACATTAAAGAAAGAACTACAAAAGAACTTTGAAGTCTTAAAACAAGAACACGAGGATCTAAAAAATACAAATGAAGAGTATTCCAGTGAAACCAAGAGTTTGATAGCAAAAATCGGGGAGAGAGATAGAGAATTAGAAGCTCTAAGAACTTCTAAGTCTGATTATGACACTTTGTTACATAAATATAAAAATTTGGAAAGTATTCATGGACTGCTGAGAGAAAACGCTGAGAAATTCCAAGAAGAAAATCAAGAGCTGCATGAAGAAGTATTTAAGTTACAAGAGCAGGTCACTAAACTGGAGCATGACATAGAAATAGTAAACAAACAGACTGAATCATCAGACATGGTCTCCAGATCAACTTATGAAGAACTTTTAAAAGAAATCAATGATCTAAAAGACAGGCGCAATTCAAACCAGATGCATTTTGATGAAATTAATATAGATGATAACGCTAAAAGTGTAATTGATTCTCTAAGACGTGAAATTAATGAGCTTAAACACAAATTATCACAGAGGGACGGCCAGGAAAGCGGTGATAATAAAGTCATAAGACCAGAAAAGGTAATGCAGTTGTACAACAAATATGTAAATTTCGAACTTCCTATTGATTATGTCGGTGAAATACCTTCAGCTGGTGATAACATAGTTCTTTTTAAACTAGAAAGTGTTTTTAAAACTGTGCATTCCTTCAAAAGGGAGATAGATGTTTTAGAACATAAGTTATCAGAAAGAAACCTTAATACCAAACATTTGCAAACCCAAATAGACGACCTAACTACAGAAAACGATTTTCTAACGACTGATATTCAACATCTAGAGAGAGAACTGAGTGAAATGAAGAAGAATAATGACTTCCTAATATCGGAAATTGCGGCCTTAAAGAATACGTCCAAACTGGAACCAATTATAGAAACACACGAAGATAACTTAGCCAAGTTAGAAACAGAACTTGCAGACTGTAACAAGTTGAATAAAAACTTTGAATCGGAAATTATGAGGATAGAAAAAGAATTAAAAGATGTTAGAACTGAAAAAATATCACTCAAAGAGAGCTTAAATGATTTAAGACATAAATATACAACAATGTTAAGTGAATTCGAACTGTATAAAAACCAATCTAAAGAAGTTGAAGAATTGGAACACAGAGCCAAAAATTTGGAAAATGATAATTATAAAAAAGCCGTCGATGAAATAGATGATCTAAAGAAACGTCTTAACTCTGCGTATGCTAAAAATGAACAGCTTTCTATAGACATACATATACTAGAAAATGATAAAGTGTTGCTTAATAAACAAGTGGATGATCTTAAAAATGCTTTAGAAGAGAAAACCGCTGCACACAACGAACTCGAAAGCTTAAAATCTTCCCTAGATAATAAATTACATGATTTTGAAAATAAATTAGATACTGTTCTAAAACACAAGAAGACGCTTGAGAACGATAAACTAAGCTTAGAAGAAAAAGTTGCAGTACTGGAAAATGAACTATCAACAATGACTAACAGTACTGATAGTATGGTTGAAGTAGAAAAAATCACCACCGAGAAAAATTCATTAGTTGAAAAGTTAGACCAATTGAATAAAGAGAATTCGAATCTCACAGAAGAAATATATCGATTTAAAACATTAATTGAAGAATTACAATGTAAGGAACAGGCTCTTATGGTAGAGAACAGTGAGCTCAAGAGTAATGTTCGAAGTGAAAAAGAAATTAAAACATATCAACAAACTGTCGATGAACTAAAAACAAAAGTAATTCAACAAGAGGCACTCAGTAACGAGATAGCTGCTTTAAAAGCAGAAAACCAGAAAGTTATTGAAAAGAAAATACAGCTTGAATCTGAACTTGCTTCGACTGATAGTAAAATTGTGCATTTAGAGGAAGAGTTTGAGAAACTTATATCAGATCTTAACGAGAAAGATACTTTAATTGATGGCCTAAATGCAGCAATTACGAAAAACAACGATACATTGACAAATTATAGTCATACTGTAGCGGATTTGGAAAAGAGTATTGTAATTAAAAATGAGGAGATCGACCGCCTTAAACAATCGTTAAATGATGTTAAGTCTAAGCTGAATGACAGTAGTTTCGTATCTAATCACAGTCAAGATGAATTGAAAAAGTTACAACATGAAAAAGAAAAGGCTTGCAAGACTATAATAGAACTAAACGATGAAATTCAAGCGAAGAATGTGAAAATATCAACATTATCATTAAAGGTAGACGAATGGGAAAGAACATGCTCAGGACATAGAAGAGAAATAGAAAACAAAGACAAAGAACTAAAAGAATTGAGTCAATCTATAGTTGAATTAACTGATAAAATAAGAACAGCTGAAAACTTCACACATCACAATGATGATTACGCCAAATTAGTTCAAGAAAAGAAAGCGCTAACAAACGAGCTATCCAAGTTCAGAGACAGCCTATTCATGAAAGAGAAATCGCTTGAAGAGTTGAAAGAGAAACATGAACATCTCGAAAAAATTAATCATGAATTTAAAACTCTTATAGACAACGCAACCTCTGAAAAAACAGAGTTGATCAATTTGATTAACTTAAAACATAACGAGAGTTTACAGTATCATAATGAAATACAGAGATTGAATCATGTGATTTTAGAACAGACCAATGAATTCAAGAAACTTATTGAAGAGAAAGATAGGATAGTACAAAATTCTGCTGAGAACTGTACAAATTGCGATCGGTTACGGACTACCCTTAAGGAGAAAGATGATATAATAATCGCTTTGAATCAAAAGGCGATTGAATACGATAAGATGCACGCTGACCTCGTGAAGGCAAATGAGATGGTTACGCAGTTGAAGGAGAGAAGTGAGAATTTAGACAAGAGCCTCGCGATACAGCTGGAGACAGTCAAGACATTGACGGCGCAAAATTTACAGGTAAACATATATCAATAAGTTAGTAAAGTACTGCATGGATGAGTGCAATTTCTTATGTGATTGCCTCGCCGCTAGCAGTGATATGAGTGTTGCGCGTTCAATCAGCACACGAAAAAATAATTGTGTGTTGTGATTCAGAACTAGTCTCCTGGACATGCGTCTATTTCTGAATCCGGCATCGGTTTCCGCGCAATGTTTTCCTTCGCCGTTAAGATAAGAAGATACTCTTTTAGAAATCACATATTATACTATAGTATAGTATATATTATAGTAGGTAGTTGGGGTCAAGAATAATACTGAATATAACAAAACAATTTTACCCGGCTTCTAATCGGTGAGCAGAAATAGTTCGTTCCCTATGGGAAACAAGGGATGAAATGGGTGCTCTTTTCTTCAGTCAATCTCTTCTAGGTAGACGTGAAGCGCATACTTACGTTATTTTTAATAAGTATTTATTTTCTAAAATTCACAGTAATTAATATAATACTATCTTCAGTTGTCAGAACAAGGGCAGAACTCAGAGCGAGAGTTGGAACGACTGCGTCGCCATCTGGTGGAGACGGAAGAGAATTACACGCAAGAGTTGATGACGTCAGAGCAGAAGCTCACCGAGTGTCAGGCGAGGTTACACAATGTCGAGGAGAGGGCTAAGCAGACCAGCACCGTGTATACTAGTAACAGGTGAGAGTCAACGCCAACCCTCAGTTGGCGTAGTGCTTTGAGTGGCTGTTTCGCTACATTGCGCCGAGTTTTGTGGGTACGTTTAAACATTACATAACAATAGACTGCAATGCAGAGGGTCTCGGGTTCGAACCCACGTCGCGCACCTCTGACTTTCGGATGTTATATAACTTTTTGAAATTATGTGCGTATTGATTGACAATTATCGACTGCTCCGTGCCTCGGAGAGTACGTTAAGCCGTCGGTCCCGGCTGCCATGAACGTCTATGGCAGTCGTTAATGGGAGAGTGTCGACACAAAAGATCCCACTGGGTCGAAGTGTCGCCGGTCTGCACAGACTGGCCTCCACATAAGATAAGATCATCCACAAATAGTTGTTTATTTACTTCAACATCTAAATGTTTGAACTTCTCTAAGTCATTTTGGTGTTATGCTGCGTTGTGGTTGTTAGCGTACTGTTAGCAAGGGATTAGTATTTCTTGTACAGAACAATGGCGTAATGGTTTAAGCGGTTGCCTCGCCACTGCCAGTTCGCTGAGTGTTCGATACCCACACAGGTCGAAAAATTGTGTGATCCATAAATACTTGTAACCGCTCTGGGTCTTCTTTCTTTCTCTTTGAATATTTGTAACGTGCCCCGGAATACAGAAATTAGTCGAAACGGGTATTGTCTATTTGAAAACATTGTTCATATAAAATAAACGTTTATATAAAGACAACGCTCGCTCTAGAATTAATGCCTGTCTTTATAAGCATCAAACAATGTCTTTATAAACACAAATATTACCCAGAGGAACAAATATTTGTGAATGAAACAATATTTTATGCGACAATAAAATATTGTTTGAATCACAAATAGTTGCGTGGATCGAACCCAAAACATACGGTGCAGTTGCAGTGTCGAGACGACGACTGAAACCACTACGCCATTCGTATACTTAAATTACAAGATCAAAATATTAAATGACGGTAACCAACCATCATCAGTTGAACCGTACGTTTCTTACCACCTTATTATAACTAATGTATTTTCATTTCCAGCATACGAGCCAACCAAGAGGTGGAAACTCTTCGAAACCAGATCAAGTTGTTGGAGAAACAGCGTGATGAAGTTCAGGTCAGGTTGAGTGAGGCTGAAGACGCGAGGAGTCGAAGCGAGGCTGCACTCACGAACCTGCAGGTCGTCCTTGAACAATTCCAACTAGGTACGGCGTCCCTAACATATTAAGTCTTTAACTATGATATTACCGTTTATATCCTACATCTAATTTCGTGGGTGCTGTACAAAATACAATGGTTATTTATATAATTCTTTTATATTTCGAGAATAGACTAACTTTTTATACAATTTAGAGTGGCCATAGTGGTCTAAATAACTACACACGAAAAGAAAATATAGATTTCGAATTGGCCTTTAAAAAATATTAATGAAATAGTATGAAAACACAATGTCCGATTTTGAGTTGATTGATTGAGTTTGAACCAATTTCCTTTATACAAATTGACAACTTCATATTTGAAAGCCTGTTATTAGACAATAGTTGTCCCTCACGGTACTGCTTTAATCCGATGGCTAGTAAAGTTAAGTTATATAACCTATATTATCTCTGAATAAAGTAGCTTTCAAATGGTGGAAGAATTTGTAAAATCAGTTCAGTAGTTTTTGAGTTTACTCATTAAGAAAAAAAAAAAATCGTGACAATAAAATCCAATATCTCTTTTGCCAAGTCTAACCTGAGACAGCCACACACTTATATCACGGTACCAACAATTTAAATTAATATGTACCTTGTAACGTAGTTCTTAGTCGGCCACGTTTTTAGCGCGTGGTCGACCAGGGAAGTCAAGGCAGCGGAGATAAAGTAAACACTATAATTCGCAATTACACGATCTTTAATACAAGTTTTACACAATTGGCAAAAGTACGCGAATTCAATTTGTACACAATATAAGTAACAGGGCGCGGTTCACGAATAGGCTTCGGTGCGAGGTCCGGCTGGAGCACTGATGTACCACTTAAGACAGCGCCGAGCGAAATGTGCCAAAACAGGCGGTCACAGTTGAGTGAATAAAATCAACACTTTTTGTTTAATACAAATATAAAATATACATTTATCATAACAATGAATGTGTTTACAATTACTCCGTGTAAAATACTTAACATAATTAATATTTTCGCCTACAAAATGACGTTAATTTGCAAAAATGCAAAAACGTAAGCTTGTGTTACGTGATTTTTAGATTATAACATTAGAAATCTATCCTATTTTACAGCTTAAACGAAACATAAATTTGTCCGTCCCAAATATTTAAGTTATTGGTTGACAATAAAGATACATATTTATCAAAAAAACACTTCAAATCCTCTACACAATTTTACTATGGCGGCCGCGCTCCGATTTGAATATGCGCTGCACGAGCTCTGTCATTATCTATCTTACGCTCGCCGCAGTCTTAACTTAGGAACGTCAGTCGGCGAAAGAAGGACGATCCAGGCGTGGCCGAGTTTTAATTTGCGGCCGCTGGGGGGGAAAGAGGCGCTCCCACTCCGCCGCGAGCGCAGCCGCTGAGGCACGACCGGTCCGCGTGACAATCTAAATAAAAATAACGTTATGCTTTACGTAGTAAAAGTCAGTACATAAAATGCTGCATTACTATTAGTCGGCGAACGGCTAACGGTACATTTTGTATGATTAATTTATTGCATGAGTAACATTTTTGCATGAGTAAATTTTATTGGTTTACTATCGAGACTTTGTTATGAATATATTTTTACTATGAATTTTGTCAATGATTTATACGAATATTGGATGGATTACCACGTTGGCACGGTTTAAGCTTATATTTTCAGTCAGTCGTGAGGTCTTCTGTTAGATTCCGGGGTCACATAAAGTTTTTATTTATGCGATGGAGTTGGCAAACTAGCTTACGCTCCGTCTGATGGTAAGCGCCGTAGCCTAAAATCGCTTGCATTTCCCTGGGGTACCCCTCGCGCATTGCCAGCTCAATTAAACACAGGATGAAAGGAATGATATGGGAGATTAAGTATGTCATCCTTAGGAACGCTGCTCATTGGGAATCGTTGTAACAGTTTTATTTATCTTACTTTTTTAAAACTACTACTCCCGTGCGTTATAATCGCTGTGGTGAACTTACAAACATTAATTAAAAGAATGGACATAAAGAACACAGCGTACTAATATTTTTCTTTTCAAACCTCTTCAGTCTTACATGGAATAAAACTAAACATAAATAATATTTAACCTAATGAGACGCAGCGGCACACCGGCGGCCAGATACAATTTGTTCTATGACTAGCATTCCAAAAACTGACAGCTAAATTAAATTCACAGATAAAGAACGGGACGTCCATTCCGCCACAGAAAAGATTAGGAACAAAATTATGGATCTGAAACAACAGAACCATGGACTTCACAGTGAAATAGACAGACTGAATACTAAGCTAGAGGAAGCTTTGGCTGGGCTACAAGCAGCCACCAGGCTAGGAGACCAGGTTGAAACGAAGACGGCTCAAATTAATGACCTGAAAGAGCAAGGTAAGGAGGTTAGGGGCTTGTGAGTTGATAACACATATCTATATTGTATCGCAGCAATATATGTTTTAATGTCTAGGCAAACGCTGGCGCCAGATAAAATATTCTCTTTATTCTGTCTGGGATCCAGCCTATTAATGAGTTAAAAAGTTGTTAACGTTATAAATTTTTGTTTAAATTGCTTTTTGACATAATAGTTAGACTGTTGATAACTAAAATACTGTTAATTTCATATCTAATAACTACAATGGAATCCAATAAAAATAATGTAGAAAATCTTTCAAATCTGGTAGAAAGAGGGTAATTGTCAAATGACAACAAAGGATGCACGATACAACGTTGTGAGGACTAAAGTGCAGGTGAACTATACTTGTTCTCATACCTAAATTTAAAATATTAATTGCTCTCTCATTTTGCAACCAATTTTAACAGCAAATACCATAAAATTACTTTTTGTGAAAAAGTAATTTTATGCTATTTGCTTACTAATAAAATAACGTATAGGCTCAACCATAGACTAATACTCTATTAACTGTTTATCGTAGTAAATAAATGTTATATTAATCGTTTAACATAAAAAAAATAGAATATAGTAAATTATTATAAACAGACACGTAATTTTCTAACAGTATTTATTATTTGCATTATTTTGATCAATTCATATTGATATCATAATTATGACATATATATCTGCGATACAATATTGATTCTTGATATTCATACGTTGATGCGAACTTATAGATAGTTTTAACAGTTTTTGAATGCTAGTATGTATTTGTATGATTCTAATGTATTGTATTGTAAAATCTAATGTATTGTATATTATATTCTGTGCATCTTGATTATTTAGAGACTAGTTTAGTATTTCTTGTTGACATTGTACAGATTAGATCTGATTTATTTTTATTGTTACTACAGTATTCATTGATTTATTATTTCGACAGCAATATTAGAATATTTCAATAACATTTATAAATACTTAAACACATTTTAGCGATGTGCGTAGAGTTGCTTTCGAAGTTTATTCGAATATTTTGACAATACTACGCATAATGACGTGCACTGTGTCCTTGACCATGCACAGTAGGTATCGCGTTGTGAAAATGTTAATTCGAATATTATTGACAACTTTATTCGAATATCCTTCGAATAAAGTTATGCGCATATCTAAAAAAGATAACAACAAAAATTAAGAAGTCCACTGCTGGTCATAAAAACTGTCGAATAACAAATCAGTGGGTGCTACGTGTGTAAACTCCATAGATCTAGTAAGAAGTAGAACAGCCATATTACCGGCGACTGACTAAATATCAGCTGGTAATTCTGGGGTGTTCTCGCCCAGGCTACCAGTTGGTATGAAGCCAGGCCCGGACACACGATACCACATCTAGATAGGAACATGTAAGTTCTTTGTTGAATGTTAGAATTTGTCCAAATATTTGTTTGTTTTTTTTTTCGCTGTTACGTGTTGTCGAGCTGTTTATGTGTGTAAAGAGCACTATAGATTTAGTGTAAAGCCATTTCAGTATGTTTATTTTTATTAAACGTAAATATTAAGGATGTGACGAAATTTTTGCTATATATAAATTCGCTCAGAATAATATTGATACACAATGAGTTAGTATTAAGAGCGATATTGCGCCTTACATATGTTTCCTTTTAAAGTTTCTAGATTAAACTTTTAGTTTTAAAGAGATCGCACTATAGTTTTGTTGTTTGTAATTGTATATTGAAGTAATAAAAAATACTTTACATATGATTTGAATTCTAATTTTAACCTATATAAGTATTTTTTAGTAGATCTCCTAAATTACTAGTACATCCAAACCGTCCGTTGTCCTTATTAATGACGTTAATTCCAAGCATATTTCATGCAGAACTGTTTGTAGGTAATAAAGGTAGCTACAGTTAAAAATTATATTATAGGCTTAGCATATTACAGTCAAGATCAGCGCTTCTGCCTGCTTCGGTTTAATCTCATTTGGTAACTGTGAGGTTTTCGAACGCAGCGGCCGCTGTCAGCTGTCACTCTGACAGATGTCACGATGACAGGGGCGCGGGCCGCTCCACACTCAGATTACCATATGGGGTTTGACTGAGGGTAATGGCTTCACATCGTGACGTCCTGTGTTCTCACCATATATTTCTTTGCGCTTTTGAATTTTAGTTCTATGTTTTGTTTGTGTTGAGATTTTTATTATTGTTGCCGTTAACGTCCCTTGGCAGATATTGGTCTTCACATACAAGGTTTTTTTATTACTGTTGGTTTACGATGTAATTTTCGAGACAATAACAAACATCTCAACATATCGCATTATTTCTGCCTTAAACACATGCAAGTTTATGTCTTGCGCACATTGTTTTGTTTTAGCATTGTTTTTTTGTGAATGTTTTAATTTTATTTTTGTTGTTTATACTTATTTTGGGTATATTTATCACATATATTTAGAAATAATGAATGGTTTTATTAAAACGTTAAGTAAAATATAAATTAACGTCTAATAAATATATCCAAAGTAGATGATGTTTGTTTATTTTGAATGTCTCCGCTGTAGAAGAGTAGAAAATTAGAAGACTTCGTAGATGCCTCATTGTCTCTGAGTATTACTTCAGGTACTGGTGGATATAGAAAATGGGGGACGGAGGTCGCTCACACTTGACAAAAACGTGTAAAAACCGATCCTTTTAATTCGCTAACATTATGATCGTCTGGATCTACCAAGAGGATTCCGTCAAATCCTAATGTTTGTTCTGACTATGACTGTGTATAAACTATTATAGTCATCGTAAGAAATAAACTACATTTGATTCATTTACAAATGTTTTATTACTTACTTGCTTCGTAAGAGTGAAGTATATCTTGAAACATTTCTAACAAGATACGATGTAGCTTATTTAGACGATACAATACTATGTTCAGTTGATCTAAAAGAACATTGTTTACAGAACAAATCATATTTATAGTTTAGTGAATTAAAAGTATTTTGTTTCAAACCAACTTCGTTTAGTTATAAGTGCTTGAGCGGCAGTCGCCCCCTACCCAGTGACTGAATAATACTTTGAGATCGTGTGCGCAGGTCAACGTGCTACATTCGAAGATGTGTTAGCTGCATGGTAAGAGTAGAATATAGTTTATTTGCTAAGTTTTAATGTACTATATTGTGCTACTACGTGTAATGTTATAATCATGTCTTATTATATCCGAGTTTGATAATAAACCGCATTATAAATTCTCATTTTACTAACTTTACATGCTTTCTACCATAACTACTTGATAATAAACGAGATTTTTATTAGTATTATCGTGGTTATATTTCTTAAAATAACTCCAGTTTAATTTAACTATCTCTCTAACATAAATATTAAATTGTACATAATCTTAATCACATCAAATTATATTGAAGTCCACTGCTGGACATAGGACTTTTTACGATTTCTAACAAAAATAGTCTCCCAAAACCCACAATTATATACACAATTTTATTTTTACAATGCTATTGAATTACAGAAAGCCACTGCATTCGACTAATGTTGAAAGTACATTTTATTATATTAAAATCTAGAGATTTTTACACGCAATGCTAAATTCTAGGCATTAATTTCTAAATTATTTAGGTATTTTGTATTGACTTTTTCTTCATCCAGACCATATTAACACCAACTCTAACTGCTTTTCTATCTCTATGCAGTGAGAACTCTTCAGACATCAGTAGCAGCAGCAGAAGAGAGATACTACAACGCCATATCAAACCAGCAGGACAAGGTTGACAAGAACCTGGTAAAGAACCTTGTCATCAACTATGTGATGACTGCCGTTGGCAATAATACAAATAAGTAAGAAAATTTTGTTTTATATTTTTTATACTGCTACGGCTTCAAGCGTACGTTAGGCCCGCTTGATGCTAGGCGGTTGCTGTAGCCAATAGTCATATGATTAGGAGAATCACTTGCATGTGTGATAATCTCTTATCTCAACACTGTAGTCCCTTAGAAAAATGATGGCGGACAGGCATTATAAGCATATATATTCTTCTAGATAGTTTAAGATATTGAACTCTGCCGAACGACCAAGGCATGGAATTCTCTGCCAAGGCACGTGTTTCCTTCTTCCTTTAATCCTGGTTCCTTTAAGCGGGGCGTGAAAAAGCACCTTCTCAGGCCGTCAAAGTAGAGACCTCAACATCGCCTCGGCTGCTATGAGGGCGGTGTGGAGGCCACTGCTCTTAGACCACATGACTGCTTACCATCAGGTGGAGTGTGGTCATTTTGACGAGCAAAATAAAAAATAAATAAAAAAACTACCAAACGCTATTAATTTTCATTTTGATTACCCTTCCTCATAGTTCAAGCTATCTCCGTACTAAATTGCATTCAAATCAGTTCAGTGGCTTGGCTGTGAACGTGTAACAATCAGGCGCAGCAATTTACGCATTTATAATATTATTCTAGATTCACATTTAGGTGATTCTGGGTATGCCGTATATCGTCAATATTTAACGAACCTATCATTTCCAGAACGCAAGTTCTACGAGTTTTATCAACTGTCCTGGACTTCAATCAGCAAGAATGTGAAAAGCTGGGCCTGGTCCGCTCAGCGAACACCACGGACAGCCTGGCGGCGGAATTCGTGAAGTTCCTGCAAAACGAGTCCCGCCCGAGGGCAGCGTTGCCGAACATGATGACGCTTGGACAAGCCAGCAGTAGAAGCACTACTCCCAGCTCACGCAAAAACTCTACTATATGTAAGTTAAACTATAGTTTTAAGAAGTTGACTGGCTATACGGTTTCTCCAGAAGGAGGAGGCTTAGGCAAAATCCTTCCTGATAGTTAACAGAAATCTTGGTAGATGAACGGTTTTCCTTATAGAGACCTTCCTCTATTTAATGCCATAATTATACATTTTGGTCTTCCGTTAGCTTTAATGTTGAAGATTTTGTCTAGCCTCTTTGCTTCTCTAGGTCGTAGCGTGCTTTTATGTAGTATAACATATCTCAATGAGTGGGCTAACGCAAAAATATTTAAGCGTTAGTTAGATCACTTAACCAATTTATTCATCTAAATAATTAACATTTCTTTATTGGTCAAATCAAATAAAAGGTATGTATTTTCATTTACAGCTCAACCAAGTTTCCAAACAACCAAAACCGGTCACAGCCGCAATCCGTCAACCGGTTCCAACAACCTGCTGTTCACCAACATTGATACCATAGACACAGCATCGCAAAGGTCCAGGGATTCAGATAGAACGGAACCTAAAGTCATGTCTCCAAGCCTTGACACTGGGATCAACCAAACCAGGAATACTGAAGGAGCTATTCTTAAATCTGTATTAAAAGACATGTGATTATAACTAATTTTGTAACCGCTTGTTTATATGAGGCGTACTGTTTGCCCGCCAACTGTGAGTGGCGTAATATTGCCCCGCGCTGATAGTCGGCAGCTGATATTTTTCTTGAAAATTCACTGTAAAATTACTCCGGCTGAGGTTAGCTGCATATTAAAAGGTGATTTTTAATAGTAATTATTTAATATTGAATTAGTTTTAGACCATAATAACTATAACGAAAAATAATAAGTTTTAAGTATTAGTAAATTTTTAGTAGACTTTTTCATTTCTTTAGTGACTCACCTGATGGTTAGCCATTACCGTAGCCTATGGACGCTTTCGAGACAATAAAATATCGATGGCAACATAGTAAACGTTGCTAATGCTGTAAAAAGAGGTCTGGAAGGGCAAAACGAAGAAGAGATAGATATGTGAGCCCCAGCATACCTACTCACCAAGTGAAAAGCAGTAACACTGCTACTTATATAACGCCGGTTGCCTTTAAGAGTGGTGTTTCTCAAGACAAGCAGGCTCGTACATACCGTAAAAATATACATACATTGAATGAAAAATAGAGTAATCAAAAGTTGTTCTATTATGGATATTCTGGTTTAACCATTTGTAAATGTTCTATAATTATTCATTCATATATTGAACGACACATTTTTGTTGCTCGCGTCAGTTGCCGGGCATACAGTACTGTAGATATGAGTGTTGTCTAAACCTGTATTATTATGAAAAGCCTCATACAACAGTTGCTTTGTTCTTAAATGGTTTGCTTTTGTACCTGAAGTGTGCAGTAATTGAGATAGGGTATCAAGTGACACAAATATGTGTGCGTTATGCTGTTAAATGTTATAACTTACTTTCCCATGTATGTATGTATGTATCTTATAAGCACTTATTAATAAATTAAAATTAATAGGAAGGTATTACAATAATTGTTGGCGTGACGCATGCGTGTTTTTTTTTAGTATCGCCTGTTACCCTATTTTAATTACCGATCGTGTCTATAATCGCTTAACATCCGAAATGTTGATGACTTCACATAATTTAAATATCCATTAATTTTATTAAGGCTTCGTGGGTCACGTTGGATAAGTTTGCGGCTGGTCTCAGGTTTGATGGACCGGCCAAGTGCATTTCGGATTTTCGGTCACAGAAAAGAAATGTGGCAATAGACTTGTCTATTATATAAGACTTAAATCATTATTGAAATTATAAATCTCTTACTACCCCATTGGGATGCAAACGTGAGTCTAAGAACGTATCGGATTCCTAATAAAACAGCGACGTAACTCAAAATTTGAAAGTAAGGCAATTTGAACTCTAATTGTGGGACTATAAATTATAATATTATATTGGTGTTAAGTAATTGAAACAGAGTTCAAATTTGTTTACTCCAAAATACTCAGATCAGTCTCTGTTGTATTAAGACGTTGTATTAGTTGCGGTACGGTAAAAGTAGTGTTTAGTTAATACTTTGGTAATATAAGTCAAGCGATTTAATAACGGAAAGTAACATACCTGTTGGAGCCATAATAAAATTAACCCAAACGATTTTAGTTATTATTGGCTTGTTATCACCAACTTTTTATTTGATTTAAACTGAATTACATAATTATATACTCAGTTAATATTATTTAAACCACTTAAATTGTCAATTTTGTTGCATTTGTGTTTTTATTGGCATTTTACACGTCACACTGATTTTGTTTTTATGTTTTCGGATTAAATTGGGTTTAGCTGGACGACTTATTGGATACTATATGTAGTAATTTGTTTGTTGTGAGCCATTAACGGACCAATCGTCTGCGATATTACAAATGTCTCGATTTATTTAAGGTTAGTTTCATTACGATTTTTTCTGATTACGTTTCTAGTTCTTATAAGAAACTCTAAAAAAAGATCTATTTTTTCTTATTGCTTCTATTTTTAACAACAATTATCAATAATTAAAGCAAATTACTATAACAAAACTACTGTTAGTTAGGAATGTGTACAATGTTATTGTGAGATGAGTATATTTTCACCAATACAATCAAACTGAAGCTTGTCAGTAATCTAACCACGCTCTGCTACCAAAAATTATGTATCATTCAGTGCTAAAACCTGCTAGGAATTTGTTTGACTAGTGGAATAGATATCTTCTAGCCCGATCTAGCAACAACAGTGAATGTACTCAGCCACGATACATGGCGTGTGATTAATAATATTAAAATTATGAGTTTAAAATAATGACTTGCCTTAATATGTCCTTCAGTCGACGGGCTGTAAGTCAAGTTGGGTTAGCACAATTGAACAATAAAGCGTATCCGAATTATAGTCAACAAGCTCACCCCAACCGAAAACAGCTCCCTCGCAGGCGGGCGCTCTCAGCACGCCGGCAAGGACACATATTTCATAAGTTCACAATAGACACGACAACGTGTGGTGCGTGATTACAATCCAACATATCCAATTTCTAAAGATTCAACAAAATTTGGCGTGAGTATCCAAAGCGGCCATGTGTTCCAAGGTTAGGTCCAAGTTCAAGTTCCAAGTCTTTTATTTCAAGTGACATTTTTGACGAATCGTTTTACTCTATGATTTCCGCGTAAACGGTGTAAACGGAAATATGTGTGAAAAGTGGCAAAATTACGTCTCGGATGGAACAATATTCTATGCCTTTTTAATATCCAATATGGCGTCCAACTGTCAACTACAAAATGTAAACACGCATTTAAATTCCTTTATGTTCAAACAATTAATATTTTTTAAGTTTTGCAAATTTCGTTAGTTTTAATAATGTCTGTATAGTTTATTATTTTGGTGCCTTATTATCGATTAGCTGATGATCAATGAGACAATATATTTGCTTTATTTCAAATTCAGAACATCGTGATTTCATTAAGCCGGGTTATTTCAAATTACGATCATGCTGACAAAACAAATACTGTCATTTAACTTTAAATCATATTTGAAAACTTGAATTTGGAATGTCTTATTTTGCGGTATTTTCTATGTTTACATAATGATACAACGACATGCATTTTGTTTCTATTTGCACAGATCATACTAAGGGCGACAGGCAAAGATTTGAACAATGATTTTTGTGAGTCAGATACATATTTGAAATCAGAAAAGAAGGTATGATGTCCCGGGTCGGGCAAAGTACTATCGGATTTTCTGTCAAGAAATTCTCCATAGACGCCGCGCCGCTCGGTAATATGCCCGGTAAATGGCTATAGGCTCGCACCCTACTAAAAGAGATCTAAATTATAACTCGTGAATTGTGGATTTAATACACCCGTGCCTACCCCTTTGGGGATGTACAGGCGTGTGTCTATGCATGTAAACGAAAACAGAAAGATCTTATTTCTAATATGTATGTCTGTAAACCACCTAAAAAAAATCGCTTTATTTTTTTGTTAGTCACCGATTAGTATTTTATTTGAAAGAAAAGAAATAAAGAAACATTATTTATTTTGGCACACAAAACATGAAGAAAAGATATTGCTTAACTTTTGTTCAAACAGTCAGCAAAATAAATCGCGATACACAATTACGAGATTTTGAAAACTTCTATCTTTCAACATTATAACAAATATTAGTTTTTAATAGCAGTAATAGTTAATTTAATCATAGTTCAAAAATGAAGTAAAATTATTAGGTTTTCAAATATTAAAATACATTTAAAATTTGTAAAATTTTCAGCTACTTATGACATGACTGTGCCATTATTTTAATTTTTTCATGACAATTTAAATTAAATAACATAACATTTTTGTGAACCACAAATATTTGTTCCGAGTCTAGGTGTTCTTTGTGTCCGTTGTTTGAATGTTTGTAAAGTCCCCCGCGACACAGATATATTAAGTCCTATTGCAGGAGCCGACTATTAGAAAAATTATTTAATTTGCAAAAATGCTTTCTTTATCATTTTTTATAATTATTTGGTCATCAGCTATAAGCCTAATAAATAAGTTGTATAGAATTTGTACATTGTGTAATTAAAATGTATCGTTTTGTTATGTTCAATTAATTATTGTGATTTATAATGAAATTATCGTATTATTAATAATTGTAATAGTGTCACGGTTCTGTACAAAAGTGTAGTATTATAATTAATTTTATCTATAGTTCAATAATGTGTCTTACTTTTAGATTATATAAACTCTTTTCTATACGTTTAAGTAACTAGAAAGCAATATATGAAAGACTATTATAACATTAATTTACTTTACGTTAAAAGCAAATGACAAGAATATGGGTTTTATAATAATTATGTGGTTATAGAATACTTTTGTTAATCTTCAGGTTTTATAACATATCTGACGATTTTTATGAAAATTCTGTTCTTGTAATTTTTCTGTGACACATACAGGGCTAATGGAAATACGTCTACACAACTTCAGACTAAAGTTAATTGATACAAAAATGTTCTTTTTAAAAAAAGATATACATATGTATTTTCCTTTTCATTTACTTATTTGCATTCTCAAGCTATTAGCATGCGCTACAACATATATTTCAATTTCAAAAGGCCTTTGATTACAATTATACATTCAAACGAGCCAGAGAAAACCAAAGCATATTTTACAGCGGCTTTTTTATTTCTTTATAAATACCTATATTGGAATTTTTCCTTGGCTTAGTGGTTGCGAATTGTAATAACCCTCTCGTATGCTAAAGCGCAGACTGTTTTGAAACACAATGCTTTTTTTATTATCTGAGATTCTGCGAGTCAAAAGTTTCAAATCTAGAATTTTCTAATCTTTAATTTTTGTAGTTGTTTCAAACGTTGTGGTGTTAACATATTTCCATTACCTCTAAATATATACTGACAATAATTTCCGCTATTAAACAAGCTTCTATACCATATCAGCAATATTAATTTCATCTATCCAATTAAAAGGTTGTGGTCTATTGTCTGACCAATATGTAATGTCACAAATTATGCATGGAATCATCGTTAGAACGAGTCAGGGATTGCGTGGTAAGGGGTAAGTGAACCAGGAAGAATACTTGACAAAAAATCACTGCCTATAACTTTTAGTATTAGTACTACACTGACTCACTCTTTCCTGGAGGGGTAAGCGGAGACTACTAATTTCCACTTGCTACGATCCTTGTATACCTCTCTTGCTTACAAGGATATAATGAAAGCGACAGGAGGAAGAAGGATACACTAGGATCGCTGCAAGGGGAAATCCGTAATGTTTCCTTCATTGCCAGAAAATAGGTATACATGTATATTCTAAGTTAGTCAAAATAAACACTAAAATAAAATGCAAAATTATATATTATACTACATACAACTTAACTTGTCATAATTATTGTGTTATTCCCCCATACCACGATATTCCTACTCGAGCGATAACCATCGCGTCGTTGCTATAGCAACGTCGACGTTACCATAGCAACAGCGACAGTTCCCATAAAAAAGCGGATTTAGTTACAAATAATGCTAACACTTTTGTATTCCACTGTTATTTTAGATAAATATTGTACATTTTAATTTGTGAATAATATAATGCTATAACGCTCCTACACTAATAGTATAGGCAGGCTAATCAACTGTATTCCTTTCGTAACGAGGTAATAAACGAAATGATTGAAGTATACTTTGTATTTTCATATTATAAATATCCTTAATATAGTGTTGCAAAAAAAACCGAACATTTCAAGTTCTTCGACTTAGTAACGAACGGTTATAACTGAATTGGAAATGAAGATAAAGTCAACCATGAAACAGGATTGGAACCCGTAACTCCAGCATATCTAGCCATCACTTTATCAACTTAGTTATTGATGAAATTGTTTCACACAGGGATGTATTTAGCTGTAGTAAGATACCTTTCTATCTAGGCTACCTTTCTATGCCATTCGTCCGGTCTTCCAAAAGTCTCCTCGAGCGTCGCCATAAAATATTACCTACCATGATTTTATGCTTAGAGATTACTCTCTCATTGGTCTCGGATCATAAGTTTGCACCTTTTGTAAAATCCTGAGTGTAATGGCCAAAATGTTACTGGGTCTTTGTGGCTTTTTTAAATACCAGCGCCAGCGTAGCCATTTTTTTAATACTGCGACTTAAGGACAGTCGCATTGGCTGCACATCACAGGTGTAAATATCTTTTACGGTCACAAATGTGATTTCATTTAAAATGCAGAGCTTTGCCATCAAAGCTTGTAGCATAAGTTTATCACTAGATGACCATCAAAGCTCTGCATTTCTGCGCCAATCAACAATCTGCGCCAATCAACAATCTGCGCCACTTACCATCTAGCAGGACAGATACTAATCCGTCCTGCTAGATGGTAAGTGGCGCAGATTACGAACAAATAGATAGTCGGTTTAAAACAACGCGCTGAAACCGACACGCACATATAGACTTGTGCATTCACTGGTTTTGGATCAGGTCGGGTTATAAGACTTAGGTTTCGAATCCTCAGATTTTCTGTCAAGAAATGCTGTCTAGAACTGTGCCCAGTACAGTAATAGTCCGTCTCTTGTTACATGGAACTAAAATTTAAGTTGATGAAATGTGGGTGTACTGAAGCGAGTCTTTTAACGTACCTATTTTTAGGTCCTAGGAGCCTTTTGTCAGCGGCACAGTTTTAAACTACGTGTTACAGATAATTTCTTTACAGAAAACCTCAATAGAGCTTTGCCCGAATATAACCCGATACATAAAGCACAGCAGTCGCATTTACAACCGCTGTACCACCCACGCTAGCAAAGTCGATAAAAAAATATCGCACTCGATATCTCGGAATCGGCATTTGCGCACCGCGTTTTACTTTGCACTAATGTGTGGATGAAGCAGTCGTTAGGAGTCATACACTGTTATATAGTGCCACAAACATAAATATAGTTACGTAGATTATACTGCGAAGACTTCTAAGAAACGAATATGGATATCATAGGATAGGAAAACAAATCGATGGATATGCCTTTGTCAAACAATAGAAACACATGCACAAGTACCTACATATGGTTCATGCATACAAAGGATTAATTATTTAATAGGTTGCTGTATATAGATTCTATTATATTTTTTAAACCTCTACAGTGGTAAACTAGTGGTTCTTCCACCACTTGATGGTGAGTGTTTAGGGTCCAGCGTCCTTCTTAAAGAAACATGGTCCCTTCTAACCGCAGAAACACATCACGATATGTCTGGTTACGATATTCTGTTGCCTTCAACAGTCGTGATGGTCCAGTTTATGAAATTTCATGATTTAGCAGGAATAACACAGTGAAGGAACGTGGCGTATGTCCCTCTAACCCAAAAAGGGGATCCTTGGACGACGCTAAGTAATCACGCCTGACGTGCCCGACAGTTAATGTTGAGAATTTGTATCTATAGAATAGAAGCTTGTAGTGTAAACTACGCTTGCGTGATTCGGGTTTGTATGGTGTAGTGTGTAATTATGTACAGCGTCATCTCTTGTCGTATGTCGTAACTTTTTCGTCTGTATGGAGGCGCTGCCAGACCTCTGTCGCTAATATACATTTTCATGTTAAATAATTAAGTATTTTAGCTGAGCCCCTGTCTAAAGCAGCTATTTTAGTTTATAAGATAATCGATAAGGTTTATTATGAATAATTAGTAAGTTTAGGATATGATAGATGTCAGCACATGTCTGTAGTTACGTTGCGTTAGCCAGTGGTTATTCCTATTAAGTATTGAAAATATAACTAATAGTAAAAGTATACCAATGAAAATGGCGTTAATCTAGGTATATAAATACAGAAACCATGATCGCTAAAAATTCATTAGAAATTAGTGTAATTTAAATCAAACGACGATCGATCATTAAATAGATTTTACATAAAAATTGTCATTAATTATTTGTTTAGCTCCAACGCGTTACTTTTATAAAAACTTGTACTATTGTCCAGGATTGCAGGACGAGCATGCCTTATCCTTCGTTTCACTGTTCCGAGCAAAAAAACATAGTAATGAACATAACACATCAAGTAATAAAAGTATGGCATGTGACGTCACTGTTGTGAAACTCAACGCCTTTGATATAATTATAGTAAGTTTGATTAGTCATGGGCTGAAGTTATATTGTGGCGCAATCCTATGAACTAATACCATGCATAATATAGCTACATGTCATAGAAAGTCTCACGCCTTAAGTATCTGCAAAAATGTATGCAGACGTGTATTATAAAAAATAAAAATAACTCAGCTGTTATTTTTTTTTATTTTTTATGTAACTAATGTGGCAAACAAGCATACGGCCCACCTGATGGTAAGTGGTCACCGTAGCCTATGGACGCCTGCAACACCAGAGGCATCACTTGCGCGTTGCCGACCCTTTAGAAGGAGAAGGAGCGGTATGGGGGAAAGGGGATGATTCCTATTTTGTGGAGGCTGGGGTGCTGAATGACTTGAGCATTAACTTATAATGAGCTTATAATGTATGTAACATTAATTTGCTTCGAGTTTCTTGGCGAGCTGAACCATTCTGTCATTGTTTGTGAAGAATATTTTCTTGACGAGCGTTTTTGACCAGAGCGTTCGCTAGAACGATCATAAAAATTTTCGTAGCGATGTTTGATTCTATACTATACTTTTAATTCATAAATAATATAATAAAATATTTAATAATAATTTTATTATTAAAACGTTGGACTGCCACGCAGAGGTCTCGAGTTCGAACCCCACGCACGCATCTCTGACTTTGAAGTTAAGTGATTAAATAGTTAATTATCGCTTACTTTAACGGTGAAGGATACCATCGTGAGGAAACCTACATGTCTAAGAGTACTCCATAATGTACTTGAAGATATGTGAAGTCTGCCAACCCGCACTAGGCCAGCGTGATGGACTATGGCATCACTCTACTCACACTGAGAAGAGGCCCGTGCCCAATAGTGGACAGTTTAATACAGGGCTGATATTATATAATTTTATACATTCATAAATAAAATAAATTCAAATATGACATTGACATTTACATAACATAATCTAAGCATTATATAATTTTAATTATGGACATTTTAAACTCATATAGTCTAGTAGGAAACCGTTGGACTACTGCGCGCTTTGGGATCGACCTCGAGACCTGTGCTTAAATGGACAGATGAACCACCAGATACCGGGTTCGATTCCATACCACGCACCTCAAATTTTTCGAAGTAGTGGAGTATAAGACCATACTCCACTACTACTAAAAGTTACGAGAGTACGCGCCGCAGTTCTCAGTGTAAGAAAGATAACTTTCTTACACTGAGAACTGAGGCCCATGACCAGCAATGGGCTAGTTAAATACAGGGCTGATATTATTTTATTACTTATTGTAATTTGATTTAACCGACATTTTATATGTCTGCCCTTAGGTCTCTATGACATCGCTTAGCATATATGCAAGCATTGTAATAGATTAAGACCATATGTACCCTATTTTATGTAAAAAAAAAAGTCTGAAATGTACCTGATAGGCGACAATAGTATAATTATACTATTATAACGCGACACTTGAAATATTTGACGAAATGTAGTGCATAATAACCCTCTGCTTACCCCTTCAGAGATAGCTCAGATGCGTGAGTTTATAAACGTGTATGTATACATCGTAATTGTTAAGGTATAGGTTTTTAATTGATTATATCATTAGACCACAGTTGCATTCGGCTGCAGTGTGGGCGCGGCTGCTCGGCTCTACGCCTTAGCACTGCGGTTCCAAAGAGCGTTTATATCACAAGACGAAACTCTTGAAACTATTGTAATGCACATGGATTACATAGTCTCATGGCTGTATGACTAAAGGGGTACGCAGGGGGTATTATAACTATTTAAGTTGCGCGTAAGCATGGCATACGTTTAAACATTTGTATCATCCATAAAAGAGCAGCGATAGCTAAGTGGGGAGACCAACAGACTGCAATGCAGAGGTCTCGGGTTTGAACCCACGTCGCGCACCTCTGACTTTCGGAAGATATATGACTTTTCGAAATTATGTGCGTATTGATTGACAATTATCGCCTGCTCCGTGCCTCGGAGAGCACGTTAAGCCGTTGGTCCCGGCTGCCATGAACGTCTATGGCAGTCGTTATTGGGAGAGTGTCGACACAAAAGATCCCACTGGGTCTAAGTGTCGCCGGTCTGCACTGACTGGCCTCCACATAAGATAAGATAAGCATGGCAAACTTATGGTATCGGACCAACAAGGCAGCCTAGCTATTCAGACTGAATAAAACGAGATGGGTGTAAAAAGCCAGGATTCAACCTCTTCGTGTTAAATGTACATCATGTAGTAGTAGTAAGTAGTAGTAAGTAATTTTATTTTTCAAAATATAGGTACACAAAATACAGACAAATATTATAACACAGCAAAAAGCAAAAAAAAGTACATACATAATGGTTGGTTTGCGGTTAATACCTCAAACCAACCCTGATGTTATGTGGTAACCCCAAGTGACGCCCGGACGTACATCAGCTACCCTTTAACAACTTCCACATTCAAAAAATAAAAGAAATAAAAAATACATACGTAAGATATAAATTATATATATAAATTAAGATATATATAAATTATAATTGATGAGTATGTAATTGATATATATCAAATATAAATTAAATAAATTGGTGCAATAGTATAATGTATATAAATTTAATATTCAATAATAATAATAATAACCTACTAACGGTTGCCATTAACGGTTTAGCGATCCATGTGACCTTTTGACCTCTATATCTCGGGGGTCTTTTGACCCACAGGGCCCATATTCAAATCCGACCGAGGTATGACCACAAGATGTCTGCAGACCAAGTTACAAGTCAATCGGTCCAGTGGTTCCGGAGTTATGCCTGTCACTAACAGACAGACACACAGAACCACGTAGTGTTTTCGTAACGTTAGTAGTTATACTACTACTACTGGAGACTACACGACCGGCGTAGTTGGTCACCTCGACACTGCTCCTGCGCCAAGTGTTATCGGTTCCAATCCCACGGGACAAAACTTTGTGCGATCCACAAGTATTTGAACTTCTTCTTTTCTTTCTTTTCGTGTGGTTAGTGGCCAAGCCAAGTTGTTCAAGCCGCCCGTAGGCCTCTGACATGGCTTAACAACTGCTGTCAATTTGACAACAACCGGGACTTTTTACGTGCCCTCCGAAGCACGGAGACGCTCAGGTGAAGTACCACTAAGCGGTCACCCATCTATAGACTGACCGCACCCAACGTTGCTTAACCTCGCTAATCGTTTACCGATCTGTGAGTTATTTGTGTCCGTTGTTTGAATATTAGTTAAGTCCTCCGTGACACAGGAATTTTTCCTACCGCAGAAGTTGTCTTAAAAAAACACTTGAAAACATTTAAAAAATAGTGATTACATAGTCTCACGCCTGTGTCACTTGAAGGGTAGGCAGGGGTGTTTTTATTCACACAAGCGTGTGTGTTTAGTTTTGCGCTAGATTGAGAGACGTTGATTTCAAAAAATTTTCTGTTACGAAACGATTGGTTAAGTTGGAAAATTGTCTTCAGTTTAAAAATGCGATTTAAAATCTCTTACTCAAATGTTTTTAACCGACCACATTTTCTTTTTTGAAAAGGCAACTCCCCCTCTATTACTAATTCCTGTATCGCGGTGCATTAAAAAAACGGACACAAGTAACACACTCGGCAACTATTTGTGGAGCACACAAGTTTCTGTCTTGTGTGACGATCGAATCCACAACACTCGGCAAGGCGAGATAACTATTTAAACCAGTACGCCAACCGAGTCAAAATATATCAATAACGAACCTATATCTAATTGCAAATCGTATCGCAAGCCCTAAAAGCCTTACATATAGCGAAAACATTAAAGTAATTGGTATTCTCAACAACTGAGCGAGGTGCGGCCCGAGGGAATTAATAACACGCTCCTTATCTACCTAATATACTAACACATTCAACTAATAGATCGTCAGATATGAGAGTAATTAGTTTTGTAAAAATGGCGGGAGATGACCTCATTTTTGGTATAGACTACCGTCTGTAATTAGTTTTATTTATGAGAATAAGGGCAACTCTTTATGAAGATGGCTTCATATGGACGTCGCAGTAAATAAACCTTGTTGAAATTAAACTATTGTATACGGATATTATCGCGTTGTTTATTTGACACTTTATTACATGATTTAGAAACTGTTACACTACTATTACTATTAAACGTTACTAATTTTTAAGCTAATTAAATTATTGAAACTATTTATATTTGTTTACACTTTCCCTGACGTTTCGGTTGCTTTTCAGCAGCCATGGTCACGGCGAGACACGGTTTAATTTCAATGAACAATATTCGCGTAAACAGAAAACAAAATAAACCTTATGTTGTGTTCCTGTGATGACATTTCTAGACCTTCTAAAGAAGATTGAACAGAGGAGCTCTCTTTTGCAAATAGTTTAGTGACAATGTATACAAATAAGTCCTTTCTTTCAGGGAGATTTTCTTTACAGGCAATCGGCTTTAGGTGACTAATATTGTGACGTGACAGCATTTTGCTCGGTGGGTAAGATTTAAGGAGGCGCATATTTCTACAGCTAGAAGCACAGTGAGCTTTTGTTTGGAAACGCCCAAATTATGTGTTTACACGGAACAATATCTTTCGAAGAGTCCAAATCTGCCAGAAGTGATCAGTTTATGTGAGAATACACCTGACTAAAACCACCCAAGAAGTGGTCAACTCTGTGGGTGTTCAGTTTGCCAACTGGTAGTGTCGAGACATCCACAAGAACGAGCGCACCGGTGTCACCCGCTGCACTTCTCGCGCTCGTATTTGCCTGACAGACTCTCCGAATGGCTCATACATATGTTACCTAATATACTTTTTAAGAGTGTGAGTGGCATCGTGTATGCCGTATGTTGTTGCAAGTGCTGATGCTACGGTAAAGGTTACTTCCAGGCTTATTTACCCCCTTGGTAACAAAAAGCCCATGTAGACAAGCAACACAAGACATTGAACATGTTCACATCAATACCCTAAAAATGTAAATGTGCCAAGTATTCGCCTCGGCTCAAGGGCGCCACGGTAGCCATGGAAGGGCAACGTAATGACCATGTTTAGTAAGCACCTGCTGATCGAAACATTATGCTTTAATGCTTATTAGTGTACTCGATGTTATTGCTGTTAATTTTATTGCTAGACTTATAAATAAGTGTAATATTTTGGAGAGAAAGGCTTTTGACTTTGGAGTTTGCAACCATGGTGGCCCATCCATATATATTAATAGACGCATCTATACACAGAGTTTGAGCTCATAAAATGTTATATCTACATAGATTCACGCTCTTATTTAAAAATATATTTCGACACAAAAGATCCCACTGGATCGAAGTGTCGCCGCCGGTCTGTACTGACTGGCCCACACACACAAGATAAGTTAATATATTTGCAGGAAAATTTACACACTGTCGCAATAATCCATAATATGTAGTTTATTGGTTTAAAAACATATATTTTAGTCAGTTTGTTTCATAAAAACCTAAGCTAAGTAAACACAAACTATTTGTAAAATAAACCTAAATGTCTAGATTATTCCGTGACAGATTCAAATATAATTTGAAGGACTTATGTAAACACTTATTTAAAAATCCATGCTGAGTTAAATTTAAATTAACTTTTAGAGAAATTAATATATTGTGCTTTTAACACGAAATAGCGAATACTTTACAGTACCTAATTATATCTCTTTAACACCAACGCGAAATGATAGTGAGCGCTATAAACAAAGTTATAGGCATTTCTCGACAACTTAATATCCTTACTATGAAACAATAAATTAATCAGCATATTTTGGTTCAGTGCGAATATAAGTCTTTCCCATATTACGTCCCTACATCCTACCTTTCACCTTCCGTATCCTGCCTAACCTAGCAACCTTCCTCGGGTCAGCAACGCTAGATGGACTTGTGACCTAAAAAGATCTACCGTCTTACCTTGACCAAGTCGCAGGTTCTACACCAAGTCTAAAAACAGTCCAAAACATACTTTTTGACAATTAAAGCATATTCACGTTTTCAAGTAATTTATCAATTCGCGAAAATAACTCGAAGACTCAAATAAATCAAGATTCAAAACCTAGGTACTCCTTAGAAACTACAGCCAACTAGGTATTTTCGTCTGAAAAGCTGTCAAGAGCCTCACGGCCGAAAAGTTATTACTTTCAATATATAGTACCCACGACGTGTATTAAAATCGGTTTACAAGTCTCAAGTACGAGTCGAGCATCCTTCACTGCCAAGGTCGGCGTATGTATGTGACCCTGGACACACGACAATTAGAATACTTACATAAGGTATAACTTAAAGAATTAATGTTGTAGCGAGAATAGTTTGGGTGGTAGAATTACAGCGGTTGATGGTGGGTTGTGATTTTGGGGTATATAACCGTGATTTTTTAAGTGAAAACTTCTAGCGGCATTGTGCACTTTTTTGTGATGGGTAAAAAATGTTAACTCGCGTCAGGAGACGTGACCTGATCGAACATTCGTAAGACGGAGGGAGATTTGTCAAACTCGCGTCAGGACACGTGACCTGACTGAAAATTCGTAAGACGGAGGGAGAATTGTCATGTTTGTGTACGATAGCGCAATAAATGAATATTGTATTTTACCACATAAATGATAGTAATTTTATACTGATAATTAAAGCAATTCGTGCAAAATTATTCTCTAACAATAATTTAATATTCAAGTTTTCACTTCTGACGGCACTCCCGGAGTGCAACCCGTTGATTTTTTACTATGAATCCAATAAAGTGTGCAGCTTTATCTGTCTGTCATTGTGTCCATAGTTTTTAGGGCTCAGGTCTACGACTTGGTTGCTGTCTGGTTGATTGGGAATTTAGTAGGTATATGTCTGCATAATTTCCAATGGTCTGAGAGATCACGTTACCTATATAGCTGATATTTCGGTATTTTATACATCGTTTACTTTTGCTGTACTAATTTCGGGCAACGCCTTATGCAAAAATCTCCAACCTACTTTACTAACTTCTATCATAGCTTATGAATCACTTTAATGTACTATTCCTCCATCCAGAATATTTAAATAGCACACTATAATTCATTCAACGGTGAAAGAAAACATGAGGAAATATGTAGGCTTACCAGTTTTCTATAATATTCTGAAAATTTGCCAAATTCCACAAGTCTATCACTGACACGTTGTCCAAAAAGGAATTAAAGATGGGATGAAAGCAATGCATAGGCAGGCATGTGTGTTTGAGCCTCTAGAACCGTCAGACATCGAGCGAAACCCAGTAATTGTGTCAACTCACACGCTAGTTTGACTCGAGAGGGTAAGAGTTTCTTATTTCAATTCAGTTTTTCTTCCTTTACCACAAAATTTTCTTCATTGTCCTATTTTTGTGAAACATACGTTCTTCTCTATTTCATTTAATTTACGTTCTTTTCATCATATTCAACTTTAACTAAAAAGCAGTCTACTTGACATTAATAAATATGCAAACTATACATCAGATAGTTTATTAATTTCTGCCGTAAATAGACAAATACAAGCAATATGTACGCCCAAGTGAAGTAGTTCCACGTGTAAGCCAGTTTAAGGTGAAAAGTGGCGTTCACGGTGAATCCGTAAATCAGAGATTTGCAAATTAGGTGCCACCGCGAGCCTCACAGTGATGCACCGGTTTGCGCCGCACTCGCCTTCATTGTGGCTTTTATAACAACATGAGTAAAGATATCTACATATTTCTAAGGTCCCAAATTTACTTTTTAAAATATAAAGGCATCTTAGCTATGTTACCAGTGATTTTAACAATGGATATCAACAACACATATATTCGGATTGCTATTTGTGGATCACAATATATTTCGATGCGATCATGGTTTGAACTCATAACATGCGTAGTGTTAAGGCGATTACTTATTATATTATTACTTAAACATGCAACAAAATTATAAGGTAGGTAAATGGGTAGTCTTTTTTAAATATTATTGCTATTTCAAAGCATTTTATTCCAAATTTTCAACATACATGATTATTTATCATTCTCTTGCGTGATCGTTATTAACAATTAACAAAGCAAACACTAAAACTCATAGCGACTAATGCTTGGCAAGGAATTAAGGCACCCAATACTCTGCGCATTGTACCTCAACTATTGCACAGCCCCGGCAATAAAAAAACATAAATCAAATTTTATTTACAATAACAAACGAAAATTTAAAATAAGAAACCTAACTTTCGTTTTGTTTTTCAAAAATAGATTTCCTACGTTTTCGCATCCGTGTTTTATTATAGCAGTAACTCTACAGCATAATATTTCTTGTCCTAATTTCAATCAGGGTGCTCGGATAATCGCCATATTCCACATACCGAACATGACATCGTAACCCCGAATGGCGTCAATAACACTAAAATCAGGCTACCGAACGCACCTTGGCGTAATTAAAAAACAAAATTATTCCACCCCACGTGATTAACAGCACACCCCATGCGCCCACCACCCATTCAACCCCCCATTTCTTCACACAATGGTCAGTTGTAACACAACTGCCTTGTAAGACATATCGTAGCCTTAGAAACTAGAAACAAAACAATAATAAACAATTGTTTTTTAACAAAATAATACACAAAATCTATTATACTAATAAAACACAGTGTTCTTAATATTAAAATGTGCAATTTATAGTTTTAAAAGTGATTAAATAATGCTAATAATATTCGCCATGGCCAAGAAACTGAAATATAACCTTCATACGTTTTTTCACAAGGAAACAATATATAATCTGTGCCATTAGTTTACATGTTGTGTGTGCGGCATTAAAATTCAAAAATGACAGTTCCATTACATTTTCGCGCCAGAAAATTAAAAATGGTGGTAATATTTATAGTTTATTACGTTTTTAAAATAAAATTGAAATGATGACTAATTATTTGTGTTATAAAATAAAATATTAGCAAAAATGTGAAGAAGTGACTTCAAATTAATGTTTTGTAATTGTTAAAACATATTTATGTGTGTGTTGTGTGAACTTTTATTGGATTTATATCGTAGATAAGTAAGTATTTAGAACATATAACACATTTTTACCAACTACACATTGATTTTAAACAACTAATCGTATTTATGCACCTTTGTTTGTTGTTTTAATATCAGTATTTTTAGGAATAAACCCCGACTTAAGTATAAGTTGACGTCTTTTCTATATAATTTACTGACAATTATATTAAGTTCGTTATTTGCATATTCTAAAGTAAATTACATTTATAAATATGTAAATAAGACATAAATTTAAATAAGGAATACTTAATAATAGAGGTAGCAATGGTGCCAGTATCAACTATTTTAACTTCGAACGATGTTTAGTAATATCTTATGTTTACGCGAAAGATTAACATTTAAAGTAAACTACTATGTAGTTAGCTAGTTATGTTATCGCATTTTAGGTATTATCTGGACAACTATTACAGCAGTCTATCCGCGGTGGCACATGTCCTTTTTTTAAAGTATATTATAATTGTTTTCCGTTTTTACCATAGTACAGTGCGCAATATGGGTCGGGACCCACTGGTCCCCTAACATTTTTCAAATTTTTTTTTTATTTCCTTGTTGGCCGACGAGTATGTGGCCCACCTGATGGAAAGTGGTAATCACTGCTTATGGACCAGCAATGTCAGGAGCCAGCAAAGCCGCTGCCTACATCTGCCTTTCGTCTCCCAGTATAAAAGTTGTAGATTCGGCCCCTACATAGGTGCCCATTGGTCCCCCAGTAGGAGACCAGTCAATATTAATTTATTGTTAAGGTACCTACTCGTCCCCTGGAATAAAAGTTATAGACTCGGCACCTGCTCAGGTACCTTTTGGTTCCCTGATAGAAAACAAGCTGTATTATCCGGAGACGGCATTATGATTAATCTAGCATAGATTTTAGGCACCAATTTAATCAAAAGATTTTATTTAGGTAAAGCGCAATGATAATTTATTTTCTCATAACAAATGTTTGTACAGTATTGGTGCTTAATCTAATTTAAATAGGACAATTTGTGAGATACTTGTGCCCGAAATAGGTATTGGAATAGTTAAGTCTTGGGTGCCCCGTTGGAGGAAACCAAGACTTAATGATAAACTTATTATATATCATATAGCTAGCCATCCGCCCTAGCTTCGCACGTGTAGTACAAAAACTAAACAAATTATACACCTAGACCTTCTTCATGAATCACTCTGTCTATTGGTGAAAACCGCATAGAAATCCATTAAGTAGTTTTTGAGTTTATCGTGAACAGACGCGGCGTGGAACTTTGTTTTACTATACGTAGTGATATTGATATGATATACATACATGTCTCATGTGTACGCTTGCATATTATTATTTCAAGCAGGATAGGTAGGCAAAGTTGTTACAAATTTATAAAGAGTTGTCCATGGTAGCGCAGTCACGTTGATAACTTACTTTAACGTGCAAGACGGTTTGTGGTCATCTTGGCTACCCACGATGGATATTTTTTTACGGATAAGCGTGAGACCTCGTAAAAGTACTATAACTATATACACCCCACATACATACATATGTATGTGGGGTGTATATAGTTAGAGAGAGTATTCAATGGATGTCCATTACATATATACACATACATACATACATACATACTGAAGAGTTGTTCCACCTTATCCCGCCCTCCCCTTTCCTATCCAGAACAACGCGTGCTGGGCTCAGATGCCATCCTTACACGGTAGAGTCGACTAGAGCGCGTACCTACAAGTTTGGATCCTCATACCTCTGCCGAACGATCAAGGCATGGAATTCTCTGCCAAAGCACGTGTTTCCTTCCTCCTTCAATCCTGGGTCCTTTAAGCGGGGCGTGAAAAAGCACCTTCTCAGGCCGTCAAAGTAGAGACCTCGAGATCGCCTCAGCTGCTATGAGGACGGTGTATAATAAGTTAATGTGACTGTTATGCATGAGGGCTCGTGTTCGAAGTTCTAGGTCGAACATAGTATTATTGGGTTTTTCGGACAACATATTCTCTGTAACAGTACGGAGTCACCCTCGATTCTGTGTAACATATGACCACACTTGGCGAAATGCGGGTGTAATACACTTCTGGATTCCTTTGGAGATATAAACGTGAGCCAGTAAAATATTTTCATTATGTCAACTTCGTTTAAGATCCAAGGTCTATATTGCCGTCTGCGAAACTCATTGCTATAAACCAGAAGTTCAAATAATACTAAGTCCGTGTAAACCTTAGCAGTTAATAATGTCCTTCAGACCGAATTTCGGTCACGGCAGCCAATCTTAACGGAGAATGGTCATCTACGCAGGAGACGATATTATAGTGCACAAGTGTGTGCGCAAACTTATTACTTATTTATTTATTTTATTTACTTACTTACGCTAACTCTCATAATCGGATAGGTCGGCAATTCGACACGACTGGAGAGAAATCAGGCGTGGGACCAACGGCTTACCGTGCTTTCCGAGGCACGGGGGTGTCTAACACCGCCAACTTCCTAACTCCAGGCTGATATTGAGATTTCTTAACAGAAAAAGCGAATAACTTTTTTGTTGGCCCGATATGGGATTCGTATCCGGGACCTCTTGCACGGAGGCCTAAGCCCATACGATGGGTTGCAGGCGCGAGCGCTACGGGGCCTACGTGCTAATGATGAACTAGTATTTACTAAACACGAAGTGTGGGTAAAATTTGAAAGCAATTAGTTGAAACTGCAGCGTGGTGCATAGTGTCAATGTAGCCGGCCTTGGGGTTTAAATGAACAATACTTTAACATTTTATATTAATAAACACTTAGACCTTGTACTCTAATACGCATCACCGCTTGTATTCGAAGGGACAAACAGGAGCGTATTATTATTAGTTATTACTAACTGTTACCTGCTACTTCGTCCGCGTAGATTTTAACTAAAAAGTGTTTGTCTCCGCGGAAAACTATTTTATTTTCTAAAATCAATGTATGCCTATGTTACTTCTTATAACATCAGCTATCTGCCAGTGAAAGTCCCGTCAAAATCGGTTCAGCCGTTTCGGAGATTACCCGGAACAAACAGACAGACAGACGGACAGACAAAAATTTAAAAAACAGATGTTTTCGTGTAGGTACCTTATATACTTTCATACGCGTTAGATAAAAAGCTGTTATTTTGACATTACAAACAGACACTTCAATTTTATTTATTTGTATAGATTTAAAAAAGACCACTCCCGCACTAGGCATTAATCCTGTGTCTACTTACTTTGGTACTTTAATGTTTGTAACATTCAAACAACGGACACAAAATACACCCAGACTCGGAACAATGATTTGCGGATCACACTCGGTTTTGTCTCGTGTGGGATTCGAACACGAAGATTTTTTCAAGTAGTAAATAACAGCAGCATTCTTCTTACCTAAGTGGGATTTCAAACTGGAACAGCCGGGCTAGTAATCTTTTGCCTCACAGAATTCAGCCAGACGATATATTTTATATTTCTGCGACTAGGTAGAGTTTCCAGTACCCTTAAAGAGATTCTGTGTTGTCAGCATGGGACATATGTAACTTCTGTATAACAGCCCAGAAAATCTTTTTCAATGTTTCGAAAATGCTTCAACGGTACACATGGTTTAGCAAGTGTCTATAGACTACCCTCATTGCTTACCATCTGGTGGGCCTCATGTATGTCTACTACTTTATAATATACCAGCCCAGCTTATAAGCTGCCCACTGCTGGGCACGGGCCTCTTCTCAAAGAGAACGACTAGGCGATATTCCATCATGGCCAGTGCAGGTTGGCAGATTTATCATATTATCTTGGATAACATAATTTATTTCATCGTTAAAGCTAGTGATAAAAATAGTTTTAATACGCACATCAATTACTATATTTGGTAAGCACAGTTTAATTATTAAAGATAAAGATAATTTATTTGTCAAAAAACATGTGTTTACACTTAACATACAATGTTAAGCATGCAAGATGGAATAGAATTATAGGTCGTACATGTTTTGCCTATCAAGGCGTACAAATAAAAATAAATAAGTTACAATAGCATTTGATAATAATTATATAGTATTGAAATTATTGAGTATTTATGACAAATTGATTAATAATGTCTCGAAAAAACACAGGTTTAATTTTAATATTCAGATAATGGCATATTTTATAATAATAATGTAATTAGCTTTACTTAATATTAGTCATAAATTTTATCTAAAAAGTACTATTACTATACTATCACCTATGAAACTTATGCGAAGCTATATCTCTGGATGTTAGGCATAGCTTTTACATCTATTTTGCGCTAGCTACGTTCCAAGTCTAAAGTAATAAAAGAGAATCCCATTGCCATCTACCGGGCACATTCCCGAACACATTGAAAATTAGGCTATTGAACATTTTAGAAGAGCAAACGCCAATAGCACTGCTACCCAGGTCCATTTAAAAGGCTGCGAGCATAAGAAAACACATTTCATATTCTATTATAAAAAAAATCTTTCACACTATTTATTTGATCAAAACCTTCGTTGCAGGGATCCTTTCGAATACACGATAAACGAATACTAAATACATTCAGACTCACCACAATAATTTCTAGATGACAAAAATAATTGTTCCTTTTGGGATTCCAACTCACAACACTAAACACAGCGAGTAGCCTAACCAAATATTTCGCATAGAAACTAAACTCCTATTACCTATCTAATAAATGACCTACCATGGGGGCGCTGCTAACGCCTATGTCAGGGTGAAACAGCCAGTTTCACACCTCAAGCTTGTAGCTAGACGCCCTCGCCCCCTCGTATTGAAGCATCCATTAATCATTGACGCCTCTTGTGGCAAATATGCTTTTTAATAACGTTGCTGAAATATTACAGCGTGTGAAACAAGGGCATGTGTTATAAATATAACGTGTGTAATATTTTATACTAGACTGGGTTGAATATAATACATATATAGGTAATCTATGTTCATTTAGGAATGTACTTTTTAAATCCTAACTAATGTTAGAAATGCGCATGTAGGTAAGTTTGTTTGTATGTTACGCTTTCACACCTAAAATATTCAAGTCTCATCAAATTCGCTTACGAGTGACTGAGTAATAAACATTGAAAACCTTCAAATGATCTAGAAAAAAACTGCTGTTTCCAAGCGAACAAAGTTGCGGGCAAAAGCTAATCTATACTAATATTTATAAAGCTGAAGAGTTTGTTTGTTTGTTTGAACGCGCTAATCTCAGGAACTACTGGTTCGATTTG
This sequence comes from Catocala sponsa, assembly GCA_963564715.1. Lineage (NCBI taxonomy): Eukaryota > Metazoa > Arthropoda > Insecta > Lepidoptera > Erebidae > Catocala > Catocala sponsa. Next base: position 16,297,068 of record OY751351.1, on the reverse strand, counting down.
AAAAATTCTTTTAGTGTTGGATAGCCTATTTATCGAGCAAGGCTATAGGCTATATAACATCACGCTACGACCCACGGGGGCGGCGCAGTAACAATAAACGCGGTTGAAACCACGGGCACATCTAGTTTATAATATTAGCAAGATTCTATGTCATGACTCCTTCTTGATAAGATGGCAGTGCGGCACTTATAGCTCAAAGTTTCAATCTTCCATATATTTTTTTATGCTACAGTGATGAGCTACCGATTATTAGTCGAGTTGTTTTTCATAAAAACTAGCTGTGAATCTCTCCACATTCCTATATGGATGGCGCAATGGTTTAAGAAGTCACTGTGCACTACATCAAGTATTGCAGGTACAACACCCTACAAAAAGTCTGTGTTCCTCATCTAGTTTATCCGAGTCTGGGTGTTCTTTGTGACCGTTGTTTCAATGTTTGTAAAGTACCCTGCGACGCAAAGACAACTGCTTAAGACTGCGCCGAGCGTAAGACAGATAACGACAGAGCTCGTGCGGCGCATATTTAAATCGGCGCGTGGCCGCCATAATAAAATTGTATGGAGGATTTGAAGTGCTTTTTTGATAAATATGTATCTTTATTGTCAACCAATAAATTAAATATTTGGGACGGGCAAATTGTAATATAACTATTTATGTTTTGTTTAAGCTGTAAAATAGGATAGATTTCAACTGTTATAATCTAAAAATCACGTAATACGAGCTTACGTTTTTGTATTTTTCGTGCAAATTTACGTAATTTTGTAAGCGAAAATATTAATTATTTTAAGTTTTTTACACTAAGTAATTGTAAACACATTCATTGTTATGGGAAATGTATATTTTATATTTGTATTAAACAAAAATTGTTGATTTTAGTCACTTAATTGTGACTGGCTGTTTTGGCACATTTCGCTCGGTGCAGTCTTAAGTCAAAGATGTCATCTTGAAAAAGACAGAAAGGGAACATGATTTCCTCTCGTAACTCTTTCGTGGTCAACAACCTGCAATACTTATCCCATACAAAACAGCACTGAAATTGCATGATGTTATTATAATTTGGCTGTACAATAAAAATAATTATATAATGCATGCCAAGTATTGCGCTGCTACTTTAGTAAACTTTGCAGGATTGTTAAGTATTTTGCATTATTAATTTTAAACTGCAGTACAAAAGCCTCATTTTGTAAAATTATTTCTTTGCAAGCTTTTCAATTTACGATGCTAATAGCTGGGTGGTAGCGATAGGCTGGTGGTAGACGTTCGACTGCTACGCAGACGTCTTGAGTTCGATCTTAAGGCACACAGTTTTGTCGTTTCGAAGTTATGTGCATACTAAATAGTTAATTACCGCTCGCTGTAATGGTGACTAGGTAATAATCTAATGCGTCCCAGGTAGGCAAAGGTATATTACATACCCAAAGGTACTTTTCGCTAGCTATGGTTTTAAATACCACGTAATAGGAGCGATACATCGGGAGGAAACCTGCAGATCTGAGAGTTCGGCATAATGTTCTCGAAGATATTATTATGTGAAGTCTGTCAATTTGCACTGGGCCAGCATGGATGGCTATGGCCTTATCTTTTTAGCTCTGATAAGAAGTTCGTGCCCAGCAGTGGGACAATTTATATCTTTTCAGGTGTATACACGCCTGAATAAGGCTATTTATAGACACTTGTGTATTCAGTGTGTAATACAACTGCTTACCCCTTCAGGAATATACGCGTAAGAACGAGTAAGGAGGGACAAGGACCTCATCATCGGCTGCATTTGACCAGGTCAGGGATCAGACCTAGGTAACGAAGCAGCCGTAACAACCTGAAAACCTGAAAGACTATTTCGCAGTCAAAAGGAAATTCTACAAATCACCCCATCGTCCCTTGAAAAGGCATACTAGAGGTTAATTACGTTGAATGATTCCGCTGAGTCAGCAATCGTGAGTCACTGAACTTGATGTACACGTCGCGACTGGCCATAGCGTTAGCATCAACAAAATGATTAAATGTTTTTATCGAAAAGTAGATGTGATTCATTGGCATTAGAGGCTGTTGAAAATTGCGTGTTTAGATGCACGCAACTATGACGTGTAATGGTCGTTCGTTAATTCCACTATGCCGAGAGCTATACAGATCTCCACATATTATAAAAATGTATGATCTACAAATTATTGTCTTAGTAACAGTATTTTTTCCGAACCTAAGCGCGAGCAGGGTAGCGGGAAAATCTGCGTGTAGTCCACTAGACTGCTTTAGAGCCCTCTTATAATGTTGCACTTTGCTTGCTGACCGTACACGATTCGCTATCGTATGGGATCGATAGCACGTGCAGTGCGGTAGCTACGAAACATTATAAACAGCCTGTGCCACATCATCTGGCCTACTGAAACAACATCCATGCAATCCTGAGGTATCACTTTCCTTTCCTGGATGAGGCAGTGTTATTGGTTATTTCAATTGGATATTTTTAGTATAAGCATAAAGTAAAACACTTCTTCCTAGCCTTTTTCGACCGCATGGGTGTAGGCCTCCTTCAGTTTATGCCACTTCTCACTGTCTTAGGCGACTTCAATCCACTTCACTCCAGCTGTTCTCTTGATATCGTCATATCAACGCATCTGCGACCTTCCTTGTGGGCACTTCTCGCTCCATGGTCTTCACTCCACCAACACTTTGCACCATGAGCTCTGTTTTCTAGCGACGTGGCTTGCCCACTCCCACTTCAACTTTGCAACACGCTTAGTTACGTCTGTGACTTTGCTTTGTTGTCGAAGCCAGCCGTTTCGTTTGCGGTCTCTCAGTGTTATACCCACCAGTTTTTTTCAATAGCCCTCTGGGCCACTTGAAGTTTATTTAAAATCTCTTTAGTGAATACCCAGGTTTCAGCTCCATATATCCATCCTTTCAGTTCAACCTATGGAGCTGAAAACACTTGGTAGACGGCAATAAGCTTGCTTCAACGATTCCGATTTTGAAGTCATTGATGCTGCATTCTATGTTCCATCCTGGAATGCTGTCCTAATGCTCTCTCTGATCCTATCACAAATTTATTTATATATTTAAGTTTAATTAGAAAGACTACAGGCTAATATTACTAACTAAAGATTTATATCCACAAACAAATCAATAGGTGGTCTGAAACCAGGAGATCTTTAAGCTCAGTGAGTTACGAGTACGGCATTTTTCGGCAGCAAGATAAAAACTTTCATGATCCGCAAAAAAAATTGGCTCACCGTTTGGTCCTTTGCCTATCCTTTCAGCGATTAGGCGTGATATGACATCAAATTATGTTGTAGTGTTATAAAAGATAAAGCTGACCATGAAAACACTATGTTTTTTATATTAATGTAGTACACGATGGCATGGCGCCACGAATTAGACTGCAATAAACTCGTGATTGGACTTTGATACTGATCTAATGGTAGAAGTTTTTCGGTTAGAATTTATATGATAAGTTAGTTAATACGGATTGGTTGCTTGGATGACGAATTAATTGGTTGTCTTGCCATTTGCCACATGGCAAATGTTGTGGATTCAACCCTTAATTAGGATACTAATTTGTGTAATCCAGAAATGGTTGTGTCGAGTCTGGGTTTTCTTTGTTCATACAGTCATTCGCGACAGATTGTGCAGGAGTAGGCTATAAAAAATAAAATTGACTAGTTTCTCCTTTGTGCATTGAATTTCTTTTTTCATCTTGAGTATATGAAATATTTATTGATTTATTTATCCATCTCCCTTGTCGAGGAACAGGGTGTGATGTCACTCCAACACAAAGGGAGGATCCTCCAAAGCACGGAGACGCTCAAATGAAATACCACTAAGCGGTCACCCATCTATAGACTGACTGCATCCAACGTTGCTTAACCTCGCTAATCGTTTACCGATCAGTGAGTGCCACTGGCTATGAGCTAACCTAACCTGAACTAACTTACATTTATGCGAGCGAAGAGGCGTGCAAAATCTATTTTATAATATTACTGGCTTTTGGCCGCGGCTTCGCTCGCGTTAATTTAGAATTTGACAATCAATTCGGGTTGTACTCTGCTTGTAATAATATAATTCAATCATGATTCGAAAGACATGTGGCGCCATCTATTATCATAAGAACGTTATTGTTGATTTCCTCGGGAACAGTTTTTTTTTTCGGGATGAAAAGTAGCCTATGTCCGTTTCTGTACACCTAACAATGCATATGCAAAATTTCAGAATGATCGGTTCAGTTGTTTAGGCGTGAAAAGTTAACAAACAAACAAACTCAGTTTCGCTTTTATAATATTAGTTAGGAGTTAGGATTGATAAAACGCTCGCTGTACATTAGTACAAAGAAAAGCTTTCCACTATTAACACTCAACAAGGACATATGTTAAGTAAGCGAGGTCTTTGTGTCAATTAATAATAAAATGTCCTTACAACTTAGCGAAACTTATATTTTTATGCAAACTGATTGTTTCATACACTCTTGGGTTAAGAGTGTATGAAACAATCAGTTTCGTAAAGGCCACTTCTGTATCACGGAAGACTTAACAAATTCAAATAATGTATGAATGAATGAATGATCTCTTAGACACATACAGATTACATAATATAAGCAATAACATTTTAAACAACACAATGTGCCTAAAAGGCTCTAGCTCAGCGTAAGAATGAGCGACTCACGAACGAAAGTACGGAATAATAATAAAGTTGAAAGATTAATTAGATAATATATAAAAAAATAAAATACACCTCATAATCATAATATATTACCTAATGAATGAGGTCTTGGATTCGATTCCCATGTCGGGCAAACCTTATATTCTGATAATATTGGTTTTGTAAAATTTCTTGACAAACCAAATCTATACTAATATTATAAAGCTGAACAGTTTGTTTGTTTGTTTGGTTGAATGCGCTAATCTTAGGTACTACTGATTCGAATAGAAAGAAGAAAGAAAGAAATTTTCTTATTTCGTACAGAGTACACATAATTAATTAAAACAAAATAAACAAAAATATTATACCTATTAAAAAACAAAATGTGTATGCCCTCGCCGAAAAGGGTCACCACCTCAGCATAAGCTGCAAGCGCTGGTTTTCAGTTGGTCACCCGATACCGTGGCCGTGGTGCACGGACGGAGGCAATTGCTTAACATTACAACAAAAACTCAATAAATGTGGTTCTGCTACATACATACACAAGGAAAACGTATAGGGCATATTAAATTATGTTTATAAATTAGGTACATTTCGAAAATACGAGAAATGAGGTAAAAATAAAATACATCACCATCAAATAAATACAATTTAAGGAGGTGGGTGGGTACAAATAAAAAATAAAAAAGTCATTGCATAATAGGTACTGATAACACAATATTATGCGCAGAGTGAAACGTAAATAAATGAAAAATTATGTTAGTGCCGAATAGCTCATTTATCGGAGAAGGCTATAGGCTATATAATATCACGCTATTACCAATAAGAGCGGAGAATCAATGAAAAATGTTGCACAAACGGGAACCATTATCTTATGTGAAGCAGACAAAGTTGCGCGGGTTAGCTAGCATTTTATAATTGGTTATTCTATTAAAAACCTTAGCAACAACAAGAAGTCTGGAACTGTGCTTGGTAATCGGCAATAGACTTGCCCAGTTTCTTGGCACCTAAAACTTAGATTGGCGAAATATGTGTGAAATATTCTTCTGCCTACCCTATTACAGGTATAGACTTGAGACCATCTATGGATGTAATACCATTTGTGATTTTATAACACTGTGAGTTGATTAGAACTCTATTTTGAACATATATATAATATGTAACGGGTATTAACGCGACCATGTATAATGTTTACCTTTTTTAGGCTTGACGTTTCGACCAGGTTACACCGGCCGTGGTCACAAGCTGACTCAGTCAGAGTCAGGTAAACATTATGCATGATCGCGTTAATACCCGTTACATATTATCTTTATATATATAATTCTTCTGTACGTGTGTTGACAGTGATCTCCTCCTAAACGGCTGGACCGATTTGAATGAAACTTTTTGTGTGTGTTCAAGTGGATTCGAGGATGGTTTAGATATGCTTTTTTTTTCTTATCTTTTGTACAGGACAACGTCTGTCGAGACAGCTAGTATATATATATATATATATATATATATATCATGCAACGCGAAAGTTTAAAAGTCTATTTTGAATAGTTTTTATAACGATAATTAGTTGTATGTATTAGTTGAATTATTTATCTATAGGTACTTAATATTACAAAGAGGAAAGATTTGATTTTTTGTTTGCAAGGGTTTAACTCAAAAACTAATCATCCGATTAAAAAAATATTTCACCATTAGAGAGCTAATCACTGGGTGACATAGGCCATATTTTACTAAAAAAAAGTACTTTTACTAACATAACCTAACCTACTTTTAGGCGAGCGAAGCCGCGAGCAAAAGCTGGTTTTTATAATAATATTTCGAATACGGCAGAATAAACCACTGTTTATAAGCCAAAACTGGTGCAGTGTTACCAATTCCCAAAAATAAAGTTGGTCCAAGCGTTACAATTGGTGTTGCCACAAAAATAGGCCTATTTGATGTGAGCTTATACCAAACGGTTACGGCGCTGTATCTTTATGGCTTGTTCACATGAAACGTTACTCGTATTAAAATGTCACCTTTACTCCAACGTGTAATTATTTCTGCAAAAGATTGTTTTCGAAAAGCTCGGGTCGTTAACCTAGTTGGTGGATATTATGAATGAATCTATAAGATATTTAAAAAAAATAGGTTTTTAATGACATTTGCTGGTTCGCAGATTTGTAAACGGTTATTAAATGCCATAAAAAATAGTATTCAAGTCCATGATATTTATAAAAAACAAATGGAGGTCTCTAATATAATAATAGAGCGGGATTATCTTTGAAAAGCAAAATTACATGTTTAGGGAACCACAATAATATCAGCCCTGTATATAAACTGTCCCACTGCTGGGCACGGATGAGAAGATTTTAGAGACCACGCTGTCCTATTGAGGGTTGGCAGACCTCACACATCTTTGAGAACATTCTGTAGAACACTCACACATGCAGGTTACCTCACGATATTTTTCTCCACCGTTTAAGCAAGCGATAAATTTAATGCGCACATAACAATAATAATAATAATAATCATTTATTTGCCTTAAGTGTTGTGTACATTGTAGGTCTTAATAAATAAATATAAGCTCTAACACTTAGTCAGTAATTTGACATGCAAATATTTTACACCTATACAATAAAATTATGTAATTTCAGTAACACAAATAAATTAAATTAAAACAGTGCACATAAATTAAATTAAAATAAAACAATTAAATTAGAACTGGGCACATAAATGAAATAAAAATAGAACAATTAAATTACAACATACATAAAACTAATAAAATCATGAAATAACATAATAATACCTAATATAATTTATTGCGTCAAATATGGTATGGTATAAAAGTATTAATTACAATTATTTTGTATCACATATTTGGCCGTTATACAGCATGCAACAATAAAGTTCCAAATTGTTACATTATCTTAAATTAAAAAACACGACTTGATAACTTTTTATTTTTTTTTTATTTTTATTTTGCTCGTCAAAATGACCACACTCCACCTACGACAAGTCAGAGGCGCGCATCTTGTGATCGAACTCAAGACCTCTTTAAGGCAGTGCAACGGTCTACACTAAGCTACCAAAATTCCCATGCAAAGTCACGAATGCTTAATCGAGTTAAAGTCAAGTTACTCAGGGGTACATAATAAATTATTGAAAGGTCTCAGTCCTAACGATAACTCTTCTGACTGCCTCCGTGGCGCAGCGGTAGTGAATGCGACTACTTAGGAAGTTGACGGTGTTAGACACCCCCGTGCCTCGGAAAGCACGTAAAGCCGTTGGTCCTGCGCCTGATCTCTCTCCGGTCGTGTCGGATTACCGTCCCATCGGATCATGACAGTTAGGGAACAGAGAGTGCACTTGTGTTTGCGCTCACACTTGTGCACTATAATATCTCCTGCGCAGATGGCCAGTCTTCGTTAAGATTGGCCGCCGTGACCGAAATTCGGTCTGGAGGACATTCTAATGTCCACCATAAGGTGGCGCCAGTAACTACGGCTGTTGGTGATTTATTTATTTATACCAAGCCTAGCGTGTATGTTTCTCACATTACTGGTATAAAAATAGCATGTAAAGGTTATTCCTTTGTACGGTTAGCTACAGGTCTAGTTCTCTTGTTATTTTTCTTTTTATATGTATTTCCCACGTTGTCGTGTGACGCGGAGAAGTTTTGTTTGTGAAATACACAAATAATTGTACCATGTAGGATTCAAAACCGCAGCGGCGGCGGCGTGGCTATCCATGCAGTAATAATTGTCTTAATGTTTATTAACACCAAAAAAAATTTTAAATATGTTTAACCCTATTTAAATTTTATTAAAAGTCAATATTATTAAAATTAATCTTAGATAAACATAACAAAGGTACAATAGCACACTTGGATGGACTTGCGACGAATCAAAATAATTGTACCATAAGCGTTTAAACTCTTAGCTAGACTGATTAACAAGAATACTAGTAATTGGGAACTTAAATTGCTAGGAAATTTACGTAAAAATTAAATTGTATCTTCTAATCAAATCTATTTATTAGTAAATACAAAAATATTTGCTAATACCATTCACAGACTAGAGGAGCACTATTTCTTGTTAAGCAAGCGTTCGTCTTGAGCCTGGCAGAAGCAAGGATAACACTCCACAAACTGAAACAAACACATGCAATTATGAGATTTGGAATTTGGCCTCATTAGCTAGAATGGTACACATTCAAATTAAACTGACAAATTTTATCGCGACCAATATCATAACTTCCTAACTAATATTATAAATTCGAAAGTGAGTTTGTTTGTTACACTTTCACGCCTTAACTACTCGACCGATCATCATGAAATTTCGCATACACTTTGTCTAGAGTAGAAAAGGTCGTTGGTAGGGGCAGCAAAAGACATAGGGTATCTTTTATCCAGAAAATTCATTTGTACTATTCCCGAGGGATAGAAATTTATTGAGAAAACCTACATCAACGCAAGCGAAGCCGCGGGCATAATCTAGTAGTTAATAGACTTTGCTCAATGTTATATTACAATATTAGGCATGGATTGATATACTTACGAAGGAGTAGACTCCCAAACAAATAGAACATGCTTTCGCAATAGTTGTTGATCAGAAGGCCTGCCACGTTCGTGCCCAGGATCGAACCCATGCGACCTAACATCATGGATAGACTCACCGCCATTCCTCTATAACATTACATACACAAATTTGATTAAAGAGCATGTAGTAGACTCTTTTTATTACCCAAAATTTAAGAATCTATGTACTTATGTATTTATATAGTCTTTTACATATGAGAGAAAAGGATGTACGAGATATGTTATGGCAAAACTGTTATTTAAGTGCAGGCAGGGAAGGAAGACAGACGCATATTTTTCTTATACTCAATACTTTTATATTACTTGCTCTTCCATTTTGTAACCAATTTTGATGATGTGATCACAATAATAGATTTAAATATTCTTACTGTAATATATTTTTGCCCAAAGAAATGGGCAACATTAGAAATAGACAACTACCCTAATGGCTACTACAACCTCGTATATCTATGCGAAACGCAATGTATTTTTATTATATTACATGTGTGATCCTCGTAGACGAGATAACCTCTTGTTCGACTAGAGATTCCGTAAAATAGAAGCAGGCCGGTTGTAGAAGTGCCTTCATTAAAGCCTATCCTGCAGCCTGCTTCTTCGATATAAAATGTTGTCTTACCTCAAATGTGTAGGAAATATTTCGACAGCGTAAGCATTGACAGGTCCTATCGCCAGCACCATTATAGGGAACGAGGATAGCAAAACAGCGAACACCATGTCATTTGTTATGAAGTTGATGAGGATGCAGAAGACACCTATAACATTTTTAAAAATGTTACATAACAGTATGCCAGGACCCGTTTAGGAATATGAACCCAAATTTCCTCAATAAGTGACTCCACACAATACGTATGAAACTTTAGACTTCAAGCAACGATTACTCTAATCAGGTGATCGTTGGACTACCACGCCGAAAGCTTGAGTCAGATCATACTCTGAATTTTCGAAGTTATGTACGTGTTAAATACTTTATTGTCACTCACTTTAACGGTGAAGTAAAACATCGTGAGGAAACCGGAATGTGAGAGTTCTACATAATGTTCTCGTAGATGTATGACCAACCTGTTGTAGATTATGCCCTTTTCATACTAAAAATAGTGTTTTTTTTACTCGGACAGATTGCAAATAAAGCTGATATTTTTATATTGCCTTTCACCAGACACATTTTACCCTCTTTTTTTTGGCCATGACATAAGTTCACGTTTACAAGTACGAACAATCGAATCTAAAATTGCCGGCTATGATATTTGTAAGAAAATTCGCAATAGAAACACGTAGTCATTAATTATAGACAGCAATATGTTCATCAACTGTATCACGTGCAATATTTATCAGCGATCTACTCCGGCATTAATAGTCGTGATGGTAAAAATATAATGTTTATAAAGACCATCACCTATTAGAAAGAAGCAGGTGATGAGAAGATTCTTCTTGCCGATGAATTTGACGGTAGAACTGATCACTACGGCAATCAATGCACAGCTCACCAGCGCTACAGAATTAATCATCAACGTGATCGTATCTATGGAGTCGTTGCATTCTGCCTTCTTTATTGATGTCTGTAAAAGAGTAAAAAAAAGGAAACACTTTAAAGAAATATGGAAACAAATAAGCGTGCAGGCTTTTTTAATGGGACTAATCTCGCCGTTGTAAGAGCTGTGTAGCCAGGTTCAGCAGTGGTGACACCACCTTGGTCTTGGTTGGTGGAAACCTTCGAATTTTGATACTAATAAAGACCCGTGAATTGATTTCCGAGACTGATAAAAGTCTTGGGAATCAATTTTAATCAGCAGTATATAGGAGAAGTTTGAAGAAGCATACGATCTACATATTATTCTCTTCCTATCACTTATCGATTTATTAGGATTTATTATTTAATGCTGGATGTTAACGGGTTGATGGCATCATCTTCTCTATTGCAATCCTCAAACCGTTTCAGTCTTGAGTGAAGAACGTTATAAGTGTTCCAGTAACCATCCTTAATGGTAGGCACTTGTTTTGATGTGTGGCGGACTCTATACATAGAAAGAAGTTACAACTAACAACAAGAGATGGAGCTGTACACAATAACACACTACTCTATTCAACATGTACAATTCAGCGACATAGGTCGATAAACATTTGTGAGATTTTGAATGGCTTCATTATAGTCAATAATTAAAGTTCCCTATTTTTCACTGCAGTAATAGCTGAAGGGTAGTTATTTTAATCTTGATTAATTTGTTTAGAACAATAATAAGTAAAACATAAAAGCTATTACAAATTTGTTTAATATTCAGCTTCATATTGCTGACTGAACCAGGTCTATAGGCTAAATCGCGCCAACGAATTATGTAGGTATACGGGTTTCCAATCAGTTGACCATCACCCTGCCTGGTCGGAGAATCTTTCCTTTCGGCTTCGGTTGATCTGATATCGGCGGAATATCAGATCTCGTTGTTGAACATGTTAGCTATGAAACACAGGCATATCTATGAGCGATGTTTACAATCAGACGTGAACTGTCTTATCCGTTATGAAATACGAAGGAAAAGGATTGTAGTTACGTTGAGTTACATATGTTACGTTAAGCTCCTGGCTCCAAGAAGGTGTCTAAAGTTTTTAAAACAACCTCTGTAATTTCGGAAGAGGATCAATGGTAGGTCTTTTTGCGCATATACGTGATAGGTTACAATGCTACGTACCTGGTTTAGTCTATCATAAATCACTTGGCAAGCTGTTTTCCCGACTCCACCAATAGTCAAAACTCTGTTCAGTACATCTGGAACCCACATGTACAGACCATTCAATCTGAAATTTAATTAATTCAAACATCAAGCATATATTAGAGTAAGTTAAAGCAGAGACATAACCGATACAATCTATGGTATCCGTTAGATAGCTTTGGTGATATCATAGTCACCAAGTTCTGGTTTTCCTACTTCAAACAACTGAACAGTTCCAAAAATTATTGAATGCGAGAACTGCAATATACCAGGTACTTTTCTAAACTCTGTGCTGCTAATTATGATTTCCTAATAGAAAACTCACTAATATTCCGGCTGACCTTGTCATCAAGTGTTAGTGACTAAGTTGATAAGCAAAACCACAAAAATTCGCGTCTACAAAACAGTAATTAAGCCGATTTTAATGTACGGGTGCGAGACTTGGACATTGACACTGAAGGAAGATAATAGACTATTAGTCACGGAGCGAAAGATATTCCGTAAGATTCTAGGACCGACAAGAGGAGAGAAGGGGGAGTGGCGACAAAGATTTAATAGCGAGATTGAAGATCTAGTGTCAGAGCCGAATATCATCGGGGAAATAAAAGCTATGACTTCGCTGGCTTGGACATGTGGAACGAATGGGAGAGGATCGAGCTGCCAAAAGAGCATATCTCGGGCGTCCCACCGAGCATCGTCCGGTGGGTCGTCCAAGGTACCGCTGGAAAGACGAAATAGCTAAAGACTTGAAAGAGATGAATGTGCTCGATTGGTCTGACTTGGCACAAAATAGGAAAGAATGGCGCACTTTAATGTCGGAGGCCAAGATCCACTTTGGATCGCTGAGCCAGCGAAGTAAGTAAGTAGTACCTTGTCATCAAAGTCACGATCAGCACAAATGGCCACGGCCTTAGAGGGACAGTATAAACTTACATAGCAAATATTCCAAAAAGTAGAAATCCGTTGAGAAGCATCCACTTCAAATACGACCATCTTAGTAATGGCACTGTTTGTACCTTCAAGGATGTGAGGAAACCACCCTTTTCTCTGTCATTCGGTGGGGCTATCAGTGTTTTTATCTAAAAACATATTATTATAAATGTAACAACTGAAACGTTGGAGAAACTTTTATCTCAATAGTTTTTATGATTTAAATGGCTTTACAGAATAGCAAAGTTAAACAGCAGTAGTGTAATATGCAATATAGTCCAGAAACGATGCAGGAGGTACTGCGCAACACCGGTCCCCTATTATCTTTCTGGACGGAGCTGAGGTGGTATGAGTAACCGAACAATTTTCACGTCGGTTACTTACACACAATGGCCCAATTGTGGGGCTAAGTACGGATAACACACGTCCAACTAACTAACTATAGTTTCAATATTATGTAATAAAAGTGTTAAATAAACAACACGAGAAAATCCTTATAAAGTAATTTAATTTCAATGAATAACATTCAGTTGCAATAGTAGTTGTTAAAATAAATTCACCACCTAATAAAGCTGCACCTTTTTTGAATTGAATTAAATGTAACCCCAATAAGACAAAAGAACTTTAAAAGTGTTATGATTACAACTTGTATGCATGATTAACTTACTCATGTAGTCGATACAAGTAGCTTACGCATTCAGCCCGTGCTAAATGTACCTGCGTCGTGTATATACCTGCCTTTACTCAAATCACTTACTGGATAAAGTGGATAGTCTTCTGGCCTCTTGCCTTTATTCCCTGCGTACATATCCTGTAGTACTTTTAATGCTTCATCATATCTCCCTTGAGAGACCAGATACTTAGGACTCTCAGGTCCAAAGGCCATCATGGTGGCGCTTATGATGAATAGAATAGAGTAGACCATGGTTAGCAGGCGCCAGGGTCGGAATATTAATGTGCCGATGGTTATCCTGAAGTTCAGGGGAAGTATTGCCCAAGCCAGTACTGGAAATATATGATAAGAATAAATACGTTAATGTACATTTATACGTGGAAGAGATACGTAGTAGTAGAGCGTCGCTGATTTCAGCATGAATAGGCCGGCTCGACCGGGGAAGGACTACCCTCTAACAGAATATGGATGGCCATTGACGTATTACTACGGTAACTGCTTACAAAGTCTTCTAAGTGGTAAAATCTTAATGGAAAAATATTCGCATGAGACAGGGTTACAAAAGTGTTACAAAATTGAAGTACACAATGATTCCTTTAGTAGACGTACGAATGTTATTACATGGTCAGAAAATTTATATTTTAACTAGCTGTTGCAGACGTTGTCCTGTACACAAGAGAAAAAAAATACATATCTAAACCATTCTCGAATCCACTTGAAAACACACAAACAGTTTTATCAAAATCGGTCCAGCCGTTTAGGAGGAGTTCAGTGACATACACAGGTATAGTAGAATTATATATATAAAGATTAACATAGGTACACAATTTTGGTATTAATTTATAATACACAAAGGGGAATGCCTATTCTCCATAGTGTCTCAGGCCAAAGATGGACATAAAAAATGACTATAAAAATTGAGTGTTTTAAGATCTTAACAGTATTACATACCTAAAAAATATATTCAAATTGACGCCAATATTTTGGAAATACCTATAAAAATATTTATTGAGGATATTTTTCTATACGAAAATGTGTCTGACTGTGAGATAATTCAAAAACATGTCTTTTCTCAATGCTCTATTATTTAATTATGATAGGAGGAGTGTTTGTAAAATATTTTTATCCAGTTATACTTAATAGGGTATGAAAAAAAAAACATTTATTTTAAACGTCTATATTCTCTTCATTGTTATATACTATTAACAAATCATCTAGAAAATGCGCAGGAGGGCATATATTGGACTCATATACCTATTGCCCAATAGACTTACTATTTTTAACTATTTTTTGTAAATTGCAGTGGCATCAATTTGAATGAAAGTAAATACATATTTTTTACGACAAAATCAACTGGAAATTACTTTTTTCTCTAGCCTCTTGTCCACTCGTGGCCTCAGATGAGCGTTCCCCTTTAATTAAAACAATACGAAATTAATAAACAATATTTGTGATGATTACTATAATACTAAAATTGTGTTAATTACTATAAACAAATTTTTTTATCAATAAAATGTTATTACAATAATAACCCATAATTTCTTGCAATATTGGAGATATTACCCATGCTTACTAATTCTAGAGATCTCATTAAATTAAACATGGAATAAAAGGTGAGGATTTGAATCCTTTCATACCGAAATAGAAGGATCACATACTTTTTTCTTTCTCTTATCTATTCCATTGAGATGGGAGTATGTAAAACATCGATACCCTTACTCATCGCGTGAAACGCAGTGTTACTTACGCTAGTTGTCTGTAAGACGTTGATACTCCACCGAGTGAGCCGATTCATTCGTAATATCACTAAATTACCAGAAATAGAAGGCTTTACCACTCGATTTAAACGGTTACTACGACTATAATAATAATAATATCAGCCCTGTATTAAACTGAGAAGAGGCCCATGCCCAGTAGTGACCTGGGCATGGGCCACATTCTCAGTGTGGGAAGGGTTAGGCCAGAGTCCACCATGCTGGTCCAGTGCGGGTTGGCAGACTTTTATTATATACATACATATACATATTTTTGAGAATATTATTGAGGACTTTTAGAAATTCAGGTTGCCTCACGATGTTTTTCTTTACAGTTAAAGCAAGCGATAATTAACTATTTAATACGCACATAACTTGAAAAGTCAGAGATGCGCGCCTTGGGATCGAAGTTGAGACCTCTGCGTGGCAGTTCAACGGATTTCCGCTAGGCTATCGCTGCTGTTACTACGACTAGACTTAACTAATTAGTTACTTACACGGCACAAGAGCTGAACCAGATATTTGTGTGGCGTTAATTATAGACAATGTGATATCTCTGTGTTTCGCCGGTAGGATCTCGCCTATGAAGGTGTACGGCACGGCCGAAGGACATGCTAAGCTGTTGACAAATCCCTTTAGTTCATTGATGGACCCACTAGTCTATTACTAATACTGTGATAGACTAGTGAGTGTATCACAATATTAGCAATAGACTAGTTGTAGCGATATTAGTGTAGGGAAGAACAGTGATAGATTAGTCATATTACTAGTGTAGACTGGTCATAGTAGTGATAGACTATGGGGTAATGATGGACTAGTCGAAAGATCATTCTGAAGATTGCCACGCAGACTTCTTGAGTTTGATCTTATGACACGCACTTTACTATCGGAAGTTTTGTGCGTATTCAATATTTATTTATCGTTTGTTTTACATAACCATTCTTCCCTGTGGCTTATAGCTTGATGTTGTTACTTCTGGATGAAGTAGCTTCCCAATAATAAAATAATTATAAAAAGGCCATATTTTTTTAGTTTATTTATACATTATTCAAATCTTTCTTCTTTGTAATATTTGTATATATAGACATAGAATTGTATAGTAAGTAAACAATTTAATTTTCTATTTTATTCTAATCGGTTCTGTGCTTTTCTGTTGTAATCTATCTTATCCTATGCATTAAGCCCCAGAATTTTGACCAACTTACTGGTAAATGCTTACCATAGTGACGTAAGAAATATACATATCGCGAAGCTTATGAGATTTGGCATCAACCCTGACAGTATACCAAAGAATCCTGCAGCCACGGCGCTGCACACGATCATCTTCTTTCGACCGCAGGTGTCCACCAGGTATCCCCAAGGATAAGATGTCATCACGATACCTATACAAGACAAATATCTATGAGTTTCTCCACTGAGTCATCGTGAGACCTTGACTTCGATTATCGAGTTGGGAATGGAGCAATTAAGTTTTACTATTGGCCCATAGGACATCTATGCGACTGTTTTGCATCAGGCTCTAAGGTCGATTCTCTTGTCAGGCAAATTGTTATTGGGTTTTCCAGTCAAGAAAGTCTCTGTAGTACCGTAGAATTTTGAACTATGCCTGACAAACGTCAATGGGCTCACCCGATATTACATGGGACCTATGACCATATCCGGCATTCATGAGAGCACAGGATCGATTTTATAGACAGCTGACTCGCTCAACTTCGTTTGCTTCCAAAAGAGAATTTTCTCCGTTTTTACAACATTTTTCTTCGTACGTGAAGTTATATAGCCTTCCTCGATAAATGGGCTATCCAACACAAAAATATTTTTTAATTTGAACCAGTAGTTCCTAAGATTAGCGCTTTCAACCAAATAAACAATCAAACAACAAACTCTTCAGCTTTATAATATTAGTATAGATTTAGATAGGTAATTATGTCATTGACTAATTAATGGTTTGCTTTGACACATCATAAATGCCATCAGTGGTAATTGAGTACAAAGTAACACTCCGTTCTCAAAATACAAATTTATTTTAGTTTTAAGATACTGTTAAATATTAAAATACATTTACAATACCCAACATGTTACTTAACAAATTCAATCTTTTTGTAAACATGTCTGCTAGCATATCTCCTGTAGGCAAATAATCAACTTTAAATATCTTATGTATTGGAAATTACTTCTCTGCAATAGTGATAACGAATATCAATGTGCTTAGTTCTGTTGTCAAAAACGGGCTTTTTTAGGAACGGAATAAATCTATACTAATATTATAAAGCTGAAGAGTTTGTTTGAACGCGCTAATCTCAGGCACTGCTGGTTCGATTTGAAAAATTCTTTAAGTGTTGGATAGCCTATTTATCGAGGAAGGCTATAGGCTATATAACATCACGCTACGACCCACGAGGGCGGCGCAGTAACGATAAACGCGGGTGAAACCGCGGGAACATCTAGTTATTAATAAATTGTAACTATTATTATATCATTTTGTAAGTTTTTGAGATACACAGCTTCTCTTCAACCCTCTGTGAGTGCTATATATTCTGCCTGGCAAGATTATCTTGCGTTGCTCGTTTATACATTACATCCTCATAACCGAAAAATGTCAAGGCTATTACAACGTGTGAGTGTGCTAACTTATGCGTGCCTGCGTCGTATTCAAGAGCTAGTATAGCTACCGTGTAACTAACACAGCAACGATTTATCATATTCTTGTCATTAGTGCAACGTCTCGGTATTTTTATTACGGTTGTAACGCATATGATCATAATTCTTTGTCAAATAAGAATTATGATATAATAATATACAAATTTTCAGTACAGTACTAAATTATAATGTTAATAATTTGCATAATAAAATATTTGTGCCTTATAAATAACTTTGCTTAAATTTCAATTTTTAGTACACATCTATACTAATATAATAAAGCTGAAGAGTTTGTTTGTTTGTTTGAACGCCCTAATCTCAGGAACTAGAGGTTCGAATTGAAAAATTCTTTTAGTTTTGGGTAGCCCATTTATAGAGTAAGGCTATAGGTTATATAACATCACGCTACGACCAATAGGAGCGGTGCAGCAATGAAAAATGTTGCAAAAACGGAAAAAACCATTTTATACTAGCTTTTGCCCGCGGCTTCGCTCGCGTTAATTTAGAATTTGACAATCAATTCGGATCGCACTCTGCTTGTAATAATATAATTCAATCATAATTCGAAAGACACGTGGCGCCATCTATTATCATAAGAAAGTTATTATTGTTTTCCTCGGGAACAGTAATTTTTTCGGGATGAAAGGTAGCCTATGTCCGGTTTCTGTACACCTGACAACGTATATGCAAAATTTCAGAATGATCGATTCAGTGGTTGGAGCGTGAAAAGGTAACAAACAAACAAACTCATTTTCGCTTTTATAATATTAGTTAAGATTAGGATGAAGCAGACGAACTTGTGCGGGTTAACTAGTTTTCTCGATAATTGCATTAATGATTTACTTTATACGATAATTTATTTTTAATTTATACTTAGTATAAATAGGGTATCATTATTTGATACAAGTGTATGTAGACTTCGGAAACCGCTTACCATTAAACTATATAAAAACTTTTTAACAAAAAGAAACCAACTTCCAAAAACTCCCTATTAGCCCTAAAAAGTATAAAATAATACTAAATCGAATCTACTTAATCTTGAAAATCTAACATATATAACCTAACCTACCTAACCTATAACAAAATTTAACAATTTTTGGAGACGGTGCCAAGCCAAGTATCTCCAATCTGAGCATAAAATCATTCTGCTAACTTTGTTACACAGTTTACGTAGGTAATTAAATACATAATTAAAAACATATAACTATCTTTTAACTTATCGTATTAGTATTGTTGTCATCTATCATGTTGGGCTTGGCACCGACTCCAAAAATAGTTATATTTTGTTATAGGTTAGGTTATATATGTTAGATTTTCAAGATTAAGTAGATTCAATTTAGTATTATTTTATACTTTTTAGGGCTAATAGGGAGTTTTTTGAAGTTGGTTTCTTTTTGTTAAAAAGTTTTTATTTTTGTATCTTTAGTGATAACATTTTATACGTAGGTATTGTCATCAATGGACCGACCGCGCCAAGCGTAGCTTTGACCTTTGATCGGTCGACCAGTGCGGCTTTTAATGAAATAATACATTTATGTATAAATCAAACTTGAATACGAGTACTATGTGCTACAACTAGCTTCTAGTCGCGAAAAAATATGTAACTACTACTAACTTTGATAGGAAATGTGGTACCCTGATATACTGAAACATTTTGCGTAACCCTTTCGAGTGTGCAGACGTAATGTTATTATGTGTGATTGCGTAAACAATGCATATTTATGCGAAATCAGCGATTGCGTTTGATTTGCTGTCATTTTTTGAAGAGTCCCGTTGTCTGTCTCCGAAACCCATCATCAGATCTATATGAAATTTAAATGGGACCATTTCGGAATAAACCCATTTCGAATAAAATAATTTTGCTATATTTGACGGAGTTATGCCCGAACATACATAAAAAAAAATACAAATATCCGAATTGCGAACCTCCTCCTTGTTGGAAGTCGGTTAAAAAATGCAAGTTTGCCATATCAATGTGTGATATTCGAAAAAACATTTGAATTATTTGAATGTTAAACTGATTCGAATGGAATAAATAAAATTGATTATATGATACGTATGTGTTCATTGTTCATTAATCATGTACTAGAAAAACGAAAAATGACTGAGGAATATAACTTGTATCCAAGTACAAAAAGTAAACAAATCGTTACTCAAAAATTAGATGTAGTCGCCTCGCTGCTACTACGCTGACTGTTTGGAGTTCTACCCACGCGAGACAAACATTTACGTGAGCCACAAATTATTGGACTATGTCTGGATCTTCTTTGTGTCCGTTAAATGTTCGTAAAATCCTTTGCAACATAATCTATGTTGCAAAGCATTTTACGAATATTTTTTATGCCTATCACTAGAGCTATTCTAACTTAAACAAAAAAATATACTTTCAAATACCGGAGCGAACAATTTTTATAATAAAAGCTAGATTAATAGACCATATAAAAATGTACCAACATACCTATATAGGGTATAGATGTGACAAATCCCCTCTGTGTGTCAGACATCTGAAGGTCACACACAGCAGCCGGTATCACCAGGGAATAGCTGATCATCTCAACGATTGCTGCTATAAGCAGTAGCGCCAGAGCCAGGCTGTATTTCAAGTTGTATTTGCCTAACCCTGAAGAAAAACGTTTTCAAATATTGGCTGCCTTGGTCTTGTGATAGCTAAGTTTGTTGAAAGTTGTGCGTAAATAACTGACGTGGGGAAAGATACATACTAAATAAGCCCTTTCCTAAAATTTATATCTATCAATAAAAGGCTTATGTTTAACTTATCACCAGATATAGTAAAATATAACAGTCAAAAATAGTAAATGATCACCAAATTGCACGGCAAAATATATTTAAAGACATCAAAATTAGTCGAAGGAAGCTCCTATTTTTGGGTGGCTTTAAGAAGGAACCTAACATAACCTAACCCTTCCGAGACGGAATGCAATGATTTGAGGCGTATAGGTGCTCGTTATGATATATTTTAGTAAGCATATTTTGCTGCGCAATTAGTATTTTTGGTGGTCATTATATGTATTTAATCCCTTAATAAAATGAAATTGTCTTATATCAGGTTAAAAAAAATGTATTGTTTGGATGTTATGGTTTCTTGATGAAGATAAATCTTACCTGCTACTGCTAGGGCCTGGTCCAAATCAGCTGCGTTATTATCCTGTTTGACCAGATGTTGGGATACTGTATCCAGTCTTTTCTCCATTTTCACATGCACCAACAAATATAAAACTCCACAAAAAACAGTTTGTCTATACCTAAATATCTTTAAATATCAATGTGGTACACAACCATACCTAACCCGCAAGCGTATAAGATCTTCTTCTTCTTCTTTTCGTGTGGTTCGTGGCCAACCTGTTGATAAGAGTTGTTCAAGCCGCCCGTAGGCCTCTGACATGGCTTAGGGACCGATGTCAATTTGACAACAACCGGAACCGACTTTTTACGTGCCCTCCGAAGCACGGAGACGCTCTGATGAAATACCACTAAGCGGTCACACATCAATTTTTTTTTCTATTTTTACGTGGGGAATGCTTTGGCGCATACCCCTCCGCGGGGGTGGGCGGAGGGGTTATGTCGGACTCGCCGGGGTAAAAGAAAGATGGAATGAGAATAATGTACCTCCCGGAATACCGACTAAACCTACAACGGTGTTCCTCGACAAAACCACTATCGGCGGGGCCGCGCGAATCACTTTTACATGCGGTCGCGACTAAGGCCAGGAGCGAGAGGGCAACCGATCCGACTGCTGCGATCAACTCACGGCGCTGCGATGCCCAGGCGGGGCAAACCGCCAAAGTGTTGCCAAAACGTCGCGGCAGTCGCCACAGTGGTGACAACCGGGCGTCTCTTGCCGGCCTATACGACACTGGAACCGGCCAAAGCAACCATGGCCGGTCATTACCTGTGTCAGCCGGAAGGTGAGGGCACCATGCCGCCTCTCCAGCCACTCCTCAAACACGGGACTTACCGCCACGATCGTGGCGTGCCCGAAGCGGTCACCCATCTATAGACTGACCGCACCCAACGTTGCTTATCCTCGCAAATCGTTTACTGGTCAGTGTGGGCAACTGGTTATGAGCACCTGGTATTAGACCTGTTAAAATCCTTTCTTTAAATGTTTTGACGCCTGTATTTACTCTTAAAACCAATATCGCACAATATTTCAAACAAATGTTATAAATATTTGTAATTAAAATTATTTTGGTTATATATTTTATTTCATTATTAATGTAGAACCCTATAATAGTTCAATACATTACAACACGCGTCCCGCTCACGCCCCGCACCGGCTGTTTGAACGTGCCTCATAACGTTACCTAATAGATTTTGCGGTAATGTAGGATATGTCAATTTTCTATCCCACGGTAATATTCCTTTTTGTAGATAACAGGTACCCTAAGTCGTTTTAAAGTGAAAACTTCTTTAGGCGCGTTGAGCAGTTCTTGGGTGAACAAAAATCATAGAACTCGCGTCATCGTCACGCTGCCACGCTTTCCATTTTTGAATTATTTTAGAATATTAACAATATATATTAATAATTATATTGAATGTGCTCGATTGGTCTGACTTGGCACAAAATAGGAAAGAATGGCGCACTTTAATGTCGGAGGCCAAGATCCACTTTGGATCGCTGAGCCAACGAAGTAAGTAAGTAAGTAAGTAACAATATCTCAGAAATGGTGCGCGAAACATCCTACGCAAAAATAAAATTTTGACCCCTTAATAACTCGTAAGACACGCTCCTGTTTTTTTTTTTATATGGTATCTTCTTTTGTTGCGTTGAGCACTTCTTGGGTGAATAAAAATCATGGAACGTTATCGTCACCGAACGCTTTCCATTTTTGAATTATTTTGGTATACAATCAAGCATTAAAATTTTCACTTCTATCGGCAGTCCCCAAAACTGCCCCAATTTTTTTGTACCCCTGACAACGTGTGTGCGAAATTTCATGATGATTGGTCGAGTAGTTAAAGCGTGCAAGCCTAACAAACAAATAAACAAACTCACATCCACATTAATAATATTAGTTAGGATGAAAATGAGCCACAAATATTTACCACACAAACTATTTTCACAAGTTTACCACACAGTTTTTCAGACGTCTGTTCGTTTTATCAAATGCACTGCAACAAAACAGGAATGTGGTGCATGCGCTTAATTTTTTATCAGTTAATTTAAATAGAGAATAACTTGTTAAGAAATTTATGTAGGTATAGTTGACATTTTGATAACACTAAACTAATTAAGTTTCATGATAATTTTTTGGTACAATTGGGATGAAAGTATTGAACTGTTGTAAGTGTAGAAGCAGATGGCGCAGCGATTAAGTTTATTGTAGGTTCGAATCCCATACGAGACAATTGTAAGATTACTCCTGCAATAGGAATAATTCCTGTATCGCGAGGTTTTGGTGGTTATCGGAATTTCTGGTTCACACAAATCTTCGTCACGTGTGGGATTCAAACCTTCAACTCTCAGCGCAGTAATAGTGGCGAGGCGACAACTTAAACCACTACTTTATAAGTGCATTTAAATTACTATTCTGAGCCTGAGTCTACTTACAATAATGTCTACTTACAATAATTCTTCACAAGCATACAATTACAATTCGATATGGGCTGCAAGCGCAGCCGACACTGCGGCTAGCGGCTGCGGTTGACCACAGTGCTTAAAAGGTTTTTACAGGGTCGGCAACGCGCAAGTGATGCCTCTGGTATTGCAGGCGTCCATAGCCTACGATGACCCCTTACCATCAGGTGGTATGCTTGTTTGCCAATTTAGTCGTACAAAAACAAAAAAACAGGCTCGTCCCATATCACGTGGGATCTGAAATCATATTATAGTTGGCGAAATGTATATGTAATACAACAATGTGTGTAATAGCTCTAATATGCAGCCGTTCTTTTAATATAATATGCAAAATCCTTCTCATTGTCTACGCGTATCATTTTTATTATCACCAGATAAAGAACTGTCTGACAGCATTAAGCCTTTAAATGATAACACGCTCTCTTCTGTATCATGGACATTGGACTTTACCCACTTAGAACTAGCATTTACCCAAAAATTGGTTAATATCTATTTTATAGCAGCTTTTGCCCGCGGTTTCTCTCACACGGATACACTCCTATTTTTAGGGACGAACGGTATATTTTCTGAACCCCGACAACGTGTATGCAAAATTTAATGATGCTCAGTCGAGTAGTTGAGGCGTGAAAGCATAACAAACAAACTTACATTCGCATTTATAATATTAGTAATGTTATCAGGTCCCACAGTTCGGGATATCTCCAAATTTGTTTTTAAAAAATAATATAATATCAGCCCTGTATGTCAACTGTCTTGGTTTTTTCAGGGTTAGGCCATAGTGTACCATGCTGGCCCAGTGCAGGTTGGCAATCTTCACATATTTTCGAAAACATAATGGAAATCTCTCAGGCATGCAATGCAGGTTTCTTCACAATGCTTTAACTGCTTAATACACACATAACTTCAATAGGTCAGGGGTGCCTTGGGATCGAAGTCAAGACCTCTACGTGGTAGTCCAACGGTATTCCACTAGGCTATCGGCGATCCTTTTTCACCCTTTACTTTTTTAGAATATCGCTCCTAATATCTGCATTTGATAGTCCAATTTTTGAGGGAGATTATAAGCTATATAACATCACACTACAAGCCACGTGACCGGAACAGTGATCATAAATATAGGTGAGACTGCGGAGTCTTCTAGTTATTTTTCTTATCGTGTCGATGGCAACAGCTTTTAAATGATTTTAGCCCAGTGCTCGGCAACGCGAATCGCATTAGACATTTCTTGGTATATAAGAAAGAAAGAAAGAAAATAATTTATTTTTCCACGCTTAAAAAGGTAACAGGAAACACTACCATGTTTGGGAACAAATAAGGTCCTGCGTCAGCAATGTTGCAGAATATCCACAACGCTGGTATTCTCGCAGAGCCTGCATGATTTCGGCGCATGTAGGCAGTAACATACATACATTTAACTTACTTAAAATCTCACCTAGTTGAAGAATTAAGATAGAACAAGGTAGATTTTATTTAATATGCCTTTCGTAACATATTGAGCTTACTTTATTTTGATCTTATAGACACGTTAATTTAAATATTGTATATTCGAAACTTCGGGCGAACGAAATATTGAAAAAACTTATCGCGAAATTTCTTTGGATTTCTTTTTTTTGTAGCATTACTCCGTTGTTCGGACTATTTCACTGTAGATTTAAGGATTATTAAAGCATTACTTCAAGTGACTTCAGCTTATTCGGTTATTTTCTCTTCGGCATTTACATTACCGTAGGCCGAGCATTGTCTAGGAGTCGTCGCCCGTACGTCACCACGTAACCCACAACCGTATACACCACATGGTAGTCAATAAAACTGCAATACCGAACAACTCCTAACATCCATCGCCGTAATACAAAACTATATATAATATAAAAGTGCGTAAAGTAGAATGTCCGTGACACGGATGAGGTCGAGATGTAGGCGCCGATAGCGCCGGTATTTAAGGAAACTGACCCAAGGCCTCGGCGGGTCCTTGCAAACGGAGCACGAATTTTGCGCCCTTTTGTATAGTTAGGCATATTGTTCGAATTAGGCGAAGTGTGGCGTAATATCACCTAGTTCATGTTAACTTTCAAGGGTTTGAAGGGCAAGTGGTATGTATATGTACGGCGTTTTATGTTGTTAAGGTGCCAGTAAGCTCGCGTTTCGCTGATGGTTGGCGGATGTTGTCTATGCCCGCTGGCAATCTGGTTCCCTATATCGCAAGAAGCAAATATCACATAGGCCTTAGACACAGTTTCTTTACTTCTGGCACTTGGCGCTGGAATACAGCACAAGATTCTTTAGCAGCGATGATCAGTAGGGTGAACTGCACAAGTAGTACTAGTAATTATCCTACCTTGAGCTGTGCCGCTTTGCTCTGCTTCTCATATAAATCTTCGATCCAAATGCAAATGTGTTATCAAAATCTAAAACTTTCTAGGTAAAACTTTCTTCTTTTTAGTAACGAAGTATGGGTAATATCACCTAGTTTATCTTAACTTTCAAGGGTTTGAAGGGCAGGTGGTATGTATATGTACGGTTTATGTTGCTAAGGTGGCAAGACAACATGCGGTTAGCCAGATGGTTGGTGGGTGTTGTCCATGCCCGCTGGCAATCTGGTTCCTATATCGCAAGAAGCAAATATCACATAGGCCTTGGACAGTTTCTTTTCTTTCGGCTTTCGGCGCTGGAACACAGCACAAGGTTCTTTAGCAGCAATGATCAGTAGGATGAACAGCACTAGTGCACCTTAACATGAGCTATATGCCAAGTTTATATGGTGATACCACTATGCTATTCTTCTCATATAAAATTTCGATTCAAATGCAAAATGTTATCTAAATCTAAAATTTTCTAGGTTAAACTTATTTTTAGTAACATGGATAAAATCCATTATACTTTTTGATTTATAATATTTCTTGGTTATTGAAACTGATTACATTCTATTTTGAAATTTAACTCCTTATTTTAAAACTACTTTTCACAATAAATAAGCTATTTAAATTTACATCTCTCCGACGTTCCGGTTGCTTTAAGCGTTCATTTTCTCTGGTAAACTAAGAGGTTGTCATCTCAATGTCTTAAAACGTATCAATTACTTCCATCCCCAATAAAATCTGTATAATTATGATACTTTAATTTCTTCTTCTTTTATTTAAGAGCGTAGCTCTTATCAGTAGAGTAGTCGTCATATCTCTCTATCTTCGGCTTTTCATTTAATCTCTTGGTTCGACTTGTATCCGTGTTTTCTTTCTACATACGGATACAAATAAGTCTAAAATTTCCTCTTACGACTTCTTCCTTCTAAATTTTGCCATTAAAAGATACACTACATTGATAAATAAAATGTCGAGAGCTCTGGTTTAAATTAAATCGTAGCTTGGATACCAGTGTTTAGCAAGTGGACTGTGAAATTACTTTTCTGTTCGTTTTATTTCTTAAAAGAGACAACTCCTGCACTAGGAATAAATCCTGTGTCGCGAGGAATTTTACAAATATTTAAACAAAATCCAGACTCGCAACAAATATTTGCGGATCACACTACGAGTAGGTTTTGGTTCCGTATGGGACTCGAACCCACAACACTCGGGGCAGTGATAGTGGTGAGGTGACCACTTAGACTACTACGCCATCGTGCAATAAACTAGCGTTTATTATTCCTTCAAAATATGCTTTAAAGAAGTCGTAAGTGTGTCAT
The DNA here is from genome assembly GCA_963564715.1 of Catocala sponsa. Taxonomy (NCBI): domain Eukaryota; kingdom Metazoa; phylum Arthropoda; class Insecta; order Lepidoptera; family Erebidae; genus Catocala; species Catocala sponsa. The sequence goes on along the minus strand of OY751351.1, from coordinate 16,269,892 downwards.
GTGACCAAGTTTCTTCCTTTTTATTTATAGCTCTCAACAAATAGAATGTAATAATAATTGCAATACGGAATATCAGGCGAAATACTGTTAAGGTACAATTCCGATATGGGCTGCAGACCGCAAACTGCAAGCGACACCACTTGTTTCTATGAATCTCTATGAAATTGATTCCGAGCGCGGCAACACTGCGGCCTGCGGCCGCGGCGCGCAGCGACCGCAGACTACATTACCAGTGGTGTCGCGAACCGCAGAGAGTTCACACGTACAAAAATGTCGACTATTTGAAAGATGATGAAGAGAAATTAATTGACTTCGTTGCTGGTCATCCAGTCCGTTACGATACATCCAATCTAAATTACTACAATCTTTTGGTCAAAGATATTTATTGTGTGGAAAGCAATAGGAAGGATACTATATAGTAACAACACGTCGTCATCACCTTCCTCTTCTAACAAAAGACACATTAGTGAACTATCAGTAGCATTGTCCGACATTCTGTCTCGCACGAAGGTACTGAAGTTCTATGCATTGTGCAGCCGCGGCATGCCGCCGCGCTTGGAATAGAAGCAACCGCGACCGCAGGCAGCACTGCGGTCAACCGCAGCCGCTAGCCGCAGTGTCGCCTGCGGTTGCAGTCTGCAGCCCATATCGGAATTGTACCTTTATGTTAACTCGATGAGGAAACTGAAAAGAAAATAGCATTATTCCGAAACGTTGACCTTGTTTCTACGCGTTCGTATCATACTATGCTGGGGCACAATTTCGGCACTTTAATGTACGAATAATATGCTCTGACCTACAATACTGCCGTCGGTAAGGAAGTAGTACTAAAGAGTTCTTTATATGATGGTAGATTATAAGTTATACATGTGGTAAGAATATGTTTTTGGTAGTAGTTAATGAATTTTAATTACTTAACGCGGATTTTATTGCGGTTTGTTTATAAATACGACTGCTGTGCTTAAGTTTTCGGGTTCCATTGCCGTGTTGGATAAAATGTTACTAGGAGTTTTCTGTCAAAAATTCTTAGTAGTAGTAGTAGTTCTGGAGTTGTGCTCGGTAATCGGCAATTAGTGTGGGTGCTCTACTAGGTCGGGCACGCCACGATCGTGGCGGTAAGTCCCGTTTTTGAGGAGTGGCTGGAAACGCGGCATGGCGCCCTCACCTTCCGGCTGACACAGGTAATGACTGGCCACGGTTGTTTCGGTCAGTTCCTGTGTCGCATAGGCCGGCAGGCGACGCTCGGATGTCATCACTGCGGCGACTGCCGCGATGTTGTTGTGGACACGGCGCTGCACACTTTGGCTGATTGCTCCGCCTGGGCATCGCAGCGCCGTGAGTTGATCGCGGCAGTCGGATTGGTTGCCCTCTCACTCCCAGCCGTAATTCAGTCTATGGTCCGGAGTGAGAGGTCGTGGAATGCCGTCGCCTCCTTTTGTGAGGAAGTGATTTTCATCAAGGAGGCGGCGGAGCGGGAGAGGGAGCGTTTAAACCTTCTCCCCAACCGCAGAGCCGGGCGCCGGAGGGCGCGAGACGACCTCCAGCCACCCTGAGTTTTGACCTGGGCGTGGTGGGCTTTGTGGGCCTGCCCGCCATCCGTTCAGCACCAGGTCCGAGAGGCGGCGTGCGTGTTCCCACGTGCGCCTCTGTGTAGTATCTTTGTCCCCCCAGGGGGCCGGTGGAGGAAGTATTTTGTGTAGTGGCCTGCCGTTTCACACGGCGGGCCGAAACCATGGCGGGGACGCGATTGAATGTGAAAGTGATTCGCGCGGCCTCGCCGTCTATGGTCATGTCGAGGAACACCGTGGAAAAAAAAAGGGTGCTCTATTAGGTGGGACTTAAAATCTTAGTTGCCAAAATCACCCAGATTTAATATAACTCTGCCTATCTCTTCAAGGATAGACGCGTGTAACTAATGTCAGTATGTAATTTAGAAGTACCTACTTATTTTGCCTATTAATACATTATACTAGCGGTCGAGTGGTCGAAATTCGACCATAATTGATTTAAATTTTAAGTTTGATCGCTATTAAGGTTTTACTGTCTATAACTATACCCTTATAATCACATTTCATATAGTCACCTACTCTACGTACATATGTAATCATAGTTACGAAGAATTCTACGACATCAGCCGATCAATGCCGAAATACTACGAACGCGATTCGACTGCTTGTGTCAAATGCATGGTTGTGTGCGTGTAGTGTTTTTTCATACATTTAATGTATTTCTAATGCATATTTTATAAAAATATTAGGATTTACCACTCCTTCTCCATATATACTTTAGCTGTGCAAATTTCATACTCCTTCGTATGCGCAATTTTCGTAAAAAGGGGTACAAAGTTTTTGCTACACGTATTAATATATATAGATAAAAAGAAACGGTGGGGAAAGCCCACCCTTTCATCTGCTTTTCAGTAGCCATGGTCACAGGGACACTAAGGTGAAGTGCATCTTAATCATCAACTGTGAAGTAATTTCAAAGTACCTGAAGATAACATAATTATTGGTGTTACTATTCCAGTAGAAAGAGCTAAAAGTGGAATCCCTTCTTTTTGCATAATGATTTTTTTCCTAAAAAATGTATGCATATAGATAGGGAACTGCTAAAAGTTTACTTTGAAGTTTTGCTGTTTCGTTTTTTTTTGCGTTAGAGTTAATTAATTTCTTGATCGCAACCTGGTGGTTAAGTATTATCTTTTCTACTAAGATAACAATGGTTTTTAACTGAAATAGCATCGCAGTGCATCCGCTTAAATTAAGACAGTTATCACGTTAACAATATACTTTGTAAAGTATTTTGACGTCACTTTTGTAGGTATAATTAAAATAGCCGAAGGTCATACTTACCCCTTCCATTGTATTTCATCCTTTCATCCCTAACCGTGAGCTCATACCCTCTAGAGTAATGCTGGTGTAAAAGAAGCCTTAAGTAAAAGCTAAAAGCCTATTCACACTAGCGTTTCGACAGCAGACGTCACAACAACGCAACCCTTGCGTGCTTATCGCAAAATTGTCGCTTGCACAACGCGTTCTACACGCGGCATTATAAACTAAACTACAACTTACTCCTTCTTTAGAATATCTTGTTTTTGCTTTGCTATGGTGCCTCTATGTGAAATTCTTTTTTTCAGCTTCCTCTGTATACTTCTGGTTTAATTCGTTTCAGGTTCCAAGATAGCTTAACTTATAGACTTCATGAGTGTCAAAACTCGGTGTTTTCTATAGTCACCAATTCCAGACCTAGCTACACAGGTTGTACGGTTTCGTTACCGTACATACTTATTCTGTCGACGCAGCAAAACTAAAATGGGCACACAAGAGCGTTGTAATTTACCTCATATTGCTGTGATATATAATTATGTAATTCATAATAACATTAGAGTACATTTATAACTATAAAACTATACACTTGCCGTGAGAAAGATCACACTTATTAATTAACTTGTAAACATTTTACGTTAACTTTTAACAATATAACTTTTAAACGTAACTTGTGGTTCTTTCTGTGTACTCCAACAACTTACATATATCTTCGAGTGTAGGAAAATTAACTGGCTCCTACATTTTATGGTCCTGGCTCCTACAGGTGTTCCAGTGGTGGAAGTGTGCTTTCATCACTCACAGTTGTTCGAATCTACCTATTTTATTTACAAGGCAGTATAGCAATCATGAAGCGTCTACGCCATGCTAACACAGCGTCTGTCTAACGTCCACGCTGTAGAAACGCTCGCGCTAGTGTGAAAGTCCGCTTGCCAATAGGCGAACCACACACTCGGCTTAGTATGAAAATAAAATGTGTTTCTGAATGAATGTAAAGGAATTTTCAATCCAATTATAATTTACTTCCAGATTTCTCAATGATTCCGAATATTGCATACGTGTTACGATAATTAAAATATACGTAACGCTGGCAGTTTTACATTATTTCGTAAATACTAATAAATGACTGCGTCGGCGAAAAGCACGAGTCGCCGTTGGTCCTGCGCCTGATCTATCTCCGGTCGTGTCGGATTACCGTCCCATCGGATCATGAGAGTTAGGGAGCAGAGAGTAGTGCACTTGTGTTTGCGCACACACTTGTGCACTATAATATCTCCTGCGCAGATGGCCAGTGTCCGTTAAGATTGACCGCCGTGACCGAAATTCTTTCTGGAGGACACACTATACACCTCTCCCTTCCCCTTCGGGTATATAGGCGACTAATGATGTATAAAAATGCCAATATAGTGAACCTCCGCTACGTATACATTACATAAAAGTTCTAAAACATAACTTCTAGTTCCAACGACCTCTGTATATAGGTCATACAATTAATCCTGAATGCATATCAGAGATTGTATTAAGACTAAAAAAGGCATGCGTGTCGGTGACGACTGGCTTCAAGTAACGCTAAGGACTAACTAAAACATTTTTATTCATAAGTATTTAGGTATTTGCAGTAGGGAAAGCGAAGCGATAGAGATAATATGTAATGCTATGTCCAGTTTTGTGTGTTTTGTCGTAAGATTGCTATTGATTGAATTTAGTCTTATAGCGGCGATTGCTAAAGCCACATAAGCTGAGTAGAATAATTGTATATTACTAAAACAATTAAAAAATATATACATATATTTTTTACGACGGAGAGGTTCTGCAATGGCAACAGCCTGCCCTAGGTCTGTCCCCCCAAGCTAGCAGTCATGGGGGCTGGAGATCGTGTACGGTGTAGCACCCTACGGCGCCCAGTGCGTCGACTGCCGGCCGGGAAACTGGTGTTCTTCTCCCGTTTCCTTTCCGCCACTCCTTAGCGAGCAGTACTACCTCGCAATAGGAAGCGGCGGCTACCCATGCGCTCTCGCTCGCAACCATAGACTCAACCGTGGCCGTTAGCGAGAGACACTCCACACCGATTGCCACGACGAGGTCATGGCGCTCTTCTGCCCAGGCTGGGTACTTCTCCAGTGTATGCTGCGCCGTATCCTCGGGGTAGTCCTCGCAGTGATGGCACTGGGACGTCTCTTCTCGGCCGATGCGACACAGGTACTTCCCGCGTTAGCCGTGCCCCAAAAGTGCCTGCGTGGACCGGAAGGCAAGGGCGCCGAAACGTCTCTCTAGCATCTCCTCCATGATGGATCTTATGATCGGTCGAGTAGTTAAGTCGTAACAAGAAATCTCACATTCGCATTTATAATATTAGTAAGAATACCACTGAAATAAATGTCTATGCTTAAATTGGAGCAACCAGACTCTACTGAAGAAAAAAACAAACTCCAGGGAAGCTCTTGCAGTTTTTCGGTGAATATCAAAGTGTCTTTAGGAATCCCTGTTGTAGCAGAGACATTAGTAATCTCTGTCCATAATCTTCACAACACAACGGTGCGACTCCTGTTTTAAAGTATTGGCAACACGCTATCGACAGTAATCGCATATAACATCAGGTGGCTCTTAATACCCACGTTAATAATAGTCTCGTCTTGCTATATAAATGCATTTAAAAGAAATGAATGACTGCACGGATGACATAGTGGTTTAAGTGATCACCTCGCCACTGTCACTGCGAGTGTTGTAGGTTCGATCCCCATACGTGACAAACATTTGTGTGATCCACAAATAGTTGTTTCGAGTCTGGGTGTTCTTTGTTTAAATGTTTGTAAAGTTGTAACGTATGTTTGCAAAATCAGCGTATCTATGAACATACTTAAGGTCCTTGTATATAAAACACGTCGTAATTTATAGGTAAGATATATTTCATAGAGTGTCTCGTTAGTCCTTTAGATCTTGTTTGACAATTTAACATACGTGAGGTTGCAGGATTTATGGCCGAGTTTAGCGCTATTAGGTTTTGTTGTATTATTTGACAATTCTAGGTTAGAGGTGTATAATATACACATTACACACCTACATTTCACATCGCGTTTCGGGTCTGACGTAATTGAGCCTATTTATATAGCCTATATATATATATATATATATATATATTCGACATTTTTGACATAAATTTCAATAAATATAAAAAGATGGTATCAGGTGTGCTTAGTTCTGAAAACTTCCAAATCTAGTTACAATATAATATTACAGTTATTAAATAAAAACCTACTTACAATTATCAACTTGTATCCTACGCTAACGAATTTAAGATTTTAATAATGTTTTTTTTTGCATGAGTAACCTGCTCTAATATGTACATGTTGTGTACACTACTTTAGGATTACTGTCCGGTTTATATAATATGTTCACTATTCTACTTACCATGTTAAGACTGTAATCTGTTTGTGTACCTATTATAAATAAATAAATAAATATTATATACTATAATACCACAGGTATTACCGAATATATACATATATATATATATATATATATAAATCTTACAGGAAATCCAATAACATTAACCCATCCAGGGATCAAAATCCAAACTTTACGATGACAGCAAATTAGAAAGCAAGTACCAAAGAGGGGCACGAGCAGTATTAAAACACCAAAGACGACAACGACTTAAACAATATCTATTTTAATATTGAGAAATCTAATTCAGGTATCCCTTACAAAAAATAGTCGTACAACGGTACACTTGTACTTTACAAAGTGAATCTGAAAATTCTATTAAAATGTACTGTTACAAGCACTTGTTTTTTGTCTAAAGACTGTGACGGATCGAAGTCTTTTTATAATACCAATAAAACTGATTCAAGACATTGCTTTGTATTAAGAACGTTTAATTTAGTTTTCTGTTACTAAGGTCAAATGTACTGCTATTGGTTTGACGAATAGAAATGAAAGTGTGCAAAAATCATGTTATTCTCGTTCCAATTAAGTTATTTTCTGAAAGTGAATCTAGGGAATCAATCATTGCATGAATGGTACAATTGTTTATTTAATTGGAATATAGGCGCAATGCTTTTTTAATGTGTCTGGAGTCTGGCTAACTGAAATCAGCGCGGAGCCGACCAAGAAAATAAGCAGTCATCTTACTACTATCCAAATCAATCTCCGACCGAGACCAGCGACAAACAAATGTGTGATTCTTATATACTTTTACTGAAAATGAGTGTGTGTGAGTCTTAGTATCTGTTTAAAATGTTCGTATATAGGAAGCATACGCATTATTCCTAGTGCAAGAACTGTATTTCATATTTTTTATGAAAGAAATATATGTTTGCATATGCATACATAAAATGGGTACTTTGAATATACCGATCATAAATATATGACGAAACAATAAATTGTTAATTAACATGATTCTTTAGGAAGACTGAAAAATATTGACATACATCTTACAATAGCCATCACTTCGAGACACCAAGCAATTTTTCCGCTCACTGAAAGACAGAATAATCATTCCCTTCACTTACGATAAGCAGTTGCTTGGTTTGAATTCTATAAAAGCGGTTGACGCTTACCACCAAATGATCTCGTCTGTCACTATAGGCAATAAAATATATAAAGTAAGAACATTTTATTACCTTTAAAAGTTGTAATGCCACATACAATTAAAAAACTATCGTGTCTGGTCGCTGGTGTGCCGCTGCTACTCCATAGGCTCATGGCAGAACAGCCAGCATGCTACCGGATGGTAGCTGCTGACCAAAGTTTATGGAATGGTAATGCCATAATAATACTATACGGCTGCTATCTTTCTACTTCAAACTGACTGTACTACACGGATGTTGAAATGATTTAGGTGTTCATTCCACCGCTGCCGTTGCACCAAGTGTTGTGGGTTCTAACCCACATCTAAGAGCAGCGATAGCTCAGTGGGGAGACCAACAGACTGCAATGCAGAGGGTCTCGGGTTCGAACCCACGTCGCGCACCTCTGACTTTCGGAAGTTATATGACTTTTCGAAATTATGTGCGTATTGATTGACAATAATATCGTCTGCTCCGTGCCTCGGAAAGCACGTTAAGCCGTCGGTCCCGGCTGCCATGAACATCTATGGTAGTCGTTTTTGGGAGAGTGTCGACACAAAAGATCCCACTGGGTCGAAGTGTCGACACTCTGCACTGACTGGCCTCCACATAAGATAAGATAAGATAACCCACATCTGACAGAAATATGTGTGCTCCATAAACAGTTATTTGAAAAGTCTGTGTTCTTTGTGTCCGTTGCTGCAATGTTTTCAAAGTCTCCGCTCAAGTTTCAATCCTATTATTTTTATTGCCTTAAAAAACTATAGCTTCTATATAGCTTTTAGTACTCTTAGCCCTTATATAAAGTATGTGAAATATAATGTATCGAGTGTTACATTAAGTTACTATATGTGGTAGTAAGTAATAAGTAGTGGGGGGTGAGGGGGGGGAGAGAGGGGGTGGATATCAACATAATTGGCTCGGACAGGGGGTGGGTAGACCTTCAGTTAGTAAAGAAGGCATTTGTTTTGTTTTAATTAGTGTTTCGCGATTCTTTTGTTTTTCGCGGTGTATGTTTTTGTTTCGTGGTGGTTACTGCGGAAATGAATATTTTATTTTATGTGGCAGTTCTGGTCGTTGTAACGTTTTTTGGTGATGGTATGAAAGAGGTAACTGGCTTCTAGAAGTATCATACTTATAGAGGAAACCTGGTGTAACAGTAGGAACGCTGTTACTGAGTTACGCCTTATAAGTTAGACAGCCGGAGACTGACATGCTTACCTCTGGGATAAAAATATAATTTTTAAATTATTTTATATTGTTATACAATTTGCCTGAAATTTAGATTGCTTAGTCATAGCTATGTCTACGGGGGAATTAAGATGGTGGAGCCGCTCATAGCCAGTTGCACTCACTGATCAGTAAACGATTAGCGAGGTTAAGCAACGTTGGGTGCGGTCAGTCTATAGATAGGTGACCGCTTAATGGTATTTCATCTGAGCGTCTCCGTGCTTCTGAGGGCATGCAAAAAGTGGGTTCCGGTTGTTGCCAAAATTGACAGCAGTCGTTAAGCCATGTCAGAGGCCTACGGGCGGCTTGAACAACTCTTGACAACAGTTTGGCCACTAACCACACGAAAAGAAGAAGATGGTAGATTATTTAATTAATAATTATATCAGCCCTGTCTGTAAACTGTCCCACTGCTGACCTCTTCTCAGACTGCTGGCCACGCCAGCCCAGTGCGGGTTGGCAGACATCACATTTTATTTTATTTTTTTATTGCCATTGGTGGCAGACGAGCAAGTGGCCCACCTGATGGAAAGTGGTAACCACTGCTCATGGACTTCAGCAATGTCCAGACACAGCAAAGCCGCTCATGTCAATAACATTACTTCGATAGCATTACGAAGAACTCTGAGACATGCAGGTTTCCCTTACGATATTCTCCTTCACTGAAGCGATAATTAACTAATTAATACGTAACTAATTTCGAAAAGTGTTAGACCTGAGACCGCTGCGTGGCAGAACAACTATCCTCACTTGGCTATCACTGCCCTCTGGTGTTTAAATTAATTTGAATAAAATATTTTTCGTTTGGGCCTTTTATGCGCATGTCATATTTCTGGTATCGTAGGCAATCATTGGCTACGGTATGGTACTGCTTACCGTCAGACGGACGGTATGCATACACGCCACCATAGCAGTATAAACCAAAAAAATTGGGGCAGTCTTTGAGGACTGCCGATAGAAGTGAAAACTTTAAGCCTTGAACATAAACACTTCTTTATAAAACAAAAAGAAATCCTGATACACTCTTAGAGGTTATAAAGGTGGTCAAAATTTCGTTATTCTTTGCGTAGGACGCACCATTTCTGAGATATTGTTAAGATTCTAATAAAAAATAATAAAGCGTGGAAGTGTGACGATGACGCGAGTTCCATGATTTTTGTACACCCAAGAAGTGCTCAACGCGCCTAAAGAAGTTTTCACTTCAATAAATGTTGAAAGATTTGTGCTCTTTAAAGGTCATATTATTAATATACATTTTTTTCTGATAATAAGCAATTCCCGCACTAGAAATAAATCCTGTGTCGCGGCGAACTTTATAAACATTTAAACAACGCTCACAAAGAACACCTGCACTCAGAACAAACAGTTGTGGTTCACAAAAATTTTTGTCCCTTGGAGAGTACTTGAACCCACAACACGGTAATGGTTGTGGCGAGGCAACCACTTTAACCACTACACCATCCGTGCAGTTAGTAATCCGTACAGTACATTAAAATTATAATTACTAGACTCAGGTCTGCAGAAACCCAGGAGTTTGGCAGCGGTTTCTTACATAGGTGTAAAAACCGTGATACCGTCAGGTACCTACCTACAGTTTTAGGTTCCAAGTTATAGAAGACGAGCCTATTGTAATCTACTATCTAACCAAGATAACCAATAACATTCAGCTCGACCCGTGAATCAAACCGACGACCTCACACACAGCAGTCGTATTCACTTGCACTGCGCCACCAAGACAGTAATATTCTATAAAAATAAATATAAAATACTAAATGTGCCCGCGGTTTCACCCGCGTTTATCGTTACTGCGCCGCCCCCGTGGGTCGTAGCCTGATGTTATATAGCCTATAGCCTTCCTCGATAAATAGACTATCCAACACTAACATAATTTTTCAATTCGAACCAGTATTTCCTGAGATTAGCGTGTACAACCAAAGAAACAAACAAACTCTTCAGCTTTATAATATTAGTATAGATTAATAAAACCCGCAAACATTTCAGCCGGATAACTATTAAACTTCAATATTGACTTATAAAGGTTGGACAAACGAACGACCAGACATATTGTACGCTTAGCAATAGAGACCCGTAGGCACTATTTTTGTACGGACCACTAAAAATGAGAAAACATGCGCTCTTCATATTTAACAAGGAATGTTAAAACATGATAGTTATAAAAACTAATCACAAACGCCACTCAAAAACTGACATTAAAGTTCCTTTATTGGCTCTGTTATAAACTAAACACACTTACTGACATTATGTGTAGATTAGCTACACAGACATCGAACCCGCTACCCTTGTGACGTTTATGTGTGATATACACTTTTTTATGTTATAAAAAAGGAAGACGCTAGTGTGAACGAGTGCATCTCGACTGATTTTCGATGTTTAAAATAATGCTATATTGTATTACTAGCTTTTGCCCGCGGCTTCGCTCGCGTTAATTTAGAATTTGACAATCAATTCGGGTTGTTCTCTGCTATAATTCAATCATGATTCAAAAGACACGTGGCGCCATCTATTATCATAAGAACTTTATTGTTGTTTTCCTCGGGAACAGTCTTTTTTTTTGGGATGAAAGTTAGCCTATGTCCGTTTCTGTACACATGAAAACGTATATGCAAAATTTCAGGATGATTGGTTCAGTGGTTTAGGCGTGAAAAGGTAACAAACAAACTCATTTTCGCTTTTATAATATTAGTTAGGATTAGTTAGGATAGGATTTTCAGTGGTATTTGTGGTTACTGCACCGCTCCCGTGAGCGGTAGCGTGATGTTATATAGCCTACGCCCTTCCCAGGGTCTCAGGCTATCTCCATTCCAAATTTCATCAAAATCGGTTCAGCGGTTTGAGCGTGAAAAGGTAACAGACAGACAGACAGACATAGTTACTTTCGCATTTATAATATTAGTAAGGATAAGTTAGGATTATTGACGAATCATCATCATCATCTCAGCCGAAAGGCGTTCACTGCTGGACTTAGGTCTTTATTAGATCTACCCCATTATAATAATAGTTTTTTTTTTTTGTCGTCCTCGTCAAAATGACCACATTCCACCTGATGGTAAGCAGTCGTGTGGTCTAATAGCAGTGGCCTCCACACCGCCCTCATAGTAGCCGAGGCGATGTTGAGGTCTCTACTTTGACGGCCTGAGAAGGTGCTTTTTCACGCCCCGCTTAAAGGACCCAGGATTGAAGGAAGAAGGAAACACGTGCCTTGGCAGAGAATGCCATGCCTTGGTCGTTCGGCAGAGGTATGAGGACCCAAACTTTTTGGTACGCGCTCTAATCGACTCTACCGTGTAAGGTTGGCATCTGAGCCCAGCACGCGTTGTTCTGGATAGGAAAGGGGAGGGCGGGATAAGGTGGAATAACTCTTCAGAGCACTCCCCTTGGTATATTCTGTAGAAACATGCCAATGAGGCAATGTCCCTACGGAGTTGCAGAGGTTCCAGTGAACTCGTGACCTCTGGATCTCCGATAATACGGACAGCCCGCCGCTGTAACCGGTCGAGAGCATCCAGCAAGTACTGCGCGGAGCCCTCCCAAAGGTGACAACAGTACTCCACGCAAGGGCGCACTTGTGCCTTATACAATAGGCACAGTTGCCCAGGCGCGAAGAACCGCCTCACCCTGTTCAGAACTCCGAGTTTTCGCGAAGCTTGCTTAATGACGCTCTCGATGTAGGTTTTGGGATTACGGGAGCGGCAAAGATCCATACCTAAGATGGAGAGGCTGTTACGTATTACCAGTGGAGTGTTATTCAGAGAAGGGAGGGGAAGGAACGGTGACTTTTTTGTTGAGAACGCGCATGCCTGGGTCTTCTTGGCGTTGAACTCCACCAAGTTCTTGGCACCCCATTCATAGATGCGGTCCAAGGTCTGGTTAAGTTCAACGACAAGATTCTGCCTTTTCCCCTCAACCTCAGCCTGTTTGGTCCCAAGATGTCCGAGATATCGCCCATGCACGGTACTGTCGTCCGCATAACAATGTATGTTGCCGAGATTCAACATATCATTGATATGCAGAAGAAAGAGCGTAGGGGATAAGACAGACCCCTGAGGCACTCCTGCATTGACCTGCATAAATTTGGAAGCGCGACCGTCGCAAAGGACCCGAATACGACGCTTCTGCAGGAAACTTGCAATCCAGGTGCACAGTTGAGGGGGCAAGCCATAGGCCGGAAGCTTGGAAAGAAGAGACCGGTGCCAGACTCTGTCGAAAGCTTTGGCTATGTCAAGGCTGATAGCCAAAGACTCGCCGTGCTTGTCCATAGCCTCACCCCAGAGGTGCGTGACGAACGCTAGAAGATCACCCGTTGATCGTTTAGACCGAAAGCCGTATTGGCGATCATTGATCAACGATTGATCCTCCAGGTAGCGGACAATTTGGGTGTTTATAATCCGCTCGAATACCTTGGAAAGCACCGAGGTGATTGGGTCGATAGTTGCTTGGCTCGAAATGGTCCCCCTTTTTGGGAATCGGTTGAACGTTCGCCTCCTTCCAAGCCTCAGGCATAATGCGTGCAGCGTAAGACGTCCGGTATAGGCGCATAAGTGTGGGAGACAACTCCGCCGCACATTTTTTAAGAACTACAGCTGGGATGCTGTCAGGTCCACTGGCTTTCCGAACATCGAGAGACTGCAGTATCGCACGAACGGTTCGTTGCCAGATACATATATCAGGCATGGTGTAGCCGCAGTTGGCAATGTTAGGCGGCTGCGAACCGCAGTCACCGATTCGGAAGTTGGCCGCAAAGAGATTTGCAAGCAGATCTGCTTTCTCCTGCGGCCGATGAGCCAGTGATCCATTCGGGTACCTCAGAGGGGGCAGCAAGGTCTGGCAGAAGATGGACTGCACGGCTTTGGCCAGGCGCCAATAGCTACGACTGCCCGTAGGATGCGCCATTAGTTCCTGGCCGAACCGTGCGACGCGCTGGGCATCCGCTTTTAAGTATGCCCTCTTGCAGACCTTTGTGGCTTGGTTGAACGCTGCCTGCAGGTGATCCACGTTAGGGTCGTGGAGAGTGCGAGCCTTGGTCCAAGCGCGATACGCTGTCTGTTTGCGTTCAACAGCATCAGCGCATTCACGCCCGAACCAGGGCCTTTTTCTGCCGCCGCTCGTGACATCACTGTATGGAATATAATATTCCATACCCAGGATGATTTCACCAGCGACAGCAGTAGCGTTCTCTGATGGATCCCTGTTCTCAAAGCAGCGTTGAGCCCAAGGGATGGATGCGAAGTAGTCCCGCATTCCATCCCAGTCTGCTGACGAGTAGTGCCACAGTCGTCGTCTTGCCTCCTCGGGTCGTGGGGGCGTAACAACAACAGCTGTGGCACAAACCAGACAGTGGTCTGAGGTGCCCAAAGGAGCACAAATCGACACACTGTACCAGTTCGAGTTACTCGTCAGCAGCAGATCGAGCAGAGAGAGCGCCTGACCTGCAATGTCTGGTATCCGGGTGGGCTGGAGTACCAGTTGAGACAGGTCATGCGTGAGAGCGAACGCATGGGCAGTTCGTCCCGCGTGGTCTGTTTTGGGAGAACCCAACCAGGTCTCATGGTGGGCATTGAAATCTCCCAAGAACACCAACTCAGCGTTCGGAAACCGCTCCTGCGCGTCGTCTGCCGCCTGACTCAGGTAATTGAAGAGTCAAGTTGTCTCAGCGTCTCCTGAATGGGATCGGTAGAGGCACATGTAGATTTGGCTGAAAGAGCCATGATCTACGTGTACCCAAAGGATAGAGAAGGAAGGGTCCTCTAGGCATTGTAGACGGCGACAGCAAATATCCGCCCTAACAAACAAGCATACCCCGGCTTTCGCGAGGAAACACTCCTCTAGCACGTAGCCCGGATATTGCAGGTAGTTAGTGTCTGCAGGACGGCGTATTTGTGTCTCCGTTAGAAAAAGCATTGCCGGCCGAGCCGTCTCCAGGTGGTGATGGACGGCATTAAGGTTAGCGTGGAGTCCTCTGATGTTAATAAACTCCACGACACAGGAAGCAGCAGTGGGGTTACGGTGGTTAATTTATTTACAGAAATAGATAGGTAATGTTTCTGCCTCAGACGCAAAAGCGTGTACAGTGGAGGACTGCAGACAATATCTTTCCGTTTATCACGAGTCACTAACCATAGTTACCCAAAATATAAATACCTCTGCCATGGTCCAATCTTTTGCTTTTTTTTTCATAATTAATTCATTATAAGGACTATGTACATTATAAATTACCATATACACTCAATTTTGTCTTCACACAAACTAATTTAACGTAACTAAAAATGAATTAAAATATATTATTAAAGTGGATATAGTGACCAGAATAGAAAAGGGTAAGTATGTTAAGCTGGTTTGGACATGTAGAAAGAATGGACGAGGAAAGATTGACTAAGAAAGTTTATAAGGCTAGTGTGAATGGAACAGTCGCAAGAGGAAAACCTAGGCAAACGTTTCTCGATCAGATCGGAGGCGTTCTGGTCAAGCCAGGTTAAGAGCTTGAACCGACGGGCGTGTATGAGGAATGTGATGAAAGTGAATGAAGCCAGAGAAGTGTGTCAGGATCGTAGCAAATGGAAATCCATAGTCTCTGCCTACCCCTCTGGGAAACAGGCGTGAATCTATGAATGAATGAATGAAAAATAAATTTATAGACAGCTTAAGCCAACAATCTTTTTAGATTTGGTTTTGAAGGAGGACATAGAATAATGCGCCATGGCCCATGTTGATTTAGTCAATGTTACATAGTATGAGCAGTAATTAGAATCGAAGCTAAAACTTCGTAATTAGCAGCTACACTAACACTTACGCAACTGAACTTACAAGGCAATCGGCCTGATAACGATAGTTTAAAAGCGAAGGTATAACATGTCTCGGTAAAAAACACGTGGGCGGTAAATGGTTACGATCGACCGGTTGGCATTGGTTAAATAACATTTAAACTATGACTCAACGTTACACCGACTGATAAATAAATTGAGTTAATGGCGAATCAAATAGTTAATTGTTTTATTTTCTTAAAATAGTTTATTCACTTATATTACATAAATTACAAAATTCAAATTTCCTCGCCAAGCTACACAGTTAGTATTTTTTTTTTTCTCGTCAAAATGTCCACACTCCACCTGATGGTAAGCAGTCGTGTGGTCTAAGAGCAGTGGCCTCCACACCGCCCTCATAGCAACCGAGGCGATGTTGAGGTCTCTACTTTAACGGCCTGAGAAGGTGCTTTTTCACGGCCCAACTTAAAGGACCCAGGATTGAAGGAAGAAGGAAACACCTGCCTTGGCAGAGAATTTCATGCCTTGGTCGTTCGACAGAGGTATTGTTGTTTTTGTTATAGGGACTCACGGATTGAGGACTTTAGGAACTAAAATAGACTTGGATGCGTGTAAAAAGACGTATCTTTTAAAAGAAGTGCTCTATGGAACTGTTTTGAATAAGCCAGCTTTGCCCCGCGATTTCACTCATGTTTGTAATTGCTGCTCCGCGCCCATTGCTCGTAGCGCGCTGTTATGTATATAGCCTATGTCAGTTCTGGATTAAAGCAGCTTTTCAGCGGTGAAATAGTTTTTAAATTCGGTCCGTACCTAGTTGATGAGTTCATTTATTACAATCGAGAATACAGATATTTTCTTTTTAAATTATTAGTATAGATATAAATACATAAATTACCTAGTTTGCGTAAAAGTTAACTAATTTTAGGTACACCAAATTCTAAACTATCCTTGTAAAGTTTTTAAAACGACTTATATTATTTAAACTGTTTATGTTTGTAAACTGCTAAAAAACTTAATTCGTTAATTATTATAATATTTTAATAGACCTATTTATAAGCAGTCCCACTACTGGTCACGAGATTAAGCCCTAATCAACCATGCTAATCCAGTGTCAAGTGGAGCTAGTCCTTAACCCTTAAAGCGATAATTAACTATTTAACAGGTTCTCTGTCCGATGAATCACAAATGATACATAACAATAGATTTTCTATTGTGTCTATCACGGGACAGCGAATGGGTTAATATGCATATGACTTCGAAAAATCATGCCTACCGTGGGATCGAACATAATTTTTTTCTGGATTAAAGTTACCCTATGTCTTTTTATGCACACCTGACTCCGTGTACCTATACGAAAATTCATGATAATCAGTCGAATTTTATTATTTATTCCCGCAGTTTCACCTGCTTTTATCGTTACTGCGCCGCTCCCGTGGGTCGTAGCGTGATCTTATGTAGCCTATAGTCTTCCTTGATAAATAGGCTATCCAACACTAAAATAATTTTTCATATCGAACTAGTAGTTCCTGAGATTAGCGCGTTCAAACAAACAAACTCTTCAGCTTTATAATATTAGTATTGATTACTGAAATAATTTGAGTGACTCATGAAAACGTATTAAGTACTTTTATTATACACATATTTCTCATCTGTTTTTTTAAAATGACAACATCCGCCCTCGAAATGAACAACTATTGTGGATCGCACAAATGTTTGCCCCGTATGGGGATCGAATCCACGAGGCGATCACTTAAACTACTAAGCTATCCGTGCAGTCGCCCATATCTTGGACGGGTAGGCAGAGGTTGTAGGTACTATCACATTTTAACCAGTTATAGTTTTAAGTCCACATAATTGAGGATATGTTATAACTGTCTACCGGGCACACTTTCAAACACCATCCTATTCTTGATAGAAGAACCTAGTCACAATTTGTCCGACCCAGGAAACGAACCCAAAACGTCATGTCAGTCCATTATAATAAATACCGCTGCGCCACCAAGACAATCTCTTTTAAAACATACTCTATAATAACCCAATACCTACCTCATCATAACATTTCTATTTATAATATCCTAGCTTTCACCCGCGGTTTTCCTAGAGAGCAGTACTTTTTATCTGGAGGTAGCCTATGTTTTTTTCTTTACCCCTGACAATGTGTATGCGAAATTTCACGATGATCTATCGAGCAGTTAGGGCGTGAAAGCGTAACAAACAAACAAACTCATATTTACATTTATAATATTATATAAAGTTAGGATGTTATTATCAACAATTAAATTGTTATATTAATCTCTTGAGCGTTGAGAGGACATACGAAAAAAAATTAAAGAATCATTGTGCAAACAATACACAAACGGACAAACATAATATTATTATGTCCGCTCGACACTTGACTCGTAAGCTTAAATATATTATAAAAATACATCATATAAAACAAGGTTAACAAAATACAAAAACATATTTTTAAATCGCAATAATATATTTATTACAATTTTTAGGTTTTAATTTTTATTTTTTAGGCACCTGAGTAGTTTAATATTACAATGTTATCGTTCTAAAACAAAATCATATCCCTATAAGAGACCCCACACATAAAAAATCATAGAACCAAACCATACTAACTGTAAACTTTCATTCCACAGTTAAAAATGCCGACGTGAAGATGGCGCTGAAACTGAAATACAAAGACGAGCACGGCATCGTCCAAATCAACATGAGCCCAACATCCAGCCCTAAAGAACCTGACAAAGACCTTACAGACCCTAAATTCGACACCATCAACAATAGATTCGCGCAATACGACCTTTTTGGGGGGAAATACGACGTAGACTCTGGTGGGGAGACGCCGCGGTCACTGTTTCGAAGTCGCTACAACAGTATTGAAGAGGAACTGGCCAACACGCCGTATGCGTTCACTTCAGAGCGCTCTCTTCGGCTCAACAGCGCGAACAAACTAGACATTACCATCCAATCCCGCCTAGACGACATATCCCCATCGAAAGATATAGAAGACGATCGATTCTTTAAACGAAAATTAAGTCTAGAATACGATGATTCGTTGTTCGGGCCACAAGTCGATTTTAAAGTGACTGATGGAGATACGCCGGCTTTTACTGTAACTCAATTGATTCACGCGCAGGATAGGTACTTTGATCTGTCCGGTAGACAGTCAGAGAGTCCGTGTTGTGCTAACGTGTGTTCAGAAGTGCATGTGCCAAGTCCAAGGGGTGATGATGAGGCGTTTCGGGTGCTAGCTGATATCAAGGCCAAGGAGGCTGCCGCTAAACCGTGAGTACATGTTTGTTATTTTTATTTTTAAGATGTTTGGTTAAGTTGTTGATTGCTTTTTGAAGCTGGCTCCTTTTTTTAAAAAGGTCTCCAGGTGCTAAAAGTTTGTATGTGCAAAATTCATAGTAACTTTTTTTTATATTTTTAAATTATTTTTATTTGATTGTTGCATACTAAATACCGGCAAAATGTTTTATAAGTTTTATTTAGATAAATAGGCGTTCTTTATTGGTTTTTTATGGAACCTGTGTCCTTTTTGTAAAATTTTCGTCTTGCGGTTGATAAATGAAAAGTTTGTAGGTACCTACTATAGTGATGGTATTTTCTAGATTCTACTGTTTTATTTATAAATTACTGAAATGAAAACGAACAAAATCAATAATTGTTTTATAACGTTTTTGCAAAATATATATTATGTTAGTGATATAATTATAAGGTTAGTGTACAATTAATTGGTTTGTTTAATTAGCATGCACTTCATTTAGTGTTTTTTGGCAAATACGAGTGTGTGTGTGTGCGTACCTACTAATACACGGTTACTATAAGCAAAATAAATTATATTTAACCCAATATGTGACAAGTTCTCCAATACACTAGATAGCCCAGATGTTGTTCGCTGTGCGTAATGCAAAACACTGAATTTCATCTGCTTTCTAATATAACTATAATAAGAATAGAATAAATATTTCTCGCTTTTAGTACCAAAGCAATTATAAAATATATGTTGTTAGTATTTCAAATAATTGTATTACAAAAGCCATTCAGGTTTCATTAATTTAATTCTATGCAATTATTCAATTAAAATTCACCCAAAATTATCTTTGAAATAACCATAGAACGATAAAACATAAATATAAAAGTTAATTTTCTATTGTTTAATTAGCATAAAATTACTAAATTTATTAGCAATAAAAGTGATAAGATTAGTGTAAAATTGATTATTCAGTTTAATAAAACATAGAGAAAGGATTTTGATTACTAACTTTCGGACTTTCAATTGTTTGTTAATTATATATTTGTAACGATCGAATACTTGATTAAAAATAGAATCGATATCGTTTGTCCATAATAGTAAGCGGTTATGTAACATAAATGATAAACATTTGTTACATCAGGGATAACAGTTACTCGTCGCTGAACCTTTAAAAGAGTCATTGTGTAGCTCTAGATATTAATTACTCTGCTGAAAGCACAGCGCTGACTGGAGAAGGCTGGAAACCTAACTCTACTGAGTTAGGATCGCAACCAAATAATTTTGTGTTATATTACTATTAATACTAGATGTTGCCGCGGTTTCACCCGCGTTTATAGTTACTGCGCCGCCCCCGTGGGTCGTAGCGTGATGTTATATGGCCTATAGCCTTCCTCGATAAATAGGCTATTCAACACTAAAAGAATTTTTCAAATCGAACCAGTAGTTCCTGAGATTAGCGCGTTCAAACAAACAAACTCTTCAGCTTTATAATATTAGTATAGATAACACAAGATTATTTGGCTGCGATATTCTGAAGAGGAAGTTTGAGGGTATTCGCTCAAATTTGTTCAACTCAACTGGGAAAATTCCAATCCTGCTGCGCTAGTTTGCTTGAATCTCCAGGCTAAAGCTAGGATCCCAAAGCAATAGTTTAGGCTTTTTTATGGGATAAGAATATAGCAATAGTTTAGGCTTTTTTATGGGTATGTAAGCGGCTTACAGCTCGTTTTAGTTACAAAACTCACAAACCTAAAATACTATACTGGAGTACGCGGATGGCGTAATAATAATAATAATAATAATAATCTTTATTTGCTAGAATATGGTTCAGGTATAAGGTGGTAATTTTTTAAATTTGTACTGCATATTCTGCCACATGTGGCGTGCAAAATTTAATTAATTAAATTACATTGGTACAATTTTAAAATTACATGCATATTATTTAAATGACATATTGATCTTTATTAATGAATTGTATATAACGCTTAAAGTGGTCGCCTTGCTACTGCCGATTCGTCGAGTGCTGTATATTTGATTCCTACAAAGGACAAATATTTTGATATTTGATTGCCACACCAGACACAAATGTGTGATCCACATACATATAGTTTCATCTGAGCGTCTCCGTGCTTCGGAGGGCACGTAAAAAGTGGGTCCCGGTTGTTGCCAAATTAACAGCAGTAAAGCCATGTCAGAGGCCTACGGGCGGCTTGAACAACTCTTGACAACAGGTTGGCCACTAACCACATGAAAAGAAGAAGATATAGTTATACAGAGTCCACTTTATGTCCGTTATTTGAATGTTTGTACACTCAAGAATTATACCAAATGCAAAAGTTGTCTTTTCAAAAAATACAGATGAGTTAATTTTGTTTCTTTTATTTATAGCAAATATAGCTGTCTGGTAACTAGATATCTCTATTTTATGTACTTTGCTTCTGTTGTTTGGATGTTAATAGTGTCACCTGAAATCAATACAAGTGCGAGAGTCTTTTTGATAAAAAGATGATGAAAGAATGTATGTACCTATGTGAAGAATTAATTATTCATTATATACATATATAGTGAAACGTGTTGAGCGTGTTACAAAACGTTACATTTCAATGTACGAACTAACACGGCGAGTGTGAAAGTAAGTGTCTGTACAGTCAGCGTCATAAGTCGAATAACATGAGCGAGATGTTTTTATCGTTCAGCCTTTTTTATCTTATTTTATGTGGGGGCCAGTCAGTGCAGACCGGCGACACTTCGACCCAGTGGGATCTTTTGTGTCGACACTCTCCCAATAGCGACTGGCATAGATGTTCATGACAGCCGGGACCAACGGCTTAACGTGCTCTCCGAGGCACGGAGCAGGCGATAATTATTGTCAATCAATAAGCACATAATTTCGAAAAGTCATATAACTTTCAAAAGTCAGTGGTGCGCGACGTGGGTTCGAACCCGAGACCCTCTGCATTGCAGTCTGTTCGTCTCCCCACTGAGCTATCGCTGCTCTTACGGTAATCTATACAAAAAAATTTTTGTAGTTGCTCATTCAGCCTTTAAAAATAACATTTAGTCTTAGTTTTATAAGCAAATATTATCTGTGTCTGTTGTTTGAATGTTCGTAAAAGTCTCTCAAGACAGTGGAATTAAATTATTCCTAATACGAGAGCAGCATTTATGAAAAAAAAATATATTAATTATTAAAAACGAAATATAACTAATTTGATCATTTTAATTATTATCCTGACCTATGTATAATAATATCAGCCCTGTATTAAACTGTCCCACTGCTGGGCACGGGTCAGGCCATAGTCCACCTCGCTGGCATATATCTTCAAGAACATGAGCACGATATTTTCCTTCACCGTTAAAGCGAGCGATAATTAACTATATAATACGCACATAACTTCGAAAAGTCAGAGATGCGCGCCTTCGGATCGAACTCGAGACCTCTGCGTGGCAGTCCAAGGTTTCCCACTAGGCTATTTATATGTAACTAGCTGTCCCGCGCAACTTCGTCTGCTTCATATAGGAGAATTTTCCCCGTTTTCGCAACATTTTTCATTGCTGCTCCGCTCCTATTGGTCGTAGCGTGATGTTATATAGCCTTCCGCGATAAATGGGCTACCCAACACTAAAATAATTTTTCAATTCGAACCAGTAGTTCCTGAGATTAGAGCGTTCAAACAAACACACAAACAAACTCTTCAGCTTTATAATATTAGTATAGATAAAATTGTGCTGTCGTAAATATAAAAAAGTAGAACTATTTATTTTATATTATCGATTAAAATATATTCACTGTTAAGCTACACATGTCGCTGACTGTACTATTGTTATAATTATACACGATTATATCTGTTTGTAAGTACGCCGCCGGCCCGGCCGCTGCGATGTGCTAACAAGCTAATCAGGAATATTTGCTGAACAAAGAATGCTGAAAACTGATATCCAGATAAATCTGGTTTGACTAGAAAGCTAACCCCAATAAGTATTTTAACTTTAAAATAATAACATACTTTGTTAAAAGAATAATTGTAATACGTTTTATTTTCAACTAGCGACCTAGGCTACGCGGGTAATCTTAACAAATTATGCACCTAAACATATCTATGAATCACTCTGTCTATTGAAGAAAACCGCATGAAAATCCTATAAGTAGTTTTTTAATTTATCGCGAACAGACACACAGACAGACGCGGCGGTGCGGCGGACTTTATTTTATAATATGAATAGCTGTCCCGACAGACTTTGTCCTGTACAAAATAAAAAAAAGAAAACCAAATCTAAACCATTCTCGAATCCACTTTGAACACACACAAAAAATGTCATCAAAATCTCCTCCTAAACGGCTGGACCGATTTTGATGAAATTTTTTGTATGTGTTCAAGTGGATTCGTAAATGGTTTAGATCTGGATTTTTTTTCTTGTTTACACGACAATGTCTGTCGAGACAGCAAGTTTTATATAAATATACTGGCAGATGCTTCTTTATTTATTGATTCCAAATATGTGAAAACTCAATTTCGATAAAAGAAATTTTGGATACGTCTATTTTCCTTATGACGGCAGTATTACATCTATATTTCGCTAGATTTATTTTTGGGCGTTTTTTTTAACCTGGGGAAATGCTCCTGTTACAAACCCCTCGCCAGAAGAGGAGGCGAGATATATATAGTCATTTAGAGCATAATGCAGACCCCGATTTCTGCTACTGAGAAGTTCCTGACTGAAAACCCAACAACACTGCCTCACCGGGAATCGATCAGGTAACCCTGCAGCAGTCGCATACCTACTACCACTGTGTCACCGAGACATACTGTTATACTCATCAACTTGCATCGAATTCGTGACAAAGACATTATTAAAACTATTAGCTAACAGATATTTAATAGCTAATGAGGAATACAACTGTCATTTGATTTAGTAAGTGAGAGCAAAATGGCATTATTCTAGCTCAATAGTTTTTTAAGTATTGAGATTCCAGCTCAGCTTTTAAAACTAGTGTAGTTGAGCGAGGACATACTTGCTCTTTCTAGTTCCAGCGACCCACCCACCTTACAAATCAGCGAGGTCGCACACCGTGGTGGTTTTAGTCGGTAGGCCCGAAGTTTCGGGAGAACCCGAAATTGCCTCTTGTCTCCCCTTGTGGCGACGGGGTATGCATAAAGAGCATTTCCTCACGTTAAAAAGAAAAGAACGAGATACTCGCCCTCTTTCGTGCCGGGGCGTCACGTCACCCAGGTGTCGTGGTCCACAGGCATTTCTTGCTTGCGTCGGGCACTGATGGGTGGGTCGTTGATGTAGTTTCAGTTCCAGCGACTCACCCACCATCCAAGGCAGCGATTTGGCACACCGTGGTGGGTTAAGTCGTTAGTACCCGGGACTTTCCATCTTTCCCCGGGTGAGCCCGACATAACCTCTCCGCTCCTCTTTTCCGCGGAGAGGTATACGTCACTGCATTGTTAAGAAAAAGAGATACTCATACTCGCATTTAGCAAATGCCGGTCATACTCATAGCTTTGCTAATACAAGAAAGTAAACTAGTTCGATAAGTTTCAAGCGATGTTCTTTTGTATTATATTATTACCCAACAATTATTTGTAAACAAACGAAATCCAAGGAAGTTGGTTTCCTTAAACGCTACCGTGACAGATGGCCAATGGCGACTGGCTCTGACATAAACAACAGATAATTTATACGAGTTTTTGTTGTAAGTACCATTATTTGTTTAGTCATTTCCTTTTGTTACCAACTGTAATTGTTAAATAAAGTTATATAATGTTCGTTTACTTGTAGTAGTTGATTGGGTTCGTGGCGCAGTGGTGAATGCGACTACTGTGTCGGGTTTGATGCCCGGTTGAGCTGTGTTTTTGGGTTTGTCTGTCTTAGTAGAGTCTGGTAGATAGTTATAGATTAACTTACTATTATGTGAGATTTAAAACCTTAGTTAATTAAATGTAGGTGTAATACCCTTCAGGGATAAAAGGTTTGATTAAAAAATATCTTATTAAATATCATAAAGTTCATCATATTTGAACAAATTTTCAGACTTTTGTCTGGTGTGGGAATCGAATCTACCCTTCTCGGCACGATGACCTCTTAAAGTGTTTAGACTTTTTATGTATCTTTCAACCTGAAAAAGATAATGGTTCAATTCGTACCTATAGTCTTTGGCGTAATAGCAAAGTGACTACTTGACATTATGCGTGCAGTTAGAAACAGTTATTTGAACTCATAACCTTTCTTATGCAAGTCTAATTCTTTAACTCTTGAGTTTACACTGTGTAAATATTATACAATACAATCAAGTTTACTATCAATAAGCAAGTTGTTTTGAATCCTAAGTCCAATTATTTTTATAAACATTTCGACTAAGTAAGTTTACAAATCAATATTCTAAACTATAGTTATTTCAATATAGTATGTTTTGGATTTATTGATAGAATATTTACATAATATTTATACAAGAGCAGCGATAGCCTGGTGGGACACCGTTGGACTGCCACGTAGAGGTCTCGATTTCGATTCTCAGGTATACACCTCTAACTTTTCGTAGTTGTGTGTGTATTAATTATATTATCGCTCGCTTTAAGGGTGAAGGAAAATATCGTGAGGAAACCTGCACGTCTGAGAGAGCAGTATAATATTCTTAAAGACGTGTGAAGTCTTTCAATTTATACTGAGCCAACGTGGGTGGTCTGGCTCTACCCATCTCACATTGAGAAGAGGCCTGTTCCTATATAGCATTGTGATAGGTTATATACAGAGTTATATACAGGTTATATACTGAAATTGTTATTTTGGTTAGGATGTAGACTCGAGATTTGGGGACAAGACCTGTCTATAACTGGTCCCGGAAGGTGCTCTCGGGCACTGGAAGGTACAGCTGCTCCCCTAATATAACCTTGAAGGTTGGTGTAGGGGAACGCTATATCATAAACTGGACTAGTCGTAGAGAGAAGGGGACTGATATTAATATTTTATTATATTTACACAAGACTGTCTAGTTCATCCCATTGCATAAGTTTAGGCTACATGCACGTGTGTGGATCCAAATTCGATTTCCATAACATGCAAAGTGATATTAGGTTTCTTCTACTACGAAATTCGCAGAAGCAGCATGAAGACAAAAAATATTTTGTGTCCCTTTGTAACCTTAAGGGTTTAGATATGAGTACGACAGGCCACGCTGTAGGGGCGTGGTGTCTTGAGGTTACTTTAAGCAGAGATGATTCAAAGATAGTACAACAATTAACACTTTTAATAACAATGAGTATTATATAAAATACACTTTAAGCAAGCTACATAAACAAGACTCAGGGCGTGATTCTTAAAGGCTTCCTATCCTACGTGGTTCTATAAGGAAGAACCACTTAACTTCGTTGTGCAGCTCAGCGGAAGGTAGGAGCCTCCACCAGGGCGCGATCCACTTATATAGGCCGCCACCGCACGGAGGGGGACTAGTGATGGCGCCATCTCGCTCGCCGCGCACGCAGCCGTGCGCCGCGAGTCGATTACGTGACACCTTATAGGGCACAAGTCTCATCCTCTATTATTTGGGACCTAAGATCTTAACTGGCGAAATGTAGGTACACCATAATATACCTCAGTCTATTCCTTCAGGGATAGCGACGTGACCGTAGGCTGAACCTGGCATAATGTTGGGTCAGATCCAGACTTCTTGCTATTAATCCGAATTTCTTGATATAAAAGTCTGGTTATTCTGAGAAGTGTGTCAGGAACGTAGCAAATGGAAATCCGTAGTCTCTGCCTACCCCTCTGGGAAACAGGCGTGAATCTATGTATGTATGTAAAATTCTGGTTCAGGTATTGAACCTGTGTAATGTAAAATTCTGGTTCAGGTATTGAAACACAGCAGTCATATTAACCACCACTGCGCCGCCGAACCAGTAAGCTATCAAAATACCTATCATTAAATAATTCAACACCCAATTACATAAACTAAAATACCCAAAATACATA
Organism: Catocala sponsa; assembly: GCA_963564715.1. NCBI lineage: Eukaryota > Metazoa > Arthropoda > Insecta > Lepidoptera > Erebidae > Catocala > Catocala sponsa. Next base: position 16,243,251 of record OY751351.1, on the reverse strand, counting down.
CTTCAACTCCATTTCAGCTTAATAACGTTTTTACTTCGATGACATCACTGTATTCTCAGTTTAGACAAACAGACGGTTGTCGTTTTACATATGAATATAGCCACAATATATTACGGCTACAAATATGGAGCTTGCTCTGGCCAATGACACTGACATTTTGCTTGTTTAGGTAAAACCACTTTTCAAATTCAGCGAGTAATGTATAAGTGAGAAATAATAATAATTCAGCCCTGTATTAAACTGTCCCACTGCTGGGCACGGGCCTCATCTCAGTGTGAGAAGGGTTAGGCCATAGTCCACCACGCTGGCCCAGTGCGGGTTGGCAGACTTCACATATCTTTGAGAACATTATTGAGAACTCTTAGACATGCAGGTTTCCTCGCAATGTTTTCCTTCACTATTAAAGCAAGCGATAGTTAACTATTTAATACGCACATAACTTCGAAAAGTCAGAGATGCGCGCCTTGGGATCGAACTCGAGACCTCTGCATGGCAGTCCAACGGTTTTCCACTAGGCTATCGCTGAGAAATATTGAAACATAATAATAGTAATAATATTAGCCCTGTTTGTAACTGTTACAAACAGTTATACTGCTTAGAGGCTCGTGCCTCTAAGCAGTATGCGAAGAGTATAGTCCACCACGCTGGCCCAGTCTGGTTTGGCAGACTCCACACTTCTTTAAGAACAGCTGTCATCCGCGGTTTCATCCACGTTAATGTTTACTGCTCTGCCCCTGTGGCTCGTAGCGTGATGTTATATAACCTGTCTGAATTCTGGATAAATTAGCTTCCTAATGGTAAAAGAATTATTAAAATCGGTTAATTTTATTTATTGCTAAAAGCAGTTCATATATAAGTACACATAGTATCCATTGGCTCCACACTAGGTAAACCTGTCCCGTGGAAGCCGATGTTTGCGGTTATTACAGTTGACAATTTTGTACAGTTTGCTCGGTTGCAGTCAGTGAGCAGAGTACCTACATAATAAACAAACTAATCTTTTCTCTTTATAATATTAGCATAAATTAACCCACATCTGGCATACATAAGACTCATAAGACACACGATGTTTAGCGAATTATATTGTCTCAGTCACTAATCCTAAGAACTTCCTAACAATATCATCCAATAACATTTTGATCAGCCCGGACTTCAAACCTAAAATATCACGATCGATCCCAAGCCTGAGCAAAGTCTTACAGTCACGGGACCATTAAATACATTAGTCTTAAAAATTCCATGGCTACATAAATACTTTAAAATCCCGAGAGTTTATTATTATAATAAAGACCTTCTAACACAATAAAAGATTCTGCATAAAAAGATCGTCAATGATGCACTATGGTTTTAAAATATTTAATCTTAAAAAAGTAGCGTTTGTATACAGTAAATAGAGCGCGAAACAATCTTTGGCCTTTCTATATTCGTTTCCTGAACAATATTGCTTAAAAAAGTTTAATCTATGTTTACTTTTATACTTATAACAATAGGTAAGTCAATATTGATTGAAATTATACAGATTTTATCGCCAATCTCCTGCTGAACGCGAAATGTCGAGGAAAATGTACATATAAATTGTTATAGGTAACTGAATAAAAATAGTTAATAAATATTTTCAAGAATAATATCCTAACTATTCTCCCTAGCCTTTATTATTCCCAAGTCACTTGGGGTCGGCTTTCTAGTCTAATCGGATTTGACTGGATATCAGTTTTTACACGGAGCGACTGCCATCTGACCACCAGCCGATGCTTAACTAAGGCTAGACTAGTGTCAGGATATTAGAGGGCACTGACTTCCCAATAACGACTGCCATAGATCTTCATGGCAGCCGGGACCGACGGCTTAACGTGCTCTCCGAGGCACGGAGCAGGCGATAATTGTCCATCAATACGCACATAATTTCGAAAAGTCATATAACTTCCGAAAGTCAGAGGTGCGCGACGTGGGATCGAACCCGAGAACCTCTGCATTGCAGTCTGTTGCTCTCTCCACTGACCTATCCTAACTGATATTATAAATGCGAATGTGAGTTTGTTTGTTTATTATACTTTCACGCCTTAACCACTCGACCGATCAGAATGAAATTTCGTATATACGTTGTCAGGGGTACAGAAAATGACAGACTCACACACATTCCATCCAAAAACACTGTTCCTGAGGGATAGAAATACATTGACATAAGCTACATAAAAGTGATATAACTATAATATGATATCAAGCAACATACAGAAGCAGATTTTTTATATATTAAGACTTAGGTAGGTAGTCACCTTTATGGCGTTATTTTTGTTTTATGTTGCACTCCATAGACAATCAGGTGTTGCCATTTCATAAAAAACAAACGCGTATGTTTTATAAGCTAATGCCGCTCGGATTATTTGGATTATAAAACTTTTTGGTTTTGTGTCTAATCACCGCGTGAATTCTATTAACCCCGTTATACGGTACCAATAAGTTAATATTGTGAAATGAATTAGTCGAATTCATTTAATCTTAAAACTATTTACATGTACAAGCAACAAACATAATTTACAACTTAACTCATATTAATAAAGCTAACTAATTATAAGTAAAACAAAGTGAAATGACACAAAATATAGGACTGTAAATTTTAAATAACGGCTGATTTGGGCAGCGTCATGAAATTCCTCAACATCGCTTTCCACCGGGAAAGTGCCCAGAAGACTGGCAGCATTGCCAAAATGAAGTGAATTGCTTTTATTATGATTTGCCACTAACACCAGTGGTATAAGTACCACTGGCAAATCCTGACTATGTACAAATAAGCACTTACTATCAGTAACCTAAGGGTATATAATGGATTGTCCTCCCTTCAAATAAAGAGTCCCTTTTTCTTGTAGAAAGTTTATAAAAGTTAATGAGTAAACGACTGTGAATGTATACGCCCTATACTGTCACAGGAATAAAAAAAAAACACTTTTCTATATTGCCGTTACGTATGAAACGAATCTATTATACTCTTTAATAGTTACATACATACATATATACGAGTTCAATGGTATTGTAAGTGCCATACACCTCCGTATAACCTAAAGGTATATATGTAGAAGAGGAGAAAATTTTATAAAAGAATATATAGTAAAACGATCCAAAACATGACTAGTTAAATGTGAGAGTCCTACTAAAATATATACAGAGTTAGTGCTATTTTATTAAAAATATATATGAAGTAAAACTACGCCGGTATACTGTCTTGGTGTCGCCATATATAATAAATCATTGTACTAATTTAATTGTGGAACATTATGTAAGTTTCGCGCCTCATTGTCGGCCGTTAGGGTTGCTAACGGTGAAAATAAAGAAAACATAATAATATAGTAGAAAATAATATTGAAATGTGCATCGTGATATGGTCTGATGTTGAAAATTGTTTTTACGGTTGTCATTTGTTTACGATAAAACGTTTCGTTTTGTGTAACTATATTTTCTATTAACGATTTCATGTGTTATTTATTTTAGAATAAAAGGTTTTAAGCATCAGATAGCAGTGAATTTGCTAAATAAGCTCAAACAAAATTATCATTGAGTTTGCACCCAGTGTTTTCCGACATTTATCTATCAAAAATGGATGAATGGATGATAAAAAAAAATGTGTTTTATCGATATTAAGCTTTGTCTTACAACTATAAAACTGTAACGAGGCCGCCGTGTCTGTACATTGGAGATAATTTTGAATAACTAATTGGGATCGAGTAATTATAAAGGTCTACACGGTAGAACCGATTAGAGCGCGTAACAAGAAGTCATATCTTTGCTGAACTTGAAACTTTTAATTCTTTACGAGAACATATGTTTCTCTCTTCCGATCCTGGGTCCTTCAAACGGGACCTTTAAGCCGGACTTCCATAGATCGTCAAAGTAGAAACCTCAGTTCCATTTCATGTGACGGGGTGTGGAGAGTTGTTCTCGTAGATTACACGACTGCTAACTATCAGGTAGAGTGTATTCATTTGACAGGATACAATAAAAAACGGATCTGTTCCCAAAACCATTACAACTAAAGTGAATAGACACAATAGGCGATTATTCCCGTACCAGGTCAGAAATATTTGGTGACAGGCCAAATAGCGAGTAACCTAAATGTAGCTTCAGTAACTTAGTAAACTCACTAACCTATATATTTTGACGGTCATAAGAGTTACTTAGTGGCCTATATGAGTCATATCTTTTACCAAAATCAAATGTTTTAATGATATACCCAAGTCCGCTAACGAAAACTAGTATATATATAAAAAAACAGTAAGTAGTAGAGCCTGACTAATTTCAGCATGAATGGTCCGGCTCGACCGGGGAAGGACTACCCTCTCACAGAATATCGACGTGAAATACCAGTATTCCTATTGTTGTGTTTCGTTCGGTGAGCGAGAGTGCCGGAGGCCCAAGCACCCCCTTTACCCCTTCCCGCTCCTTCTCCTTCCCACTTCCTTTCCTAAGGGTCGGCAACGCGCAAGTGATGCATCTGGTGTTGCAGGCGTCTATAGGCTATGGTGACTACTTACCATCAGGTGAGCCGTATGCTTGTTTGCCACCTTAGCAGTATAAAAAAAAACATATTGGATCAAAAATTAGTTCCTTTAGCAGAATGAGCGATGGTTGGCAACCCTACGTGTTGGAATTGGGTGAAATACTTTTGTGTACGATATAGAATTCAGTTGTAACTGTTACGTGCTAATGTTTTACTTTTTTGTCACACTACTTTGAATAAGTTCGTTAATATGTACAGGAATTGTAATAAAATATCTCTAATTAATGTGATAGGTATTTTAATATATATTTGACTAGATTTTACCCGCGGCTTCGCTCATTTAAATATAGATTTTGTCAATAAATTGCTATCCCTCAGAAACAGTACCTATTTCAGAAAAAAGATACTCTCGAAATTGAATCTCGGTTTGGACAAACAAATAGTGAGATTTTCTGTCAAGAAAAATATATGCTAGCAAAAATATTGTTTACTGTTATAGTAGACTAGCTTCCCTCAGAAAAATACCTTTTCTGGATGAGGGTACCTGTCACCCAGAAAAGGTATTTTTATTATACATATATTATATTTTTCCCGCGGCTACGGTCGCGTACCTAAATTCTATCCCACGGATTGCCTTTTTCTGGGTGACCTATAACAACGTGTATGCGAAACATGATGATCGGTCGAGTAGTTAACACGTTAAAGCGTAACAAACAAACTGACATTCGCATTTATAATATTAGCTGGGATTAGGATCTGCCTCGGTGGCCCAGCAGTAATTAATTGTCTTGATATCTCAGGTTCGATTCTCTGATGCACACTGTTATGTTTGTCAGCCTCGATGGCGTAGTGGTTAGTGTTACCGTCTGCCACGCCTGAGGTCGCGGGTTCGATTCCCGCACAAGTCAAACATTTGTGTGCATGAACATGGATGTTTGTCTTGGTCTGGGTGTTTCTATGTATAATATGTATGTATTTACAAAAAAAAAAGTATATATGTATGTTTATCCATTGTCTAGTACCCATAGTACCAGCTCTGCTTAGTTTGGGCTAGATGGTGTTGTGTGTATGTGGTAGACTATTATTTATTTCAACCAGCGGTCGCATAGTGCTCTAAATTCGACCAATGTTTGCCTGTAAGATATTGCTGATACACCTATGTCATTTTATGTGTATTGATATATGTAACCATAGTTAAGCGCTTCGACTGTGTGTGTCAAATGCATGGTTGTGTGCGTGTAGTGTTTTTTCATTAATTTAATGTATTTCTAATGCATACTTATATAAATATTAGGATTCGCCCCTCCTTCTCCATATAAACTTTAACTGTGCCAAATTTCATACTCCTCCGTCCGCGCAATTTTCGTAAATAGGGGTACCTACAACGTTTTTGCTTCACGTATATACATATAGATAAATGTTTTAGTAGTTTCACGAAGATTAGGACTGGTAGACAATAAGTCACCCCTATAAACTACAACAGCAATAAATTGATTTGTATTGTTAAGATTCATTTTGTAAACATTTGGCGATTCAAAAGAGTGGCCATGAGTTTCTTGCCTGCTTCTTCTCATGATAGTTTTACTTCTCAAACAGCATATTTACATTGCTAAATATTTATTGCCTTTTCACTTATCGTGTCCTTTGTTTATTTTCATAAAGATGTGTGAACACTTCTTGTGTGCACACATTTTATGAAAACAAAGATGTTCTACTTGGGTTTTGACGGAGGCAGTGCTAAGGTTGGCATAAAAATATGCGACTGAAAAGTGTTTTTAATTAAGAAGGACAGCAATAACAGGAAGAGTCCAAATCGTCGAAGATACCCGAAATTTCCCGATGCGCGTTATAAGCATTATATTGTAAACAAACATCTCGCTCAGCCTTGACGACACGACTCAATAGCGTTGTGTCAATGATTTACTTTTTATTCTACACAAAAACTTATAGTTTTTATTGCAATCATATGATCGGAGGTTATTAAAACGTTGTTATGTCTAATATAGCTTGGTTTTGTTTGGTAACTAAAATGAATAAGTAGATAAGTATGACTAATGTTGCCAATTAGGTACTACCGCGAGTTTAAGTAATAAGCAAACCTTAAGCCTGTCGGCCTCGATGGCGTAGTGGTTAGTGTAACCGACTGCCACGCCTGAGGTCGCGGGTTCGATCCCGCACCAGTCAAACATTTGTGTGCATTAACATGGATGTTTGTCTTGGTCTGGGTGTTTCTATGTATAACATGTATGTATTTACAAAAAAAAACTGTAGGTATGTATGTATGTTTATCCATTGTCTAGTAACTATAGTACAAGCTCTGCTTAGTTTGGGCTAGATGGTGTTGTGTGTATGTGATAGAATATTATATTATTATATTATAAGATATTTTAATTTTTACTGAACTAGATGAACAGCTTTTTTTAAATAAAATGGATACTCTGAAACTATTAGACTGATTTTAATAGTTATTTTAACATTATTAAGGTACTTTATAGATCTATACAGACGTAACATTGACTAATATATAGGGTTGCCACCTTTATTTTGAACGAATAGAGTACATTTACTATCTGAGGTAAAAAATAAAGTAAAGATCTGAAAATACAGTATTCATAATTTAACCAGCTTATTAGTTGCCATAGTTTTGTTGATGCTAGTAACATCTAAGAAATATCTATTATCAAGGAACGTCTTAACCGGATCTTTACAATATATGTCTATATTAAGAAAGATAAACAATTGTTTTAATTCAATTTAGGGAACCTATAGCGTTGCTTTTAATAAACAAGTGAATAAAACCTGTAAATGTCGATATAAGTAAAATAAAGTATTTTCGCGTACTTTATTTTCCTAATAAAGTATAAAGTATGTTTGCCCGAAATAACGTACAATACTTTATTATAAAGTACGGGTGGCAACCCTAGCTATATAACATCACAGTACACGCCACGAGAAGCGAAAATCGTAAGTGTGGATGAAACCGCAGTAAACAGCTAGTAGTTAGTATTAGTGAAATGTACCTTATTTCCCTTTATTCTTAAATTGGCCTTGTATGACGTGAATATTCTCAACAGAGTGTGTACTCTGCTTTGAGTGTTCAAGGGATGCTAATAGATACTAACTACAGACATACTCCGACTCACGCCTATATCCCAAAGGGGCTGGCCAAGTGTATTATACATGTCGCTAGCTGTAGTTTTAGGTCACACGTTAAAGGGTGAGCTGATCCTTAGACAAACCTCATACACAGCAGCCAGTCATATACCACCGCCGCGTCACCGTGGCGGCAGTGCTGGAATGAATATAATAAACTATTATTTTAACCCCCGACGCAAAACCGACGGGGTGTTATAAGTTTGACGTGTCTGTGTGTGTGTGTGTGTGTGTGTGTGTGTGTGTGTGTGTGTGTCTGCCTCTGGCATCGTAGCTCCCGAACGGATGAACCGATTTCAATTTAGTTTTTTTTGTTTGAAATGTGAATTAGTCGGGAGTGTTCTTAGCTATGTTTGATAAAAATCGGTCCGAAATGGCCGCCGCCACAAAATAGCGGATTACATACTTTTTCACAACCCCCTTAATATGGGTATAAAATGAAAGGACTTGACTAGTAGAATACTATACACTATGATACATTTCGAATCCAAGATGGCCGCCACCGCAAAATGGCCGATTACTATTTTTATTATTTTGTCTCGGGGGTTTTTAAATTTTTAATTTATAGTTCTGAATTATATCTAGTGCGATCATTTTAATAGGTCTTTGGACTTGTAAGAAAATACCACCATGCTCATTGTTATACTGCAAATGAAAATATCCTAACATCCAAATGCCGCAGCTTACCTAAACGCTAAATGTTTTTGGAATCGAACCTATAACACTCTGCGCATTACCATTGTCGAGTCAACTACTTAAACTGTCATGGCGTCTGTGAAATCACATAATTTAATATGACCATAGTTATTAGTTCCTTTTTGAACTGAGTCTCAAACTGTCCGCTTCCCAGTCGCAACGCTTCGCTTCGCTGCGCGCAGTCTACAGTTTTTAATATCACCTTGAGCACCACACTTCACTTGTATTTAACTTATTTATTACGTGATTACCGCCGTGTCTGGTGACGCAAGCCACTGTCGTTTTTGGTTTGATTTATGTCTGCAGAATCAAAGCCGGGACCTCAAAATTAATATTCGCGTTCTTAGGTAAAATTTTTTTGTGACTGAACCAACGATTACTTGCTTTTTTATACATAGTAATATTATAAATAGAGGAACCATCCAATTGTATACCAACCCACTATTCTAAGCCTTTTACTACTTTTGGAATTTTCTTCCCGATAAAATAAATATCTGTACTTTTCTGATCCGGGCACTGAACCCAGAACCCCACGATCGCCCGCAAACGTAAATGTAAAGTTATGCCACGACACTAGCAAACCATATTTTATTTTTGGACTTTACAAACACTCAAACAGCGGACTCAAGGAACACACTGACTCCTGGGTACAAATATGAGTGGATAATACATGTTTTATCCCATGTGGGCATCGAACCCGTAATAAGTGACAATGGCGACACGATTACTTAAACCACTGCATCATACGAGCAGTCACTTATAATTTATAGTTACAAGCTTCTAAAATGGATTCAGTAAATATTCAATCATTATAACATACTAGCCGTCCCCCGCGATTTTATCTATTCTATTCTATCACTATCTACGTTTACTATTACTGTTGCGCCCTCATGGCTCGCGTCGTAATGTTATACCTATTTTTCTACCTTTCTTAAAGAATGAACAATCAGAGGCAAAAAAAAAGTTGGGTCTTTGGGGACTGCCGATAGAAGTGGAAACTTTAATCCTTGAACATAAAAACTTCTTTATAAACAAAAAGAAAAAAAAAGAAAAACGGTGGTGGGTCTGATTCCTGATTCTCTCTTACGGGTCATTAAGGGGATCAAAATTTTGTTCTTTTTTCGCGTAGGACGCACCATTTCTGAGATATTGTTAATATTCTAAAATAATTCAAAAATGGAAAAAGTGGAAGCGTGACGATGACGCGAGTTCTATGATTTTTGTTCAACCAAGACGTGCTCAAAGCGACTCATGAAGTTTTCACTTAAAAAAAATTATATTCGACTTGTCTTTTGCCAGTCGTCTATAAAGAACAAAAGAATATGATGTTTAACCGAAAATATTTTTTAGTGTATCTATCTTCCGGTCTTGGGTCACTCGCATCCAACCGCTTCCCGCAACCCTTCCCAGATCGTCGCTGTCGGTACATCTTGTGCCTACACCTGCTACGTCTGACCGGTCTATGTGGCAAACCTTGGGGAGGCCTATGTCCAGCAGTGGACGTCTTTCGGCTGAGATCATCATCTCAGCCGAAAGACGTCATCGTTGATCTATATGCCAAAAACATAAAAACTAGTCATTTTGAAGCCGCATATTTTGTCTTACGTCGTCGTGTAAAAACTACTATCAGCTGTACTATAAAACACTCATTACGTATTACTATGACACACTTACTAATTAGATACTAACTGAGAAGCAACTAATTAAAATAACTATATATAATATACATAATATATTGCATTTTGAGTTACTTAATTTATGCTAACTAGCGGTCGCCTAGTGCTCGAAATTCGACCAAAGTTTGCCTGTAGGATATTGCTGATATAATAATATATATTGACATTATTATGTCATATATGTAACCATAGTTACGCGCTTCGACTGCGTGTGTCAAATGCATGGTTGTGTGCGTGTAGTGGTTTTTCATTAATTTAATGTATTTCTAATGCATATTTTATATAAATATTAGCATTCGTCACTTCTTCTCTGTATAAACTATAAGTTTGCGAAATTTCATACTCCTCCGTCCGCCCAATTTTCGTAAAAAGGAATCCAAAGTTTTCGCTTCACGTATTAATATATAGATATTATAAAGCTGAAGAGTTTGTTTGTTTGAACGCGCTAATCTCAGGAACTACTGGTTCGATTTTAAAAAATTATTTTAGTGTTGGATAGCCTATTTATCGAGGAAGGCTATATAGGCAATATAACATCACGCTACGACCCACGGGGGCGGCGCAGTAACGACAAACGCGGGTAAAGCCATTAGAACATTTAGTTATCCTATATCCTCAAAACAGTAAGACGTGAAGAATTACATTAAATGTAATTTATCTGTGTAGTTGTAAGGATATAAGGTACTCCGTGACACAAATATGACTGAAAATGCGGGAGCTATAGATAGCCTAACGCCTGTATAATATTAGCCTGCTGATTTCAGCATGAATGGTCCGGCTCGACCGGGGAAGGACTACCCTCGCACAGAATATCGACGTGAAATAGCATTATTCCTACTGTCGTGTTTTGTTCAGTGAGTGAGAGTGCAGGAGGCCTTATCACCCTCTTTCCCCGTGCCCGCTTCTTCTCCTTCCCACTTCCTTTTTCCTTTCCTAAAGGGTCGGCAACGTGCAAGTGATGCCTCTGGTGTTGCAGGCGTCCATAGGCTACGGTGACCACTTACGATCAGGTGGGCCGTATGCATGTTTGCCACCTTAGTTGTATAAAAAAAATTACACCCACAGTCCGTCAGCTATCTCTCTAGGTCCACGTAATAGGGGCCACGTCTATTGCCGTCTAATGGGCAGTTATCTTAGAAGTAACGTAACAATCAGAGCGTAATATGACATTATTATTCTATGAGAGGTCAAGCAATAAGCCTTAACTAAGTTTATCATTCATCAGCATTTTTGGAATAAGATTCAGCTTGTGTACTTAATTCATTTCAAACACAGGTACGCAACAAATATAAGTGATTAAAGCGATACATTCCGAACAAGGTAGCTGACTCACATTTTTTTATTATTTCAGTCATATAGTTACATTACTTAAACACTAAATACAAATAACTTTTTAAATCTACTCCTTTATAAATAAGATGCTAGCATTTCAAATATGCTAGTAGGAGTAATTATCAAATGACAGGAAAACGATGCATGATAACTGTGACGTAACCGCTATTAGAATGTAGCTGTAGCGTGATAACACAACTACCCACACTTTTTCTTAAAACCAAATTAAAAATTTTAATTATTCCCTTATTTTGCAACCAGTTTTGATATTCATTGCACAAAAAAAAATTATTTTGACTAGCGGTCGCCTAGTGGTCGAAGTACGACCATAATTGATTTAAATTTTAAGTTTGATAGTTATTAAGGTTTTATTGTCTAGAACTATACCCTTATAATCACATTTCATTTAGATTTAGATCTATACAGGTTAATGTACCTATTTTTTTCGAACAAATTATTATTAACTATACTCTTTAATTGACGATATCCTAAGCTTGCAACTTTGTTTTCATTTTTCTTTATTAGTTTTACGTTTTATTACATATAAATACGTAAATGTATTATAATATAAATAGTATATGTGATTCCAATCCGCCCAAAGTTTACCTGTAAGATATTACTGATATATTGATATAATTATGTAACCATAGTCACGAAGAATAGTAGTACTACATCAGCTGAACAATGCCGAAATACTACGAACGCGATTCGACTGCGTGTGTCAAATGCATGGTTGTGTGCGTGTACTGTTTTTTGATTAATTTAACGTATTTCTAATGCATATTTTATATAAATATTAAGATTCGTCCCTCCTTCTCCATATCAACTTTAACTGTGCCAAATTTCATACTCCTCCGTCCGCGCAATTTTCGTAAAAAGGGGTACAAAGTTTTTGCTTCATATAGATTTTATTTAGTTCTTATGTATAAAATAATGTACAAAATCAAACACATGCAACTACCCTATTATCTTCAAACACATCAGTTTGACTTACATCTCGAATCGCGTAACTTTCGAATTTTCGTCTTGAAATAACCTGTCTGTTTCATCAAAGGGCCGATTATCTTTGTAGATCGTTCACCCCAGAGCTCATCTGCTACACATAATATTGCATATTGTAGTACCCATATTTACGCAAGTGCTTACACGGAAACTGATTACCATCGGGTGACGTAACTCCATCTAGCACAGCGAACGTACAACGTAGCGTTTGTATACTGCGACTTTTTTGTAACATAGAACATCAGCGATAGCTTAGTGGGAGACAATCTAACTGCTTCACAGAGGTCTCGAATACGATCCTGAGCCACGCAGTTCTGACTTTTTGAAGTTATATACTACGTATTAACCTGTAAATTTTTTGGAATGTCATACTTACTTGAAAACCTATTTTGCCTGGCCGCCGGTATGAGACTACGACTCAATAGCTTAAATAGTTCCTTATCACTCGCTTTAACGGTGTCCAGCAGTAGGCGTGTTTATATATAGGATATATATTATTTAGAGCAATAGGGCAACCATCTTTATACTTCTTTAAAAAGACAACCGTACAGCCTTTTTTTTTATACGACTAAGGTAGCAAACAAGCATACGGCCCACCTGATGGTAAGTGGTCACCGTAGCCTATGGACGCCTGCGACACCAGAGGCATCACTTGCGCGTTGCCAACCCTTTAAGAACGGAAGAAGAGAAAAAGGCAATGGGAAGGAAAAGGAGCGAAAACACTTCGCTCAACACGTAAATCGAACCCGTGACCTCAAATTCACTACTCTGTCACAGATCGAAAACTGCTAAATATCAAACATTTTATCGCATTCTTATTTAGTCGCGTAACCTAAAACCACTATAAAATTAAATTGTCTTCCGTACCAATTACAGTGATCTTGTAAAAACGTTTTTTGTCACTAAATCGTTACCGACACAAATTGGTAAATGGACAAGTACAATTATGTCAAACGAGACGCTAATAATAGGCCGGGGATTTTCCACCATCTTTAATCGAAGGGCGATATGGCTTTTTCAGTATTTAATTTGAATTTACCTTTATTGAAAACGGAACTTTGTAGTTGGAATAGTTAGGCAAAGTCGGTGCGAATTATTAATCAACTGGTCTGCTCGAGATTTACCTATCAATAAGTTTATGACACAACAGTTTAAATATCTTGTTGAGAGATGTTTTTACTGGAATAATGTCCTCCAGACCGAATTTCTGTCACAGCGAAAAATTTTAATGGCGACCGGCCGTGCACAAACATAAGTGTACTCTCTGTTCCCAAACTCTCTCCCTAATCCGATGCGATGGCAATCTGACACGATCGGAGAGAGATTGTGCTTTCCGAGACACGGGGTGAAACACCGCCAACTTCCTAACTCTGGGCTACTGACTGAGAATTTCTTGTCAGAAAACCCAATAACTTTTTGTTGATCCGAACCCAAGACATCATGCACAGTTGTATAGATACATATAATATGTATGATATGACTACCTTGCTGGCGCAGCGGATGTTCTGCATGAGGTCTCGGGTTCGTAACCCGGGTAAAAAACAAAAAATATGAATTCTTTATATTTAGGTACGTTTTCTTCGGTCTAAAAGAATAATTCTAAAATATTGTAAACCATATACCTAAACCATTTTAAGCATTAACAGCAGTAGGTACATATTAACTCAATAATTAGAAGCAGTTTAATTTGAATAATAATAATTAATTTATCCTACCACATACACACAACACCATCTAGCCCAAACTAAGCAGAGCTTGTACTATGGGTACTAGACAATGGATAAACATATATAATTATATACTTTTTTTTTGTAAATACATACATATTATACATAGAAACACCCAGACCAAGACAAACATGTCTAACATTTGCGTAAATAATTGTCTTTTGGCAGTAATAACGAAATGAATTTACATAATATAATATTACGAATGTCTTAGCTGCACGGATGGCTTATTGGTTTAAGTAGTGGCCTCGCCACTGCCAGAGCGCCGAGTATCATAGAATCGATCCTCAAGCAAAATCAAATCAAATCATTTATTAATTTGCAGAAAACATTGTTCCAGTGGTGTTATAAATTGTCCAACAGGTATAAGACACCGACTCCAAAATTAACAATAATTTAATTATTCACAAGAATATGCAATTATTTATTAACTTTTTAGTGCATTTTAAGTTTTAGAATATTCTTTTATGAAGTCGGTTTTCTTTTTTGTTAAAATTTTGTTTATTTACGCTGAATACATATGTACCTATATAGGTACAAGGCCTAATAACGCTTAAATATGTCCAAATCTTTCTGACATATTATTATAACTACTAAAATCACTATGCGTAACAGCTGTCTGATCTAAATAAATAAATAGCGTCATATTTAACTGAACAATGACTTTTTCTTGCGCGCCATGTCACAACATACGAATCGTTGACGTAACATTGTTTCATACACAATCATTTTTATTTTTGGTTGCACTCAATGAATAGATTGCAACAGTCTCTTAAAAAAAGGTTTCATTCCGATGTTTATTTAAGTGCCGATTATTTTTTACAATTGACTTGGTATTACAAAATGAACATTAATTTGCATAGAGCCATAGACTAAAGTTTTTATATCTCCAGTGAGGTAAGCAGAGGCGTGTAATACGCGTACATTTTGCCATATATGGTTTAGGTCTCACGTTATTAGACAACTTTTAAACTACGGACACTGAGAACACGCAGACTTCAACTATTTTATTCTCTTTGGATTATACGATTTTTGTGTCATATGGTCATCGAATCTGAGATCATCTGTACACGTTATAAGCCGCTGGACTCACGCGTTTATGAGGCAGAGAGTATATTTGTATCAATTTAACATTTATACAAATATACTCTCTGCCTCATAAACGCTAAATGCTGCGTAGACCCAATCGTGGTTCCGATTGCCGTCTCGTGGAGATTTCTATGAGGTTCTCAGTGAAATAATTCATAAATAGCAAACCAAGGCTGGAAATGTGACTAGTAGACAGCAGTTGGTTCCTTTCAATTACGTTTATTTTTATTGCTCCTAGTGGCAGATGAGCTAGCGGTCCACCTGATGGTAAATGTCAACCGCCGCTCATTGATTTTGGCAATCTCAAGGGTACATACTGTTAAACCGGTACCTACCGTGATAGCAGTACTCTCTTTAAGGCTCGTTTAAAGAGGCACAAGTCATGGTGCTTGAAATAAAACTTTAGAAGGAAGGGAAAGGGAAGGAATCCAGATAAAATGAAGACTGTGCTGTGGCGACGTGGGTCTTTAAACTTAAAATTTGCCTACCTCTCAGAAGAATACAAAAATAAGTCTATGTATGTACCTATTAAACGAAGTTCTCACAATTTACAGTTATATTTCTATGTTTATATCGCCACGTAGATACTTGGCAGTCTGATTGCCCACCTATTATAACTCATTACATAAAGACATACAGACCGGCAGCCATTACCGGCCGCCTAACTGTCAATTTGCGCGGGAAACCAACTGTCACATGTTGTTGACATTATACAATTATGAATAATTGTGAATCTGTGGAAAACTTATTATTATTTAAATGCGAAGTTAAACTTGAAAGATTTCGTTGCCAATGTTTTAACACTTTCTTAATAGTTGTATCCGTCGTCAACAACTACGTACGCAGGATCCGTGTATCATCAAAGAAGACTAAACAGCGGGCGGGAGCTAATCATGGTTAACATAGAAGTAGCTATGGACTATTTTTTTTATCCCGTGTTTATACCGTGTATAAATGGTGTGTAGTGTTCATATACATGATGTTAGGCGACAACTTGTACCACTAAACTAGGTATGTATCCAACCCATTAGTATCATGTCTACAGCTGCTATTCCTTCGACATATTCCGAGTTTAAACCAGTTTAAGCCGTAACGTGACGTAAAACATTATGTGAAGAACCTTTCTTTAAAAAGATCATTAGACAGTCTAATGATCATTCATAAAAGCATAACTTTTACTCATAATTAAAATACATTGTTTTATTTTTTTGAACTGACATAATTATTAATCATTGTCAATTTCAGGAAAAAAATAATCTGTAACAACTACCATAGTTATCCATTACTAGATTTCGACCGTGGTTTCGTCTACCCGAATCCCATTGAACCCATATCATGATAAAAAGTATCTTATGAATGCTTTAAGTGGTTGCCTTGTCACTTCCACTGCGCCGAATGTTATGGGTTCGATCTCAACACTAGATAAAAATTGTGTGGTCCACAAATTATTGTTTTTAGTCTAGGTGTTTCTTGTTTAAATGTTTGTGAACTCAGCCGTGTCTCGTCAGCACGAGCCTCTTCTCAATGTGAGAAGGGTGAGGCCATAGTTCACCACGCTGGCTCGGTTCGGGTTGGCAGACTTTACACATATTCTACAACATTATTTAGAACTCGTAGACATGCAGATTTCCCAGATGTTTTCTTTCACCGTTGAAGGAGGCAACAATTAATTTATTACACACATTACTTTGAAAAGTCAGAGATCTGCGTGGCAGTCCAACGCAACGGTCTTTTGCTGGCTTAGCATTTTTAATTCGAGCGAGTCGTATGTTCAACACGGCATGCCGGAGTGTTGTTATAGACTTGTTTACTTATAGTAATAGCCAAATAAATAAAACTTTGTCTAACTCTTTCTTTCTAGAAACTAGTAGGACTACCGTGAAACGTTAATGCCGAAGTTTCGAGCCGACTGTTCGTACTGTGAAACATATTTTATTTCATACGTAACCTCTGCATTGTCCTAAACCCTTTCATGAAGTGGTCCGAACAACGCAGTAATGTCATTTTAAAATTAAAAAAATCAACGGGTTGCACTCCGTGAGTGACGGCAGAAGTGAAAACTTGAATATTAACGTTGTGCATTTTTGATATTTCGAATGGTTAGGGAATAATTTTGCACGAATTGCTTTAATTATCAGTATAAAAGTACTATAATTTATGTGGTAAAATACAATATTCATTTATTGCGCTATCGTACACAAACATGACAATTCTCCCTCCGTCTTACGAATTTTCGATCAGGTCACGTGTCCTGACGCGAGTTTGACAATTCTCCCTCCGTCTTAGGAATTTTCGATCAGGTCTCGTGTCCTGACGCGAGTTTAACATTTTTTACCCGTCACAAAAAAGTGCACAACGCCGCTAAAGAAGTTTTCACTTCAAAAATCGGATAAATCTTTATATAATATTGTCTTCTGTTTACGCGAATGTTATTCATTGAAATTAAACTACTATATACGGATTTTATCGCGTTGTTTATTTGACACTGTTACAAAATTTTGAAAAACTGTTACACTACTATAATCACTATTAAACTTTACAAATTTTTAAGCTAATTAAATTATTGAAACTATTAAAACTATTTATACTATTACTATACTATTATACTATTTAGATTTATTTTTACACTTTCCCCGACGTTTCGGTTGCTTTTCAGCAGCCATGGTCACGGGGAGACTAAGATGGTAGTTGTCTCAATGTTCCAGTGTAGTTATTTCAAATTACCCGAACATAATTTAATCATGGGTGTTTCTATTTACGCAGAATGAACTCAAAGTATCATGAAGTCTAGCTGTGGTTTTCTTCTTCTTGGGTTTGACTAGTTGAATTACTGGATCCCAAGCTGGTGGTACATTCCAACCATCTTCTCTATTGAAATTAGGATGTTTCTTGATTTCAATAGCCTCGCGAAGCATCCTTGGTAGGAATCGGTATTCTTTAGCGAGCATCTGTGGTTTGTCAAATCTCAGGTAGTGGTTGGTCCCCTGTTGCACATGTTCACACACAGCAGACTTCAACGAGCGTTGGTGTTTTACATCAGCTATGTGTTCTTTTATGCGGGTGCCTATGCTTCTCTTGGTTTGACCAATGTATGAGAGTCCGCAGTCACAATCTATTTTATAGACCCCTGCATCGTGTAAAGGTAGTTGGCACTTGACGGATGGTAAAAATTGACTTATCTTCATTGGCGGCTTGAAGTATGTGTTAATTGATGCTCGCTTCAAGATGTAGCCAATCTTGTTAGTGACACCCTTTACATAAGGTAGTATAGCAGGCTGGCGCTCGACTGTGGCTGGCTTTTCTCGGGATCTGTGACAGCGGCGCGGCTGTTGGAGCTTGTTGTCTTGCAGTACTTGCTTGACATGTTGAAGCTCGGCGTCCAGGTGTTTCTTGTCACAGATCCCGTGGGCTCTCTGAAACAAAGACATTCCCACGGTAGCTAACTGTTTAGGATGGTGGTGAGATTCACCGTTTAAGTACCTATTTGTATGGGTCTTTTTCCTATACACAGTGTGGCTCAAAGTATGATCAGGATTCCTTTAATTTTTTTGATTTTTCCTTTGATTAATTTAATTAGCTTAAAAATTTGTAAAGTTTAATAGTAATTATAGTAGTGTAACAGTTTTTCAAAATGTTGTAATAGTGTCAAATAAACAACGCGATAAAATCCGTATATAGTAGTTTAATTTCAATAAATCTTTATATATTAAGTTTTCCCATTCAGTCCGACGTTTCGGATAACCGTTCTCATGATAGACCTACAGATGTGATGGTGTCTATTTCTTGCTAACATCTTGTTCTTCTATTATTTACATTTATTTATTCTGCTATCTGTGAAAGACTTCTAATTGGCCTTCTATTTTCGTTTCAAATTTGTCTATGATACAAATTTAGCTGCTGCTTTTTTAGTTACAAAATCATAGGCGAAATTTAGTTTAAATACATATATCTCTGCGTACATGGCTGTACAAGCACGAGTCTATGTATGTACATATGTATGATTGATTTTATGCTATGGAGATAATATAATATATCTTATATGAGATATAAGAGCGTTTATATAAATACCTTGTGACCTATTCGGCTATTCCGAATGGAACATCACAAATGAGCGTCATATTTTGAGGTTTTTAATGTAGGTAATTAATATATATTTGCCATTCGGTACAGGCCACAAGGCGTGAACGCTCTAAAGGCACTCCATCTTCAGATGTTAACACGAATATTGAATGTAACATGTGTAAGTAACAAACAGTAACGATAATTATATTACAAAACACATTTTTCTTCAACAACGTTTAGTCGCAGCTGTTGAGCAAAATGTTTTGGAGATCTGTAAGAGATGAACAAAACGTTAAGAGTTTTTTTATTTGACTGCACGGATGGTGTAGTGGTTTAAGTGGTCGCCTCGCCGCTGCCACTGCGCCGAGTGTTGTGGGTTCGAATCCCACACGGGACAAAAATTTGTGTGATCCACAAATGGTTGTTCCGAGTCTGGGTGTTCTATGTGTCCGTTGTGAATGTTTTGGAAAATTCCACGCGACACAAGATTTATTCCTAGTGCGGCAGTTGTCCTTTTAAAACATAAACATACATATAAAAACATAATATCTCATCATAGGATGTACATATGTATGTATATACCTACATCCAAAACCATAACACTTCTTATGACGCAATAGGTTAAAATTAGTAACGGAACCCGTTTAACTTTAGAGTGCAACGTTTTTCTTATTGTTTGTGTTTAGTTAATTATTATTAACGGCGTCGAGTTAGAAAGCGGAATGTGGCCACGAATTCTAGCGACGCGTCCATATTGTAATGTGCTCAAATATTTTGTGTTTAACCTCAAACTATGGATCGAAAAATACGTGTATGATAAAGTAAACCGTAGTTTCTAAAAGGGAGATTAACACAAAGAATATTTAACAAACGTTTAAATCATTAATTTTATTTTGACAAGTGTTTGACTTTAGCATGTCGTCGATTAGCCTTTTAAAAAGAAGGAAGAAAGAATAAAAATATTTTTTTTTTCTTTGTATCTCCTTTTCACAGTACCAAAACATATAAATATATACAGAACAGTATATACCTAGTCTTCTCCCTAGCCTTTTATAATTCCCAAGTCACTTGGGGTCGGCTTTCTAGTCTAACCGGCTTTGACTGGATATCAGTTTTTACACGGAGCGACTGCCATCTGACCTCCGCAACCCGAAGGCTAACGATAAGTGAGTATACCGTGACTTCAAAAAGCCAATAATTTTTTTTTTCAATCGCGCCTTATTCCTGAAACGTTTTTAAATGAAACGTGACATACGTAAAGACCATAGGATACCTTTGTTCCGATATACATTGCTGTAGGATTCACGTAGGCAAAGCCATGCACAAAAGCTAGTGTATAGATAAAATAAAGTAGTGTGGTGTATGTATGTCTTTATATCTAGGTATGTGTGTGTATCTCTATTAAATCAATCATGTATCGTGTCATATTAGTCAGTAATAAATGTTTACTCATGAAGAGCAGTGTTTCCTTTAAGCATCCCGAACGCCCAACCTTATAGTAGTATATGTTCTACCGACTCTTTCACGAGGAGTGCTCTGAAGAACTGTTTGATTTGGTACCAGCGGCCCCTTTCTATCACCGTACCACTCGACACCGAAGCAGGGTTCATCCATATCAAGCGTTCAATTCTAAGACGGTACGCTTTTAGCGATCATTTCTCCCACGTACGTGCAAGCTCTTGAATGAACTGCCAGCTTCGATGTTTCCCGAGCGCTATGATATGTCCTTCTTCAAACGAGGTTTAAAGAGAGTTCTTCTTTCACGGTAGGCAGCGACTTTGCTGTGTCCTGACATTGCAGAAGTCCATGAGCAGTGGTTACCACTTTCCATCAGGTGGGCCACTTGCTCGTCTGCCACCAATGGCAATAAAAAATATATATATATATATATATATATATAGAGTTGTGTAGTGCGTGATCAATTATCGTGGTCATCAACCCGTGTAACTCGGCTCGGTGAATGCAAATCAGTTGTTCGTTTACACCGGCTGTTGCTTCAGATTGCTAGTGCTTTAACATTTATATATAAACTGGTGGTAGATACGATTTTAAAGATAACTCGTGTGTTTTCTGCTATACACTTATAGTAAATAGTTCAATATATTGCGAAGCGATAGCTCAGTGGGGAGACCAACAGACTGCAATGCAGAGGGTCTCGGGTTCGAACCCACATGGCGCACCTCTGACTTTCGGAAGTTATGTGACTTTTCGAAATTATGTGCGTATTGATTGACAATTATCGCCTGCTCCGTGCCTCGGAGAGCACGTTAAGCCGTCGGTCCCTGCTGCCATGAACATCTATGGCAGTCGTTATTGGAAGAGTGTCGACACAAAAGATCCCACTGGGTCGAAGTGTCGCCAGTCTGCACTGACTGGCCCCCACGTAAGATAAGATAAGATAAGATAAATTGTCCAATAAAGACATATTTATCCATTACATACCGAAGACGAAGGAACTATCTCGTACGTTTCCGGACTTCTATCCAGTCTTAAATACGAAAACCGCAAGATAGAGGGAAAACAGAATTCTCATTGAACCCTGCAATCGGAATACCAGACCAACACTTATATCGCATGAAATTGCCTAGTTTCAAGAAATACTCATGAGCACATTGACCCTACTCGAAAGACTAGGCTACAGCTAGCTCCTGCTGTAGACGGACCTCTAATTTGTTAGAGACCGCAACATTACAATCAATCAATACAATCATCTATTAGCCGCTATAATAATTATATAATCGCTTAATTACAAGTGACTGTTTTTTTGCCATCTTAGTTGTATACAGGGTGTCCCGTAAATAATGGATCAAACGGAAATGGTAGATAGCTCACTTAATTACCTACAACTAATTTGAACAGTTTTTTGCAATACCTTAGGGTTGTCGAGAAAAAAAAATTTTTTTTTTTATTTCGATTTTTCTGCCTAAAATTAGTTTTTTTTATGCCATGGTTGCAAATAATGACATTTTTTAGATCTTTTTTCTTATAAACATTGCTAGATAGATTGCCAACAAATAATCATATCATTTTTGCAAATGACATTCCATACCTTTAAAAAAAACAATTAAGAAAGTGAATATTTAATTTATTTCATCTTTTTGTCTAAACTTCAAAAAAATCTCCTGTAAAAAAAATGTATTGCACCGAAGTGTACCATGATTTTAAAAACATGTACAGTTAATGAGGTTTCTAAATTTGTATAAAACATACGGTTAACTACTTTAATTGCAAAGTTGTTGCTATGAATTTGAAGGAAGGGGCAAAATCATAAACATCTAAATTAATGAAATTAGTGTGAAGTCACTTCTTTTCTCACTTTCTAAATGATTTAAAGACAGTCTAGGCGCTTGTAATACTAATAATAGCTTTATTTCTCAATTTGGCATCGTTACCTGCCTCAAGGTCAAGTATTAACAAAGGCAAAAAAGGGACAAGACGCCATGAGTGAAAGTGATAGATAGCGCTTCTTTTGGATACTATTGTTGTCACTCCGGTTTTTTCGTCCGGCCACCCTCTACCCTACCTACCACTCCACACAAGTACCTGGCTTCATTAATACTAATAATAGCTTTATGTCTCAATTTGACATCGTTATCCAGGTGATAAATAAAAATAAAGAAAACGAAAATTATGTAAAGTAATAATTTATTTTAATTTTTTTCACAATAATTGTTCAAATTGTTTCCCCCCTACACTTATGCACATTCTGCATCTCCTAATAAACGAAGGTCTTAAGCGTCGACCAAAATTTATTCCATTAAGTTCCGCAGCAGCTGTTTGAATTTTCTGGCGTAGGTTCTCAATTGTGGTTATGGGTGTTCGGTAAACTCTGTCTTTAAGACTTCCCCAGTAAAAAAAATCTAGCGGATTTAGATCGGGAGATCGAGGCGGCCATAAAATCGGTCCTAACCGGCCAATCCATCTTTCGGGAAACGCATGATTCATATGCGCCCTCACTGCTGTTGCATAATGTGCGGGGCACCCATCGTTTTGCAGCCACATTGTTTCTCGAACATTTTCTGGTACACAACTGAGTAAATTTGGCAACTCGTGTCTTAAAAAATGCAAATAATACTCAGCGTTTAAATTTGCAGGCAACTCAAAGGGTCCTATTATTTGACCATTTATAATTCCTGACCACAAATTTATTTTAAATTGGGTTTGACTTCTATTTTCTCTCATTAAACGTGGATTGACTAGTTGCCAGCTATGTAAATTATGCATATTTGTGTACCCGTCTTTTCTGCAGGAAGACTCGTCGCTCCATAAAATTTTATTAAAGAATTGCGGATCCTCACAAATCATTCTCAGCATTTTTCGGCAAAATTCAACTCTTTTAACGTAGTCTCTGGGGTCCAGTGTTTGAACACGTCGCACATGGTACGGGTGCAACCGGTGCCTTCCTAAAACTCTGTGCACCGTTGTCCGTGGTATACCGGTGCGTCGTGCTATAGCTCGGACTGACGTTGACGGATCTTCCTCTATTTGTTCTAAGATTATTTCGTCGTTGACATGTTGCGGCCTTCCTTCACTAGTACTTCCAACTCCAGTACCGACAATCCTTCCTTCACTAAGCGAGTTATGCACCCGAATGAAAACCCGATAATCAGGGTGACGACTCTCGTTGGGGTACCTTTCCCGGTATAATCTTGCGGCTGCTCTGGCATTGCATCTTGCTTCGCCGTAAATTAAATGCATGTTGGCGTATTCACGTGGTGTGTACTCGTAACGTAGCATTGCAAAGTCCAAAGGTTAAAGCACAAAAAAAAACTGATTTTCTGAGTCCAACACTAGATCGCCAAGTCGTTAGTTCCAAGAAACAAACAGTCCAAAATCGATAGGCAATTCACACAGTCCAAATTCAAAGCAATAGTCGTAATTTACAGCAAAAACATAAACGAAACGAAAAGCAAAGTTATCGAATGTAGCAGCAAGACGCGACTAACCGCACGCAACAATGAAGCCAGGTACTTGTGTGGAGTGGTAGGTAGGGTAGGGGGTGGCCGACGAAAAAACCGGAGTGACAACAATAGCATCCAAAAGAAGCGCTATCTATCACTTTCACTCATGGCGTCTTGTCCCTTTTTTGCCTTTGTTAATACTTGACCTTGAGGCAGGTAACGATGCCAAATTGAGAAATAAAGCTATTATTAGTATTACAAGCGCCTAGACTGTCTTTAAATCATTCAGAAAGTGAGAAAAGAAGTGACTTCACAGTAATTTCATTAATTTAGATGTTTATGATTTTGCCCCTTTCTTCAAATTCATAGCAACAACTTTGCAATTAAAGTAGTTAACCGTATGTTTTATACAAATTTAGAAACCTCATTAACTGTACATGTTTTAAAAATCATGGTACACTTCGGTGCCATACATTTTTTTTACAGGAGATTTTTTTGAAGTTTAGACAAAAAGATGAAATAAATTAAATATTCACTTTCTTAATTGTTTTTTTTAAAGGTATGGAATGTCATTTGCAAAAATGATATGATTATTTGTTGGCAATCTATCTAGCAATGTTTATAAGAAAAAAGATCTAAAAAATGACATTATTTGCAACCATGGCATAAAAAAACTAATTTTAGGCAGAAAAATCGAAAAAAAAAAATATGTTTTTTCTCGACAACCCTAAGGTATTGCAAAAAACTGTTCAAATTAGTTGTAGGTAATTAAGTGAGCTATCTACCATTTCCGTTTGATCCATTATTTACGGGACACCCTGTATAAACAAATGAAAACGAGTCAACTGCTCAGTTAATCCCGCAGCATATGTTTGCCCACTAAATAGTGAGGTCCTGGAATTGAAACTTGGCTCGAGCAAAGTATTTTTATGTTAATCAATTCTCAGTAACAACACAAAATATGGTAACGTGCCCAGTAAATTAATTTAGGTTCGCCCTCTAAATAATAATGTCCTCCAGAACAAATTTAGTTCACGGTGGTCAATCTTAACGGAGACTGGCCATCTGCGCAGGAAATATAGTTCACTAGTGTTCGGCAAACACAAGTGCACTCTCTATTCCCTGACTCTCATGATCCGATGGGACGGTAATCCGACACGACCGGGGAGAAATCAGACGCATGACCAACGCCTTAAGGCACCTTAAGGTGCTTTCCGAGGCTAAGGGGGAGTCTAACAACGCCAACTTCCAAACTCCGGGCTGCAATTGAGATTTCTTAACAGAAAAACCTAATAACTTTTTGGTGGCCCGATCCGGAAATAGAACCACTTCATTTCCGCTGCGCGACGGAGGCAGTTAAAAACAAAGTATGCAACATGGATAGAGTACTCCTTTGCCTATCCTCGTCAGGCAAATGTATTAAAAATACAGTTATACGTGCTTATTCATTATCATACTATTGCTTGCTTATCTCGCAGTACCCACATGTGACGAAATCATTTTTCTTTATATAGAAAGACAACGCCAACACTAAGAATTATTCCTGTGTCGCGGGAGACTTTACAAACATTCAAACAACTGACACGAAGAACACCCTGACTCGGAACAACCATTTGTGGACCACACAAAATATATTTGTTCCGTGAAGGGATCGGACGCACAACATTCGGCGCGGCGGCGCGAGGCGACCACTTAAACGCCATCCGTGCAGTCAAAAATTGCATGTCAACATTACAACACTACACATAGATATTAAACTAATATGATCCCGTGCACCGAAACGAATCGATTAATCTTCGTAAAAACTCGTGAAATAAAGAGGCGCCTTGAAGATATTTAATTGAATGATGGCAGTAATTTGTCTCTGTGATCCAATCGGGCAGCCTTGCCACACGAAGCCGTAGTTAAACATTTATAGCGCCAATGTTGAGCAATGAAAAGGTTTTGGGTTTTGAAAGATGAGTTATCAATTGATAATAGACTCCACGGATGGCGTAAAGGTTTAGGTCGTCGCTTCGTTACTCAATACTCAATATCTTTATTGCACTCCATATGTTATTTATAGGTGTTATACAATATCACAGTAGGTACAATATGGGCTCTGTAGGGCCATCGTTATTGCCAGTATGCCGGTTGTTGTGAATTCAAAGATTACACGTAACTAATTAATTTCATCAGAAAAATATTCTATGCGCAATAGCGGACCATCGCTAATCTTGTATTTTTTCTTCCTTAGCCTTTTGTTATGTCCACTGCTGGGCAAAAGCCTCTTCCTTAAACTTCCAAACCACTCTGTTCAAAGATATTCCCCCTTGTCCCTTTCAAAGACGTCCATGTCATCGGGTCGTTCGTCGATTCGCACCACGGTGTGAATCGCAGAAGGACCCATTTTGAATTAGTCGTTTCACACCATGGTGTGAAACGGTGAAACGGTGAATTCTTTTTTTGTACTTCGTCAATTCGAACCAATGTTATTTTACTACTATTGAACAGTCTCGCATAAAAGTGTTAGTACCTACACCAATTTATTTTTATTTATTAATACACTACTAAGCTATCGCTTTGGAGATTGAAACTGTTTCATGGTTAGATGAAAAAAAAAAAACAATTCTTTGGTTACTAAATAGTAATAATAATAATAATAAAAAATAAAAAAAAATAAAAAAAATATATATATTTTTTTTTTTTTTTATTTTTTTTTTATAATAAAAAAAATAAAAAAATAAAATAAATATATATATATATTTAATATTGTCTTCTGTTTACGCGAATGTTATTCATTGAAATTAAACTACTATATACGGATTTTATCGCGTTGTTTATTTGACACTGTTACAAAATTTTTTGAAAAACTGTTACACTACTATAATCACTATTAAACTTTACAAATTTTTAAACTAATTAAATTATTGAAACTATTAAAACTATTTATACTATTACTATACTATTATACTATTTAGATTTATTTTTACACTTTCCCCGACGTTTCGGTTGCTTTTCAGCAGCCATGGTCACGGGGAGACTAAGATGGTAGTTGTCTCAATGTTCCAGTGTAGTTATTTCAAAGTACCCGAACATAATTTAATCATGGGTGTTTCTATTTACGCAGAATGAGCTCAAAGTATCATGAAGTCTAGCTGTGGTTTGCTTCTTCTTGGGTTTGACTATTTGAATTACTGGATCCCAAGCTGGTGGTACACTCCAACCATCTTCTCTATTGAAATTAGGATGTTTCTTGATTTCAATAGCCTCGCGAAGCATCCTTGGCAGGAATCGGTGTTCTTTAGCGAGCATCTGTGGTTTGTCAAATCTCAGGTAGTGGTTGGTCCCCTGTTGCACATGTTCACACACAGCAGACTTCAACGAGCGTTGGTGTTTTACATCAGCTATGTGTTCTTTTATGCGGGTATCAAACCAAGAGAAGCATAGGCACCCGCATAAAAGAACACATAGCTGATGTAAAACACCAACGCTCGTTGAAGTCTGCTGTGTGTGAACATGTGCAACAGGGGACCAACCACTACCTGAGATTTGACAAACCACAGATGCTCGCTAAAGAACACCGATTCCTACCAAGGATGCTTCGCGAGGCTATTGAAATCAAGAAACATCCTAATTTCAATAGAGAAGATGGTTGGAATGTACCACCAGCTTGGGATCCAGTAATTCAACTAGTCAAACCCAAGAAGAAGAAAACCACAGCTAGACTTCATGATACTTTGAGTTCATTCTGCGTAAATAGAAACACCCATGATTAAATTATGTTCGGGTAATTTGAAATAACTACACTGGAACATTGAGACAACTACCATCTTAGTCTCCCCGTGACCATGGCTGCTGAAAAGCAACCGAAACGTCGGGGAAAGTGTAAAAATAAATCTAAATAGTATAATAGTATAGTAATAGTATAAATAGTTTTAATAGTTTCAATAATTTAATTAGCTTAAAAATTTGTAAAGTTTAATAGTGATTATAGTAGTGTAACAGTTTTTCAAAATTTTGTAACAGTGTCAAATAAACAACGCGATAAAATCCGTATATAGTAGTTTAATTTCAATATATATATATATTTTTTTTTTTATTTTTTTATTATTATTATTACTATTTAGTAACCAAAGAATTGTTTTTTTTTTTCATCTTATATATATATATTTATAATTAGGTATTATTTTTTTTTTAATAATACCTATATATTTCTTTTATAATTTAAAGATAATTAATATTTTGTCATGTGACTAAAATAAACTAAGGCGACAATAAACATCGCTTTGTCGGCTTATTTCAATAAACGTTTTCTACCCGTTAGTACCAAGAAAGTACATTTAAAAAATAAAAATTGTGGTGGTGCGAATCGACGAAGTACAAAAAAAGCATTCACTGTTTCACACCATGGTGCGAAACGACTAATTCAAAATGGGTACTTCTGTGATTCACACCGTGGTGCGAACAACCCGTGGTGTGAATCGACGAAAGACCCAAGTCATCTCGCCATCTCCGTTTATGTCTGTCCCGTTGGCGCCGACTGTCTTTTGGCACCCAATTGGTCATGATATGTGCCTCCCTCTCTGGGTGCATGCGACAAACGAACTTGTTATAATGTAAATCTTCTGTATCTGTGATCCAAATTAATAATAATTTGAATATGAATTTGAACAAAAATTGTATAGTCCACAAATGATTGTTCCGTATCTGGGTAATCTTTTGTGGTCTCACGTAATAGGGGTTCTATTGCCTTCTACCAAGCACAGTGCCATACTTTGTGGTACTGAGAATATCTGGACCCAATAACACATTGCTTAACACGGGCATCAAAACTGAGACCTCACGCACAGCAGTCGCATTCACAACCGCTACGCCAAGACAGTGACAACTCAGCTATTAAGTAAAATTGCTGACTCACGCATACCAACTTACGTAACTCCCTTCAATCAGAATCTCATCTCTAAGGCACAGGTCACACCTACACTAAAAAGCTTAACAAAACAATAAGTACTATCACTTCTGCTGACCTTGTAAACTCATCCTAATTTCCATCACCCACATACTGCAACAGTGGGTAGAACTTCAATGAAACGATAGGCCATTACTTAGTTACATATAGTGTAGTGGTTGTATTTCGTATAAATATAAAGTGTGGTCATATTAAAAGGTATATAAAAAGCCTGGAAAATACTAAAACTATCTATTTTTAAGAGATTTTGTCGTTCGGTTAAAATTCTTGTTGATCTATCGATTCACCAGAATTTCCAAAAAGGCAAAAAGGTATTGTCGAACGCATGTCAACTGCTGACTGACTAAATTAACACTGAGTCAATCACTTGAGTTTGATTTGACATGTGTGTCTTAGATATATGTACACTTGTGATAGTAGTGCGTTTGTAGCGTCAAAAGTGGTTGGAGTCAAACCTAGGACCACAGAATTGCAAGATAACCATCCGACGCGTGACTGTTCGAATTTATTTGCCAATATCCAGAAACATAATATTTTATATAAGGGGCAATTCTATCTAGTGAAATCTGTTCTATTTTAAACACATTTTATTAAGAAAATTTAACCTGTAAAATTGACAAGAAATATGTTTGTTTATAACAAAATGTTGACTAGATATGTATTTATAAGTAAATTTTACAATCCTTTAATATGACCTCGACTTTGTGTTACTTAGTAGAAATAAAAGTTTAAAGTGTTACAAATGCTTGCATTGATCAGTACCAACTTGCTGTATTACCAGATTTACTTTCCTGAACTGCACGACTATTGGTAATTATACATTATATATTTATTTACACATGTAAGCAAAACCACAGATTATTTGGTGTGACCTCATGACGTTTCTAATACCAATTCCACAGATATTAATCAGCGAGATGCGAATTTAATATTTCTATTCGAATATGCCGAGTATATGTAATACCTACAGTGGTTTCTATACAAAATACAAAATTTATTTTATAAATTCATTTATAGTTCAAGATATGTAACATGTATTATTAAAATTAATATATTAACAATATTATAAATTCGAAAGTAACTCTGTCTGTCTGTAACCTTTTCACGGCTCAACCACTCAGCCGATATGGATGAAATTTGGTACAGAGATATTTTAAAACATGAGGAAACGATGTAGGTACCACGCGGACGGAGCCGCGCGCAAAAGCTAGTTAATAATAAATATCAAGAACCTTTTATATTTAAAGATATATCGCTTAATGCCTACCCGTATTCGTTATTTCTATTCGCGATAATTACCTGATGGTTGATGATTATGTTGTAATACAATCATCTATACATAAAAATCAAACATAATATAAATCGAATTAGCCATTCAAAAAATATTGATAAAATAATATGAAAACCGTTACCGATTTTCTTCATAAAAAGCGGTAACTTCATATTTAAAAACTTTTTATATTGGCCAGAATCTGTATGTAAAAGTATACCATTATTAACACGTAAAAAAAGAATTACAAAAAAACATCTTAAGGATACACCACCATCTTTCTAAATCCATAGAGCGAGTAAAAACAATATCAAACTATAACTTTCTGCGCACCACAAATTGTGTGACCACAAGCGCACTGCGAGCAAACCGCAGCGTTTAACTTATAGAATTGATAGTGAAACTTAATGCGAGGGGAAAACCACGTAATATTGTGAAAACAAACCGATAGAAATTATGTTAAACTTTACTATTAACCTAATTATCTTTTAAAAAAGACAACTCCTGCGCTAGGTATAACTCCTGTATGTCGGGGGACTTTACAAACATTTAAACAACGGACACAAAGAACCTAGACTCGGAACAACCATTTGTCCCGCGTGGGATTCGAACCCACAACACTCGTCGTAGTGGTAGTGGCGAGGTGACCACTTAGCCAGCCAAATATATATATATATATATATATATATATATATATATATATATATATAAGTGTTGAGTCGCAGTGGCACACCGGTGGCCGGACACAATAGATTTTTAATAATGTCTGGTATTCTAAGACGACTTGAAGAACCAATGCTACCAAATTTCCATAACAATATAGGAATATTGAAAATGAGTTAATTTATCGGGGTTGAAGGTTTGGATTTCAGGGGCAAAGAATTGGAGGCCTATATCATTTTTGAGGCTGTTTGGAAAAGTCTGACCTCAAAATAATGGCTTTTTTGTGTGTATGTTTGTTTTGGTATCACGCAAAACCTGTGAACAGTTTTTCATGACGTTCTTAAAGTTTGATAGCACACAGCCTTACTAATAAAAATATCGCTAAACACTGCTTAGCTATCTCTTATCTAAGACGCTGTCATATCTTTAATCAATGAATAATATTTCTTTAATTATAAACCAATTTTAACGGTATCTCAGATGATAGCTCGCAAAAACAAGAAACACAATTTTATTCTTGCAACATTTGATAGTCAGCATAGAGCGTCATGCTCTATGCTGACTGTCAAACTAATATCGTCAAAATATATACCTATATATAAACACAATTTTATTCTTGCAACATTTGACAGTCAGCATAGAGCGTCATGCTCTATGTTTACTGTCAAACTAATATCGTCAAAATATATATGTACCTATACGTAACGTTCAGTGTTACTTTGTGACCTAAATGAATAAATGATTTTGACTTCTGACTTGACTTTTTGACTTTAATCTACTAAATAATCCAGTAGAAGTGATAAATCATCTTTATTACACCGTTTTTTAGGTTTTAGTATCTGTAGTGACTTTAACAGATGGCATTCTGAATTTCTTTTGGTAATTCAAAGAGTTTTTAGAAGAGTATATTATCACTTCGCTTCAATATTACACCCAGCTAACTATAAGAAAATAAATATCGCCTGGTTTGTAGAATAAAGACGGTAATAATATAACAATTTTCATAATTTGGAATAAACAAGCAGTGTATATTTAAATATACATAATCATAGCGAACTACTGCATATTCTACTGAATAATACTATACAATACTATGCTTTCTTAAAAAGTGCATTTATTAGAACAATAAAGAAAATACCAGTGTTTTTGTTCAAAAATATAACCAATGGGCATGACCATCCACCTTACCACCAGGCTATAGCGTGTCCCGATAAATGGGCTATCCAACACTAAAATACTTTTTCAATTCGATCCAGTAGTTCCTAAGATTAGCGCGTTCAATCAAACAAACAACCCAACTCTGCAGCTTTATAATATTAGTATACCTAGATGTATACTAAAGTGTGGTGCGATACTTTTCAGTTTGGATATAACGTTCATTGACATGGTTTTCGTAGGCGGTTTCTTATCATGCGAATCTTAGTTGCCAAAATAAAACAGACTTGTTCGTATAAAATTTTATTTTGGTGACCCAAATCTGTTTTGTAAAATAAGTACGGTCACATATCGTTTTACGAGACGAAGTCGATGATAATATTATAAATGTATTAACGAAAATATACTGTCTTTAATTGCTCCAAAGATATTAATATTCATACTAGGCGTAATTTTATGTATACACATGTAAACAGTAGCCTGAAATACATGTTGCATGTAAACTGTTATTTATACTTCACTATATGTTCCCGCGGTTTCACCCGCGTTTATCGTTACTGCGCCGCCCCCGTGGGTCGTAGCGTGATGTTATATAGCCTATAGCCTTCCTCGATAAATAGGCTATCCAACACTTAAATAATTTTTCAAATCGAACCAGTAGTTCTTGAGATTAGCGCGTTCAAACAAACAAACTCTTCAGCTTTATAATATTAAAGAAAGAAGAAAAAAGAAAGAAAACTGTTTATTTTGTCCTCTACATTGGCATGAAACAAAAAAAACAACAAAAATAAAAATTTTTGATGTACAAAAATAAAAAATATATAAAACAAGAATAAGCAATTTATATAATTAATCATACCGCCAGTGCGAGACCAAAAATGGCACTTATTTCAGCATAATGCTGCAGCACCGTGGTAGGTAGTGCAGCGCTGATTTTCGGATAAGTAAGTCCAGTATTAGTATAAATTGATAGCATTATATTATATAGATTAAAATAGATATGCAAGTAAAAGTCTTTATATAAAATCTCTCACAAATCCGTATGTTTCTTACTCACGAAGGCCAAAACACAAACAAACTGTAATTGTGACATCCAATACTAATTACATACAGATTGCGCAAGCGCACAATTATTACTACGTTTGTGCGAGTCAGAACAATAGGCCGGAGATCCGTAGGTGAATGGTGGGATGTCTATAGTTCCGTACTAATTTCGTAACGTTTAACGAGCGAGTGACTCATGCAAGTTAGTTGACTTGCATGGGCGTTGATCATCTGGTGATTATGTCTTGCGTGGGTGATTGAAAGATAGGTTTTTTAGCAGTGAAGGTGATTTTGTGTTTTGATTGGTTTTCACCTTATTTGGCTTGGGTTGGCAAGTTTATTTTATATATTTATTTACTTAGACTTAACAGATATGAAAACAGTATACAACAATTCGAAATACATTATACAAATACCAAAATTGCTGTAGTGCGAACGGTCAAGCCGTCGCCTTAGCGTTGCTGCCTCGCGGAGTGTTGTGAGCTTAAACCTCACATGAGACAATTGGACGGACTTTCTGAAAAACGTTCCAACCCGCACTCGGGTCAAAATCGAGTTATTATTAGCAAATTAGTCACGGGGTTACTATTTACTAGCTGGAAAAATTTGGTAGCTCTACTATCACTCTAAATATGAAATCATGACTTAGTAGCCCAACCCACATGTATGAAGAAGCAATACGGGATTGAACTTCAATCACGATTATCTCAAAATGTTAACTTTGTGGGTTGGAACGTTTTTCAGAAAGTACGTTCAATTATTATGTGTATGATTGGTCTAATTCTGGATATACTTTGCATCCATTAAGAGTATTTCTGTAAGATTCGCCGCGATATGAGGGTAGTGCATGTTTTTAATAAAAAAGGAAAGAAATAATGTACTAGTTGGAATTTCAAGTAGTTTTAAAAGTTCAAATGAAAGATTTTATGTCTCAGTATATTATTACATAGATTTGCGCTTATATTTGCATCCCACCTTACAGTCCTCGGTGCGAAACTCAGGCCAACGAGAATATTATTGTTCCTTCTGTCCAAAAATTCTCAGTCGGAATCGGCGAGCACGGATCATGTGCCCGGCCGACATCAATAGTCTTGCCCCCTATTAAATATGTACATAGCCACACCTTTATCCCAGACGAGCTAAATATAGGTGAACCATAGCTGATGGTCTATAGTACATCGTCCGTCGCTATTCGTCTTACCATATGCCAGAACCAAACTACTGGCAAAGACTCCTCCTACCCGATCTATTCGGGTATTGAATGAGGTTCACTGCCGCATTGATACGTTTATGCATAATTTGGGTGAATTGGCAAAGGTTATGTTATATGTTGTAACGTATTGCGATAATTAATTAAATAAATAATCATTTTTAAGCTTGTTTTTAAATATGTAGTACTGTATCTAAGTCTCGTGTTTATTTGTGTGTATTTTTATATAATAGTAGTTATATGTGTGTGTATGAGTAGTTTTATGTTTATATTTAGAATAAGGTGATAAACTATGTAGCGCACTGTCGAATTGGGTGTACCTGTAAGGACAGTTGCATGATGTAAATAAATAAATAAAAATACATTAGATCAGCTATGGTTTAGCATTGGCTATCCGTTATGTGTGGTGTTGTTGTCCTTTTTTTTATTAAAGACAATTCCTGCACTACGAATAACTCATGTATCGCGAGGGTCTTTACAAACATTCAAACGGACACAAAGAACACCCAGACTCGGAACAACCATTTGTGGATCACACAAACTTTTATCCCGTGTGGGATTCGAACCCACAACACTAGGAGCAGTGGCAGTGGCGTAGTGGCCACCTGAACCACTACACCATCCGTGCAGTTTAAGTTAAGGGTATACGGTTTGATTCAATTCGGACATTTATAGATTGTTTCACACCCTAATGTATAGTAAGTATAAACTAGAAGCCAGCTGTGTTTTAATTTCGGTTTTATAATTGGACGTACTTTCTGAAAAACGTTCCAACTTACAAAGTTAACATTTTGAGATAATCGTGATTGAAGTTCAATCCCGTATTGCTTCTTCATACATGTGGGTTCGGCTACTAAGTCATGATTTCATATTTACAGTGATAGTAGAGCTACCAAATTTTTCCAGCTAGTAAATAGTAACCCCGTGACTAATTTGCTAATAATAACTCGATTTTGACCCGATTGTGGGTTGGAACGTTTTTCAGAAAGTACGGCCAATTGCTGTGTAGATTGTGTGTGCTGGTCTCGGGTTCGATTGCCGGATTGGATAAATTGTTATTTTCCTGGTTTTTCATTCAAATTAGCAGCTTAGAGTGTGGAAGTGTTCGCGCTAGACGTCAATGCACTCATCTCCATGACGTGGGTCCTAAGCCGTAGATGGCGAATTATGGATTTGCCGATGATTTTGGAGATATGAGCGTGGGAATATATATGAATTATGTAGGTTTAAAAAACTGGCAAAGCCTTATGAGGCTTAATATTTTAGATGTATACAAACATTCTCTTTTTATTTTAACAATTTGGGTTACTTATTACCTACCAGTATTCTTGTTAGCTGCCTAGCTTACAAGAATACTATTCTTCTTCCTAGCCTTTATTATTCCAAAGTCACTTGGGGTCGGCTTTCTTGTCTAACCGGATTTGACTGGATATCAGTTTTTAAGAGTCCATTTATATTGTTTTTAAATGGTTTTTTGAGATTTACCATTATTTGGTGAAAAGTATTTTAGAGGATTTTGAAACTAAACTACTCATATAATGAAAATCTACGTTTACGTAAACCAGATAATAACATAAACTATTTAGTACATATTGTCTCCATGAATCTTATTAGTAGCGCGAGATATGTATGTATTTAGTTCATTCCCATAGCTCACGGCTGCAGGTAGACCAGTAGGCAGTCAGCGTGACCCGCTACGGTCACGCATGTAATTACTGCACACTGTGTTTAGACATTGTGCGTGCTGTGTTTTGCAAGGCATGATATTACAGCGGGACTTGTTCTCACAGGCTTACTTGAAACTTATGCTCAGATATGTAAGATTAGTTAAGTATTAACGCTGCCTTAATTTAGATTCGTATTAATTGAGTAGGCTTCAAGTGCTTAATCAATGCTTAACTTTGATCAACAACTAGCAGCTGCCAACGTGGTGGACTATATCTATCACGCTGGCTTAGTGCAGATAAGCATTCTTCGCATATCTTCGAGAACATAATGGAGAACTCTCAGACATGCAGGTTTCCTCACGATGTTTTCCTTCGCCGTAAAAGCGAGCAATAGTTAAATATTTACTTTGCCATAGTATTGTAAAGACAGAGATATTTCGATGGATCTCGAAACCTCAGCGTAGCAGTTCAACGATCTCGCACTAAACTTTTGCTACTGTAATATAGAATTCATTAAATATTGAGATATTTATTTAAGACATCCTCGCAGTATGCATAAATTCTGCGTCGCGAGGACTTTGCAATCATTTAAACAACGGACACAACACACAACCAGGCTCGGGACAACGATTTCTGAATCACATATACCTATTTTGTTACCTTGTGGGATTCGAACCCACACCACTACTTACACTACTACGCTATCCGTGACTGACTACCGCTGACAGCAAAGGAGTAACCGTATGCTTGTTTTCTACCTTTAAAAAGCATATCTTATGCACTATTTAAAATTGCCTAACAATTAAACCTAAGCACAGAACCAAACTAAGAGCCCACAATCTTCGTCAGCCCACACAACTATATAATTAAAAACCAGTCCCTGTTCTTGTCAACGATATCCGCTTCCGCTATCTCTTATAACTGTACTGTCTACTAGCAAGCCTTGCGTGTCAATAGAAAGTATAGTTGCTTACAAGTACCTACAGTGAGTCGTGCACTTTATGTGACATCGAGCGTGGCTGCCAGCCCACTTGTGGTTAAAGGGATGAAGGTTTGACTAAAATAGAAAGTGCATCATTTTGGGAAATTATGTGGAAAGGTTGTTAGTCGATTCTCATTCGACTGTACTTTGAGACTAACAACGATAGCTTAGTGGGCGAGCATTAGATTATCACGCAGACGTTTCGAGTTCAATTTTAAGGCACGCTTCTCTGACTTTTCGTAGTTATGTACGTATTAGTCGGCCTTGATGGCGTAGTGGTTAGTATAACCGACTGCCACGCCTGAGCTCGAGGGTTCGATTCCCGCACAAGTCAAACATTTGTGTGCATGAACATGGATGTTTGTCTTGGTCTGGGTGTTTCTATGTGGAATATGTATGTATTTACAAAAAAAACAGTATATTAAATGTATGTTTATCCATTGTCTAGTATCCACAGTACAAGCTCTGCTTAGTTTAGGGTGGATGGTGTTGTGTGTATGTGGTAGAATATTATTATTATTTGTTTCTCTTTCACGGGTATATTCCTAATACGTTAGGAAAATACCCGGCCCTTTGGGAGGCTTATTATTATTATTATTAAATAGTTAATTATCGCCCGCTTTGAAGGTGAAGAAAAAACATCGTGAGGAAACCTGCATGTCTGAGAATTCTCCGTAATGTTTTTGAAGATATGTGAAGTCTGCCTCACTGGGCCAGCGTGTTGAATAGGGCCTAACCCTTCTCACACTGAGAAGAGGCCCGTGCCCAGCAGTGAGACAGTTTAATACAGGGCTGATATAAGTATTATTATAGTCGTAGTAACTGTTCAAATCGAGTGGTAAAACCTTCTATTTCTGGTAATTTTTTTTGAGATTAAATATAATGATCAGTAAAAATACTAATTGGTCAGCAAATATTACACAGCATAACAAGCATCTATACGCCTCAAATCACTGCATTCCGTCTCGGAAGTGTTAGGTTATGTTAGGTTCCTTTTTTTAAACCCACCCAAAAATAGAGGAGCCCCGCCAAGCGGGGCTCCGTCGACTTAGTTTAATCTCTTTAGTTTGCTGGCCATAAGTTGCTGATCAATTAGCTTTTTTTGTTGCGCAATTAGTATTTTTTGCTGCGCAGTTAAATACTACCCATTGTTTTTGTATTAAATTAATTGTGTTGCTGATATTTTTATTATTGTAAAATCCATTACGTCGATAATACATTACGTCAATAAACTGCTTTCGTCGATAACACGTAAGTTTTACTTTTGGCAGTAGGTATTCGACAACATTTTTACATACAATAGTCGGTGCATAAAGATCGGTGTTATGCAAGCTAAGTGTTAAAAACTGTATAATCGTTGCTAATATGGCTCAACGTTTTGTTTTAAATCGGATATATCGGCTTTAGCTACTAGTTTTTGCCGACGGATTCGCTTGGACACAGTACTTCTTCTGGATGATAGGTACCGTATGTCCTTTTCTTTAACTCCGACAACCTGTATGCGAAGTCGAACAGTGAAGGCCTAAAATACACTTCTACGCCTTCACTTCACTTTACAAACAAACAAATTCATATTCGCGTTTACAATATTAGATAGATATAGAAATTTTAAATATTCGTAATGGCGCGTCTATCGGATATAATTCCAGACTTCATTTAGCTGCTAATTATTCCGTAACAAAAAACTCAATAGCAGTTTATCCGACTTGAGATTCGAACCTAGAAGCTCACGATCGACAAGATCCATTGTGACACAATACAAAGAGTGAGTCACAATCTATTTTATCCTGCAATAGCCAAATATATAGCCACAATAGTGTGGCCTAACGCAATTCACTTAACGCAAGCTAGACTGACTGGCTTAATATGTATCCAAACACACCTTCTTTTTTACCGCTGATTAAATCATCGGAAATAATGAATAGTTATGATTATAAAGCCATGCACAGATAATAGCGACAACATGAAACGTATCACATAACAATAACATACTGCAATGTGACTGGTGGCATAGTGGTTAAAGTGTTCGCCTCGCCACTGCCTCTGCGTTGAGCGGGTTCGATCCCACACGGGACAAAACTTTGTGTGATCCACAAATATAATAATAATAATATAATAATATTCTACCACATACACACTACACCATCTAGCCCAAACTAAGCAGAGCTTGTACTATGGGTACTAGACAATGGATAAACATACATATATACTTTTTTTTTTGTAAATACATACATATTATACATAGAAACACCCAGACCAAGACAAACATTCATGTTCATGCACACAAATGTTTGACTTGTGCGGGAATCGAACCCGCGACCTCAGGCGTGGCAGTCGGTTACACTAACCACTACGCCATAGAGGTTATGGTTGTTCCGAGTCTGTGTGTTCTTTGTGTCCGTTGTCTGAACGTTTGTAAAGTCTCCCGCGACACAGGATTTACATAATATTGTCTTCTGTTTACGCGAATGTTATTCATTGAAATTAAACTACTAAGTATATACCTACGGATTTTATCGCGTTGTTTATTTAACAATTTATTACATAACTAGCTTTTGCCCGCGGCTTCGCTCGCGTTAATTTAGAATTTGACAATCAATTCGGGTTGTACTCTGCTTGTAATATTATAATTCAATCATGATTCGAAAGAAACGTGGCGCCATCTATTATCATAAGAACGTTTTTGTTGTTTTCCTCGGGAACAGTAATTTTTTTCGGGATGAAAGGTAGCCTATGTTCGTTTTTATACACCTGACAAAGTATATGCAAAATGTGATACAAAATGTGATGATCGGTTCAGTGGTTTAGGCGTGAAAAGGTAACAAACAAACAAACTCATTTTCGCTTTTATAATATTAGTTAGGATTTTGAAAACTGTTACACTACTACTATTATTAAACTTTACTAATTTTTAAGCTAATTTAAATTATTAAGACTATTTATATTTAAGTTTACACTTTCCGCGACGTTTCGGTTGCTTTTCAGCAGCCATGGTCACGGGGAGACAGGATTTATTCCTTGTGCGTAGTACCTAACAAAAATATCAGCCACAGCGGTAGTAAATGCGACTGTTAGACGGGTTTGATTCCCGGGTTGTACAAAATGTTAATTGCAATAAAATATTGAATACTAGATTTTGCACGCGGCTACGCTCGCGTTTTTATAGATTTTCAATAAATTTCTATGCCTCGGGAACAGTACTTTTGCCAGGATGAAAGGTACCATATGTCCTACTCAGTACTTCTGACAACGTGTATGTAAATTTCATGATGATTGGTCTTGTAGTTAAGGCGTGAAAGCGTAACAAACACACAAACATATAAACAAACAAATTCGCATTCGCAATTATAATATTAATTAGGATTGTGTATTGTTATTAGGTTTTTCTGTCAAGAAAATCTCAGAAGCAGCACTGAATCTCGGACTGCACCGGATAGACGGCTCCTGTTACGTGGGATTTAAAACCATAGTTGGCAAAATGTGTTTTAAAAATAAATATTTGCAGTATAATAATATTTAAAAACAATATTTTCATTTGATTTTCATTGGATTTAAGAAGGCAATTATTAAATGCAGGAGCGTTTTAGAAATGCATGCGGTAGGTGACAATAGGCTCTCGTCTATATGACGTGGGATCTTTAACATAGTTGACGAATTATGGATGTAATAACACCTTTTTTTATACTCTTTATTTGGCAAACAAGCATACGGCCCACCTGATGGTAAGTGGTCACCGTAGCCTATGGACGCCTGCAACACCAGAGGCATCACTTACACGTTGCCGACTCTTTAGGAAAGGAAGTGAGAAGGATAAGGAGCGGAAAGAGGGAAAGAGTCTCACTCACCGAACGAAACACAACAGTAGGAATACTGGTATTTCACGTCGATATTCTGTGAGAGGGTAGTCCTTCCCCGGTCGAGCCGGCCGTTCACGCTGAAATCAGCGAGGCTCTACTACTACTCAAATTATGCATATAGTAGTACCGCAGACGACGAAGCTCGATCTTGTTTATTTGTACCTTTTTGCGATATAAATAGAGGAGCGGCGAGGTTATGTCAGGCTCACCCGGGGAAAGATGGAATACTACCGACTAAACCTGCCACGGTGTGCCCACTCTTGCCTTGAATGGTCGGTGGGTCGCCGGAGTTGGTACTTGTTAAGTGATCCAACCAGCAGTGCCCAATGTAATCTTTAACGCATGCGGGAAAAGACTCTTGATACCGCTTATACAACTTCAGATCGAACTGGAAGTGTAACATAAGGAATAATAGTGACGTCCTCCAGACCAAATTTCGGTCACGGCAGTCAAAATAGGCCATGTGCGCAGCAGATATTATAGAGCACAAATTTGTGCGCAAACACAAGTGCACTCTCTGTCTGTGTCCTAACTCTTATGATCCGATGGGGCGGTAATCCGACACGACCGGAGAGAGACCAGGTGCAGGACTAACGGTTTAAAGCACTTTCCGATTCACGGGGTGTCTAACACCGCCAACTTGCTAACTCCTCCTTTTTTAACAGAAAAGCCCAATAACTTTTTGTTGGCTCGACCCGGGATTCGAACCCGAGACGTCATACACAGCAGTTGCCTTCACTACTGCTGTGCTTATATTCTCAAGGTATACCTGCTACAAGAACACAAATTTTTCGGCTGCGGTCTGAATGGTCTTCTGTAAATTGTACAAAGTGTATGAACGTAGCTTAACATTGCAAGAGCTCATTATAATCGGTCCAGTTGTGTCGTGTGAAGGACGTTTACAAAACACTGCTGTTATGACATTTGCATATTTTTTCTCTTTTAAACATTTTTTTATCAAGTTCATAAATCAAATAGCTAGTTCGCACTCATATTACGAAGACTAGTCAATTTGTATTGCTTCGTTGCGAGTTAATTACTGATTTTAATCAATTTCGGCATATATATGACTTTAAAGCACTCGGATCAAATGCGTCATAGGGTGCGTAAGACACATACGGTAAACATTCTGTTTGCCTAACAAACACGCTCCATTTGACCAACAGACGCACTCCGTTTGACGAACAAACGCACTCCGTTTGCCCAAGAAGCGCTCTCCGATTACGTACTGCGTCGCCCAAGATGACACACGTCTTATGCTACGATTGATACTGCCTCCAACGCAAAGACCAAAGCGTAACAATAGCTTTATCCATACTAATATTATAAATAATAATAATTGCTTTATATTGTCTTCTGTTCACGCGAATATTATTCATTGAAATTAAACTACTACGAGTATATGCGGATTTTACCATCCTACCATCTTAGTCTCCCCGTGACCATGGCTGCTGAAAAGCAACCGAAACGTCGGGGAAAGTGTAAACTTAAATATAAATAGTTTTAATAATTTAATTAACCGTTTAATTTCAATGAATAATTGCTTTGTTATTGATTCTTTGATGATTTTAATATGCTTATTAAAATGTATCCCATTATTAACTTCTTGAACGTCTAGGGGAAATACGTAAAAATAAATAAAAATTAATTGTGCAAACAATATACAAACGGACAAATATATGTCCGCTCGACACTTGACTCATTAACGAGTCAAGTGTGCAGCCGACATACGTTTGTCGTTTTTTATGCGGACAGACGTATGTCCGCTCGACAGTTGACGCGTTAACTTATGACATTATAGAATAACATTGTCTAGATTTGCATGCCAAATGGTAGAATGTACCAGCTTCTATGATACCAATTTCACCATTAAAACGTTACCTGCATTCATAGCAAATACAATTTTCTGATTCTGATTCTAAGAAGAAATATTTGTTCGTGATAGCTCTGAAACTACGGAACCGATCTAAAAATATTTTTCTCGTTAAAAAGCTGTTCAGTAGTAGCAGAGGCTATATGACATCACGCCACGAACCACGGAAGTGGAACAGTAGTCACAAACGTGGGTGAAACCGCAGGAGACAGTTATCTATACAAATAAATAAAATTGAAGTATCTGTTGCAAAATAACAGCTTTTTACTAAATGCATATGAAAGTATATAAGGCACTTATACCAAGAAAACCAATTTTTTAAATTGATGTCTGTATGTCTGTTCCGGCTAATCTCTGAAATGGCTGGACCGAATTTGACGGGACTTTCACTGGCAGATAGGTGATGTTATTAGGAGTAACTTAGGCTACTTTTATTGTAGAAAATCTGCGAAATGAACCCTTTTTTTTTGTTAAATTCCACGCGAACGAAGTCGCGGGTAACAGTTACTATTTAAGAAAATAGTTCGCGGCAATCGCACAGTATGACGAATAAACAAACCGGTAGCTTTAAAAGGAATGAATAATCTGTAAAAAATTAATTTTGCTGAAACCGATACTACATCATGGTCTGATTGATACAATTACAACAGCTATGTCTGTGCACCTGTCTGCACTCGGTACTGTCTGTCACTTGCGACGAATATTACTTTAATCGCCATTTTAAACCGACTTCAAAAAAAGATGGAGGTTCTCTATTCGTCTGTATTTTTTTATGTGTGTTACGTCATAACTATACTAGATTAACCGATTTTGATAATTCTTTTTTATTCCAAAGCCAGTTCCCTGCGACCCCAAAAAAAAAAAATTTTTGCATTATATTATCCTAATAATTTTGTTGTAGACACAAGAATACGCAACTATTTTTATATATTTTAGTGCATTTTTAGTTTTTCAATTTTTTTCTTTTTTAAAGTCGGTTTTCTTTTTTGTTAAAACTTTTGTTGTTTTCTTATATTTTTATTTTTTTAAAGAACAATCTCTAGTAATAAATCTTGTGTCGTGGGAGACTTTGCAAATAAATATTCAAACAATGGGCACAACACCTAGATTCGAAACAACCGTTTGTGGATCGCACAAATTATTGTCCCGTGTAAGATTCGAACCCATTACACTCGGTGCACTGGCAGTGACGAAACGACCACTTAAACCACTGGCGTAGTGGTTTAAGTGGTCGTTTCGTCAATTAATATCAATAAGTAATGTTTCAATTAATTAATATCAATAAGTAATTAGGATCCTTGTTTCGTGTTTCTTATCCATATTTAACCAATTCCCTCTCATTTTCCGCAGTGTGGTGCCAACTCCTAAACGCAAGAAGGAATCGTCGTTCGCTATCCTCGCGGAGACGCCGATCTCCCGGCCCACCAGCCCCAGGTCTCTACCGGTCGACATCAGGACACGGAGAGTCTCGCCCTTTAGAGGTAAATATATAGTATATTTATTACTATTACAGAATTATTTATTATATCTAATTTATAACAACCGAATTTTTAATTCTATGCTTGAGAATAACGCCTATTGCTCTCTTATCAGCACGGTAGAATAACCTCGAAAAATCGAATAAAATCGAACCGCATTTGCTAAGTGCGGTTCGATTTGTTCCCATACGACATAAACTTGTTTGTGGGTACCCCAAATTTTGTATTTCAGCTTATGTGTCCTGTATATTTGTTAAGTCTCTCGCAACACAGGGTTCATTGCCACTAGTAGCAGGTCTTATTTTAAAAATATAAAGTATAAATTAGATTGTATAAGAGTAGCAGATTAAAAATAGTCTGATCTAATGAGTATCAGCTAACTTATCATCTAGTATCATAATTATTTTAACATTAAGCTAACCTGAACTACCATTTGACAAAGGTCGGTTAAAAAACAC
Organism: Catocala sponsa; assembly: GCA_963564715.1. Lineage (NCBI taxonomy): Eukaryota > Metazoa > Arthropoda > Insecta > Lepidoptera > Erebidae > Catocala > Catocala sponsa. The sequence continues at coordinate 16,198,516 of OY751351.1, read as the reverse complement.
TCGGTTTTACCTCCACCATCTCCAGAAACAACCTTCTTCAGTATATCGGATTTGAATTTTAACAGTTCATTTATTAAAATACTGTTTTCTTTCTCCTCAGGTCGTGGTTTCCGCGAAGAGACGTCTCGCCACAACACCCCGAAAACCTCAGCAACCAACTCCAGAGCCAACTCACCGCCTAGAAGAAGAACCAACTCCTTATCCAGGATAGACAAGATGGCCCAGACGGCCACGCTTCCTTTACCTATACACACTTTACCAAGACCTCATTCTCCTAGAAACTTCTTAAAAGAAAATATAGAAGAAGTAAGAGAAATCAGTGAGTTGAATAGAGAAAAGCATGAAGCTGAGGCTGAAAAAAAGAGAATAGAAGAAGAAGAGGCAATCCTTAGAGAAATGGGATTGCTTGATAAAAATAAATCTGGTTCTAGAAGCGTTGTTGGATCAAGAACGAATTCCAGGAGCAATTCGCCAAGTAAAATCAATTTGAGATCCAGGTCTAACTCTCCCTCTGCGATACTACGTATCGAAAATATTCCCGCTGGTAGCAGGGAGTATATTAACGCTGGCAGCAAGGAGTATATTAATGGTGGAAGCAGGGAGTATATTAACGCTGATGATGGAATAAGAAAACCTGTGGTACACAGATCTCGAATGCGGTCAATATCGAAATCCCAACCACAGTCAAATGATGGATCCCCAAAACACTCAAAGATACCTAAACGACAAAGCTCTGTATCACCAACAAGAACTACTAACAAGCGAGAAATTTACAATCCCCGTATTAGACTTGTTGAAAATAATCTAAATAAAAATCAAAGATTCATTTCGAATAGTACAAGCAGTATCCATGAAACTATTAGGATTGGGAGTCAAGTTCATGATAAAAGGACCACCAAAAGTACTCAGCATTTGAGCATATCTCCCGCACATATAAAAGGAAAGCCACCAATTTCACCTGGCAGAGGAGGTCCTCCACCTTCCAACAAAGCTTTTAATACTAAACGACTTTCCCCCATAGTTGGTACACCCAACAAAAGTCCTACAGATGATCTGAAACCAGGTTCTGCTAGAACACCAATGAAACCATCACCGATGGCTAGAAAGACCGTAAAAACTGCTGGTAATACACCTGCTACATCTAGATTGAATTCTAGACAGCCCAGCAGGACCGTCAGCAGAGAACCGAGTCCTGAGAAACCAAACCAACGTAAGACTAGACTAGTAACAAAACCAATTACTACAACTACGAAACCTGTAAACCGATCGGCAAGTATAAAAACTACACAAAAACCTACTATATCTAAACCAGAACCGAAAAAGCCTATAAGTCGAACAAATAGTATCAAAAGCCTTACAAGAACTCCGAGCACAAAGAATTTAAATGAAAAGCCACCTCTTAAGAAAACTATAAGTAAAAAAGATTTATCTGAGAAATCTCAATCGACCAATAAAATTAACGAGGTTGGTAAAAGAGGCTCCGTTAAAGATACGAAAGGTAAGAATGAAACTGACAAAGGGAAGAACAAAATGGAGAATAAGAACACAAGCACAGACTCTATGACTGACTCTGAAGGCGTAGCAAAACAAGACAGCGAGACACAATACGATAAACATACGAACGATAAAAGCGAACTAGTTATCCTGACGAAGAAAAATATTATGTCTATGACTACTGCTGCAATAACATCACAACCGCTCGAAATTGTAGCTAAAGTAACTAGTCAATTACCCGCTGCATTTGAAAAAGCAAGAGAAAAAGGTATTTTTGAAAGATTAAGTTCTAAAGATTCTCTAGTTGGCAAGGAAGAAACTGCGGAGCCTGAGAAACAGGAAAAAGAAAAGCCTAAAGAAAGGGAACATAAAAGACCGGAACATAAAAAACCACATGATGAGGATAAACGTGAGGAAAAAAGGCCGCCAAGGCATCCTAAGACAACGCATGATAAAAATAATCATGATAAGAATAACCATGATAAAAATAATCATGACAAAAACAATCAAGATAAAGGTGATAGTAAACCTTCAGCTGAGGATCATATAACACTACGTCCCTTACAAGGTCCCTTCGACAATCTTCAATTAGAACGCGCAAAGCAAAAAATAGAAGCCATTTTGAAGGAACCCGAAATATCGACAGAAAATATTTTAACAGCATCTGCCAAATCTAGAGAACTTAAAGACACTTTCAAGGAAGTGGCTGATAAGACTAAAACAGAGGTCAAAGAAGCAAAAGATGAATCAGCTAACAAACTAACAGAAATAAAAGACCAAGCGGTAAAACAAAATGAAAAAATGACGGAAGAAATTCGGACGGAAGTAACCAAAATTGTTGACAGCATCATAACTCCTGTTGAACAACCAAAAGATATTCCAGTAAAGGTAAAAGATGTCCCAGAGAAGGTGAAAGAAGTTAAAAAAGATATAATAGAACCAATAATAACAGTTGTTAATGAGAAGAAGAAGAATGGTGGATCGGCGATCGCTGAGAAAGTGAATGAGACTTTAGTGAAAGGTGATGGTGAAGTGGAAGTGCAAAGTTCTAACATGTCTACTCCAGGAATAGAGAAGATTGTGATGGAGAGGAAGATGGCTGATGGAAACGGATCTGACTTATCTGCTCAGAGTAATGGCGGGTAAGTAATTTAATTAAATTACGAATAAATGAGGGTAAACTTAAATTATATGCAGTACAGCCGATTACCTATTGAAAGCTAGCATCAAAACCTAATTTCAATTTGACAATAATAAACCCTAGCAGAAGACATTCAGGATTTTCAAAAAGAAAACAAAGGAGAATGGGCAAATTTGTATGGAGCCTGGGCCATGCGCGGCCAAACTTAAGTTTGTTGTTTTTTGATGTAATTTAGTCCTATAATTACAGTGTAGAAGTTTCACTGCCGCGGTGTACTCTTATGACAAATAAAACACATTATTGTTTATGAGCACTTTCAATAGTTTTACTAGATATTCTGGCTTATATTTGGAGTAAAAATAAAAAATAAAGTGAAACAACAAATCTGGACGGTACCATTTATTAATTATGAAGCATTTTATAATATTACATTAATAATAATAAGTACCGACAATTATTATACAATCATTTTTTTTTTAGTGGTCATGGTCAATGATGACACTTAATTCCGCTGCTGGTAATCTAATGTCTTCAGGTTGATTTCTTGCCCATCCTAGGTACCATACTACGCACATAACATGAGCGCCACATCCTATCGTGCGTTTTCCACTCAGACATGAACAATAGTAATGAGCAACAGCTTCTCTTCCTTGCCTTTGTCGGTCAGTTACAACATAGGAATAATAAATCCTGGACCTTACATGTCTGGACTGTATTCGAACACGTAGCAAGCAAACATCTTGTTCTTCTATATATTCATAAAGACCACTTATTTGTGGCTCACGATACACTTCAATATTATATAAGCCCTGTCTTAAATGCTCAGCATAATAACTACGAGCTAACTTGATATGGTACGTACCCAGAGCGAAAAGGATAATATCATCTTCTGACAAATTAGGAAAATCGTCGAAAATAGTCTGATCACCGGTGATGCTTTGAAATGTTGCTCTTTGCCTATTTATATTGTTACGGACAACAAAGTCCGCTAGTTGATTAGGTCGATTCATGCGATCATTTATAATGTCCACAAATGTGGATGCATGCACATTATCGTGGAATGGCTCCTGGAAAGCGTTAATAAGTGAAGCAGCTATTTTGAAGTCATGAAACATGTGACTTAGAGACCGATTAAAATAATCTTGTCGGAACAACTTGAAGTCACGTTTGAATCGACCATTTATAACTTCTACAACCCAGCGGCATAGGGTGACCATTCTAGATCTGTTCGCTTGTTCGGTTGTGAGCTGATCTGCACCACGGTCTTTAGTTTCAGGCATATATGCTGAGTAATCCCATTGTGCCAAATCCGGCAGGGCGTCTCTAAACCCACGATCTAAAATGAAAATATCGCCAGGACTAAAGAACCAATGAAACGTGCTTTCTTCGTCATATATCATCCTTTGTAGAATTGTAGCATCCGAGTCGGTAGCTGCATATGGACCACAGACGTCTAATATATAACCATCGCAGCTTACAATAATGAATGGTTTTTAAAGATTTGAATACTTATGCAAACTATATGTCTCTCTTTGGAAAGAATAATTGGAACTCTTCTGTATATAAATATATGTTCCGTCCATTATTACTATGGCTTTTCTCTCGTCTAATGCTGAGTTAGGGTTTCCAAACAAAGCGTTCGGTATATAAAGGTTACGTTCAGCGACCATTCTTCTATTTATGTGGTTGAAACCCAGATGTCTAGGCACGAACTCAGCAAATAAACAATCTCTTGCTCTTTTTAGGTGCCTCTCTAGTGATCTTCTACTCATTTTAAAGAGCGATGCTAACCTTTCGTTGCTTTCACCATTTCGCAACTTCATTAAATAAATAGCTAGTGCTGTTCTTGAATTGGAGCCTGCCAAGGAAGGCGTCTGTGTCAGGATCTCTGAGAATTGTTCTCGGTTAAAACCCAATCGAATATGTATTTCATCATTGTCCATATCTTCAATATTTTCAAAATTCAAAATACAGCCCCTTGACACAGCTGCTTTCATTAAACTCATCATTTCTAAGAAATGAGCACTATTAAAATCATGTCTTAGATTCGGGCTATCAATAATTTCATCCCAGTCATTGTTTCTTAAATGTGTTTCACACACTCTAGCTTCTTGTGGTATAAATACATTGGAATCCATCAAAAGTGACAGTCGTATATTTTCAGGAATCCGTTGACGAGTAATTCTTCTACATTGTTCAAACATGCAGCTCGCTGCGCTGTTAGCTACTCTAGAATACTCTTCAATCTGCAGTGTGCATTCGTGAGGGACAGGATTTATATTACGTTGTACAGCACGTTGAGCCCGCTGCCAGCACGGTCGACAAAGATATTCCAGACCGTTGTATTCAAACTAGAACAAACATAATGACATTTTAGTGAACTAAATACAGTAGGGAGATTACATTGGTTATTATTTAGGGAGCTTACAGCCGCCAATAACAAGCTGCCACAGTTATACAGAAAACATTATTATGAGTATAATCGCAACTACCTATGTATATCATATATAGATCTTTATCAACGATTTCTACATACTACGTACTAGATAGGGCGCTCCGAACAACAAATATGTTACGTCAAATGCACTGCAATGTAATGAATATATCTTATTAAGTCACTCATTGCTCAAGCATCAGTGTGACTGAATAAGAACATCCTATTAAACTCCCTTTGCTGGCCACAGGCCTCCACCATTAATAGAGGGAAGTTAGCCGACTGTAACTATATATATCAAACATTATATTATTATAAAAGTACTTACTTGCTGTGGAGCAAAAGCATCAATAATATATTGACCGATTCCGACATTTGCCTCGAACAAACCATGCGTTATTTCGAATCTTCTTCTATTAACCACTGGTCGATTGCACAAAACACAAACTGGTCGATTTTCTGCCATAGTCAACAAAATCCCAATCGCAAATAAACTCAAAAGTCCAAAAACGAAAGCCAAGTTATCAGGTTAAGAGTAAACAAAGTCCGAAATGCAAAATAAAGGTGAAAAGGCTTAAAGTAATCAATACAAATCGCACAGTACACAACGACACGAGAGTAATCGAAGAACTGCGCGGACGCAACGTACGAAGCAAGCGCCGCCGGTATTTCACGCGTATTAGGTGCTCGTAGCTGATTGGTCCGTCCCGAGCGCAGGTAAACCAACCGTTGCGAAGCGGTTTTGTGTTGATCATTGTAATCCTTATCAAAAGATGTTGTGGAGTTTTACGAAAACGCATTACATAAACGAAATAATTGTTATGATGCTCTATACGTTTACATGTAAATATTTTTTTCCCTAAATGGATTACAGTGAAACGTTCATAGTAAAAGTTGTTCCTAGTTATCACTACTTTCATTTGAGACTACTTTCATTAATGGCCGCGATAGCCCAGAAGTGCCCATTCTCCTTTAATAAACTTGAACTAAATAAATATTAGATTTTCTATATTTAGATAAAGTTTTTTTAATTTTCTACATTCACTTAAATTTAATATTAAAAGCATGATGATAAAGATCCTTATAAGGTATATTTGAAGTATATTTTTAATTCACTTTATTAAATAAAAGTACGAATAATGCCAAAACGAAATCATACTTTTTCTTAAATAAGGTCTCATTTTATTAAGCCATATTATAAGCTATATCACTGTCACGAAATTACAGATTTTTACACACGCATGTGTTCTACAATTTTGTACTACTAAGGGGACAAACAAGCAAACGGCCCGCCTAAAGCAATCAGCAAAGAAAAGTCATTTAAAAAAAGTTACTTATGTAGACCAAGACCAAGAATATTCATTTTTTAAATTAAGGTCCTCAATACACGGTTACTGTTGCCGATAGAGCCAAATCCAAGGATGTCATTAAGCTTTGCCAACACTTAAGTATAACAGATTCTTGGCTAAAATCAAGTTTTTCATTTGAACTGAATTAACAATATTGTATAAGTACTACCTCCACACTACAGGAGATCGCAACCAAACATCCTTGTATTGTGTTCCTGCGGTCATTAGGAATCTTAAAGCTAATGATACTTTTTCGTAAAACATGAGTCAAAAAGTTAGACTATTGCGAAACCGTTGGACTGCCACTCAAAGATCTCGAGTAAAATCCCAAGGCACACACCAGTTATATATCACTCGCTTTAACGGTGAAAGAAAACATAATATGCATGTCTGAGTGTCTAAGAGTTCTCCATGATGTTCTCAAAGATATGTGATGTCTACCAGCCCGTACAAGGCTTGCGTGGCCGAAACTTTCTCACACTGAAAAGAGGCCCGTGCCCAGCATTGGGCAATTTATATACAGGGCTGATATTATATCATAAAACATGATTAAGGCAAGTTATGAGACTTGTATGCATGATATTGAAGCTTTAGACATCAGTAGACTGATTTTTGGCTATATATCACTGTTCTGCTATCATCCCTTGCAAACTATTAACAGTAAACCAATTTTAAGTGGTTTAATGGTTGCAGCTCCTTACAGAACAGATTTATAAACTAAACAATATTGTAAACTTGGTGATTAAAAAGAGTGGCCGTGAGTTTCTTGCCAAGTTTTCTCAATGCTTCTACGCTCTTCCTTGCTGAGCATGGCAACCGATGTATAAATGAAACTCTGACGTTCTTAAGCGTTACTTGGTGACCTATATGAATAAACCTATTTTTGTATTTGATTTTGAACCAGTGGCTTTTTCCTCCAGTGCTCTCCCTGTGTAACTGGCAGCTTACTTACTTCTGTTACGTTGCTACTCCTGCTATAAAAAGACGGCTATGCTCGAAAAAACCTTTCTGTTCCAAGCATTCATAGACATAATCGCTGTCGATTGGACAGCCACGTGTACAGCATAAAAAATCTAGGCAGTAATATATGTAACTCATAAATGATTAAAGGCTTACGTAAATCAGGAAGAAACGCTCACATTCTTTAGATTTCCCAGGGAGGTGCCACGTCCGTTGCCTTTCCCTCAGAGCAAAGATTATAACAAAGAGGCACGACATTAGCTCTTCTTCTGCACAAAACAATAAAAAGCATAATAAAAATCAAAAATATTAACAAAAAAGAAAACCGACTTCAAAAATGAATTTCCTGAAATAAAAAATGCACTAAAATGTTAAAAAATAATTGCGTATTCTTGTGAATAATTAAATTATTGCTATTAATGGGGTCGGTGTCAGCCAAGGTAGGATTGTAACTACTTAAACATGAGATGTCTTACTATAATCATAACATAACATTGGCATGCACAATTACACACATAGACGCAGCACGCGGTCCGGGCAGCTGAATTATAATCTACGCAGACAAAATCACGGAAAAAGCTAGTCATATATATGAAGAGAAAAGATTATCATAGTTTTTAAGCATACCAGTGGTCAAAATTCGACAATAGTCATTATTGAAAATTTCAGGCAAGAAAACCTTTACCTAATTCTTTTTTAGCTATTGTCGTCAATACTTTTATGTTGAGCTACAACATCATGCATTAATGAGACAAATTTATACAGGTTGTCCGGTAATTAATGGATAACCTTGAAATGTCTTATAGTAGAACGGAAGGACGTCTAGAAAAAAAATTAAAAAACAATATTTTAGAAAAGTTCAATAGCTAGCCATACTTTTGACTGTCGATCTATTAGCATAATTAGTGTTTAAAAATAAAACAACAAAAAACCGATGGAATTCATTCATTTATGGTTGTAGTCTACAAGAGTGTTAAATATGGTAATTTAAAAAAATCATATCTCAGGTTAGGTTAGATTTTTTTTTCATATTTTCTCTGAACGGCCATCAGTTTTACTATAAGACATTTTAAGGTTATCCATTAATTACCGGACACCTTGTATAACAATAAACATACATATTATATCAATTACCATTAAGCGACTAATAGTAATATTTCTAGTACTTTATATGATGAACAGGAAGGTAGCAATATTAACTTTTCCTTTAACTTAACTGCTACGACATATGTACATAGTCTTATGCCTACATATGAAGTGATAGTCATCACACCCACATTTTGCCAGATATGTATCTTATCTTATCTTATGTGGGGGCCAGTCAGTGCAGACCGGCGACACTTCGACCCAGGTGGGATCTTTTGTGTCGACACTCTCCCAATAATTACTGCCATAGATGTTCATGGCAGCCGGGACCAACGGCTTAACGTGCTTTCCGAGGCACGGAGCAGGCGATAATTGTCGATCAATACGCATATAATTTTGAAAAGTCATAAAAGTCATCGCAGTCTGTTGGTCTCCCCACTGAGCTATCGCGGCTCTAGATATGTATCCATTCAGGTCCCACGTAAAACAGGGCGAGCCTATTGCCGTCTCCAAGCACAATTCCAGACTCCGTTCTGCTACTGAAATATTCTCGGCAAAATTTATCTAAATAATACTTTTACTATATGAAATGCAAATTAAGACGTTTGCAATATCACTCACTTTCTAACTGCTAGCTGCTATATATAATTTACTAGCTTTTGCCCGCGGCTTCGCTCGCGTTAATTTAGAATTAGACAATCAATTCGGGTTGAACTCTGCTTGTAATAATATAATTCAATCATGATTCGAAAGTTATTATTGTGTTCCTCGGGAACAGCAACTTTTTTCGGGATGACATGTAGCCTATGTCCTTTTCTGTACACCTGTCAACGTATATGCAAAATTTCAGGATGATCGGTTCAGTGGTTTAGGCGTGAAAAGGTAACAAACAAAGAATCAAACAAACTCATTTTCGCTTTTATAATATTACTACGCCCGCCCCGGCTTCGCACGGGTTCTTTACAGAAAATATAAAATAGCCTATGTTACTCCGAGGAGATGATATAGCTTTCGGTAAAATTGGTTGAGTAATTTTAGAGTTAAATCGTAACAAACAAAAAATCAATCATCTTTCCTCGTTATACGTAATATTAATTTAGATTATTTTTTGAGTGACAATTATTTATGAGGCAAAAAAAACAGAAAACATTTAGATTAGTTTCTAAGTATATTATTTTAAAATTACAATATTTCTTTGACATTAATAACCTGATCACGTGTAAAAACGAACAAATTTTGTTTAGAAGTAACACGTGATAGGGCAAACATACAATTACCTGTGCGAAAAGCACTGCTTAAGTCTACTCCCGCAACTTTTAATGTTTGCTTTATTAATTGTCATTCCTAACGCTATTTTTACGGGAAATTGTAGCCGTTTCAATTGGAAAGGCAATTCTGAGGGTATCATACGAATTCTTGGTATAAAAACAGTTTCACCAGTTGCGTTGCCAGTTAATATGATACATTCAATAAAAAAAAAATTTTAATTGACTACTTTGCGTCTTGCACCGTTACACAGTTTCGGTGGACTCAAATTTCTTAGTAATATAATAGGGGCACCTACTTTTAATATTAATTTGTGTGGCGGGATTCCAGAAGGAGCCAAAGAATTCATAAATTCTGTTGGATAATGTACTGCCTCTTCTCTATCCTCAACTGTGTCAACTGAGTAGTAGGTTTGCGATGATGCTTCGAACTTTGAAATAATAAATTCATTTATTTTGTCCACTTGCTCATTAGTGGGTGATAGACGTGATAGTATAGCTCTTCCTTGAAACAAATTTAGTGTCTTAGTGGATATGTTACTAATATCGGGATAAACTTTTTCAATAATTTCTTCCACATTTTGTACCAAAACACAAATATTGTTAAGATTTATACAGACATTTCCTGCTTGAAATTCACCACTTCCTATTTGGAGCAAATCGTTAGAAAATTGCCTATTATAATCTTCGCTAAACGATAAAATCCTCATATTGGTTTTAAGTTAACATTTCGTTATATGTGGCCAAAGATGCGATCTTTTGAGCGATGTATTGACTTCATCTGCTCTCGTTCCCCAAGTTATAACTGGCAAAATTTGACGGAAATCTCCAGAGAATAAAACAGAACAACCACCCATTGGGCAGTTACTGTTGCGCAGATCTCTCATAGTCCTGTCTAATGCCTTAACTGAAGCTTTATGAGACATAGAAGCCTCATCCCAAATAATTAATGGCAGTTTGAATGTGGAATGGGCGGTTCGCCGACCTTCCAAAAGTGTGGCTGCTATGCGGGACGATGCCACAGCTAGGGCAATTTTTCTATTGGATCGTACTTTTGCTAATGATAAATTTATTAAAAATGTTTCACCTGTGCCTCCAGGGCAGCTAAAAGAAACATTTTACCTTCATTGCTCGATTTCGTGTTTTTAGAAATAAAGTATGTTTTCTTTTCTTTCTTTCTTCTTTTCAAATTAATTTCGTTGCGTATTATTTTGATTTTGCTACATCTCCTAAGGTATTCATTTAATTTGCATGGCGTAAAGGGAAAAAATAATCTTCATGAAATGC